>JAUIMM010000016.1:13385000-13985000 GCA_031769625.1 Taudactylus pleione | reverse complement strand
GGAACTATACACAATCATTAGGACGCTCTATAGTTAGACCATGACATACTTTAGGACGTGAACAGAATACTTATTGCAGTACCATAGAGCGCTTAGCTTAAAATTTTCTTCACAATATATTTGGAGAGGTTTGGAACACCTCATAAAGCTAGCAGCACTTGGTACATTTAGCGGGTTACTTAGTGTGCACAAACCATCTATTCTTACTACCTTATATTTGAGGGCTGGTAATGATTGGCTTGTTGCGGCTGTGGAGCAGCTTTGAGAGCTGGAAGAGGTTGGCTGGTTGTGGGCTGTAGAACAAGATGTGGCCTTTGGGGCGTGTAGCAGCCTTGAGGGCTGGTAAGCCTTGGCTGGTTGTGGCCTGTGGGCCATAGAAGAAGATGTGGCCTTCTGGGCCGTGTAGGAGCCTTGAGGGCTGGTTAGCTTTGGCTGGTTGTGGCCTGTGGGCCGTAGGACAAGATGCAGCCTTTGGACCATGTAGCAGCCTTGAGGGCTGGTAAACCTTGGCTGGTTGTGGCCTGTGGGCCCGTGTGGCAGCCTTGAGGGCTGGTAAGTATTGGCTGGTTGTTGCTGATGAAAGACTTGTGCCGCCGGGTTGACACAAGTGACGGTACGCTGGATTGCGTACTTAGGGCGCTGGATTGCGGCCTGTGCTGCAGGGTTGACACAAGCGGTAGTACGCTGGATTGTGTATTTTAGACACTGGTTTGCTGCCTGTGCCGCCGGGTTGACACAAGCAGCTGAACACTGGAGTGCGGCCTTTGCCACAAGGTTGGCACAAGCGGCTGAATACTGGAGTGCGGCCTGTGCCGCCGGGTTGGCAGAAACGGCTGGACGCTGAAGTGCGACCAGTGCCGTCAGGTTGACACCAGCTGCTGGACGCTGGGTTGCGCACTCTGGACACTGAGTGCACCCTGTGCCGCCTGGATGACACAAATGGCAGGAAGCAGGTATGCGAACTGTGCCGCCAAGATGACACAGACGGCAGGTAGATGTTATGCGGACCGTGCCACCTAGATGGTACAAATGGCGGGAAAAAAACAAAGCTGACAGGGTAACTGGGTACTCGACTGGAAAACAGGAGACTTAGCCAGAACCGGACACGTGAAATTCTATCACCGCATCGGAGCAGCGTTCGCGCCAGAAGGAAATAGATGCAGGAGCCAATCCAGAACGATCCCAGAATGAATGACAGGAGGTAGAAGGAGTTTCAGCGAACACTCGCCCAGTGTTCGTCTTGTCCTGCATTCGCAGTGCGGCGGCTTGTGACACTAATATAAAAGTGATTTATGTGAAAATAATCAGTCAATAACTGACACATGATTGACATATTATAGGGGACTTGTGCAATACGACTAATGGAGATAATGATCTTCATTTAGAAGCTAATTAATACTGTTGGATCACAACCTATATGGATGAGGGGCAGATACAATTGACGACATTTATCTATGCTTTATTTATCTTTATCTTTGTATTTTAGCCTTTATATGCCATTTTGTTACTGTTTTTAAGGGACTTGTGCAATATCATTAAATAGACAACTAGTCTTATGATTTAAGCCTATCATCATTACCTATTGCAACTAATTAGGGTGCACTTAATTATATTTGATGTTTTTTTTCCTTTGCTGCTAGAATAAGGGCATGTGCAATAGACATACTTGACTTGAATTGTTTTGCAAATCTATTGCTACCTTACAATTGATGACATTTATCTATGTCTTCTAACATCCTTGTATTTTAGTCTTTATATACCAATTTGTTGCTGCTTTAAAGGGACTTGTGCAATATCATTAAATAGGAAATTAATATTATGATTAAGCCTATCATGATTACCTATTGCAATAATTAAGGTGCACATAATTACATTTGATGCTTTTTCCTTTGCTGGTAGAATAATTGCATATGTCAGCGGTTCCCAAACTGTGTGCCGTGGCACCCTGGGGTGCCTTGGGATACTCTCAGGGGTGCCTCAGGTTGGTGGTCTAGCACCAAATCAAACTATTTATGGTCAAAGTAAGAGGCGAAAACATATAATATGTGGACAAACAGAAGCGCAACCCTGTCCACCACCACATAACTGAACCTAAAGATGACAGGTAGGCACAGTTTAATTAATAATTTTTTTCTATATTTCTCAATAACAAACCTTTGGCTTAGGTTTGCCGTGAAAAAAATGTTGATACTCTTGGGTGCCATGATTCAAGAAAGTTTGGAAACCACTGGCATATGCAATTAGACATACTTGCTTTGAACTGTTTTGCAAACCTATTGCTACCTTTAGATGATCCTCAATGCCATTGGATGAAACACTCATAGGCCGATGTGATATGTGCATCTTACTATAATAACTCTTATCTCCCTCTATTGTTACATAAGGGCATGTGCAATTTAGTTGTAAGAAATTTTAATGACAGTGTAGGACTTAACACTGCCATATCTTGATTAACGGAATAAATATGTATTTTAGGAAGTGTATAATTACTTCCTTTTTCTAAATATTTTCACCCATATATTTTTTGAATATTATTGTTTGTCTATGGTATCAACCGTGATTTATTGACTTTATAAGTTACTGTATGTATTGAATAAAAGTTATATTTTATCAATTGTAACCATATTATATGCTCAACTATATAAAGGGTGCCCAACAATGGGATTTTTTTTCTTTTTGCCTGTGCAAAACCAAACATAATATAGTAATATATCAATTCCTGAGAGCACCACAAACTCTGTATTATTGATAAGGATATTACTCCAGTAAAATTTATTTGTTTTGGTACACCACTATTACACTAAATAGATGCTGTGCATAAATCTTTCCCCTAACCCCTTTCCTTTGAACTTTACATAAGTATCCACCCTTAGGCTGCTATAATTGCGCACAAGGAATTTCCCACAGTTGACCATGGGATTTAAATCAGCATTTGCTTTCCAAAGTTTGCATTTTCTGGAGATTTGGTTCAGCTATTGATAAGATTTGCTGCACAGTCCAATACATAAAAAAAGTCCAAACAAATTGTGGTGCACAACAACTGACGCGTTTCGCTGGGTTTCTCCCCACCTTTAAAAAAGCTCCAATACTCACCTATCTCCTCTTACTCTAGAGCGGCCGCTGATTGGCTGTGAACCGCGTGGCTGTTGATTGACGCTTACTCTAGAGCAGGCTATGATTTGCTGGCAGCCCGGCAAATGAGGGAAACCACCCAGTCTCTGTCATTTACCAGGGAAGAGATGTATGTGTAAATACATACATCTCTATGGTGTCCGCATGGTCCAGGCTATTAATTTTGTTATAACTAAATGACAGACATTTATGTTTATTAAGTAGTCTCAAAACTCCTTATGTATTGTAGTATAGATATGTCTGTTAACCATGGCTGTGCTTACTGGGATATCGTGAAATATCTGAAAACTGGAAATATCCTTTAATGTGTTCACACTAATCCCCTAGTCCACAATTAGAGCACTCCATAGAATAAATATAGCAAATGACATAAATAAATTTAGCTTATATGTGTGTTAATAATTCTCATCTTTCCATGTATTTTCTAATCCATTGGTATAAAGCCAACACCAGGGGTTGCCTCCATTGTTTCCAGCTTCCATTGTCCCCCTGCAATACTGTAAGTGCCCAAAGCCACAGTTGCCACTATGGCGCTATCCCCGCTTACTTCCAGGCTCTACACCTCTCTGGTCTGGGCAGGGTGGCCAGCTCTGGCCACAGTACTGACAGTCACATGACTGACATATCAGATGCTGTGTGATGCAGTCTGTGCTACCCGTGCACCTGAACCATACTCTCTTCTCTCCTTTCTTCATGGTTGCATGCGGTAATCAGCTGCTGTATTGGCTGGGCAGATAAGCACTGTATTGACCTGCCCTCCGCTGATTACTTCTCATAACCCCCCTCCACCCCTTTCTTAGACTGTTCCACCTGCCCCCTGCTAGGGTTATTGTAATGGAGAATGCAATGGGTGCTGGCGGTTCGCACCTCCAATACATTTAAGGGGGTTGTCAGTCACTACATTGGGCAGGGGCTTCCCCAACTCCTCCCCAGTGGTTCCTCTTCCAAACAAGATCTGAACACACAGGGTCGCAGTGGAAACATTACAGTGAAGATCAGCAACAGGTAAGTGTAAGTGGAGCTGGGGGGATGGGGGAGTCATGAGTCTAGTTCACCAAAATTAATAATTATAAGGGGCAGGGGGTAAGTTTTGTGGGAGTTTATTATAGGGTGAAGGTGTTAATGCTGTATGGTTAGTTTAATATTTTTATTTGATTTTAAGTTGTCTCTGATGTGGGTGTTAATTATTGGTGGGTATGATGGAGTTACTGATTATTAAGTTGCTAATTATATGGGGTTGTGCTGAAAAAATAGATAATATTATATGGTGGTCATGAAAATGCTGTCTGTACAGTATTATCTGCGATCACAAAAATTCTCTCTGTATTTCCTGGGTAGTGACAAAAATGGCCTTAGTAGTGTGTGACAGTCACTAAAATGCTCTCTATATTGCCTGGACGATTACAAAAATGCTCTTAGTAGTGTATGGCAGTCACTAAAATGCTCTCCGTATTGCCATGCGGGCACAAAAATGCTCTTAGTACTGTATGGTGATCACTAAAATGCTCTCCGTATTGTCTGGCGGTCATAAAAATGCTTTTAGTAGTGTATGGCAGCCACTAAAATGCTCTTAGTATTGTATGGTGGACACTAGAATGCTCTTAGTATTGTATGGTGGTTATAAAAATGTTCTCAGTGTTGTATGGTTGTCACTAAAATGCTCTTAGTAGTGTATGGCAGTCACTAAAATGCAGAGCCGTAACTAGACTTTTTGGTGCCCTGGGCCAGAAAGAGCATTATTGCCCCCCCCTCCTCCATTTTTCAAATAGGGACATAAGACGCAAACCCAAAGTTTCCACAATTTCTGACGGCAGCCACATGGGCTGCCATCAGAAATTGTGGGGCAGATAGCTCCATATGTAAGATGTCTGACTGCGAGCGGTGATGGGTTTGAGTCCTGGGTATGACAGTATTTTGAAATGTGTGTGTAAATAAAAGATGTGACTGAAGCTGCTTGGGGAGGTGGCCAGATGGAGTGGGAGTCAGCCAAGGAGGAGATAGGGGCAGCCAGGAGATGCCGGGGATAAAATAAGAGGAACTTCAAGTGAGAATGATTATAAACAGAAAATTGACAGGCCTGAACAGCACCCCCCTGCCCTGTGGTGCCCTGTGCCGTGGCACATGTCTCACCACCCTAGTTACTGCCTTGTTAAAATGCTATTAGTAGTGTATGGCAGTCACTAAAATGCTCTCAGTATTGTATGGCAGTTCTAAAAATGCTCTCTGTGTCCATTGGCGAATGGGAGTGGTAACATGTTAGCGGGAAATGGGCAGTAACTGGACAGGGAGTACTGAGTTGCATGGTACAACACATAGGAATGTAATGGGCATTTTGTTCATTTTACGAAGTTGAAGAGTTGGCATGGGAGGGATGCCGCAATCTATCTTGCCTCCAGGTGACTGGGTTGAAGTTACACTACTGGCCAACACTCTTATAGTATTCATATACTCATAGTTTCTCAATAGAGTGGTTAAAATTCATATGTGTTTGTTCTCCCAGCACCAACTAAAACTGCAGTTAGCTACCAAAGTTACTGTAAGAAAAGTTAAATTAAATGTTTCAGTTAATTGCTATAGCAACTTATGTATCCATTAATTACAGCATGATTTATCTTATACTTCTAATAGCACGGTTCCACTAGAGCCAGAAGGCTGCTTTTAAATTCTTCAAACTGACATTCAATTAGCAGTCAAACGCCATTATTAGTGTCTAATGTAAATCGTGATATTGTTATTTAACTACAAAGGTCATAACACATTGGAGCTTGTAAGTGCTGCAGTTTATTTCATCTACTGCAATCACAGACCCTCTAACATGACCCTTCCATCAGATACAAAATGCTCTGTTCCTGGACTTCAATCTTAATTTATGGTTCACCTGTGTTGAACTAGTTAATTGATTAGAAGGGTGTTTTTCAGCACAGATGACAGCAACCTAAATTAAAAGAAGTCCAGAAGCACAGCATTTTGTACCTGATGGAAGGAGTCATGTTGGGGGGTCTGCATTCACCCCCACACTACACATAGCGGTAGTGTGGTAGTGGACTGAATAGTGAGGTTTGACAGGCATTACAAACATACAATTGTTTTCACAGGGACCTGGGCATACAGCATAGTGTTCCTGCCATCCGCATGCTCACGGCATCTCTTTCAAACTGCAGGGAAAGCTTTGGGGCTGCCCAGCATCTCCGTGAGTGCTGGGCATGCCTCCTGCAGTGCCGAAAAGGGAGTGTATCTTAAGGACATACCCCTTTTCAAGTGATCACACACCCTTTTTGGGCATGCTGGTGCACGCTTCGACACCAGACGCCCTCCGGTCCCTTGCGTGAGCACTGCAGCAGAAACGCTGATGCCCAGTATTAGTTTTTATTCAAAACAATTATAGATAATAACCATTTATTTAATTTTCATGATATCGTTGTTTCTGGATAAGCCACATATATAAAATATTACTTTAATGAGTGTAATGGGCATTAGAAAAAGGTATGATTATAATTTATTGCATACATAAAATAATTATTCCTCTCTAATATGTAATTTTGTGTAATTATTACCTGCTAAAAGGGTATTCAAAAAAATATATATTACAGGTTGAGTCTCCCATATCCAAATATTCCGAAATACGGAATATTTTTAGCATGACTGAGAATATGAAACCTTTGATTTTTGATGGTTTAATGTACATAAACTTTGTCTAAGGCACAAATTATTAAAAATATTGTATAAAATAACCTTCAAGCTATGTGTATAAGGTGTATATGAAACATAAATGAATTTCATGTATGTACACAAACTTTTTTTGATGCACAAAATTATACATTTTTTTTGTATAAAATGACCTGCAGGCTGTGTGTATAAGGTGTATATAACAGATAAATGCATTCTGTGTGTATATTTGGGTCCCATTCCCAAGACATTTCATTGTATTATGCAAATATTCCAAAATACGGAATATTCCGATATCCAAAATACCCCTGGTCCCAAGCATTTTGGATATGGGAGACTCAACCTGTACTTAATCTTTAATTGTTTCTTGTTTTTATTATACCTACGTTTCTGATGATATATGAAAATAGTGTATATAGTATGAATATTGTTTATTGTATATTGTTTAAAAATTATATCCATTAGTATTATGTAGTTTACATGTATATAGTTCCCACTCTATTTTATTAGTAATTAAATAGAGCAAAAATTATTTGTGAATGTGTTTCTATCATTATAGTGATATTAGTGTAAAACTTTAATTAATAATGTGCTTGTGAATTTAATAGTAATAGAGTGAATTGGTATATTAGTATTAAGATAAATGTGATAATAAATATTTCCAATCTCCGGTGCAATAGACTTCTCTTTTCTTTCCCACTTTCATTATCCTAGGTTGAGAGAATTTATATATATATATATATATATATATATATATATACATATATATATATATATATATATATATAATTGTTCAGTGTGTACGGATACACACTGATCCAATAATCGCTCTGTCAGATCCGAGAGGTCGTGCATATGGGAATTGGTATGAAATACCGCCGGTTCGATTCCCGTCAGCGGCAGCCCGACAGGAGCAGAGTGCGACGCAGCGGAAGCCCGACAGCGCTGGAAATCCCGATCGTGGATAGGTAAGTATCCACTAACCTAACCTAACCCCCCTAACCCTAACCCTCCTTAGGGGTGCCTAACCCTAACTTCCCCCCCAAGTGCCTAACCCCAATCCCTCCTCTAAGTGCCTAACCCTAACCACCCCCTTCCCCGCTGCCTAAACCTAAGTCCCCCGGGGGGTGCCTAACCCTAAGTCCCCCCCGGGGGTGCCTAATCCTAACCCTCCCTCCCCCTAGCCTAACCCTCCCGGGGGGTGCCTAACCCTAAGTCCCCCCCAGGAGCCCTAAACCTAACCCTCCCCCCCCCGCGGCTGTCCGCTCGCGGCGCCCGGCATCACTACGATCTTGATGCCGGGCGCCGGTCTCCCGGCGTCGGGGAAATGCGGGCATCTACATCTAGATGCCCGGCATTTCACCCTTACCGGGATAAGACAGTCGGGAAGCCGGCTGCCGGGATATAGGCAGTCTGCTTCCCGATTGCCTCCCTGCGTATGGAGTAGCCTGTTTCTCATGGATGTCTTGCACCTTAGAACAGGGCTGGTGCAAGTGATTATACTACTGAGGATGGTTGTGTCTGCTGGCATAAAATCAGCGGGGAACCCGACTTCTTGCACAGAATCTCGCATCAGATACAAGCAAGGACATTTTTGCTGATGTTGGGACATGAGATAATGTGAGTTTCATCTATGGGAACTGCTGTGATATACATATAATATTATGGAGTTCCCATGTTATATGTACATTTTTTTCGGAGTTTATGAAGTTTGTCATACATTCTAATAAGCAGTGGTAGTTTGTATGGTGTATGAATAGCACATGAAGATATTGCAGGGGGTTAATTGGCATAAGTGGCTGCTATTTGACATTGTTTACATATAGAAGTAGGGATGTGCTCCGGTCAATTTTTGTCGGATTTGGATTTAGATTTGGTTCTAATTCGTCGTCCGGATTTGGATTTGGATTTGCCAAACTGCGGTGACTGGCTTTGGATTTGAATTTTTTTACAAAAATTTACAAAAAAGCTAAAATCACATAAATTGGTCCTTTTTTTCTTCTTAGAGTATCATTAACCTCAATAACATTAATTTCCAGTCATTTACAGTCAATTTAGACCACCTCACACTTTAAATTATAGTTTTCACCATTATTGGCCAAAGGTTGCAGTGAGCTGACTGGTTACCAAGCGACAAAGCAGCAGCACAGACATCACAGTTTAAATGACACATTGCCACACAGCAGTGGCAGAAAGGAAAAGTAGTGCACCCACCCAGTGGGGTACGGCCAGCAGAATCACAGTACTTGTTTACAAAGTGAGCTACGGCCCTAGAAGTCACAGTGCACAATCTTATCCACATTACACCGCACATAGTGTCCCTGATTCACATTACACCATAAAGTAGTGTCTCTTATTTATGTTACGACACACAGTAGTGCCCCTTTTACACAATGCCCACAGTAGTGACCCTTTTACACAATGCCCACAGTAGTGACCCTTTTACACAATGCCCACAGTAGTGACCCTTATACACAAAGCCCACAGTAGTAATGCCCCTTATACAATGCCCACAGTAGTAGTGCCCCTTATACAATGCCCCCAGCAGTGGTGTCCCTTACACAATGGCCCCAGTAGTGGTGTCCCTTACACAATGGCCCCAGTAGTGGTGCCCCCTATGCAGTCCCCTTAGTAGTAGGGCCCCCTATGCAGTGCCCCCAGTAGTAGTATGCTCCCCAGTAGTATGCCCCCCAGTAGCAGTGCCCCATTAGCAGGCCCCCAGTAGTAGTATGCCCCCCATTAGCAGACTCCAGTAGTAGTATGCCCCCCCTTAGCAGGCCCCCAGAAGTAGTATGCCCCCCATTAGCAGGCCCCAGTAGTAGTATGCCCCCCTTAGCAGGCCCCCAGTAGTAGTATGCCCCCCCTTAGCAGGCCCCAGTAGTAGTATGCCCCCTTTAGCAGGCCCCCAGTAGTAGTATGCCCCCCCTTAGCAGGCCCCCAGTAGTAGTATGCCCCCCCTTAGCAGGCCCCCAATAGCAGTGTGCCCCCCTTAGCAGGCCCCCAGTAGTAGTATGCCCCCCCTTAGCAGGCCCCAGTAGTAGTATGCCCCCCCTTAGCAGGCCCAGTAGTAGTATGCAGGGGCGCCGAGAGGGAGGGGGGAGCGGGTACAGATTACCGGGGCCTGGGCTTCCTGAGGGGCCCGGCGGGGGCCCGGGTCCAGCGCCGCTCCCCCTCCCTCCCTCACAGCAGCCCAGCACACAGCGTGTGCTGAGCTGCAGTGGAGTGTGCTCGTGGCTGCTGAGCAGCAGCCACAGCAGTCTGCTATGCCTGTGGGGGGGAACGATCATACTGATCGTGCCCCCCCTGGCTTTGAGCAGTCCTGAGGGGGCCCAGAGTGCCCAGCGGCGCTGCAAATCTTTTTTTTTTCCCGGAAAGGGGGCGTGGCCACGCCTCCCGTGATTAGGCCATGCCCCCTATTACCCGGACCCGCCGCGGCTCTCAGCGGGCCTGGTAGTATGCCCCCCCTTAGCAGGCCCCCAGTAGTAGTATGCCCCCCTTAGTAGGCCCCAGTAGTAGTATGCCCCCCTTAGCAGGCCCCCAGTAGTAGCATGCCCCCCATCAGCAGGCCCCCAGTAGTAGTATGCCCCCCATTAGCAGGCCCCCAGTAGTAGTATGCCCCCCCTTAGCAGGCCCCCAGTAGTAGTATGCCCCCCCTTAGTAGGCCCCAGTAGTAGTATGCCCCCCCTTAGCAGGCCCCCAGTAGTAGCATGCCCCCCATCAGCAGGCCCCCAGTAGTAGTATGCCCCCCATCAGCAGGCCCCCAGTAGTAGTATGCCCCCCATTAGCAGGACCCCAGTAGTAGTATGCCCCCCCTTAGCAGGCCCCCAGTAGTAGTATGCCCCCCATTAGCAGGCCCCCAGTAGTAGTATGCCCCCCATTAGCAGGCCCCCAGTAGTAGTATGCCCCCCATTAGCAGGCCCCAGTAGTAGTATGCCCCCCTTAGCAGGCCCCCAGTAGTAGTAGTGCCCCCCCTTAGCAGGCCCCCAGTAGTAGTAGTGCCCCCATTAGCAGGCCCCCATTAGTAGTATGGCCTCCCTTAGCAGGCCCCCAGTAGTAGTATGCCCCCCATTAGCAGGCCCCCACTTAGCAGGCCCCCAGTAGTAGTATGCCCCCCGGTAATGCCCCTCAACACACACATATAATAATAATAAAAATAAAAACTTACCTGAATCCCCGCTCCCACCGCCGTCCGCTCTGCTCTGCTGTATAACGCGCGGAGGGACCCGGAAGACGGAGCTCATGAGTGAGCTCCAACCGGCTCCCATCGTGCAGCAGCCAATGAGAGTCTGTGTGGCTCTCATTGGCTGCTATTACAAACACACAGCTGACGCTGGCGGCTGTGTGTTTGATCTGTGTAGGGCAGACCGCTATCACAGTGTTCTGCCGTACACTAGAGGAACCCTGACGTCGGATTCTCTCGCAAGAATCCGACAGCAGGAGGCTGTTGCTCGGCCGCGAACGGGGATCCGAGTCAGGCGGGGAACACCCGAACAGCGTTCGGGTGGACTCGGATCCCCAATGTTCGGAGTGGTTCGGATTCCACAGAATCCGAACCGCTCATCTCTATAAAGAAGTAAATGAGATTATGGGGCAAATTATAAATTGCATGAATACTGGCTGTAGTTCTGTACTTCTCTGAATTTGGCAATAGTTTGACTTATTCAGAGTTATCTGCCACTATTTACTCTAGCAGTATTAAGTGTACAGAGTCTAATACACCGGTGGTTATTGCCAAAGCCGCCCTCAAGAAGGTTTGGATTTTGCTGCACCCAATATGCAGGTCACAGTCCGTAGTACTGATTACTGGTGTGCAGTAATGTGCGGTGAGGTAAATGGCTGGGGAGGCACTGGCTTTACACACATATATATATATATATATATATATATATATATATATATGAACCTGATGGTACATGTGGGCATTATACAAAGGTGCGGCAGTATATAGTGCTGGAAATTTGGTGAGTTTTGATCAGGGATGTGCGGAAAAGGTAGACAGGGGCGGCAGTGCCTCACCTGCCATACACTTTTTACTCCAGAGTTTTGACTATAAAAAGGATTAGAATAATACAAAGAAGATATTTATAATATTTTCTTTCATTTTTTTCTTATCATTTTTACAGTGAAAATTTTGGAGTATAACCAAGTATGAAAGGAAAAAGGCTCTGCCTCACCTGACCGCACATCACTGCTGGTGTGATAGGTGGGTGGTAATTAACTCTAAGAGAAGTCAGCAAGCTGGGGTCTGATACACTTGAGAACTTGCATAAGCCATAGGGATTTTGCAAGCGAGAGTTACAAAAAAAGCCAGAGGAGCCAGGAAAATGGAGCACATCCACTTCTATAGCAGAGGCAAATGGCACCAGTCAGCAAGTACAACAAAATAGCAGCTGTGGATTGACCTGGTAGGTAGAAGTATCAATGGTGTATTACTGGTTGTGCTAAACATGGGAGTTGTAATGGAACCTGGCATAGACCCAGACACTCTGCCTCCCTTATACTGTCCCCCTCTCCCCATACCCTTTCTCCTCCACACACTCTGTAGGGGGAATTGTTTCTTTGTGTATCTGTCTATCATACATCACAACATGCTCACAGATGATACAGGTACTTGTACACAATATTTAAACAGTCACAGAGTAAAAAAATAGTATAATCTGCTATACCATTTTATAACTAACTGGGATACCCCGGGATTTGCCCGAGTTGAAGACTGGATCCTGAAGTACACCTGCAGCCTTTATTAGTTTACATTGTCCTCACCTATAACCACATTCCATTGATCCTCAAAATTACCCCACTGTTTGCTAACATGTATGCAAACAGTGGCGTAACTACTGTGGGTGCAAGTGGTGCAGCTGCTATGGTGCCCGAGCTGCCTCTGTGTCCCGCCATGCCTCCTGCACCCAGTCACGCACACAAAGTAGGCAGGTCCAGCCAGGGATGCCGAGGGGGCAAATTCAAATTGTGCTGGTGCTGTCTGTCCATGTCTGTCGCTGCCTGGCGGTGCACCAGCTGTAATTAGCTGCCGGCCTGGCACCAAATTCACACCTGCTGGCTGTTGATGGCACAGGGGGAGGTGAGAGGCTGTTGGAGGGACATGGTGAAGTGAGTTTATAGTGGGGGCATGATGTGTAAAGGGCATTACTGTGAGGCATAGGGGAAGATGCACTAAGCCTTGCAGAGTGATAAAGTGTAGAATGATAAAGTACCAGTCAATCAGCTCCTAACTGTCAATGTCCAGGCTGTTTATACGTGCATGCACGGGGGTTTGTGAGTACCTGAAAACCCCCTCTGTCCGTTGCTCCATCTACTCGCACCCCCCCTCCAGCCGCTGCAGGGATGCTCCATTTGCCATGTGCCTGATGAGATTTTGCTACCAGCGGGTACCCGGCTCCTACCCCGCAGCATCAGCTGGAAGCTGGAGCTCACTTCTGAGCTCCGGCTCCCGCAGTGAGCATTATGGGAAAGACGTTATGACGTCCCTCCCATAAATCCGAGGAGTGGTCAGACCATACGGCAGCAGACGCAGGAGCGTGGCTTAAGAGATGTATTGTGTTTGTATTTTTAATTTAATTTTTTTTCTTAGAGGCACTACCGCTGGGGGCACTACTAATGGTGGCACTACCGCTGGGGGCACTACTAATGGTGGCACTACTACTGGGAGCATTAATATTGGGGACATTACTATAGGGGCACTACTACAGGGGACATTACTACTGGGTTCATTACTAATGGGGGCATTACTACTGGGGGCACTACTAATAATGGGGGCATTACCACTGGGGGCATTACTATTGCGGGCACTACTACAGAGGGCAGTACTGGGTGCACTACTGGGGACACTACTAACGGGGACATTGCATAGGGGGCACTGCAAAAGGGGCATTGCTACTGTGGGAACTACATAAGGGGCACCACTACTGGGGGCACTGTATAGGGGGCATTGTGTAAGGGGCACCACTGCTGTGGGCATTGTATAAGGGGCACTACTACTGTGGGCATTGCATAAAAGGGGCATGTGTGTCATAACATGAATAAGGGACTACTGTGTGGTGTAAATTGCACTGGTAGTTTAAATTTTGTTCGTACATACTGTTACACACTGTGTTCAAGCACGTTTTATGACCAGAAGCATTGTTATTTATATTTTTTATTGTTTTTTTTTTTTAAACTCTTGAAGTACACAATAAAGTGAATGTTTCAGGCTTATTCCGGTTAGACTTTTTTGTCATTGGTTCTGTAACCAATTATTTCAAAGTCCTGCTTTTGCCACTGGTGTTATAAAGGGTATTACTCTGTGGGATAATGTGTAAGGGACACTACTATTATGTAGAATAATTTGTTTTATATGCAGCACTACTACTATGAGGCATAATCTGTAAAGGGCAGTACTGTGTGGTATAATGTGTAAGTGGCGTTACTGTGTAGTGTAAGGGGCATTACTGTGATGTAATGTAAAAGGGGCACTACTACTGCATGGCGTAATGTGTATGTGGGTTACTGCTGTGTGGCATAGCCTGAATGGGCTCTGTTTTGCATAACATGAATGGGCCCTGTGTGGGGGCAATTGTATGTGTTTTCTTACCTCTGAAGGGGCCTATTAATATCTTGCTATGTGGCCCTCAAAGTTATAGTTACACCCTTGCATGCAAACACAGAGGGCTGACTAATATATATTGTCACTTTAAAAACACTAATGGTGCATACACATGGTCAGCTTTTTCCTTCAGATCTGAACGATAACGATGAACGATATCTGACATGCCTGAACGATGGACGATGAACGATGCGCGTTCCCATTTGTCAGATAACGATATCTGACATCTGATGTGTTTGCAGTCAGACTTGGACGATTCCATTCATTTTAATGCAGTCAAAAATCGTTCAATCGTTCAAATCGTTCAAAACTTTGGTAAAATCGTTCAAATCGTTCAATCGTTCATCTGACAAATCTGACCGTGTGTATGCTACATAACTCCGGATATGATCTTGCATAAGTCATAAAGTTTGACACTTGCTCAAACTGTGAGGTTAAAAGGATACTTTTGCAACTTTCACACAGGTTTTTGGCAGACTGCCAATTTCCACTTGAGCCAGCGCCGGAACCTGTGTAATTTAAGAGTTTACCCATTTTTAGGGATTGTGTGAAAGTGTGTGGCCCTGACAAAGTTTAAACCTAGACAAAAACCTAATCCTGGTCAAACTACATCACTATGCCAAATTTGGTGGAGCTAGGTCCAAAACTCTGGCCGTGCATAAAGGACAAACAGACAGACAGACACGCTTTCTCGCTTATTATATAGATGTGTAACATTGTTGTTGAAGATTATGGCCCTCATTCAGAGCCGGACGCTCGGAGCAGAGCGCTCGCTCTGAATGAGGGCCGTCCTCCATAAAAATGGAGCGTCCTCCTGGACGCTCGTATAGCTGTGGGTCACCACCCACAGCACATACGAGCATGCAGGATGATGGCCGCGATGGTCTTGACCATCGCGACCATCGCCAGTGCGACCAGAAGCCTGTGGTCGGGGTTTTCGACCACAAGCCCTGGAGTGATTTTGGCTCTATCAGAGCCAAAAATCACTCCCACTGACATCACTAGTGATGTCAGTGGGCCGGCTTCTGACGGTAGGTGTTCCCTTGGGAACGCCCCCGTCTGGGAGGCACGCCCCCGGCACGCCCACCAAAGGGGGCGTGCTGTCAATCAACATCGACAGCACGCCCCCTTTGATCAGACACAACGAGCGAAGGAAAGTCCTTCGCTCGTCGCGTCTGGCGCATGCGCACGACGGAGCTCCCTCCGTCGTGCGCATGCTCAGTGCACACCATCGACCCACTTGCGAGCGGACAGCCGCTCGCGAGTGGCTCTGAATGAGGGCCTTTGTGTGCAATCTTTAATATTATGAACACTATGAAATTATAGCTGGAAACTAACTATATTTCTTAGTAATACTTTGTAAGTGGTGTATTAATGATATCAGTTATAAATAGTTATTAAATTGACATTAATATATTTGCTTAATTAGTATATGAATCCCTCCACCCCCCATTGTCAGTAATTGTAAAAGTGTAATATACCTCCTGTCAATTTAGAAAGCAAAGTTGGGACACAAAATAATCCCCAGACATGATCCTCCCAAATAACAACTAGGTTACTAGAATGGGAAAAGAATGATATCACTTTATCACTGGATGATATGATGGGAGAGAGAGAGAACGGTGAGTATTATTGATTGCTGAAAAATATGAAATTAGTAATCATGTTACTTTCTTAAGATCTTTTTCTGATGAGCAGAAATGGAATCAAGTAATGAACATTTTGGAATTGTACCAGCTGAAGCTATGCAGATATACTGTCCTGCAATAGCTATTAGCTTGGGTGGCCCCCTGGAATCTGTTCTTGATAGTGTGAAATACTTTTTGTACTCCCCTACATGAAAAGCATTTTCTAATGCAATGGGAAAAAATTGCTAAAGACCCTACTCTTAGAATATAGATGGGAAAATCATGACGTGCTACAGTTAGAGAAAACGTCTCTTCTGAAGCTTTGCCAGGTCAGAGCTACCATTACATATGTAAACTGACAGAGTGCAAGTGATTTAAATGCAATACATTACACAACAATGACTAATACACAAACATTTTCTGATATATTACAGTGCACATTTTGTTCAAAAGTCAGGCACATTTGCTGGATTTTACAAACTAATGCAGTGTATGACTGGTAAATACTATTTTTAATTGATTTATCCACTAGGCGGCCTGCCCATGGTGCTTTGTGTGCACTGCATTCAGTCACTTGTTGAATACCACTATTGCACCATGTGGAATGGGAATAATTGATCACTCTTCTTCAAAACCAAATGGACCATAACTACAGTACAACAAGTTGAAGGCATGGTCCGTTTAGCATACTAATTACATCTACAGAGATTACTGGTCTTCATTGGACATGATTTGCATGTTGCCGCTATCAAATGACATAGTTCAGGCTGAATATCCCATTGATTAAAGCACATGCTGTCAGCCTATGTCGTCTTATGCTGGGTACACACTAGACGATATGTCCTCTGATCCAGGTACACACTAGATGATATGTCCTCTGAACCAGCTGGTTTGAACGACATATCTGGCACATCGTCTAGTGTGTACCCTCAATGCCACTGACGATGCATCCGATGGGCGACATCATCAGTGAGGACCATGCTGCAGAATGCAGCATGGCCCCGGCTGCCACGCTGTCACTCCCAGCATAGGCAAGTGTGTGTGCAACTTGCCGATGCCGGGACTCCCGCCGGGTCCCGTTGCACAATAGGTCGGCTGGGTACACATCGTTAGTATACCAAGGAATTGAATATTCATGTTCATTTCTTGCTATGGAATCAAGTCCCTCCTATTAGTGTTATATAATCTTTGCCCTAAATCAAGTGTACAATAAATACATCTCTTACAAAAAACACATTATATTGAGCTAACCCTTGGCTGAAGATCGAAGCCAACACATAAGTTCTAATTTTGAGAAGCAAGCACAATTGTTATTACAACTTGTATAGAATAAGTGTTGCGGCTGTCAACACCCACTCATCTAGAATTTTATATTTCTCTTTCACTTCTGTAAAAGGAAGACTGTTCCAGAGAGCTGTAATATCTAATATGAGTAACCGTAAGCCTTACTTAATCTAAGCAGAGGAAGAAGCATGATTGAAACCTGGTCAGAACACAGGATTGTCCAAAAAGTATATGAGAAAGGGGGAATTTCAGGGCAAAGCAAATGTTTGGTAATTTTGACTCAACATCTTCAAAGTGAAGTCTATAGTAGATACCTTATGAAATTTGTTGTCTCTACACTTTGGAAATCACATATAGAGGTATATTAGGTGCTACAAGATTTTTTTAATTTTTGTAGTGGACAGTCAGCAACCAACATCTTTGATAGAGAAGATGTGATTGCGAGTTCGTTTTGCACAAACTTTTGCCAGTAAAGCACCTGGTTTGTCCCCACTGTTATAACATTTATTGTGTAGATAACACAATAATTATACGACAGTGCAGCCTTTATGGACAAAATTTGGTTAAGTTGGTCCCTGTGATTCCACACTCATTCCAGCCCGGTATGAGCCCTAATGGCAGCAAGTCTCATATCAGACTTGACACAAAAAGAATAATTTGTGCATGCGCTGTGCGAAAATTGCAATTTGAGACAGAAAAAAGTCTCAAATTGCATTTTGAAAAAGGCCTTGAATGTTTCCGTGGTTGATAATGCATTTGTCCACGAGGTGGCAGCAAAGTCACACTGTTTTAGTAATTAACCACTGCAATGTCAGAGTAACAAGTACAGTGTATCTAGAGCAGTAGTTCTCAAACTCGGTCCTCAGGACCCTACACAGGTCACGTTTTGCAGGTCACCAAGCAGGTGCACAGGTGCAGTCATTACTCACTGATACACTTTAAAAGATATATAGGTGGAGCTAATTATTTCACTTGTGATTCTTAGAGGAGAACTGGAAAACATGCACTGTTTGGGGTCCTGAGGACCGAGTTTGAGAACCTGTGATCTAGAGTAAATGCCTGGATACAGTACAAACTACAGTATATGGACTCATGGTCACCTAGGATGTCAGGCCCACAGGGAGCACTACTGTACAGGAACCTGATCGGTGCTGGGCTGCCAGAGAACCTAGCAGATTATTATTTGATAGATAACAAGTTTTTTTTTTATTCGTTTTTTAAACTTTTTACCTGTCCAGTATGCAGCCCAGTGATGAATATTTTAATGTGCAGTTATATATAAGCCTGTGTCTGTTTTTTTGTTTTTTTGTTTTTCTTGGTGAAAGCCTGATTGCAGAGAGGTGACAATGGGGTGAGAATGATAAAGTGTTATACATTAGGTCATTGTAAATAAGTTGCTCGTGTACAGAGCATGAGGGAAATAGCTCTACAAGTGCCAGCATGTAGCGGCTGTAGGGAGCCCCAGTGCTAGGGGCGACCCACATGTTTTTGCAAACCTGATTCATCTAGGCCAGTGGTTCCCAAACTGGGTGCCGCAATGCTCTATCAGGAGTGCCATGGGTTGGTGGTCCAGGACCAAATCAAATTATTTATGGCTGCCAATCATAAAATATGTGGACAAGCAGAAGCACAACCCTGTCCATCACCATATAACTGAACCTAAGTAAGGTAAGCATAATTTACTTTATTAACATTTAATAATTCTTTCTGAATTTTCAATAAGAAAATTTTGACATAGGGGTGCCATGAATAAAATTCTGGGGCACCGTGATTCAAAAAAGTTTGGGAACCACTGTTCTAAGCAATTTAGCCATGTGCTAAACATGCTGGGGCTGTGCCCCACTGTGACAGGGGGATCTCATACTGAAGGTTTCCTTCCTGTTTTATGGACAGCCTAGTCTGTTGCAGGCTGCTGTAGATTGCAGCTTTCTTAGTGGTACTCCATTCCGATTGTCCCTCTGCATCAGTGGTAACTAGCCCAGGCTATGAGCATCAGGACTGAGTTTTACTTTTTTTTGACAGTTTCTTTCTTTATTATACATAAAACTACTAGGCAGCATCATCAATTTGGTGATGATGACTGGGTTGTCAAGTACCCGTCTGCATCATGATATTCTTAAAGCATATCTTTATGTGCTTCAAACACTGTATATCTTCATGCACATATTGTAAGATATGGCAAACTAAACAAACATTTATGTGTCTTGCATTTTGCATGATAAATCATAAGCATGTAAGTAAGACTTCCCCACAAGTCTTGTTGGTCAATCACTTCCCAGATGGTCATTGCAGTTATTATGAAAACTGCATAAAAACAAATATGTTAAGCAACAGCAGTAGTAAGGATGCTGAAATTAAAGCTGTTTCAACAAGATGATACATAGTAACAAAAGATTATGCAACATTCGCAAACAGAGCTGATTGTTGCAAAGTGACAGCATTTGGGATGCTGATAACTGTCAAGAGATTAGCTGTCAATATACAGTATTACTTTCCCATTTTGTTGCTTCCTATACTTTTTGAACATGTTTTCACATTTTATCACCTGCATCATCAATAGTTTGGATAAGTTCTTAAACCTGTAGGGGTACAGTATGTTTAAGAATGCAAATCGCATGATGATGTGCACTGCCACGACAAGATCCACCTAGCTTGTGACACGTCGCAGTTAAAGGCTTAATCAAAACAAAACCAGCTGGTCTGCCTACAACTTACCAAATTACCAAAATTCACCAATATGATAACTTACACTCACTATTATACTCCAAGTTCTGCAACCACTAATTCTTAGTTCAAGAGCTGACATTTCTGGGAAGAATTTTGTTACTCTCTGACTGATCTAAAAATGGAATCACAAGCTAAATAAATAAATGTTGATATAAACTAAACAACTGCATAAACATGGAAATGTAAAAGCAAGCCTAATATATGAATTATATAGGAACACAAAGACAGTTACTCAATGGACTTTAATATGAAAAAAAAGTCACAATGTTAAATGCATAAAAATGGTGATAACAAATTGATAAAAATATATATTTTATAAAATATAACAGAAATAAACACTAGACTAGAAGATACGGTCAGTAAAAGATGAGTCCCAACTGTTTGCTTGTCCACAAGTGTTTTCTGTGACTTCATATTATGTGACATCTGACGGATGTGAGCTGATATGCTAGTTGGTTTTGCAACCGATTTATTGCAGGTTGTTCAACAACCTCTGTAGTAATTAATTTGTTCTATTTTAAAACTGTCTTTTAGAACAAAGGAGAATTATAAAATTAAGTCCACTAAGCAAGTTATTTCTGCACATATGCATAGGAAACATGATTACATTATATGGATTGCAGGGAGTAACATTACCTCTATCTTCTTTATGGGGCCAGTATATAGCCATAGCACATTTCATGTGTCTGGTTCTATTAGTTAACAATCATACACGTTTTTAAACATGTAAGTAGTGCTTTGATTTTCCTATAAGAATGCACACCAGACATCTCTGAATAAACACTTAAACTAGAACAAAATAGGCCACCAAAGCATATATCAACATTGACTCCTTAATTACTTACAGTGTTTTGCCAGAAGCCTTGTTAACTAAAGCAACTCATATTTTGGGAGGGATCATTAATATAGTATTTTCCTAAGTATCCTGATTATCCAGAAATAAGTATTTTATGTTTAATAGTCTTTTGAAGGAAAGCAAATTACTTTAATAACAACAATCTATCATACTAGATTAGTTTGTATTTATGTATTCATGTTGCAGGAAGCAGGGCCAGATCAATGGTAAATTTCCCAAAGCAGTTTCTTTAGGACTTGTGCTCAGCCCCAAGAACATCCAGGTAATCAGTGTACAAGTGAGAGTCTGAAGGAGAAACCCCATCACTTGGACTATACTGTGCATTCACACCCAATTGAGCAGGCAGGTCATAACCAATGTAATTCTACCAGTGTCATGATATTATTTTCATTGCCAATATGGATATTTACATGTTATTTAATAAGCTACGTTGTCTTTGCGGAGCCATAACTAGGGGTGTGTGATCTGTGCCTTTACACAGGTCACAGGGCACTGGAGGTGGCACCGTTGCTGCCCCACTACATGTGGCTTGCAGGGTTCTAGGAACAGCATCTTGTAACTAGTATCACTATTCCAGATTTGTCCTGCAGCCTGTAGAGCTGCCCAAAGCATCCATAGGATGCTCCATGCAGTGTCTACTTCCTGAAGGCGGCCACCACATCCCCCAGGCATACATCATAAGGTCACTTATTTAGGGAGCAGGGCCGACACAGGGCGCACTGCCACCTTGTTACCCTGTTTATATATGAACTCAAATGCAATATGGTATATTGTAAAAACCGTGTAAAAAGAACACTTTTATTAATTTGTCTATTTTTTGTTTTCATTTTTAGTTAGAAAATATACTTACTATATACTCAAAACAGTTGCTTTAACAAACAAAATTGTTAATCAGTGCTTACAGTTGTAGTTGAGTATGTCCAGGAACACAGCAGGTCATGGCAGAGAGGCCCCAAAATCAGAACCAAACTTGGCCTCAGTGTCAATGTTACTGTACAGTGTTCTGGCTATATTTATGTTTTATTCATCTCAACCCTCTTACCACTAAGTATAGCTAATAAATGGGTTGTTTACAGTTTGTAAGGTTCACAGATGAACCTAGATCCTTACTAACACTGTTGTGCCAATAGGGAACCACATTTTTATCTTTGTTAGATTCTTGTGAATGGTAGTTAAAGAATCAAAAAAGAAGAACTCTTGGACTGCATACAATGTAAGGTTTGTCATAGGGTGGAAAATCTGCACAATATATCTCAATAATACAAGCTGACCATTCATATTACAGTCAAATGTTTTGTAAGAGACCAGTACAATTAAAATAAAGTCAAAGTAACTGCTATTGTTAAAGCTGCAATGATAGTCCAAAACAATGTAATACGTGACCTTGATATATCATTGGCTGAGGACTTTCCTATGAACAGTGTCGCTGTTGCCACATTAGAGGGCTCTGACTTGTGATTGGCCTTGTCCTCAGCAACCAAGGCAAAATAAAGGAAGGTCCCATTCTGAATTGTAACATTCTGGGGAGAAAAGCTGAATTGTTCACTGGAGCCGGCGGGCAGTGGTGTAAGACTGGAGATATCAATAGCGGTGCCATTTTCAAAGTTGTCTATTAATGCCTGTCTGTTGAAACTCATTCGTAAATCATACATGGAAACTGGAAAATATAAATGGCATAATTACAAGTCAGAGCTGCCATGTAAGCTAGATATATATAATGTAGTTACATGTTAGAAAGCGTGCCTGATGCCAATTTGAGCATAATGGAAATTCGTATTATTTTTAAAAAATGATTTATTGTTTCCAAAATGACAAAATTAGATGGAAGTTGGAGACAGAGCAGAAGGGGGAATGGGCAGGAAAGAGAAGGAGGTAGTGGAGAACATTCACATAAGTACAAATGATGGTAACGTTGCATCTTTCACAGCCCTATAGCAGATATGGGGTTTATTTACTAAGCCGTGTTAGGAGACAGAGTGAAAAGTGATAAGAAAGTATAAGGTGCCAGCCAATCAGCTCCCACCTGCCGTCTCATATGCGCTGTGTTTGAAAAATGACAGTTGGGAGCTGATTGGCTGGCACCTTATCACTTTCTTATCACTTTTCACTCTGTCTCCTAACACTGCTTAGTAAATAGACCCCCATGGTATTAATACAATCAATACCTTACTGGTAGATATGAATCTACTGTAGATGTGCATTTAAACTATAAAAGTACTGTAAGAGCCAGCCCATCACCTCCACCTGCCATGTGTCACAAGGCTAAATGACTATCCACAATACCACTACAGACTGGTGCTGGATACATTTTGGGGGGTTGTGTCTTATAGGAACCCTCAGCTTAACAGGGTTTCCTGACAAACAGCGAAGAAGCCACAGGTCACGGTACCAGGCTACCGACAGATAAACGACTGGTGGATGCCGGCAGCTTAGGTACAAAATTAGAATCCAATATAAGTTTCAGGGACTAGCAGCACAAGTATGAAACAAAATAATAAGGCCAAGAGCCAGATCCATAATCAAATAAATTGGATCTGGACATGTATAAAGTAGGAGCGTTAGAGGGGTTCAAACAACTAAAACACAAAACTGTTGCTCAGGGACTGGCTAAAGGGCACAATGGCTTTAACAGAGGCCCCATGATATCATGGTATGTGTGACTGCCAATCCAGCAGGAGCAGAGGCAGCTATGTGACATTGTGGTTGAGCATTTATCATAGACCACCACAACCTGATAGCTCCAGCTAAGGACATTCTGGTCTATTAAAGTTTCCAAAGCCAGAAAACTGTCTGTTTATCATCTTTTAAAAGTAATGATGTCTTTTGTTTTAGACCATAGCAGAAGTCAGGTTTCAACCAAAGCTATGGTCCACATAACAGCAGGTATGACATGAATTACTAAACGCTTTCTCATTTGTACATACCCATACCTCCCAACATGTGTGAGTGTGGAATCAGTATACTGGGGCATGGCTGCAGCACACCAGGGCCATGAACGCGTAACAGTTTGGATGGTGATATCTGCGGATTGCAGTTTTAGCAAAAAAAAAAAACCACAACCATTTTATTGCTGCATACACTGGAGGCATGTACTGTATTTGTTATGTTTCTCATTACCTAATGATTACTCAGAACTCATCACTTAGGGCCTGATTCCGCAAGGATCGCAACTGCAATTACGCAAGCAGTCGGCCGATTGTTGCGATCTGCACATGCGTATTCATCGCAGTGCACGAACCAGTCACTGCGATCGGGACTGTGATCACAGAGACTATGCAGACCCAACGCAGAGTGATTGACAGGAAGTGTTGTTTATGGGAGGTGACGAGGGTGTGGTCAGGGAAACACAGGCGTGCCAGTGCGTTTGAACGCCGTTGCTTGGGCGTGCATAAATTATCCACTGCAATGCCATACGCAGCCTGAGTACTCAGTGCATGAGATGAGGTTAGCAATTCCTGAGTAAGGTCAGAGCTTGTGCAAGTGTGTGTGAGGCTGTACATGATGTTACCGATGGTTTCACAGTCTTGCTAAACATTATGGATGTGTGTAATGTAAGGTGGGCTTTCTTATATTGTGCTACAACAACATAGCGATCGCAGTGGATTAGCATATCATCGCTGTGAGACTGCGTGCGTAATCACAGCCGTGATCGCAGTTGCAATCCATAATGAATCAGGCCCTTATTCCTCTCATGTTTCTACTGGTATCTCACATTTCTATTGTGCTTAATGACTTCAAAGTTATGTTCATTTTCTTGTATGCTATCACCTGGTATTCCTCAGTTTAGGCAGGCTGTTCATTGTTTAAGATTAGTATGAAATAATTTTCAATTATCCCTTGAAAATATATTTTCAGAAAACATTTCTAGAGAAACTCCATTACATGGGATTTTTGAACCTGCCTCAAGTAGTAATCGGTAGTGCTGACATGATCCATCACAAGGCTCCTCCCCTTCCTCTCCTGACTGCTTGGGTACAATGGACACTTCCAACCGGGCCGTAACTAGGGGTTTGCGATTGGTGCTGCCGCACAGTGTTGCCCGTAGCATCCTTTGGACACTACAGACAGGCACCCTGCCATGTGTACAGCTGCCCGGAGCATCTTAAACTTAAAGACGCTTTGGGGTGCGGGCAGACCCACCCCCTATTCGCTGTTAGGCCCTGCTTACAAGCATCAGAGCAGTCAGTGCTATGAATATTTGCATGATCCCTTGATCACTAGGAGCCTCTTTATAGTGTAAGAAGCTTCACGGTGCTGTTCCAGTTGTAGGTGCAGTCATTTTGCTTGAGAAACACACACGATCAATTTGTCTAATTCTGATTTCAGTTCTAAAATCTTTTATATTTTTATATACTTTTATATTTGTTTGCTGCTCTGATCTCTGCATTGTACTCTATCTACTTTCTGGACGGCCTCAGTATTGGACTCTGACTTCTCTATATATAGCTGCCAGTCTCTAATATTGCTTGCCTAAGACCTGGAGTCAGCTAAGTGCTAGTGAGCAGCTTTCACTGTAAAGAAAGGTTGGCTTCTTAAAAGGCGATAGCCATTACTAGCCTGGTTCTAGAATAACACTCTGGAATTATACGTCTTGCATCACTCTAACATGTCCTGAGCATCAGTGCTCACTCCAAGATAAACCCTGGTGTTTCAGAAGTTGGAAGATGTAAATAAAGATCTTCCTCTGGCAACTGTTCTACACCTGCTGTATCCGCATTATGTGGGCTTGGTTCATATTCACCTCACAAAGTCGAAAATTAATCAATGATAGAGATTGACTGACTGTCTACTCGAGTCACTGCAACACCACCTTGAGCAGTAATAATACACACAATTAGCCAGAATAATGATTCCTAATGGTAAAATGCTGAATTTAACACGTACCATTGCCTTGATCGAGATTGTCTCCAGTTGCTGTCCAGGACAACACAATTTGTTGATCTTGAATGTTTGCACTTAAATCTGTGACTTTTGCAGGTTTAAAGACATCTGGCAGTGGAACTGATGGTACATGAGATACTATGAAGGCCCCTCCTGAAGCTGTCCGGGTGAAATTGCCCAAATTTAAGTCGTCGGTTGTAATTTTTGGTCTTGGTGGGTTACTGACTATAGTACCTTTTAAAAAATTTTAAAAATGTAAGTTTTCAGTTGGAAAAAGGTTACCATGACAAGCAGAAGTCATGCACAGCATTAAAACCAGTCACTGCTACTTAATTTAAAAACCTAAATCTAAATTTTAAATAAAATACACAGTAACTAATGTAAGCAATCTTCCTTTGTCATCACTATATCCTCCTAGGAGAAAACTAAATAATGGTGCATACACACGGTCAGATTTTTCCTTCAGATATGAACGATAACGATTTAAAAATCGTTCAGTCGTTCATATCTGAAGGAAAATCGTTCATATCTGACATGCCTGAACGATGGACGATCAACGATGTGCGTTCCCGTTTGTCAGATAACGATATCTGACATCTGATGGGTTTGCAGTCAGACTTGGACGATTCCATTCATTTTAATGCAGTCAAAAATCGTTCAATCATTCAAATCGTTCAAATCGTTCAAAACTTTGGTAAAATCGTTCAAATCGTTCAAATTGTTCAATCGTTCAGTCGTTCATCTGACAAATCTGACAAGTCTGACAAATCTGACCGTGTGTACGCTCCATGAGTAAATCATTATTTGGGTATAATTTCATAGATAACATTTTAAAGGATATTATCTAAAACAACTGACAGTTTAGCGACATACTGTATATTTGTGAATGAGTCAAAATATTTGTTCATATTAATCTAATTATATTTTAGCTATATTCATCAATCTGTATTGATGTACGCTATTGAAGTAGGTAATGGGCCTGATTCTCAGTTGGACACAAAGTGGCTGCTTTTGTCTGAAACCACGGAAGCCTGATTTATGACCATATGCTAACATGAGATTCCGTACAGCTAATGTGAGATTCCGTACAGCTAATGCGAGATTCTGTACAGCTAATGTGAAATTCCGTACAGCTAATGTGAGATTCCGTACAGCTAATGTGAGATGCCAAACAGCTAATGTGAGTTTGCAAACAGCTAATGCGAGATTCCAAACAGCTAATGTGAGATTACATATAGCTAATGTGAGATTACATACAGCTAATGGTTGATTCCGTACAGATAATGTGAGATTACATACAGCTAATGCGTGATTCCATACAGCTAATGTGAGATTCCTTACAGCTAATGTGAGATTCCGTACAGCTAATGCGAGATTCCGTACAGCTAATGCAAGATTCCGTACAGCTAATGTGAGATTCCGTACAGCTAGTGCGACATTCCTTACAGCTATTGCATGATTCTGTACAGCTAATGTGAGATTCCGTACAGCTAATGCGACATTCCTTACAGCTATTGCGTGATTCTGTACAGCTAATGTGAGATTCTGTACAGCTAATGTGAGATTCCCTACAGCAAATGCGAGATTCCTTACTGCTAATGCGAGATTCCGTACAGCTAATGCGAGATTCCGTACAGCTAATGTGAGATTCCGTACAGCTAATGCGAGATTCTGTACAGCTAATGCGAGATTCTGTAACACTTATGCAATATTCCGTAGGCTAATAATGTGAGATTCAATACAGCTAATGCAAGATTCCCTACAGCTAATGCAAGATTCCGTATGCTAATAATGTGAGATTCAATACAGCTAAAGTTAGATTCTGTACAGCTAATGTGAGATTCCATACATCTAATGTGAGATTCCGTACAGCTAATGTGAGATTCCGTACAGCTAATGCGAGATTCTGTACCACTAATGCAAGATTCCGTAGGCTAATAATGTGAAATTCAATACAGCTAATGCAAGATTCCCTACAGCTAATGCGAGATTCTGTACAGCTAATGTGAGACCTGTACAGTTAATGCTAGATTCCTTACAGCTGATGTGACATTACATACAGCTAATGTGAGATTCTGTACAGCTAAGGCGAGATTCTGTACCATTTATGCGAGATTCCTTCCAGCTAATGAGAGATTTCGTACAGCTAATGGGAGATTTCCTACAGCTGATGCGAGATTCTGTACCACTAATGCAAGATTCCGTAGGCTAATAATGTGAAATTCAATACAGCTAATGCAAGATTCCCTACAGCTAATGCGAGATTCTGTACAGCTAATGTGAGACTCTGTACAGTTAATGCTAGATTCCTTACAGCTGATGTGACATTACATACAGCTAATGTGAGATTCTGTACAGCTAAGGCGAGATTCTGTACCATTTATGCGAGATTCCTTCCAGCTAATGAGAGATTTCGTACAGCTAATGGGAGATTTCCTACAGCTGATGTGAGATTCCATACAGCTAATGCGAGATTCCTTAAAGCCAATTTGAGGTATCATACAGCTAATGCTAGATGCCATACAGCTAATGTGAGATTCCTTAAAGCCAATGTGAGGTATCATACAGCTAATGCGAGATGGGGTACAGCTAAAGCAAGATTCCATACACCTAATAATGTGAGATTCAATACAGCTAATGCGAGATTCCCTAAAGCTAATGCGAGATTCCTTACAGCTAATGCGAGATTTCGTACAGCTAATGTGAGATTAGGGCTAATAATGTAATATTACAGCTAATGCGTACAGCTAATTCTAGATTCCGTACAGCTAATGTGAGATTTCATAGGGCTAATGTGAGATTCCATAAGGCTATTGCGAAATTCCATATACCTTACAGCTAATGCGAGATTCCTTACAGCTAATGCAAGATTTTGTACAGCTAATGCGAGATTAGGGCTAATAATGCAATATTACAGCTAATGTGTACAGCTAATTCTAGATTCCGTACAGCTAATGGGAGATTTCATAGGGCTAATGTGAGATCCCATAAGGCTATTGCGAAATTCCGTATACCTTACAGCTAATGCAAGATTCCTTACAGCTAATGTGAGATTCCGTACAGCTAATGCGAGATTCCTTACAGCTAGTGTGAGATTCCGTACAGCTAGTGTGAGATTCCGTACAGCTAGTGTGAGATTCCGTACAGCTAATATGAGATTCCATACAGCTAATGCGAGATTCCGTACAGCTTATGCGAGGTTCCGTAGAGCTAATGTGAGATTCCTTACAGCTAGTGTGAGATTCCGTACAGCTAGTGTGAGATTCCGTACAGCTAGTGTGAGATTCCATACAGCTAATGCGAGATTCCTTACAGCTAATGCGAGATTTCGTACAGCTAATGCGAGATTAGGGCTAATAATGCAATATTACAGCTAATGCGTACATCTAATTCTAGATTCCGTACAGCTAATGTGAGATTTCATAGGGCTAATGTGAGATCCCATAAGGCTATTGCGAAATTCCATATACCTTACAGCTAATGCAAGATTCCTTACAGCTAATGCGAGATTCCATACAGCTAATGCGAGATTCCATACAGCTAATGCTAGATGCCATACAGCTAATGTGAGATTCCTTAAAGCCAATGTGAGGTATCATACAGCTAATGCGAGATGGGGTACAGCTAAAGCAAGATTCCATACACCTAATAATGTGAGATTCAATACAGCTAATGCGAGATTCCCTAAAGCTAATGCGAGATTCCTTACAGCTAATGCGAGATTTCGTACAGCTAATGTGAGATTAGGGCTAATAATGTAATATTACAGCTAATGCGTACAGCTAATTCTAGATTCCGTACAGCTAATGTGAGATTTCATAGGGCTAATGTGAGATTCCATAAGGCTATTGCGAAATTCCATATACCTTACAGCTAATGCGAGATTCCTTACAGCTAATCCAAGATTTTGTACAGCTAATGCGAGATTAGGGCTAATAATGCAATATTACAGCTAATGCGTACAGCTAATTCTAGATTCCGTACAGCTAATGGGAGATTTCATAGGGCTAATGTGAGATCCCATAAGGCTATTGCGAAATTCCGTATACCTTACAGCTAATGCAAGATTCCTTACAGCTAATGTGAGATTCCGTACAGCTAATGCGAGATTCCTTACAGCTAGTGTGAGATTCCGTACAGCTAGTGTGAGATTCCGTACAGCTAGTGTGAGATTCCGTACAGCTAATATGAGATTCCATACAGTTAATGCGAGATTCCATACAGCTTATGCGAGGTTCCGTACAGCTAATGTGAGATTCCTTACAGCTAGTGTGAGATTCCGTACAGCTAGTGTGAGCTTCCGTACAGCTAGTGTGAGATTCCATACAGCTAATGCGAGATTCCTTACAGCTAATGCGAGATTTCGTACAGCTAATGCGAGATTAGGGCTAATAATGCAATATTACAGCTAATGCGTACATCTAATTCTAGATTCCGTACAGCTAATGTGAGATTTCATAGGGCTAATGTGAGATCCCATAAGGCTTTTGCGAAATTCCATATACCTTACAGCTAATGCAAGATTCCTTACAGCTAATGCGAGATTCCGTACAGCTAATGCGAGATTCCATACAGCTAATGCGAGATTCCGTACAGCTAATGTGAGATTCCTTACAGCTAATGTGAGATTCCTTACAGCTAGTGTGAGATTCCGTACAGCTAGTGTGAGATTTCGTACAGCTAGTGTGAGATTCCGTAGAGCTAATGTGAGATTCCGTACAGCAAATGTGAGATTCTGTACAGCTAATGTAAGATTCCTTGCAGCTACAGTAATGTGAGATTCCGTACAGCTAATGTGAGATTCCGTACAGCTAATGTGAGATTGCAAACAGCTAATTCTAGATCCCGTACAGCAAATGCAAGACTTCGTAGGACTAATGTCAGATTCTGCACAGCTATTGCGAGATTGCTTACAGATTTTGTGAGATTCTGTACAGTGAATGCAAATTTACGTACAGCTAATGCAAGATTCCATACCAGTAATGCGAGATTCTGTACGGCTAATGCGAGAGATCGTAGGGTTAATAAGCAGGATTCATTACAGCTAATGCGTTCTGCTAATTCTAGATTCCATACAGCTAATGTGAGATTTTGTAGGGCTAATGTGAGATTCCATACGGCTATTGCGAGATTTTGTACACCTTACAGCTAATGCGCAATTCTGTACAGCTAATGTGAGATTCCGTTTTGTGCTATGGACCCGGTCCCTGCCCCCTCTCTGCCAGCAAGCAGCTGCAGCCTGTCAAGGTTGTGGCTCGGGGAGCACTGCGAGTGATCATGCAGGACCCACTCGGCACATGTGCAAACGCACACCAAATCCGAATCAGGCCCCTAACGTGCTTTGTAACTGAGGTCTAATATACAAGTACCATTTGTTTTTCATGCCATTTTCTTACCATTTTCAACAAAGCCAGGTAAGTATATTGCTCGATTTTTTGGTGGAGCCAAATTGATTTCCTTCCCTTGACTCTCAACACGCACTTTCAGATTATATCTGCCATTTCCACTGAAGTCAGTAAAGTATTTGGAATAGATTCCATCATTCTTGAGTATATCCGCACCTTAAAGGAAACATATTATATTAGAACACTCTGCAAAATTTACAACTATTAATTTTTTTACAACTATTCATTTATTCAAATTAAATTCCCAAAACATTTACATATATACAATACAATACCACTTCGCTGGCTAATATTTTTTTCAGAAATTGTTTTGAAATTGTCGGCAGTGATGTCGACAGTCAGATACACATGTGCAGAACTAAATTCCTCTTTAAATTCCGTAGGACGGAACAAGATGGCATGGTCACATGGGATGCGACGGTGTCAGGGAAAGCCCAGCTGGCTGCAGTCATATCCCATGCAACCATGCCAGTTAAGTGGTTACTTTACATTGAAAAGTCTTCAATTTTTTATAAATCTCCTTCTGTCCCAATCTCAGCATTGTACTATATTGATGCTACTATTAGCATTGGAAAGACGATTGGTCGCTACAACACTAATAATAATACAGGAATATTATTTAAAGAGAACTATAATCATCAAAATATAATTATTCAAAGTGTGTCAAAAGGTATGCAGGTATTGAATGCATCGTTTATGCTTCCATGTCAGTAGTCCTTTCCACTTAATTATAGATGCATTTATGCACATAGGGCTCCATTCAGAGTCTGATGCAATTTGCACCTAAATGCAAATATAAAATGCACGCACCAAAACTTGGCTGCAAACGTGAGATGTGACCAACTCACACATGAAAAAAATGCATCCCCCTCCCGCTGCACATAACAGGAGTAGATGTGCCAGAAATATGACATTTAAACTTTTTTAAATTTCTCTAATAAACATATCAGCAGCTATAAGTGGAAAATGTGAGTCACCAGGGCAAGAGACACATATCATGAATTGACGCACATAAAAAAGGATCAAGCTGTTGGGAATAAAAGATGCAAATTGCATTTATGCCAACTCTGAATGAAGTACAACTGGATATTTTCCTTACTTTGTTACTACAGAAATGCAGAAAAAGAATAGGCGGCCCACATTGCTTCTTTACAGGACCAGATTCATAATGGTATGGATAGAGCTCCAGCTCCAGGCCTTCACATAAAAATAGGTCCACTATCATGACAGCATGATGATGACCAGCCACCAGCTGGCCACATGGTCGGCCATAAATCATATGTATTAAAATTGTATTTCTCCATCTTCCTCACTAAATGATGCAATTTTTATACTTTAAAATTTTAGGGAGACAATGGGGCTGATAGTGTAAGGAGTGTACATGCCCAAATGGCACTGGCCACACCTATGCAGCACTGGCCACACCCACACAGCACTGGTCACACCCACACAGCACTGGTCACACCTACTTAGCTACTCATAATAAGCCCTTGATCATTTTTCAACCCCAGGCCCACGTGGCTCTTAATCCAGCCCTGCTTCTTTTTTTTTTAATCACTGAGATTTACAGTAATTTGCCACTTAAGGTCTCACACATTTTTGACGCACTTGAATATATAAGTGCCATATAGCATTATTAGTTGAATGGAAATGGAGAGTGTGGGAATACTGACACAGGACGAAGACTTTTGGAGGATGGCCTGGTGTCAAGAAGGGCGGCAAAGAAGCCACTTCTCTCCAGGAAAGACATCAGGGACAGACTGATATTCTGCAAAAGATACAGGGATTGGACTGCTGAGGACTGGGGTAAAGTTATTTTCTCTGATGAATCCCCTTTCAGATTGTTTGGGGCATCTGGAATAACGCTTGTCTTGAGAAGGAAAGGTGAGCGCTACCATCAGTCCTGTGTCATGCCAACAGTAAAGCATCCTGAGAACAGTCATGTGTGGGGTTGCTTCTCAGCCAAGGGAGTGGGCTCACTCACAATTTTGCCTAAGAACACAGCTATGAATAAAGAATGGTACCAAAACATCCTCCAAGAGCAACTTCTCCCAACCATCCAAGAATAGTTTTGTGATGAACAATGCCTTTTCCAGCATGATGGAGCACCTTGCCATAAGGCAAAAGTGATAACTAAGTGGCTCGGTGAGCAAAACATCAAAATTTTGGACCATGGCCAGGAAACTCCCCAGACCTTAATCACATTGAGAACTTGTGATCAATCCTCAAGAGGCGGGTGGACAAACAAAAACCCACAATTGCTGACAAACTCCAAGCATTGATTAGGTAAGAATGGGCGGTCATCAGTCAGTATGTGGCCCAGAAGTTGATTGACAGCATGCCAGGGTGAATTGCAGAGGTCTTGAAAAAGAATGGTCAACACTGCAAATATTGACTCTTTGCATAAACTTAATGTAATTGTCAATACAAGCCTATGACACTTATGAAATGCTTGTAATTTTACTACAGTATACAATAGTAACATCTGACAAAAAGGTCTAAAAACACTGAAGCAGGAAACTCTGTGACAACCAATACTTGTGTCAGTCTCAAAACTTTTGGCCATGGCTGTACAATGTTTTTTTCTTCCATAGTCCACTGCACACTTTGTAATAAAGTGAGGGTGTGTGCACATTGTTGGCTATAGGGATCAATAATCCTATTTCATTATCTGGAATTGCTTCATTGAACATGTGGTAAATACAGATAGATACAGGATCATTACATTATCTCAGCTACAAAAAAAATGCAAGAAATTCTCTTGAACTTTCCCAGTACCGTATCTCAATGATTGGCTAAAGTGCAGCCTTTTGTAAATAATTGTGACTATTGCATCTAATTTTTTAACTAAAATAGCACTTACAGTAGGTATCTTTGATGTCATGGTAAAGCTTACATATGCCTGAAATAAGTAATTGATGTTAAATAATGGTCAGGACTGCTGTAGTACTGGGCATCAGACTGCAAGAAGTAATAATATTATGAAAAAAAATATGGACTGTAATTTCATTCTCAAAGTAATTACCTGCTCCATTGTCCAAAAGTTGCATGGTTCTAATTTTTCCACTCTGTGGTTCTATTATTGCAGTAACCTTTACCCCCAGGACAGGGGAAAACCCTTGAGTTACCACTGCATACACAATCATGGGGCTAGGGAAACTGCTTGTGTCCGCATTCATAAATGGCTCAACAACAATTGGAGGCACATTTGGATCAGATGCCTGAGAATTCACAGTTAAACCCAGAATTTGATCTGCTATGTCATTGTTGCATAAACTGTAATCCCACTGTCCTTTCTAAAATGAAATAAACACATTACAGCATAGATTATTTTACATACATGAATTACTGAATTTGTATATAATTTACATAAACAAAAGCAAAATAGTATATTTCTATTTCTACCTGCCGCAGACCACCTGCAAATAATTATTTCTTTCGAAGTATATGTGTCTTGCTGATAGTATGTATGAGTTCACTATTACGCAAACACTTACTTATTGCACCTTCTCTCTGTCTTCCAGCCTCTACAATCACAGGACGATGTAAATGCAAGAATCAAGCAAGTCAGCTCAGCCAGTGTTCCTGTTTTCTGGGCATACGCACAGCAATTCCATGCAAGAGATATGCTACACACGCTGAGTATTACTCTGCATCAGCCACAAATCCCACTTTATTAGCAGCCCATTAGTGGATCCCCTAGCAACAACTGAAATACTTCCAAAGTTCCAGGGGGCAGTTACTGTCTGAGCCAGTGGTTCACAAACTGGGCGCCGTGGCACCCTCAGGTGCCTTGGGACACTTGCAGGGACGCCTCAGGTTGGTGGTCCAGCGCCAAATCAAATTATTTTTGGTCAATATAATGTAAATATGTGGACAAACAGAAGCGCAAACCTGTCCACCACCACATAACTGAACTTAAGGATGACAGGTAAGCACAATACACTTCGTTTTACTACTTTACATTTTTTTCTGACTTCTCAATTACAAACTTTTGGCTTAGGGGTGCTGTGAAAACAATTCTTATACTCTAGAGCGCCACGGTACAAAAAAGTTTGGGAACCACTGGTCTAAGCAAAACTAGTTACAGAAAGTTCCCCCACCAGGCATAATTTTTCCAACAATCTTGCAATTCATACCTTGGATAATAGGTAACTGTGTGGGATCAGTGATCTTGGTAATACTATAATATTATAATAGAACATTTTCTCTGGCAATTGCAGAAATCGGGCCATTCATCAAAAAGGTAATGCAGGAGATATAACTGATATCTCCTGCTTAGCTTTCACTTGCGATGCGGCCCGCTTTCCCCATACACTAGTATGGGGGCAGAATTCATGGCGCTTGACCGTGGGAGCATAGGCTATCTTCAGATGGCGTTTGTTCCTGCTTGCGGCTCTCAGTCCCGGATTGCGAAGTGGGATCCATTTGGATCCCTTCGCTCCTGTCTGCCTCCTTGCACAGGACGCTGTGGCTTTTGTGCTAATGCATGACCTGTAGATCACGCATGCGCACTAGTGTCATTGATCTGTAAGGAGCAGTGAAAAGATTCACTACTCCGAAAGGAGCTGTGAAACGTTTCAGGGAGACAGCTGATTTTCGGATCAGCTGTCTCCGCGCTGGGGCAATGATGAATTGCTTCGGCTCTCGTGTCGAGTTAGTATATTAATTATCGGGACCCCAATAATTAACATAATGAATAGACCCCTAATAATCATGTTGACTTAGGGAAGGGTTTCTGCATACCACTACTCAGTAAGAGGCAGAGCTTTCCAAATAAAATGTTCTTGGATAAAAATTACCTATTCATTGTTATTTTCACCCATATGGGTATATACAGTATACTGATTATAGGAGATAATCTAATCAAGCAGCAGCTCCTTACCTGCATGACTGTAGGGGGAGTGGGGGTAATCCCGCAGATGCACACAAATTAGCCAACTGGCTGGCATCTAGGGACTGCAAGAGCTGCTGTAATAGCAGGGGAGTGGCTTCCCTTGGGAAGTGGTCTCTGCTATCACAGTCTGTACTGGCAGTCCCAGGGGGAGAAACAGAAAGGAACATTTCTAATGGGAAATCACTGCTAGGCTTTCCCTGTGGGTTGAGGATTTTGCTGGGTGGGGATGCGAGCTGCAACCCCTACGTAAAATCTACCACCGATCTAATCTAAATCTAAGGAATATGGGCCTTATTCAGACCCTGTCGCAAGCGCTGAGTGCTCGCAACTGGGTCGATGTTTGCCAACTGGGCATGCGCACGTTGGAGCCGCCTCTGACGTGTGCATGCGCGAGACCCGGCTAGCGAAGGGTGCTCCGTCGCTACAGGTCTCGCACCAAAGGGGGCGAGCTGTCGATGGTGATGGACAGCTCGCCCCGTTTGGGAGGCGGGCAGGGGGGGTGGCCGGCCAAATGGAGGCGTTCCCGATGGAATGCTTGCCGTTTGGGGGCGGCCACATTGACATCAGCAATGATCTGCAAAGATGATGGTCGCGATGGTCCTGACCATCGCGACCATCAACCTGGTCGCTCGCTAGAGCTGTGGGTGGTAACCCATAGCTTAGCTAGCGACCAGGAGGCCGCACTTCACACCACAAGTGGCCGCCCTCATTCAGAGCGACCGCTTGTATCTAGTGATCGACTCTGAATGAGGGCCTATGTATCAAAGCAGAATTGTGGTAAATACTCTGAAATCTGCTGTTTTATGCATATTTCCACATCAGTTAAGGATCAATAGTATGTAAGAACAGGAATCCGCAGTAAATATCAGAGATATCACCAGCGGCCTCCCTATTTTCCTTCTGCAGAGCAGTTCCCATAGGTTTCTATAGGGACTGCAAACTGGCTGAATGTCTCAAGCTCTGATAAGTTTTCAGAGCTTGAGTCCTAATAGCTAATGCCTTCTTTTGGTGATGTTAGCCATTGTAGCCAATTGGCCAAAATATTTTCAGAGAAAAGAGGGATCCTTCAGGTCCATATCCTATAGTGGTCACTTGCAGATGCGCAGCCGATGGCAGTGCACGTTTGCTGGGCCAGAAACACGGAAGTAAATACTTGGAAGAGACAGATACAGCTTGCTATCGGAGGAGCTGTCCAGGCAAATTGATAATTTGTTAATGATACATTTGGATGGAGAGCTTGATGCTACAGTTGCGATCGCCCTCTAAAGAGGACAAGTAGAGAAGTTGCCCAGAGCAACCAATCAGCTTCTAGCTATCATTTATCTAGTACATTTTATAAAAAGATTGGGAGAATTTTATTGGTTGTAATGGGCAATTTCTTCACCTGTCCACTTGAGAAGATTTAATACATCTCCCCCTTTGTCCCGTTTTACCTCATTATTAATATGTGCAACTGTATCAAACTAGTTCTTGTTATATTATCAGATCAGTCTCAGTGAGATGCTTTACCTCCGCAGTGCCTGGCATAGTGAGACGAGTAGACTTGGAGAATGTGTCACTGACAAACTGGTCATTCGTATATACTTTGCCATTGGGATCTGTCAGCTGGATGGTGGGAATCACAATGTTCCAGGTCACCAAGAAGAAAGTTTCATTTCCCACTGTGTTGTCAATGGTCACTTTACCAGTCATACATTGGAATGGGTTGATTGTTGTTGTAGTGCTTTCAATCTGTTAACAAAAAAAAGAAACAATGATTGGACGAACAACATACTCTTTTATACTAAAGCTGGGTACACTCTGGAGCAATGTCGGCCTGATATGTCGTTTACAGCCGAAATTGGAACAACATATCATCCGGAACGCTCAGTGTGTACGCCCAATCTGCCTGCTCCCGCGGTCGCATGCAATGTCATCTGGTTGGTCGTGCTGCATGTCCAAATGGGCGATATCGCATTCGGCGCCATGCAAGGTAATGAAGGATGGAGTGAGGGATTGTTCCGTCCTTTATTACATCGTTCTGATGTGGACCGTGGATATAATATGTCATATCTTCCAGGTGCACATCGTTTATTGTGTTCCCCAGCAGTAGGAAATATTATTTTATTACAAAGCCAAATTAGCATGTTATATGTATTTTTTTTGTGTAACATAGTTATACCTTAGGCACTGGGTCAAATGCTGTGTCTATATCCTAACCAACACATCTTTTGAGGGGGTCTTAAAATCTTAGGCCCTGATTCAGAGCCGGACGCTCTGACCAGAGCGCTCGCTCTGAATCAGGGCCCTCCTCCGTTAAAATGGAGTGTCCTCCTGGATGCTCGTATAGCTGTGGGTCACCACCCACAGCATATACGAGCGTCCAACAAGATGGTCGCGATGGTCTTGACCATCGCGACCATCGGACTTGCGAGTGAAACCCTGTGGTCGGGTTTCTCAACCACAAACCCTGGAGTGATTTTGGCTCTATCAGAGCCAAAATCACTCCCACTGACATCACTAGTGATGTCAGTGGGGCCGGCTTCAGACGGTAGGCGTTCCCATGGGTTCCCACCTGCTGCTTAGCGGCCGCGAGCAGTCTCCCACTGCAGCCCAGCACACAGCAGTGTGTGCTGGGCTTAAGTGAGATAAGAGGGAGGGGGGCGGCACCTGCCCCCTCTAGCAAGCCCAGGCGATTAGTACCCGCACCCCCCCCCTCTCGGAACCCCTGGCCATAAGATGCGGCTGTAGGGTTCCACGTGACTGGAATGTTTTTTGCCACATGTGGGCACCATTCCAATCCCCTGCTTTGCAGAGCATTGGAGCAATGCCGGAAGACTTGAAAAATGACAGAAGAACCTAGCAGCATCCCTGGACTTAAATGTACACATTGATCTGCTTATACACTGGATAGTAGAGATGAGTTGTCCGGATTACCTGGAATCCGGACCGCTCCAAACACAGGCATCCGAGCCGCATACATGTCGTGGCTCGGAGCTTTCCGTCTGACTCGGATCTGACATCAGGGCTGAACGTCATCTTTCCGGCGTCAGATTCTCACAGGACTTGACTTCCATATAAGGAGCCGCGCCCGGGACTCGGCGCCATTTCACTGTACGCTGGCTGTTAGCTGAGCTGCTTTATAGCGGCTGTGTGGCTGTGTGCTTCTTCTAAGTTCTTCTAATAATATACTATGTATCTAAGGGGCTGTGTCCACTAAGGGCTGTGTCCATCATCTAAGGTTACTGTTCTGCTGCAGTGGCTCCATACAATTATATATTTTTAAAACATCAATAAAAAATTGTTATATGTGATTGGATTGTGCACTGCACCCCAGTATGCTGTTCCCCAGAGTGTTGTGTAAAAGCAATCTGACGCCAGGCAGTGTGAGCCAAGCTCCTGCCCAGTTGTGTTAAAAAAATGATTAATAAAGAAAAGCCTTGATGTCCGGCAGAAGGACCTGGCCAGGTCAGAGGGATCCGAAGGATCCGTCTTCGCAACCGGGACTCCTTCCCATAGGGAAGGAGCGGGTAGCGGGAGTACTCGCCATATGAAGATGGTGAATGCTCCTGCAGTCAAGCTCCAAAAATATTGTATTTTCGGAGCTTGATGAATTTCTGTCCCCATATTAGTGTATGGAGACAGCAGGCCATTCCGGGAGAAAAAGGTAAACAGATCTGTGATGTCTCCTGCTTTACCTTTTTTTGTTGAAGGGTCCGAAAAAATAATTTGTAGAAAAGCAGGTGAAAATGTTAATTTTCACCTGCTTTGGTAAAAAATTGAATTAAGTGATAATGAACTGAACAATAAAACCCCATTTTTCTATGAAATTGTAAATTACTAGCGTACTGAATATGGCAGTGAAATCATGTAAAATACCTGAATAGATTTCTCGGTGAAATCTCCGCTGCCTGAAGTGATCTTACTGAAAGAGTCGATGAAACTGTTTGCATCAATATAATCTGACACATAATAGTTTAAACCACCTGGAAGAAATTAATAGGTTAATGTCATCATAAAAATGATCAGTACTTGTACAAATGTGATGGGCGCATCTATGTAATCCTTACAGGCAACCGTCTTTTTCCTTCAGACCAAAATTATTAATTCAGGAGATTCAACAGATGGCGATGTTGCTACTGCCAGTGAACTGCCACCACAGCAACCCAGCAGAGTTGTTAGCTGAAACTGTATGTGATCTCAAAGCTTAGAAAGTGAGATAACCTTCCCATCAATGACAATCCCTCAACTGGAACCAAATATTATTTTATATAGCAGCTAGGGGCATACTTATCTACATTTGAATAAGAATTTCAGGGAGATTGTGAAAGTAACACCTATAATCGCATCACTAAAGAGGGTGTGTACTACTCCGTGTCATAAATTTTACAGTTGTACTCAGTGCTCGAAGTGGTAATTTAGAGGTGGGGGTATGGAGATTGAATCCTCCCCCTATGGGCCCCTGCTTCCATATCACCCCATTGTACTTTGGCAGCTTCTCATTGGCTGGCGGCTGCGAGCCTTGTGATTGGCTGGCGGCCACGAGTCCCGCGATTGGCTGGCGGCTGCGAGCCTCGTGATTGGCTGGCAGCCGCACAGTGTGTGGTGCTTACAGTGCAGCCGGGACCAGGTACTTTGTCCCGGCTACATGTCAGTGCCTCCGCTGCCGCGATTGAGATGTGTCCCCTGCGGGACACATCTCTACACATTGCTGCCACTGTTTCAGCGCTGGGATCCCATACTGGATCCCAGCGCTGGTGCATTCTCTAAAATGAAGTGGGGCCGGGAAGTGGCAGTATGTCATACCGCCATATACCGCCCCACTTCGACCACTGGTTGTACTTACCTCCAACTGTAAATGAGTTGCAAAGCAGTTCCTTGGGCACACAGCTACTCATGTACAGTTACCATCAGCGTGTTGTGGAGCAAAAGCCATTTTCTTGTAGCACACATCCTTCTTATTCAGGGGCATAGCCAGAACTTTGTAGGCCCCATGGCAACATTTTGAAGGGACACCTCCCCAATGCTTCTAGAAAGACCCCACTTTCCACATAGGTGTTTCATTTTATGCCCATTAGTATTTAACTAGTTTATTTTATGCAGCAGACAGTAATAATGCCCTGGTTCACCACATAGTGGTGCCCTAATTAATGTTATGCCCATAGAGGTGCTCTAGTTCACATTATACAACACAGTGCCACCAGTTCATATTATGCCACACTGTTTTCCCCCAAATTCACAATATTTCACATAGTAGTGTTACTAGTACACATTATGCAACACAGCGCCTCCAGTTCACATTATGATGTACAGGGAGCAAGGACCAACTAGGTCCTACCTGAAGGGGATACTGATTAATGCAGGGCATTCTTCTTAATTTAGGCACACTGTCCCTTTTTGGGACAGTCCTAATCTCAATTTCCACACCCCAGCTTCACAAAGAAGCCTACTCTCTGACAGAGCTGGGTTTACCGATTAGCTCAGCTGTGTCTGTGAGTGTGAATCAGGAGTGTGGGAGATGGATCATATAAGTGTGGAGCTTAACTAAGAGGGAGAGACATAGATCACCACTGGCAAGTCCCAATATCTTAGCAGGCAATTGAAAGTACTTAGTAGACAACTATATGAGCTGGGTCCAAGGCTCCCTAAGCCTCTAGGCCCCATAGCAATGGCATCCCTTGCGCCCAGTATAAGTATGCTCATGTCCTTATTCTCCCCAATATTTCCTCCATGGTGGATGGAAGGTAATGACATTATCACTCTTTTGTGAACTCCCTGTCCAGCTTCAGGGAGATTTCTACACACTTCAGTGAGTCAGGGAGATCACTATTTCAGGTATGACTCCATGACATTTAGGGATAGTTGGCAAGTATGGTATGGGGTCTAACTAATGTGACGACTGCCTGGGCTCCATAATTCCCATAAAGGAGTTCTCCAATAAAAAAGTTTATTTTGTGTCATATACTTTGAAGTAATTTTAATTTAAATATCCATAAATACATGGGAAACTATTTGAATATATAGGATCCATAGTAGACTGGAATCAGCCTAAATCATGCTGGTTTTAATTTGTCACAGAATCTGTATAATTTACATAAATCAATAATTAAAGGGATGGAATGAAATCAGTGCCCTATACCTTTTATACAAGTAAGGTGAGAATATAAAAATAATGTAAAATTAAAGAGCAACTTGAAGACCTCATCAGAGTGTTTGATACATTTCCCCCATAGTACCATAAAACAAACCTATACAGAGTCTATTCTCTCATTTCATTTTGGGAGTATGTTATACAAATACTATTATGTGTTTTAAACAAACTCTGGAGTTATTTTAATCCACTTTAATTTATATGGTGATTTTGCACATAAATATAACTAACCTGTTATGCTGGATAATTGTTCTAGTCCTTTGTCTGCATTAAGTCCTAGGGCAATAGTATGAATGGTCGCTCCACTATCTCTAACTTCATTTAAACATGTACTAATACCACCATCCTCTCCATCTGTTAACAACACAATCTCAGTTCCATGTGTGCTTCCATCAAGAAGTCTGTTAACCTGTATACATAGTTACAGACAAATAATATAACATTTTACATTTTATGGATTTTTAATATAATTGTTTATTAGAGATATTAAAATACAGAAAACAGAACAATTTCAAATCTTCAATCCGTCATTGCACCAGAGGTTCCCAAACGTAGTCCCCAAGGCTCCCCAACAGTTCAGGTTCTAGAGATATCTATGGTTGAGCACAGGTGACTTATTTAGCACCTCAGTCAATTTGATTTACCCACCTGTGCTCAACCATGGATATCTCTAAAACCTGAACTGTTGGGGAGCCTTGAGGACCGTGTTTGGGAACCTCTGTTGTATGTTATAGCTTCTTAGTTTGTAGTGGCAATTAATAGAATGAACTGAGCTGGAAATCTGTTTATATAGGTATTATATGCAGTTATTATTATATAATAATGGGTTACGTTACATTGTTATATTAGAATTTCAGTGGATTTGTTTTTATTTTTCCACAGCTTGCTTCTTTGCTGTACCCTATATATTTAAATAAGTCTCATGCTGTCAGAGCAGGTGTTATCTGGGTATACTACCCCCAGGCTCAGCTTTGAGGTCTTGTAATCTCTGAATTCAATAGAACTTGCTTTGGTCCTTGTTACCATGTCACATAATGTAATGATAAGTAAGTGCATAACCTTGATAACACAAGCTCAAAGTACATTAAAATGTTATTCACCCAGGACTGTAACGCTGGGTACACACTGGCCGAAATGTCAGCCATTCAATTGAATGGCCGATATATCGTGTGGGCGTCAGTCAATGTCTACAGACGATACATCTGGGAATGACATCCTTTACAGACATATCGCATCGGCTGTGCAGCACACACCCGTAGGCAGATATATCTGCTCATCGTGCTGTGTGTATGGACGGTCGGTCTACCTCCCGTACAATTCCTGCAGAGGCTGGCGGGGAGGGGGTCGTGGCGCGTCCTGCGGCCAGTGGGACCCGCAGCTAGAGGCAGTGATGGTTGTTCAGTGTGAGTGAACAACCATAATCTGCTGACAGATCTGCAGATCAGTTGACCTGCAGATATATCTTTCAAGTATGTACCCAGCTTTAGGTTCTGATTTGGTAACACCACAAAGTGATGTAGAGATCTTTGGTGAAAGAGGGGACATCTCACGGCTGGAACAATCTCCTGGGGCCTGTACCATAAATTGACAGCAGCCAAGGTAGTCTTGATGTGCCCAGGTACTTTGGGCACATTGTGGGACAACAGAGGTGCCAGTAAATACACCTGGCACTTTAACTGTCACAGGAAAGCAGATGTTGGTGTAGGTCGCATTCTGGACCTCATATTCTGGGGACCACTGAAAAATGTGACTCCTGTTTTGCCCCTACTAAAAATATTAAAATATCATAAATTATAGCAAGTGTAGGTTCTATTATAAATTCCCAAAATTATCCACACAAGTACACAATTAATACCCCAGAACAAGGACAAACACAACACCCTCAATACTGGAAAGGAAAAAAAATAGAATTAATTAAAATTATTTTAAATTAGTTAAATTATAATATAATAAAGTTAATGGGTGCAGTGATCCCAAGTGGCAAAATTCACATTCTACCTATTTATTAAACTGAGAGGTGTGTATTTTTCAATAATAAATACATCCATCGAGATTTCATATGCTCACAGTATCTTAGTAATATATCTCTCCATGTAAAGGGCCTACAGTATGTGGAATGTTTTGTTTCCAAAAACATTGACAGTTTGGAAGAAAACAGTAATGAGCATTAGGGATAACATTAGTGTCTGCCCTTCTGTAAGAAGACACTTGAGAGTTATGTAAAGATGACATAATATCATTCCCAGATGATAGTGGCTTGGACTGGGACAAGCATTCATCCCTTTTTTCTTTATGAAAGAAAGGTTTAGAATGCAGACTGAGGGCCTGATTCAGCAAGGAACGAAACTGCTTATATGCACACAGTTCAACTGCAATAGTATGCTAATTCATTGCAATCGCAATCCCGCCACAGCCTAATTTGCAGAGACTGCGAAAAGATTGGTACATTGGAGTACCATCGCAGCCTCATGCACAATTACACAAGGTCAGACATTACTCAGAAATTACTAACTTCAGTGCACGCTCTCAGGCCTCAGGCTGCGTAGGGCATCACAGTGGATAACTTATGCACACCCATGTAACAGCGTTCAAGCGCACTGGCACGCCAGCGTTTGGCCACCCACAAACAGTGCTTCCTGTCAATCACTACTAATGGCTAGTTTGCACACTGCGATGCATACGCATGCGCAGTACACAACAATGGGCCGATTGCATGCGTATAAGCAACTTTGGCCCTCATTCAGAGCCGTACGCTCTGAGCAGAGCGCACGCTCTGCATGAGGGCCGGGCTCCATTTTCATGGAGCGTCCTCCTGGACGCTCGTATAGCTGTGGGTCACCACCCACAGGCTATACGAGCGTGCATTTTGATGGCCGCGATGGTCGTGACCATCGCGACCATCGAAATTGCGAGCCGGAGCCTGCGGTTGAGGTTTTCAACCGCAAGCTCCGGAGTGATTTTGGCTCTATCAGAGCCAAAATCACTCCCACTGACATCACTAGTGATGTCAGTGGGCCGGCTTCTGACGGGAGGCGTTCCCGTGGGAACGCCCCCGTCAGGGAGGCACGCCCACCAAAGGGGGCGTGCTGTCAATCAACATTGACAGCACGCCCCCTTTGATCGGACACAACGAGCGAAGGAAAGTCCTTCGCTCGTCGTGTCTGGCGCATGCGCACGACGGAGCTCCCTCCGTCGTGCGCATGCTCAGTGCAGACCATCGACCCACTTGCGAGCGGACAGCCGCTCGCGAGTGGGTCTGAATCAGGCCCTTTGTTCCTTGCTGAATCAGGTCCTGAGAACTTGATTGTTCCTCCTCAATGGCTTCTTCATTTTACATGTTGCCATGACAGAGAACATAAGAATAAGACTGACAACCATCTTCCAAATCAGTGGTTTTGAACTCCAACACTCAAGTACCCCCAACAGGTCTTGTTTTGAAGAGTTCTATCTGTGGTAGCAGGTGGGATAATTACTGACCCAGTAAAATAACTGAACTCACCTGTATAAAGAAATCCACAAAACATGACCTGTTGGTCAGCTCCAATTGGCAATCTGATAGAATTACCAAATTTGCTGTTATGTGGGCAGTGAAAATTGTAACAAAAACTCTGATCTGGAAAAAAAAAATTGAACACAAGGTTCTTCAAGATACAGTTACACCCAACTGTTAATAGCGGGATTATATGTCTGAACTTGGCATAGACAGTAAGATTATGTGTGCCTCACCAACGGTCCTATTGTATCATGTAATCATCACTATGATTATAAGAGTAGTAAGAAATAATAAAATCACCTGAAAACCCATACGAACTCCAGCACAAATGTTTGTACCGCCAGATGCCACCTTTGGAAGATGCAACTTCAGCTTTTCACGGTCGAAAGTGTCAACTATTTTAACTAATGTAGATTTGATAGAGGCAGAAGAGGAGAATACAACAATTCCAACATAAGATCCAGGCTCAACAATTTGCATGACATATACTTCTGAGGCTTGGTACATGCGGCTAATGCGATCATGCTGCAGCGTTAAGGGAGAAAAGGAAACACTTTAGATCATAAACGTTATTATTTATAATATACTATCCGCATGTTAAAGATTAGTCTAATAATTAATATTTACTTTCAGCTGGCACAGTGGTAGTGCTTGATCCAGACTGGAAATTAGGAAACTATATATAACCAGTATTTTCGGCCTTTTCTGGGTTGCTAGCTACCCGGCAATGCAGTCTTTCTCTTTAATCATTGTCCCCTCTACTCCCTGTCTGTGTCTCTTTGCCCCCCTCCATTCCCATCTGTTTCTCTCTGTATGATATCTCTATCCCATTTTTCACTCACTCCCATCCCCGCCTGTCGCTACTTTTTTTATTTCTGTCTCCCATCTGTCTCTTTCGAATTGTGTTTTTATTTTCCGAATGTATAAATAACCTTGCTTGCCAACCACATGTTGTCAGTGGTGGAAGCTGGTTTTAGTTATTAAACATTACTCGTCCATATAATACATTGCCCAGTGCAGCATGTGAAAAAGGGAATGCTAAAACTATGGTCAGTGAGAAATCATCATGGGGGACTGGTTTTCTGAGAAACAAACACAGCCTGTAAAGTGACAGGAGCTGATTGGTTGGTATTTTATGGCTTAGTGCATCTACCCCATAGTGTACTGTGTATGGATTAGTGTGGTGTTCAAGGATATATCTATATCTCCAGAATGAACAGATCCTGGTTTATCATGATCACCAGAATCCCCCCCCCCCCCCTCCATTTCTGCACTTTCCATGCATCCGGAATCATTCCCCATCCAATGGCACCTGGTGCCAGCTGCTCATGTCTGCCAATCTTCATTACATAAGCTGGACACTTTTTAGTATTAGTCCCTGGGGTTATCAGAAGTAGCACATTGACCCTTTGCCCTGGGAATGGTAGATATAAAGGATAAGCGAGTGTGAAAGTACTGGAGACAAGGATAGAGCAGCATGAGAACAGGAAGGTGTAACTTACAGTCTACTACAGTCTACAGGATTACTACCACTGAGTGCCAGTAGGTGGATCTTACAGTCTAGGAGGATTACTACCACTGAGTGCCAGAAGGTGGCACTTACAGTCTAGGAGGATTACTACCACTGAGTGCTATAAAGTGGAGCTACAGTCTAGGAGGATTACTACCACTGAGTGCCAGAAGGTGGAGCTACAGTCTAGGAGGATTACTAACACTGAATGCCAGAAGGTGGAGTTTACAGTGTAGCAGGATTACTACCACTGAGTGCCAGATAGTGGAGCTTACAGTTTAGGACACAGGTTCTCAAACTCGGTTCTGCAGAAGGTGAAATTTACAGTCTAGGGCGGTTACTACCACTAAGTGCCAGTTTCACTTACAATGTACAAAGAGGTGGCCTGATTTAAATATACAAGACTCTATTTATCAAGTAGTAAAGAAACTATTTTTGGAAAATGGCTAATTTACTGATATGTTCAATTCATCCAAGTCTTAAGGCTGGAGAAATTAGAGAGATGAGATGACATTAACTATACCTGGCAATGGGGAAAAGCGAATGTGGAGAGACTTTGCTGGGTCTCTTTTGGGTTAAACAACTATGCACATGTTCAGACATCACTTGCAACATATGGCTACTGGCAAATAAGTGGAACACTGCAAAGTAGACACCACTAGCCAGGATCCAAATATGTATCGCTACAAGAAGATAAAATATATTACTTTTTGCAGACTAAATAGAGCCCAAAGCATGTGATGACACTGGTAGCACTGTCCAGCCACTTTTGATTGAGTATTTCCTGTGGGTTGGGTATAGGATGCCGGCGCTCAGGATCCAGGCGGTCAGAATCCTGACACCGGCATCCTGGCAGGGTTAGGATAACGATACCTGTCGGTAGGTATCCTAACCGTTCTCCTTATCCATCCTCCCCGGTGCCTAAACCTATGCTCCCACCTAGTGCCTAAACCTAACCTCCCCCTCCCTGCACTCTAAACCTAACCTCCCCCTCCCTGCACCCTAAACCTAACCCTCCCCCTAGTGCCTAACCCTAACCTTAACCATCCTCCTAACACTGATACCTACCGAAGGGATGCCGGCAGTCGGGATGCCGGTGCCGGGATTCTGGCACCGGTATTATTCTAAGCGCCGACATCCCCTGTGCTGGTGTACTGAACCTTTCCGGTATGTAATGACCCTTCCAACTAATAGTACATTAGAATTGTGGCTATATTTTGTCAAGTTACAACAGTCTATTTGGATTATTTGTCAAATCCATTTGAATTAAAGAAAGGAAGTAGATTCCCATTGGTTTTATAAAGCGGAAAACAACAGATGTGGGGCTGTTTGTAATTCATTATGTTTTATATGGAAAATGTGCATTTCACATTTATTACTAACACTGTCTAGTCACTGTTCTTTCTTGTGTTTATTACACTTCATTAATGCAACTTTTACATTTAAACAGTTTGAAGCCGATCTCTATGCTTTGTTACACAGACTGACTGACAATCTTCTGAGGTTATAATATCACTGTGTTTTTAGTTGGATATTTCTTGAGACATGTGAAGCTCAAAATAAGCATAAGACCTGGATTTTTGTGAGAGAATATTTTTTGTACATTTGGTGTGCACAATACATCAAACACTTAACCAGACTCTATTAGGGGAAGTCAATAGTTTTTTTGGCATCTTGAGTAATGTGCATCTATCAGAGCAATTCAGTTCTTTGTTTTAAAGATGCCCATTAGCCACGGCAGGCACATTTTTTCTCCCAGGCCCCTGAGGTGTAAGAATAAATGTGTGCAAAGTCTATAGTTGGGTGCCCAAAGCAGGACTTTAGATGCCCAAACTAGGAGTTTAGTCGGTTTTAGCTGCTTTGTGCGGCTAAACCCAGTGCTACTGGGCGTGTTAAACACTAATGGGCGTCTGTCAGAGAAACAATTGAATTGCTCTGATAGACGCCCATTAGTTAAGATGTCCAAAATAACTATTGAATTCCCCCCATATGCGGATTGTACAGTATAATTTGGGTGCTTTAGGAATACTGCAAATATGACAAAAGAGCTATAAATCAGGCCCACAGGGTATATAACCTTGCTACATTTGTATGTTTTATGGGCTACATTGATATGACATAAGTGCTCGTTACCCTCATGAATTATGTAGAGATAGTGCATATGCTCACCCCTGACCCTACCTCTACTCCTCTATCACAGGGTCTGCAGTACTGAGCACCTCTTCTCCTACCATACTTCATCCATTATCTACCCCCCCCCCTCCCAAGATGTGTGTATATCTCCATTGTTCACCCCACTGGCTCTGTCTTACTCTTTGTATTTTAGTTTCTTTATAATTTTGTATATGTACTTCTCTCCATATGTCTGTATAGCTATTCACCCCTTTATGTATGTATGCATCTTTCTCCTCTTTGCTTGTCTGTTAATGTATTTCTCCTCTTTATATATCTGTCTGTAACTTTGTATGTGAACCTCTGTTTACCCATCTATCTCTCTTTGCCCCCCACCCCCCTTTGTGTTTGTGTGTCTCAGCATTGTGTGTCTGTCTTGTATTGCTCCTTTTTTTGTCTGTCTCTCTAAACCCATCTTATTATATATCACCCACCCACCTACCACCTAAAGTATAGAAACATCCAGAGAAACCCATATTCTTCTCAGTCCATGGATATTATCTTCACACTGACTAGAATGACATGTATTATGTATTATTTACACTAGTGTAATTTTACACCATTTTGTTTTAATTTTTTTTGATTGTTTATTAAATATGTTTTAATAGTGCTCCATTCTATATTGATTTTTATTATAGACACTTTGGAGGAATACTTTTCCAGAGCTGATTATCCTCAACAAGTTTTTGATTGGAACTATGGGAGTATGGATGGTGGTGAGGAGGTGAGGGAAGGGGTTGAGGATTTGATTTATGATGGTGCCACTGTTCTAATTACCTGGGTAATAAACACCAATAACATTGCAGAAGTCCAGGGGGCAACAGAGTACTGGTGAGCTTATCCAGATCTAAAGGAAAATGGCCTATATTTGTGAAAGCCAGTAGTAGGCCAGGCAATTGGTGTTTATGAAAGTCTTTAAGGGTCAAACTTCCTCAGCCAGAAGGCTGGCTTGAAAATGTATATACTTCCACATAAATAATCCATACCTGCTGCATGCTTCCTGAGACATCAAGAACCAAGGTAACCACTCTATTGTTATACTGCAGCAATGAGAATACAGGAGCTACAACACTTGTACTCTTTACTGGAGAAGAGGATGTCATGTCCGCAGACTTCATAATGATGTCCCATGTGCTCTGGTAGTTACATAATCTGTTTTGCTCATTTGGAGCTTCTGTGTTATGGTTGGTTTTATCACAAAACATATTCACCTGAAAATAATAATACACAGACAATATAGTACTTATTAATATATTAAGAACTATAAACAATAGAACTTGTCAAAAAATTCTAAAATCAATTCAAACTCCAAGACAAGAAATGGATTTATTTGCCAATTACAGTAAGTGATTTCAGTTCAGGGCATTTAGATTGTTACTTTAATTCTATAGTGAGCAATGTCCAACATATTTCAAAGAAGCCTATTAAAATAAATTGTATATTTACACAAAATATAGCTTTCAATTTATCCATTCCCCAATATCATTATGAGTCATTAACACATCAATCCTATGGGGAGGTGCACCCAAGAATAAGATAATATCAGCAAGAAGAACATGAAAATATCTATTCTACTCTCCTATAGCAGTGGTTTTTAAACTCAGTCATCAAGACCCCAAACAGGTCACGTTTTCCAAGTCACCTAGCAGGAGCATAGGTGCATTCATCACTCACTGATACAATTTAAAAGATCCACAGGTGGAGTTAATTATTTCACTTGTGATGCTGTGAGGAGACCTGGAAAACATGCACTGTTTGGTGTCCTGAGGACTGAGTTTGAGAACCTGTGTCCTATAGGGAACTTACGGATTACAAATATTTACATTTTAAGGCAGAGGTTCCCAAACTTGGTCGTCAAGGCACCCTGTCCAGGTTTTAGGGCTATCCATGCTTGACCACAGGTGAGTTAATTAGTACCTCAGTCAATTTGATTTAACCACCTGTGCTAAATGTGGATGTATCTAAAACATGAACTGTTGGGAAGCCTTTAGTACCGCGTCTGGGAACCTCTGTTTTAAGGTATTTTTTTTTATCATTTATAAACCTAGTTAAAAAAAAATCACTTACTGGGTCCAGTGCCTGATTATACATAATAGATTCATTAACAATCTGGTCTTTGTTTGGATAAAATTCACAGCCCTCCTCGTAGACTCCAGTCACTTTGTCTATTTCACAATTCTCTTTATTACATTTATCTCCTAGACAAACTTCAATCTTACTTGATCCACCAATACTCAAAGGGCATCTGACAAAATATAGAGATGCAAATGTTATGTTTATCTAATTATCACCATAGGCACCTGGATAATTCTCATTGCTGAAGCACACAGTAGGATCTCATTCTGATTTGGATACAAACTAGGAGTGTGTACCGGCCACCTTTTGTGTTTTGGTTTTGGATCTTGATCTTTCTTCGTGTTTTGGATCTGGATTGGTTTTGCCAAAACCACCCTTCCGTGTTTTGGGTTCTGTGTTTGGTGTTTTTGATCTGTATTTTTTTATTTTTTTTAAATAAAAACTGCTAAAAGCACAGAATTTGTGGATTTTTCTGCTCCTATGCTATTATTAATCTCAATAACCTTAATTTCCACTAATTTCCAGTCTATTCTGAACACCTCATACCTCACAATAGTGTTTTTATGTCCAAAAGGTTGCACCGAGGTAGCTGGATGACTATGCTAAGCGACACGAGTGGGTGGCACAAACACGTGGTCCATCTAGGAGTGACACTGCAGTGGCAGACAGGATGGCAGTTTGAAAAACTAGGCCCCAAACAGTACATAATTCAAAGAAAAAAAAGAGGTGCAAGATGGAATTGTCCTTGGGCCCTCCCACCCACCCTTATGTTGTATAAACAGGACATGCACACTTTAACAAACTAATCATTTCAGCACCAGGGTCTGTCACACGACTGTGGCTGAAATGATTGGTTCGTTTGGGCCCCCACAAAACAAGCTGGCAATTAATCTGTCCCTGCACAAACGGGCTCTACGGAGGCAAGATGTAGTCCTCATCCTCCTCATCCACCAATTCCTCACCCTCTTCAGGATGAGTACATTCTCATCCTCTCAGAGTATTAATTCGTCCCCGCTGGAATCCACCACCACAGGTCCCTCTGTACGTTCTGGAGGCTGGTCTCCCTGGAAGAGTTGATAATTAATTTTTATGAACATCATCTTCTCCACATTTTGTGGAAGCAACCTCCTATGCCTTTCGCTGACAAGGTTCCCGGCTGCACTAAACAGTCTTTCGTAGTACACACTGGAGGGGGAGCAACTCAGGTAAAATAGAGCCAGTTTGTACAGGGGCCTCCAAATTGCCTCTTTTTCCTGCCAGTACAGGTACAGACTGTCTGACATGCCTACTTGGATGCTGTCACCGATGTAATCCTCCACCATTCTGTCAATGGTGACAGTATCATATGCAGTGACAGTAGACTTGTCAGAAATTGTTGGCACGTCCTTCAGTCCGGACCAGATGTCCAAACCGGCCCTTGACTTATGACACAGGCACACACTTTGCGCTGCTGCTGTGTTGATGCATGTGCAGCTACTGCGCATACATTTCACACACAAACACAGAAAAAAAAGAATTGTTTATTTTTTGTGGAGTGCACTTTAGGGGTTACACCACCCTTTAATAGACTTATGGGAAACAGGTGCACGCTTGGTGCTGCTCCTTTGTTGATGCACGTACAGTGCACACAATTCACAAACACAGAAGAAAATGTTTTATTTTTGTTGGAGTGCACTTTGGGGGTTACACCACCCTTTAACAGACAGACGCACGCTTGTCGCTGCTGCTTTGAGGATGCAGGTGCGGCTACAGTCCACACAATTCACAAAGACAGAAAAAAAAAGAATTTTTTATTTTTTGTGGAGCGCACTTTGAGGGTTACACCACCCTTTAACAGACAGACACACGCTTGTCACTGCTGCTTTGAGGATGCAGGTGCGGCTACTGCGCATACATTTCACACACAAACCCAGAAGAAAAGAAGATTATTTTATTTTGGTTGGAGCGCACTTTGGGGGTTACACCACCCTTTAACAGACAGACGCAGGCTTGTCGCTGCTGCTTTGAGGATGCAGGTGCGGCTACAGCCCACACAATTCACAAAGACAGAAAAAAGAAGAATTTTTTATTTTTTTTGGAGTGCACTTTGGGGGTTACAGCACCCTTTAACGGACAAGCCATCCGGCCCTTTACTTATGACACAGGCGCATGCTTGGAGTGATGCATGTGCAACCACAGTGCACACAATTCACAAACAGAGAAAATAATTCCTCCACCATTCTGTCAGTGGTGACAGTATCATATGCAGTGACAGTAGACATGTCAGAAATTGACATTGTAGGCACGTCCTTCAGTCCGGACCTAATGTCCAAACCGGCCCTTGACTTATGACACAGGCGCACCCTTGGCGCTGCTGCTGTGTTGATGCACATGCGGCTACTGCGCATACATTTCACACACAAGCACAGAAAAAAAAGAATTGTTTATTTTTTGTGGAGTGCACTTTGGGGGTTACACCACCCTTTAATAGACTTATGGGACACAGGTGCACGCTTGGTGCTGCTCCTTTGTTGATGCACGTACAGTGCACACATATCACAAACACAGAAGAAAATGTTTTATTTTTGTTGGAGTGCACTTTGGGGGTTACACCACCCTTTAACAGACAGACGCACGCTTGTCGCTGCTGCTTTAAGGATGCAGGTGCGGCTACAGTCCACACAATTCACAAAGACAGAAAAAATTTTTATTTTTTATTTTTTGTGGAGCGCACTTTGAGGGTTACACCACCCTTTAACAGACAGACGCACGCTTGTCACTGCTGCTTTGAGGATGCAGGTGCGGCTACTGCGCATACATTTCACACACAAACCCAGAAGAAAAGAAGATTATTTTATTTTGGTTGGAGCGCACTTTGGGGGTTACACCACCCTTTAACAGACAGACGCACGCTTGTCGCTGCTGCTTTGAGGATGCAGGTGCGGCTACAGCCCACACAATTCACAAAGACAGAAAAAAGAAGAATTTTTTATTTTTTTTGGAGTGCACTTTGGGGGTTACAGCACCCTTTAACGGACAAGCCATCCGGCCCTTTACTTATGACACAGGCGCACGCTTGGTGTGATGCACGTGCAACCACAGTGCACACAATTCACAAACAGAGAAAATAATTCCTCCACCATTCTGTCAGTGGTGACAGTATCATATGCAGTGACAGTAGACATGTCAGAAATTGACATTGTAGGCACGTCCTTCAGTCCGGACCTAATGTCCAAACCGGCCCTTGACTTATGACACAGGCGCACCCTTGGCGCTGCTGCTGTGTTGATGCACATGCGGCTACTGCGCATACATTTCACACACAAACACAGAAAAAAAAGAATTGTTTATTTTTTATGGAGTGCACGTTGGGGGTTACACCACCCTTTAACAGACTTATGGGACACAGGCGCACGCTTGGTGCTGCTCCTTTGTTGATGCACGTGCAGCCACAGTGCACACAATTCACAAACACAGAAAATATTTTTTTATTTTGTTTGGAGTGCACTCTGGGGGTTACACCACCCTTTAACGGACAAGCCAGCCGGCCCTTTACTTATGGGACACAGGCGCACCCTTGGCGCTGCTGCTGTGTTGATGCACATGCGGCTACTGCGCATACATTTCACACACAACCACACAAAAAAAAGAATTGTTTATTTTTTGTGGAGTGCACTTTGGGGGTTACACCACCCTTTAATAGACTTATGGGACACAGGTGCACGCTTGGTGCTGCTCCTTTGTTGATGCACGTACAGTGCACACATATCACAAACACAGAAGAAAATGTTTTATTTTTGTTGGAGTGCACTTTGGGGGTTACACCACCCTTTAACAGACAGACGCACGCTTGTCGCTGCTGCTTTAAGGATGCAGGTGCGGCTACAGTCCACACAATTCACAAAGACAGAAAAATTTTTTATTTTTTATTTTTTGTGGAGCGCACTTTGAGGGTTACACCACCCTTTAACAGACAGACGCACGCTTGTCACTGCTGCTTTGAGGATGCAGGTGCGGCTACTGCGCATACATTTCACACACAAACCCAGAAGAAAAGAAGATTATTTTATTTTGGTTGGAGCGCACTTTGGGGGTTACACCACCCTTTAACAGACAGACGCACGCTTGTCGCTGCTGCTTTGAGGATGCAGGTGCGGCTACAGCCCACACAATTCACAAAGACAGAAAAAAGAAGAATTTTTTATTTTTTTTGGAGTGCACTTTGGGGGTTACAGCACCCTTTAACGGACAAGCCATCCGGCCCTTTACTTATGACACAGGCGCACGCTTGGTGTGATGCACGTGCAACCACAGTGCACACAATTCACAAACAGAGAAAATAATTCCTCCACCATTCTGTCAGTGGTGACAGTATCATATGCAGTGACAGTAGACATGTCAGAAATTGACATTGTAGGCACGTCCTTCAGTCCGGACCTAATGTCCAAACCGGCCCTTGACTTATGACACAGGCGCACCCTTGGCGCTGCTGCTGTGTTGATGCACATGCGGCTACTGCGCATACATTTCACACACAAACACAGAAAAAAAAGAATTGTTTATTTTTTATGGAGTGCACGTTGGGGGTTACACCACCCTTTAACAGACTTATGGGACACAGGCGCACGCTTGGTGCTGCTCCTTTGTTGATGCACGTGCAGCCACAGTGCACACAATTCACAAACACAGAAAATATTTTTTTATTTTGTTTGGAGTGCACTCTGGGGGTTACACCACCCTTTAACGGACAAGCCAGCCGGCCCTTTACTTATGGGACACAGGCGCACGCTTGGCGCTGCTCCTTTGTTGATGCACATGCAGCCACAGTGCACACAATTCACAAACACAGAAAATAATTTTTTATTTTGCTTGGAGTGCACTTTGGGGGTTACAGTACCCTTTAACTGACAAGCCAGCCTGCCCTTTACTTATGGGACACAGGTGCACGCTTGGCGCTGCTCCTTTGTTGATGCATGTGCAGCCACAGTGCACACAATTCACAAACACAGAAAATAATTTTTTATTTTGTTTGGAGTGCACTTTGGGGGTTACAGCACCCTTTAACGGTCAAGGCAGTCGGCCCTTTACTTATGACACAGGCACACGCTTGGCATTAGTTTGTTGAGGTACGTGCGGCTACTGCGCACACAAATCACAAACACAGAAAAAAAAAAAAAATTTTTGGAGTGCACTTTGGGGGAGCACCCCTGATGCACTGATCACCCCCTGGACAACACTACAGCACCCCTCTAGGACTACAGCCTTTATGGGACACTGCACAACACAGTCCAGCCAGCCCCTATAGACTTTTGAGTGGACACAGTCCCTATGGAAAACTGACTGCACAACACAGCCCAGCCAGCCCCTATGACAGCAGCACAACACAGCCCAGCAAGCCCCTATGGACAACAGCAGCACAACACAGCCCAGTCAGCCCCTATGGACTGAGTGGTCACAGCCCCTATGGACAACAGCAGCACAACACAGCCAAGCCAGCCCTAGCTCCCACCCTCCCTCTTCACTGTCCACAGACGGAGTGAGAAATGGCGCCGACGAGGGGACCTTTTGTAGAATCCAAAACCCGCGAGATCCGGAAGGCGGGATGATGACGTTTTGCCTCGATTTCAGTTCCGAGTCAGGCGGGAAAAGTCGAGCCTGACTTGGATATGACTCGGATCGGGGTGGCTCGGGGGGGTTCGGATTTCAGAAATCCGAACCCGCTCATCCCTAATATAAACAGGAGTTTTTGTTTTTTAGTGTGCATGTGGGTCTTTTTTGGAATGTGCCTAATTGTTTGTGAATGTAACTTTCTCCAAATGTAAGTCTATAGATTAACAAGCCAACCTGGTGGATCCTGAGGGGGTGCAAGATCTTGCTACTTTTCATGGTGGGAGATGGGTGTATGGGGTGCATCTTGTTGACTGTAGGCCAGGTGCAGTTTTGGGCCTTGTACTGCACCCTCAAAAACAAGTTATTGTTTTGCATGACTGTATATTTGCACTGACCTTCAAGATAGAGCACATTTACAGGGAGAGCCATAATTAGTATTTGGCTGCAGAGCCTTTTTCTCCAGGCAAATGAGCTTTTTCTCCCCTCTTTTTTATTCTTACACGTGCTCAGAAGTGCCAAAGATTGCACCTCTGCCCATACTTTCAATGAGACAACAGGGATAATTCTGAGTCAGATAGGTCTAAGTGCACGGAGGCAAATGGTGAATTTTAGCATAGAGAACATGTGCAGAAACTAATTTGTGCATTTGTGTGTATGTTCGTTTTATTCGAAGTCGGATGTAACTTGGTGGGATCTGTCTTTCCATGAAATAGGGTGTTTCGGGGCCAGTACTGGACTGTGGCAATGTGATCGCACATTGCCACTCTGACATGTGATAGTGTTGTGGGATTGTCCTTGGTGTGTTTTGAAAGCTCAGTGTGATTCTGAGTCATGTGTACAGGGAAGGGAAATCTAGCATGGGTTCCGCCACCACATGCTTGAATCTTGTATTAGTTGAGACTGAGTCTGGCTTCCATGGCTGCCCACAATTGCAGGCACTTGGCACATGATTCAGAATCATCCTCAATGTACAGTATGTAGACTCTAGGGGCACTTTATACCCATGTGATAAAACTCATTAAAATGTACAATAACTGCAAATCGAATAAATATAGGGCCTGATTCAGAGCCGGACGCTATTTGCGAACGGTCGTTCAGAAAAAGGGGATGGCTATTTAAATTGAGCGCTCGCTCTTTGCGGTCTGTTGACGCCTCTATGTCTGAGCGAGCGAACAAAACATGTGCTCGCTATTTTGTAAAGACGCCCCCTGGCCGTTCGCATCATACGTCATCTCCGCTATTTATTAGATTAATCGAGTACATCGAAAGGCGTCTGAACTGCTCGCAGTGCTTGTGGTAGGTTTTACTTCCTGCAATCACTGCGAGCAGTTCAGGCTAAAAGACAACCAAGTGACGTGGTCGATGACGCTGCTTTGTTAATTGTGCACACCCATTAAACGCCCGTTTTGACCGTTTGGCATGCCTGCGTTCTGATCTCCACTCTCCGTTTTCAAGCACCTTCCCCTGTTACCACCCACAAACGCCTCATTCTGTCACTCAAATTTGCAGGCCCTCGCTGTTTTGCGAGCGCACGATTTCCGAACGCAATGACTGGTTGGCACATGCGCATTACGACCCATACGCATGCGCAGATGTGCGATTATCGCTCGGAGTGAGCGAGCGGCCGCTTACGAGCGGCTCTGAATCAGGCCCATAGTCCCAATGTTCTCATATTAGGGAATTATATAAGTTGAATGAGGCTTAATCATATAACATTGTATAAGTAGTAAAGTGTAATAGTGGTATATGAAGAGGGTGTCCTAAAGTGATTGGTGGAACTGTAAAGTGCTGTTATTTTCTTTCCATCATTTATGGGAGCACTTGGTAAAAATGGAAAAGTGGATCCTTAGCTCTTAAATAACGGCTTGATTCAGAGTCGTACATAAACCCGATGGTCTATGCACAAGATCGGCCTTGCACAAGATTTGCAGGGCCCATGTGCAGATCACTGACTATGACGGCAGTCACAGTCCCCCCTAAGCCGAAGCATGATTGGCATACTGTGGATGTTTGGAGGCAGGGAAGGGACGGTGAGGGCCAGTGTTCTTGAAAATGGGGACGTGTCTGCCGCATTTTCATGGTGAGCCAAGGCCAGTGTCTGCATCTTCCAACACAGATTTCCTGGCCCCAGCAGAGCGAAAAACACCGGCCATCCTGCATAACCTGGGATTACTCAGATGACAGATATTTTGCAGATGATTCTATGCTGCATCCTCGGACACAGCACCGGTTCACAGAAGGCAGCAGGAGGCGTATGTCTACACAAGACAACTCCTGCATCATTATCATATTATCACACAGCAGCTGATTTCAAAGACGTATCTGCTGAGTGTATTGTGTCCATCTTTGAATCAGACACTAAATGAGATGTCCTGCAACATATTATCAAGTTAGTAAATGACCGTCAATGAGGGGTAAAACTACCCCCATGAAAGGAGTTGGTATAAATGCAAAACAGTCATCGTATTTATAAATTTCAGTCTTCCATGTAAAAGATTATTAGTCTTTCCTGAACAATATAGCAACACATTTAGAGCAATTACATCCAACATGCATTCAACAATGCATCAGACCCTTGCTGTATGCTGTAGATGTCAGAGTTGCAACTTATTTTTTTTGCTATTTCTGTGGGATTCTGTGGTATTCTGCCTATCTTTGCACAATATAGCAATGAAAATTGCTTGATTGATACTATTTATGCTAAATAAAAGTGCAGATATAACAGCCTATAAGGGGTCTATTTATCCTCATAATGGCAAATGCATTTTTTTCTAGATCATAACTTATCAGTGATACAGAATAACGTTTCACCACAATTTACCATTATTTTATCAATGTGGCAGTTGATCGATACTCAGCTGATAAAGGAATAACATCTAGAGTGATAAGAGTTACTTAAGAGGGCCGTAGCTTGTGTGAAACTGGAAGTTTAATTTCAGCTTCCAGTTCCAGTTAATGTAAATGTTAAATTATATTTAACTCCTTTAACCAGACTATAATATTAATTTTCTCTGGATTTGGCAATAGTCCCATTGATTTTGAAGTCTTAAAGCCTGGAAAAAATTGTTACATTATTATTGTATTTCAGTACAGTTCATCTATTAGTTAATGCCATCCTGAAATCAGAGCTTTAGATACTTGATAATAAGGCCTACTCATGCAATGCAATGGAAAATCTTTGCCGGTGATAATCCTTTCTATAACATCACTCCCTGGTATGGTTTTTTCACGCTTTGAAAACTAAAACCCCAGGTGTTAGACAGGCTCTATATGGCTGTTCTTCTTTCAGACATAACAGTGAGAAATACATAAACACAATGCAATAATTTATTTCCTTATATAACATAAACATTTGAGCCCAATAGGACAAGCCGACTGGAGGGCGAATAAAGGTGCTGTCCTTTTGGAACCACATAACTCACTGCCAACAATTACTGAATACTCTAACACTGAAGACTGATCCTTAAGCATTGTAAAGTGTGCATTTGAGTTTACTCCAGTGTGGCAAAGGATTTAGAGGGGTATTTATCAAGCTGGGAGAGAGATAAAATTGTGAGAGATAAAGTACTAACCAATCAGCTTCCAATGTACATTTTGCAGGCTGTGTTTTTATAAAATGATAGGAGCAGATCGGTTGGTAATTTTTTTTTATAATTTTATCTCTCTCCTAGCTTTGATCAATACTCCCCAAAATGGGAATGTCAGGTAGACAAATAGTGGTGATCTCCTTGACTCCCTGAAGAGTCTAGAATTCTCCCTGAGTCCAGGCTAAAGGTATCTGTACATATCTATCTGTATACATTTTGTCACAAATTCAGTTTTACCTGGTTGCCTCCGCATTGCCTTTTTTACTAAGGTAGAAGGGAATATCATTGTTGTACTCATCAAACACTCCCCATCTCAGATGAGCCCATTCATGGACAAACACTTGTCCTGTAAAGAGAAATCACATGTTCATGAATTGCTGACAGCCACTCTGGTTCCAGTATATACACTATGCTAAGAACTGCTAGAACTGCTATGTTCTGTTAGACAATAAAAAATTCTACTCATATAAGGAAATTCTAAGTGATGTAATCACTGACTGTTCACTTGGTGAAGTGACAACTTCTAAAAAGACCTGGGGATAGAGGCCCTGATTCAGAGCCGGACGCTCTGACAAAGCGCTCGCTCTGAATCAGGGCCGTCCCTCTTACTTTTTGGAGCGGCCTCCTGGCTGCTCGCATAGCTGTGGGTAACCAAAATGATGGTTGCGATGGTCAAGACCATCGCGACCATCGGGCTTGCGATGAGACCCTAAAGTAGGGTCTCGTCTGCAGCAAGCCCTGGAGTGCTTTTGGCTCTATCAGAGCCAAAAGCACTCCCACTGACATCACTAGTGATGTCAGTGGGGCCGGCCCCAGATGGTAGGCGTTCCCATTGGAATGCCTCTGTCTGGGCAGCCACGCCCCCGGCATGCCCACCAAAGGGGGCGTGCTGTCAATCACCATAGACAGCACGCCCCCTTTGGTGCGAGACCCATAACAACGGCTTGGCTGACGTTATTCGGGTTTCGCGCATGCGCACGACGGAGCTGCCTCCGTCGTGTGCATGTGCACTTGGGCAACATCGACCAACTTGCGAGCGATCAGTGCTCGCGAGTGGGTCTGAATCAGGCCCAGTCTCCCAAATGCTAACATGTAACACTATGGGGTCTATTCATCATGATAATAAAATCATGAGTGATATTTTAGCTTTGAACTCGCCACGAGTTCATTGTTAAATTTAATCCTATTCATCACTCCTCTATGACAAAAGTATCACTTCTGAAAAGATGCTATTTCTGCGATTACATCTTTTCGGAAATGTGATGGTTTTCCTCTGTCGGTGTCCCCTCTTTGCCTGCATCGTCTCCACACACTGTGCCCCCCCAGCTCCTCTCTATGGTGTCCCAACACCCCTGCTGCCGACTCCTCTGTAATGTGTCCCTGGTGTCATTAACCCCCTCCTCCATGGCCGCAGGTGTCAGTGCTGGCCCCCTCCCCCTGCTGCCGCCATTGTCGGTGCAGCCCCCTCCCCCTACGGCAGCCAGTATCAGCATCGGCTCCTCTCCCCACTGTCGCTGGTGTCAGCTGATCCCCCCTCCCTCCTCCGCTGCCGCTGGTGTCAGTGCCGGCAGATCCTCCCTCCCTATCCCCACTACTGCTGGTATCAGTGCTGGCCTATCCCCCCCTCCCTCCCCCCACTGCCTCTGGTATCAGTGCTGGCCAATTCCTCCCCTCCCTCCCCTCGCTGTCACTGGTGTCAGTGCCGGCCGATCCCCCCTCTATGAATTCCTACCTATCTATACACCCTAAATGTCGCTATTTAGCGTTATAAGTCGCACAAGAAATAATTGCTTTCCAGACTTTGATTGTGGTTCCAAAGTACAAAAAGATATTATTTAACAAAAAGCATATAGTTACACGCTGCTAAATACAATTAGCGCAAACAAATTATACAATCACTAGGTAAAGTTGAACACATACGCATGCGCTCTGGATCCAGATTTCCGGCATCAAAGGTGAAACCTCCGTCAATAGCAAGAAAATGATGACTAGCTAACAGATTCAGAGAGCCTGCTTATGTACTCTTACAGAAATAGGCAACACAATAGATCAAGTTGGCATAATCCCACTGGTTCTTCTTCCTGGTTCTTCCGTTACGATGCAGTTCATAGGTCAGTTTGTATTGTAATAGTTCAGCCTCCAACAGCTTCTTTGTGTCCGTTTTTCCGCCGAAGAACAAAGTGTAAACTGGCTAATTACATTACATTTACAGAGAACATTTCAATGCTTATCTCTCTATGATCCATAATTTGCAGATGCATGTTGCAATTTCCTCGCCGATGGAACCGGAAATCTGCAAATAAACAGTGGTTCAGAGTGGCACCAAACACGGTCTGCTTATGATGTACTAAACCGGAGATCTTAAATACAGTCGCTTTATTACATAAGTAATAATAAATAAAACCTTAGATATTAACCTTAATGCTAGGGAATCCTTCCTATGTAAGTGTAAGTGTGCAATGTATAAGTGTAAGGATATTAAGAAAAGACGCTAGTTAGCGTTGTGCATCTACTTGTTTGTGGAGTAAACCGTGGTACGTGTTTTGCAGGACTGTTCATATTAAACGTTTTAATAAATGTATGTATTTATATAATGAGGACTTTTAACATTGTTCTATTGCGTGGGAATCGGAATAGAACAAACGCTAAATAATAGCATCGCCGTATGCACTGATATTGTGGGATTCGCTAAAATGGTGTTGTGCGCCCATTTGCAAAATGGCGTCTTGCGGCCATTCGCAAAATAGCGTTGTGCAGATTTTCATTTTTAACAGATTCCACAGTCCACCCTTTGATAGCAAACAACACGCTATCACACTCTGATTTTAAAATTAATTTAGGCTTACACTATGACATATTATTTAATGTTATATTATGGGATGGCACAAGGTGATTCTTAAACCATCAATAATGTGTCTCTGGGAGGGACATAAAACTACCCTTATACGCACATCTTGGGAGATCATGGGAAAGATGTGGGGATGCATCTAACCTATAAAGGAAGTCTTGAAGGGGATATGGACTTACATTATTTAAGATGTTTAAAATAACATTTAATAATACATTTCATGCATGGCTAAATCTATACATCATCTGATGGTACATTCTAGTTCAGGGTTGTAATACCTTGGCACAATACCCTTCTGGTACCCTACCAACCATTTCTTTGTTGGAACTTAGTGTACATTTATACCGGAAGTGTCTTCCACCTAGTCTAATTGTGCATAAGAGTTCAAGATTTATAGGTTCACTATCAGCTCTTAGTGAGACGGTCATTGTCTGGTTATTCCCCATCACCTCCCAACTTCCTGGTTTATTGAAGTTGGTGATGTTCAAACACAAAAGTGATTTATCTACTTGATACTGGTGGAGTTTAAAATTAGGTGGTTTGGACTTTAGAAATTTTCCATCCAGTGCATCCCCTCTTTGCAGTTCTAAGACCTCAGAGACATTTAATGGGAATGGCACTAACCCTACATTATGCTGTCCCTGAGGCACATTAGAACACACCCAACAGTCAGTCTGGTTTAAAACTTTGCCCACCATAGTATGATAATCCTCTAAAGGATACCCACCCCAATACTGGTTATACTTAGGCTGGCACCGTTGGATGCATCTCTCATCGACTACAGACCCACAAAACTCACACATACAATAATCTTCAGATGATAGACCTTCACACTGTCTCAGAGTTTCCAGAATAACAGATCTCTTAACAATTACTGTACTGGGTTTGGTCAGGTACCGCCCTTGTGACTGTATTGCTCCTTCTCCCAACTCCACTCCATTGATATCACCATCAGCTCCCCTCACCATCCTCTGTCCTCCATCACAGAAACCAGAGATCCCGAAACAACCCAGGATAATGAGAACTCTGGGAGAAAACACAAAGATAACCACAGCAGACCACTCCATTGCTGAAAATAATGATCTACAAATCTCTTTAGTTCAGGTATCTCACTGTAACCTTTAACCCCCCAGGAACAGGCTTGCAATTGACAGGTCTACATTATCTGCCTCGATTCCACCTTGTCTCTCCACCGGTTGGTTGACCTTCTTACAGTGAGTGGAATGGACCCAGGTATCTCTCTCTGCCACTTTTAAGGAAGTTGTACTCATCAGCAACACCTGATACGGACCTTCCCACCAATCTGTCAAACAACCTGAACGCAAGAAATTTCTGATCATAACAAATTCTCCTGGTTCAATATCATGACAGTTTGTGTCAGGTATATCATGTGACAACTTTCAGTTTCTACTGTTGCTGCTTTAACTGTTTACTCATTGTTATAAGATACCTTACAGTGACCTCGTTGTTACTTTTCAAATCTTCCTGCGGACTTATAATCAGATGAGGTTGTCTACCAAACAGTATTTCAAATGGGGACAGATTGAGAAGGGGTCTAGGAGTTGTCCTGATACTGTGGAGGACAAGTGGTAATGCTTCTGGCCACCCCAGTCCAGTTTCTGCCATGATCTTACTTAATTTATTTTTAATAGTACCGTTCATCCTCTCCACCTTGGCGCTGGATTGCGGTCGATAAGGGGTGTAAAGTCTACTATTAATACCCATCAACTTACACATGTTCTGGAAGACATCACCTGTGAAATGAGTACCCCTATCACTTTCAATAATTCTAGGATACCGTATCTGCATACAAACTCCTGAACAATCTTTTTAGCAGTGAACGCAGCAGTATTAGTGGCAGATGGGTATGCCTCTACCCAGTTAGAAAATACATCTGTACAAACTAATACATACTTGAGATTCCTGCAGGGTGGTAATTGGATGAAATCAATTTGCATTACCTGAAAAGGTCCATCGGTCGGAGCAATGTGGGATGGCTTGGTAAGGATTGTTTTCCCAATGTTTTTCCTCAAGCAGGTCAAACAGGACATTGCTCTCTTTTCCACTTGGGAAGAAAAACCCGGTTCGCACCTGTATGCTCTCACCAATTTGCACTTGCCTTGCTTTCCCAAGTGAGTCAGACCGTGCGCTGCCTCAGCCAGGCTTGGGTAGTATGCCTTGGGAACCACTGGCTTACCTTGTCCATCTCTCCAGAGTCCAGAGGATTCTTGCCCACAACCCTTGGACTTCCAGACTGCCTTTTCCTGAATGGAACACAAATTTTGCATCTCAATTAATTTCTGCACATCAATCGTTTAAAACAACATTTGGTTAATTGGCATGTTCACTTTTAAACCTGCTGCCCATTTGGCAGCCTCGTCTGCCCTGTTATTGCCCAGTGACACCGGATCATCCTCACATGTATGGGCTTTACACTTAATTACGGCCACTGCCTTAGGCAATTGGATCGCTGTCAGTAGTCCTTTTATATGTCTGGAATGTGCAACTGGTGTGCCTGCTGCTGTCATAAAATTTCTCAGATGCCACAGAGCACCAAAATCATGTACTACCCCGAAGGCATACCTAGAGTCAGTGTAGATATTAGCAGATTTGCCTTCTGCTAATTCACACGCTCTTCTTAGTGCCACCAGCTTCTCCACTTGGGCTGAGTGAGGTGGACCAAGAGGTTTGGCTTCTATGATGTCTTCGTCATTTACCACAGCATAAACTGTACCTAACTCTCCAGTATCAGTCTGTCTATGACAACTCCCATCCGTATAAAATGTCACGTCTACATTTTCTAAAGGTGTATCCCATATGTCAGGTCTTGCAGTAAAGGTTTGATTCAGATACTCCATACAATCATGTGCATCAATATACCTGCAGAACTCACCTTCCGCCAGTGACTCACCTCTCTCCACTCTTTGTGCATCCTGTGGCACATATGGTAAATACGTTGCTGGGTTTAACGTACTGCACCACTTAATGGTGATGTTAGCAGGTGCTATTAGGGCTAGTTCCCATTTTGTGAACCTAGCTGAGGAGATATGTCTGGTTTGGGCAGAATTTAGCTAAGCAGATACAGCATGGGAAGTATAGACAATCATATCATAGCCTAATACTACATCCTTACTCTTACTGACCAATAGAGCAGTTGCTGCTACACTTCTTAAACACAGTGAGAGTGATCTTGCCACAGTGTCCACAGGCCTACTGGCATCACCATGTTTTTGTGTGAGGACACCTGCTGCGCAACCATCTGCTTCCGTACAGTATAAATTAAAAGGTTTTTCATAATCAGGTATTCCTAATGCAGGTGCTCTTGTCAGACTATCCTTAAGGTTAAGGAAAGCCTGCTCTGTTTCTTCAGTGTGTATGACACGATCGGGCTTTGAGGAAGAGACTAAGGACCTCATTCCGCAACCGACTTAATGTTTTGGTCCTGCGCACGCGCAGCGGCCGCACTGCGCGTGTGCAAGCCCCAAAGTGAGAGAGAAACTCTCTCGCTCTGGAGCTCTCTACAAAAGGGGCGGCTGTCGATGTTGATTGACAGCTCGCCCCATTTTGTAGGCGGGTCGGGAGGGTGGTTTCCAAAATGGAGGCATTCCTTAAGGGACGCATACCATTTTGTGGGCGGCCGCACTGACATCATCTGTGATGTCAGTGGGGAGTTTCCTGCTCGATCAGTGCAGGAAGCTCCCTGGGGCTTACGGTTGTGACGAGACCCAACCTTAGGGTCTCGTCGCAAGCCCTGATGGTCACGATGGTGTTCACCATCAAGACCATCAACCTGGTTGGTCGCTAAGCTGTGGGTGGTAACCCACAGCTTAGCTAGCGACCAGGAGGCCGCACTAAAAAAAAGGAAGTGGCTGCCCTCATTCAGAATGAGCACTCTCTTCTTGCGAGCGCCTCTGAATGAGGGCCTAAGTCCTGTAATGGCAAGGCCATAATAGAAAAACCTGGGATCCACATTTGACAGTATCCACACATTCCCAAGTAGGTACGGATTTGCTGTTGGTTACGTGGCAGTGTCATGGTCTGTATGGCCTGGATTCTGTCAGTGGTCAGATGTCGTAACCCCTGGTTTAGGCAATGTCCCAAGTATTTAACCCTGGACTGGCATGGCTGTAGTTTGTCCTTAGCAACCTTGTGTCCTGTTTGCGAGAGATGCAGCAATAAAAGTTTAGTATAATTTAGACATGACATAAACGAATCAGAACACAACAATAAATCGTCCACATATTGTATTAGAACAGATCCATTGGCAGGTTGAAAAGATTGTAAACAGTCGTGTAAGGCCTGGGAGAAGATATTGGGGCTGTCTATGAAGCCCTGGGACAATCGTGTCCATGTATATTGTACCCCCCTGTATGTAAATGCAAATAGATACTGACAGTCAGGATGAAGAGGGACAGAGAAGAACACAGAACAGAGGTCAATGACAGTAAAATGGGTTGCATTTGGTGAGATCTGCATGAGAATGACAGCTGGATTTGGCACTACGGGGAATTGGCTTTCTACTACCTTTATAACCCCTCTATGGTCCTGTACCAGCCTATAACCCCTCCCACCACTCTTTTTCACAGGAAAAATTGGACTGTTGGCTACACTTGCTGTACAGACTAAAATTCCCTGTTGTAATAACCGCTCAATTATGGGATAAACCCCTATCTCTACCTCCTGTTTTAATGGGTACTGGGGAATTTATGGAGCTTGCCTACCGCTTTTTAAATTTACCATTACGGGAGCTACGTTTGCCATCAATCCAGTGTCCTGTCCATCTTTGGTCCAGAGGGACACCGGTATCTGAGATAACGTTTGTTCTACTTGAGATGGATTTTTTTCTGAAACAGTAGAGTGAAACATTAACCTTTGGGGAGTGTCCAATATATCCCTCACCTCATGCACAACTCTCTCTGGGATATCTAGAAATATACCATCAGGGGTACAATAAATGACACATCCCATTTTACATAACAAATCCCTTCCCATTAAGTTAGCAGGGGCTGCTGCTGCCAGGAAAAAGGCGTGCCTGGTATGCAATGGGCCAATAGTAACCTCTGTAGATTTGGTTAAAGGATAATGTTATACTTTACCCATTACACCCATTGCTGGTACTGTATCGCTGGTCATCTGTAAATTAGATGGAGATTTTATCACTGATCTGGTTACCCCTGTGTCTACAAGAAAAGAATGTTTAGTACCAGCTACGTCAATTAACATTACAGGTTCTTCTCTAATATCCCCAGTTAACCTGACTGGCTGTAGACTACAGGTATGACCTGCCCCCTAGCATTGACTCTCACTCTCCAATATAGCATTTAAGGCCACAATTGGAGCAGGCGACTGAGGAAAATTCCCTGCATTCTGCATATATCCCTTATGTAGATATCTAGGTACTCCCTGGTTAGGGGGTCCTACCCTATTCACCTTACAGTTCCTAATTACATGTCCCACTTGGTTGCAGTGAAAATGCCTTCGTGAGTGGGGTGGGGGAAAAGGTTGTTGTGTGGGTTGGGCGGTAGAGAAAGATTGTGAGTGTGGGTATGAATTTTGAGGGTAATATGGTGGCTGCGGGTAGTATGGGTTTTGTGGCTGTGTGTGATAAGTGGGGTAGGGCTGTGTTTGTGGCTGTGTAGGATTGGTGAGGTTGTGTAGCTGTGTAGCTGTGTAGGTGCATATGTGTCTGGTGGCTGTGATGGTTCATTCATTCCTTCTAGAGCTTGAATGCTAACAGCCATTAGCTTCTCACTCTGGGTTTCTCTCTTCTTGAGGAAGTTTTTATCGTGCTCAATAGCGGACTCCCTGAGTGTGTCTACAGTAACTCCCCTCCAGCCAGGCAGAGAGGTCTGGACTCGGGTCTTTAGATTGTCTTTAAGACCATCCATAAGTACCGTGATGACCATTTCTCTGTGATGAGTGCTATCTTTAATATCTTCTATGCCCGTGTACTGGATGATAGCCTGCAGAGCTCGGGTAGAGTAATTTTCTGCAGATTCACTCTCATTTTATTTTATGGTGAAAATTTTACTCCAGTTAACAACTTCTGGGAAATATACACCCAATTGAGTTATTATGCGGGTAATGTTACTTTGGTTATCCTCATCTGTTAAGGGATCATCTCCCTCCAATACGCAATCCGTGATAAACTTTTTCATGTCGGTATTGTGCGGAAGACACACCCTTAACACCACTCACCAATCTTTACTGGTTGGCTCGTGAGCATTACCCAAGTTTTCACAAATCTTTGGCATTTTGCTAATATCTTCTTAGGGTCAGGGAAGTCTGTCATTATGGAATTTAGCTCAGCTCTTGTCCAAGGACAATGCATCACTACATTCCTTGTGGGCACCATACCATTCGCATCCCGATTCCCATTGGGAACAGTTATTGTCCGGATGGGATGGATGCCTGCCATAATGTTACCTTTGGCCGAATTACCTAGTTAAGGGTTCAGCCTACTGCTACTATGTATGGTATTAGTAATCTCCGCTACTGTTAAAGCTGGGGTTAATACTTCGTGTATGGGTGGGGATACCTCCATTTCTGGTACTAGTGAGGCAGCTACCTGTGCTTGCTGTGGTGGTACATTTAACATTTGTGCAACATGGGTGAGAGCGGACATCACAACAGGTTCATCATCTACATCATCAGCATGTTCCTTATAATTACTCAAGAGAGGGTACAAGTTACATGTTAAATTTTTATGATTTTTTACATCGACTGTACCTTCACCCCCATCCGCATAGGGCGGTGGTGGTGTGCGTGAACTACTGACATTACCTTCCACAACGCTACCTTGCTGTGCGTGCGCGCTACTTCACGGCGCGCACGCAATGCTGTTTAGCGCTGCATGCTCACTCCCCTGCATCATGTGCACGACGCTGGTTTGCGTCACGTGCACACCCCTAAACCACATATCCCCCTCATGCTGCCACAACTTTAAACAATCGTTATACTTTATACTTTTCTTTTGAGAGTTCACCATACAGATGCTATCTCAGACATTGTTCAATACCTCCTTATCAAAGCTGCCAACTCTGGGAAAAAATTTCACACTCATTCTCTTCATCTTAACCCATACACCACAGTACATAGTTGCATACGCACCGTACTTAGGGCCTGATTCAGACCCACTCGCAAGCGGCTGTCCGCTCACAAGTGGGTCGATGTTCTGCACTGCGCATGCACACGACGGCGGGAGCTCCGTCGTGCGCATGCGCCAGACGCGACGAGCGAAGGAAAGTCCTTCGCTCGTTGTGTCTGATCAAAGGGGGCATGCTGTCGATGTTGATTGACAGCACGCCCCCTTTGGTGGGCGTGCCGGGGCGTGCCTCCCTGACGGGGGCGTTCCCAAGGGAACGCCTACCATCAGAAGCCGGCCCACTGACATCACTAGTGATGTCAGTGGGAGTGATTTTGGCTCTGATAGAGCCAAAATCACTCCGGGCCTTGCGGTTGAAAACCTCAACCGCAGGCTCCGGCTCACAGTTTCGATGGTCGCGATGGTCGCGACCATCGCGGCCATCAAACTGCATGCTCGTATAGGCTGTGGGTGGTGAAATCCAACACTGAGCGCCGAAGTTACCACCGGCTTTGGAGGCATGTGCAGAAAGCTAAACCCCGTTTCTCAGGGAAAGGTAGGGACAGCAACCCGCAGCACTGCAGTACAGCAGCGGCACCCATCCAACTCCTAAAGAGCATAAACATCACTGTGGTCTATTTGTTTATCCATTTTATTTTATTTTTACTTTATTTTTATTTTATTTTATTTTTTATTTATTTTTTATTTTATTGATTTTACTTATTTCAGTACAATTTTGTTTGATTCCCTTCCCCCCTTATTCTGTTTTTCTTTTCTGTTTTTCGTTTGAATGGTTTTGTAGATCCATTTGATACACAAAATATGGTTTATTAGAGTCTTATTTTACATTCTTCACAATATTTTATAATTGCATATATTTATATATATAGTTTGAGCCAGTGCTTCTTATGATTTAAACTGGCTTACAGTATCATTCACAAGTTCCGAAAAAAATGCATTTTCGGAACTTGATGAATTACACAATTTCCCCATCCCTATACTAAAGTATGGGGATTATGGAAGTTATAGAGGCACAATTGTAACCAGGAGATATCTGTGATATCTCCTGCATTACGTGATTGATGAATGGGGCTGACACTAATTGGATTGTAATATGAATTTGCTATGCGCATTCGAAGAGAAAATAGCAACTCGCACCTCGCAATTCGCACCTAATTGGATTGACCCCTTAAATGATACAAAATTAGGTGAAATTGTTATATTTCACCTGCTTTTATATAAATTATATGATGAATAGGCCCCTATGAGTTTTGTATGATGATAAGAAAATGTCATTTATAAAATAAATGACTTTATTCCAAAAATTAGTAATATGAGTAAATACCAAAACTAATGTATTCATTAACACTTCACCAATTTTGTGGAATATTATAGATTTTATATACAGTAGTTTAAAACTTGCATGAACATAAATACCTGTTCATGGGGGAGTTCAAATTTCTGCAGCCTCGGAGGTTCCCAAACTCTGCCACTACAGTCTATGTTTTAAGGATATCAATGCTTGAGCACATGTGCCGTAATTAGCTCCTCAGTCAATTTGATTTAACCATCTGAGTTAAAGCATGAATATCCTTAAAACCTGGACTGTAATGGCAGAGTTTGGGAACCTCTCGCATAAATAAGAATACGCAAAGCAGTGGATTAGTGCCACAGCAGGTGAGTATCTCTGTACGAATCCCATCGGTCACAATCACCTACTGTAAAATGTTGTCCTACTGTATCTGAAAATTTTATAGTTTCTTCAAATAATTTGTTTCATCTGAGTGGAATGACTGTAATAGGTGGCCATAAAGGCCATGTTTCTCTTGCCTTCTATACTATATATGTCTGTTAATTTTTATTTTGCCTCTTCATAAGCATTATTAACTATAGACTCTGGGTAACCGCTTGCATGAAATCTGAAACAAGTATCTAATAGACTTGTTTATAACACTTTTATAACCTACTGTATCTAAGACTTGTTTCATTAACTACATGTTCTTATATAGATCAATAAGATCTAACTTGCATGGTAGCTTAGGTTCATTATATGCAGTGATAGAGCGGCCGATCGCTCAGACACAAGATATTTGTTTAAACCATGTGTCCAATCGGTCGCCCGATAGTATGAACAAAAAGAAACCATACCACCATGCAAGCAACTGTTTTGGCTGCGCCTACCATTGACATGTGGTGATTGTTTACATCACATGACTGACAAGTTCCGGCCGCATTATATGGACTAAGGACATACAGCCAATGGGAGTATAGTCAGTGTGGCAGTTCCAGCCGGTCATGTGATATATGTTTACATCATGTGAGTGGGTAGTTAGCCGGACTGGCATTACACTATGGTAAAGATCAATGCGGATCCAAAGGTTTTAATTGAATCCTCTTGAATTACTTAATAAACTAGGTCTATAAAATATAAATAGGGTTGCCTCTAATACCTAATTGCACTCTTTTAATGTACTTTTTAAAAGGATGGAATAATACTAATCAGCAGCCATATTGCCACTACTATATAAAGCATAACTTTGGCCACTTGAGAACACCTTTGAGAAAGCTGTGATTTGACAACAGCAAAACACATCAGGTGATTTACACCATCAGTCTCAACACCTTAAAGTTCTTCTGTGGAACTTTTTATTTCGACCTTAAGACTCTATATAAGTTACAATGTGCCTACAGGGAACAAGCATCAATGCAAAATGTATTGTATAGATAAACACAGCATGGCATTTCATATAGTGCCACACAGCCTGAGGTCTATTCTCTGTTTCACCCTAAAAATAAAGGTCATACAAAAAAAATAGAATGCGAATAGGCCAGATGGCACCAGTACTATAAATCGTGGTGGAAAAAACTATTGAATGGTAGTCTTTCCAGTATAAATAAAAAATAAAAAAAATAAGCTAAAATAATGACTTCCCTTTATGGAAGTTGTAAAGGGTTCCCAATGTGACAATCGCTTGTTCATGATGGCTTCCCTTTATGGAAGTTGTAAAAGGTTCCCAATGTGACAATCGCTTGTTCATGATGGATACTATTCTCATTGGGAATTCACAGGGTAATGATTCCATGCATATAGATAAGAGAATTATATGCAGAAAATACTGTAGTACATAGGTACAGTAGAACCTATGTTTAATGTCAAATTTTTTTTTAATAAAAACAGCAAGTTCTAATAAAACAGTAGCCAAATGTATTAAGCAGTGGAGGCTTTACCAGATAAATGCTTCCATGAGGTGTGTAGATATAATGGAATCGGTATGAAATACTGATGGCTGAATAGCCGCTGGTTCTCATACCGATGACGGAAGGCCGAAGGGAGGACATCCCGACAGCGGCTGGTGAGTAATCTAACCGTCCCTTAGGGGTGTCTAACCCTAACCTCCTCCCAGTGGTGCCAATCCTAACACCCCCTTTCCCGCACCCTAACCCACCAGGGGGGGTGCCTAACCCTAACCTCCCCTTTCCCTAGCCTAACCCTCCTTGGGGGGTGCCTAACCCTAAGTCCCCCCCCCGGGGGTGCCTAAACCTAACCCCCCCTTTCCCTAGCCTAACACTCCCTGGGGGGAGCCTAACCCGAAGTCCCCCCTGGGGGTGTCTAAACCTAACCCTCACCCCCGTGGTTACAACCTAACTATCCCTGGCTTACCTTGGTCGAGATAACGGGTATCAGGATTTTGGCGTGGGGCTAAAGATAGGCATTGGCATTTCTACGCCAATCTTTAGTCCCGGGTCAGCCTTCCGTCATTGGCATTCTGAGCGGCGGTAATTTAATCGCTCCCCCCATTATAATAGGAGGAGGCTATGGAACCTTGGGGGTCATTCAGACCCACTCGCGAGCGGCAGTACGCTCGCAAGTGGGTCGATGTTCCCCACTGCGCATGCGCACGACGGAGGGAGCTCCATCGTGCGCATGCGCGAGACCCGACGAGCGAAGGACTTTCCTTCGCTCGGAGTGTCTCATCAAAGGGGGCGTGCTGTCGATGGTGACTGACAGCACGCCCCCTTTGGTGGGCGTGCCGCGGGCGTGCCTGCCAGACGGAGGCGTTCCCAAGGGAACGCCTACCGTCTGAAGCCGGCCCAACTGACATCACTAGTGATGTCAGTGGGAGTGATTTTGGCTCTGATAGAGCCAAAATCATTCCTGGCCTTGCGGTTGAGAAACTCAACCGCAGGCTTTTACTCGCAGTTCCGATGGTCGCGATGGTCAAGACCATCGCGACCATCATTTTGCACGCTCGTATATGCTGTGGGTGGTGACCCACAGCTATACGAGCGTCCAGGAGGACGCTCCATATTAATGGAGGTGGGCCCTGATTCAGAGCGTGCGCTCTGGTCAGAGCGTCCGGCTCTGAATCAGGGCCTTTGTCCACGCCACTCCGTTCAGCATGACTGGACTCAGCATCCATCATTGCTTTTAGGAATATCACTCCAACCGCAGCCACCAACGGGTTTCAAGTAAACAGTCTTTTTCAAGGCAGTGTGGTGGGAGTGATGGATGGTGTTCAAATAGCATGGAGTACAATTACTTATGGGTCGATGGGTCATCTTACTCAAAATAATGCATCCTAATACAAATATTCCATAATTTAGTCCTTATTATCTAGAGCAAATTTATTTTTTCAAACGATACATTTCTGTAATAGAGAAATATATTAAAATCAAATGCAATAAATGGAGACAACGATAATGGAAAAATAAATATGGAACTGTTGGATATGAAAAAAAGGGGGCATACAAAGGGGAAAATGAAAGCAATGGGGAGGGATGTTGTCTTTGTGGGGATGGAATAATATATATAAACTATAAAACATCAAGATACAAAATGGAAAATGAAAAAAAAAATAAGGAAAGTGTACATGGCAGAAATGTGGGAGAAAAAGAGAAGAAGAAATTATAAAATCCATTGCAGCTCAAAGTCTTGGTTTAGGCCATGTGGCAAATTCATCTCTCTGCCTTTGCGAGATTGACTTTGTCATTTCTATTTCTCCAGTCTTTACGTACATTTTGCATTACTAAAAGCTTCTTCATTTCTTTAGCTGAACAGTTGTGTTAAAAAAAAAAACCTGTGTGGCCAATTCCTTCTGGATGTTTCATAATCAAACCATGCGAGTAAGGAGCAGGGGTGGCTATTTTGATACCAATAAGGAGAGGGTTCATTTTCTTAATTTAGAAATCTATGTAGATGATTAAAAGCTGAAAACAAGAACTTACAGCACTGACACTAATAATTCCATAGTGACAACAAGTGAACATCACAGTAATTGGATCAAAAGTGTGCCAAAGAGCCAATTCCTAAGACTGAAACTTAATTTTAGCTGAGAGGACAAGTGTATCCAAAAAATGGCCATAATGGAGAAGAGGGTTATTGCAAAGGGATATGATTCAGTCAAATTAAATAAAACAAAAGAAGACATAATGAAAAGAGATGAACTTATAAACACTAAAAGTATGCACAAAAAAAGAGAAAGTGTCCTCACAAACATTAATCATTTATTGAACGTATATTAGTATGTCATCCATTCCAATCCATAAATTATTACATTTCAGAGGACTCATTCAGTCCAATATAGTATTCAGGTGGAGGTGCTCCCAGGAATAAAATCAATACACCGAGGAAAAGAAGACAAAAGTATTCCTATAAGGGGCATTCACTGGATGAGTTATATATGTATATATATTAATTGTATTATAGGTCCAGGTACACAGAAAACATAAAATATAACTTTTATTTGTCATTAAAATTACTAACTGTTTATATTTTATTGTATTGTTTTTCCTGTATTTATTATAATTTATTAAAAGCAGCGAATTGTGATCAGTGTGATAATTATATCATTGTGTGAAATAAAGTGATTAAAAAGACACTATTACCTAATAATTTTGTAATCAACCTAATGATGTGCATTGTTGTTTCGGTGTAACTTTACCAATGTTATTTTAAATTATGTTGTATAGTGGAAAGTATATAATTAGAATATATTGCATCCACTCAGGTTTGTATATTTATATAGAACATATCTAAATTGGTCAATCTATGAAAGTTCCATAAATGTAATCCAAAAATTGGATCTACTGTATAAGATCTTATACCACTGAGATGATTAAATCTACTGTGTAAGATATAATATCACTGAGGGTTGCTTAGATAATAATGACAGGATATTCCATGTATTCAATAATTGATAGAGGTTTCTATAGCTGTGTATGGTTAATACATTCTCCAAGATTTAAACTATATTATAATCTGTACCTATTTAGTTGGTATCTTATATATGTAACAGATTGTTATAGCTCAATAATAACTCCTTCATAGTGTAACCAAAATGTATCACTCAATTGACTTCCTTTAAAAAGAAGGAACAACTGTTACTATTTATAGTGCTTTTGTCAAATAATCCAATTGTTGGAAATTCACTCAGCAGTTAGAGTACATAAATTGCACTCCGTATAGCAATGTTATCCAATAGGAATAAGTAATAATACACAACGGAGTTTAGTCCTTATTAGGTAGAGAGATATGTGGGTCCCAGTGATCCATTACAATAAAGATATAATGTTCACAATAGCTGCTAATTACCACACAATGCAAGGTTGAGATCTCCACAGGGGTTCTGAAGTATCAGTGTAATATTATCCTAATAGTTTAGTAACATTTGCAGCAAAAATTAGGAACTCTAGTTCTCATACGTACTAATGAGCCTTAGTTGATGTTTTAATATCACCTATAGTTTTTAAACAAACATACGTATATCTAATTAGCCACCTCTACTATTCCCTTATAAATATGTCGCAATACTAATTGACTCCATTGGTTAAATTATAGCAGCGTAATAATGCACTGTGCCTGAAAGAATCCCTTGGTAGTGCAAAATATATAACTGTTTATAGATATATTCTGAATGATAAACGTTAATTGCCCCAATGGATACATATACTGTATCTATTGTTTCATAGGATCATGTAGTTTCCTCTATTATGGACTCCTCTCATAAATATATAACAGCTACTATATTGCCAATATCTCCATCAAGGCTGGGAATTAATAGCATGGTACTCTCCACATAAGACAAAATTGCAATCTCAACAGGGGCTCTGAAGTGTCAGTATAAGATTCTCCTGATAATTAATAGCATTTGCGGCAATGCCGATACCCCTACAGCAATTCTGAAACATCAGTTACGTGCTCCTAGTTGTTATCTCATGTGGTCATAAATTTCCCTTCTATTGTGGACATATATCATGAGTTTCTTGTCAGTAATCCCCCGAAGTTTGAGAGTAAATCTTGTTTAGTTATAGCCTGGTGCTCTCACACGCAGCACGGCTGATATTTCCATGGAGGCTCTAGAGTGTATGCATAATGCTCCTCTAATAGCTTCCTAACATATACGACAGTGCCAGTATTCATACAGTGATCGTGGAGTATCAGTAATGTGCTACTAGTTACAACATCATATCATCGTGAACAAGTATTAACACATATAGAAAATAGTGTCTGCTTAAAACAACATGCAGCGCCCTACAACACGGATGCCGCTGTAGCCTATGCGCATTTCCCTCAAAGCTTCATCAAGGGCAAAAAAAAAAACACACTAAAAGTATCTAAGAAACAAAAAAGGCTTTCAATGTTCATTCAAAACTGGATATACAACACATCTTAAAAAATTTAGACCATCATTATAAACACTGGCATTTGTTATTAAAAGGCACAATTTTGAAGGCATCATCCCAGAAAATCATTCTATTATATATAGAAGGGCTCCCAACCTAAACAATTAGACAATTAAGAGTGCACTCCAAGATGCAAGGAAACATCCCATTTGAATGAAGGTCTCCCACCACTGTGGGGGTTGTCTTATCTGTAGAGAAGTAGGTGTCATCTTGAAAAAGACTTACCGTCGAAACGCGTTGGTGGCAGCAGGATACGAGGGTACCTTGTGGATTCATACATTAGTGACCTGTGGAGGACTAGTCCGGCCTATCATCTACTCCAGGTCATTGTTATTGTTATATCTGTGTCATTTATCCATTTGGTACACACTTTTTAGTTATTATTGTAATGAGGAATTAAATATTTTTTAACTGACTCCTGATGGTTGGTCTCATTTCACTTTTATGGTCACTATTTGAGATATTTGAGATAAGAGGATAAGACATCAGTGACCAAAAAGGAACAGAAACACCTATGTTGAAAGATACCTTTATGAGCCTATGAACTTACCTATTGTGTGAGTTGGGGTACGCCCATCTTTTTATATTGTACCTTCCTATGTGTATGGGTGAGCACTGCTACTGGATTTACGTCACAGTGGTGACAAGATCTCCTGGTTAAAGATACCTTTATATGAGGAATTTCTTTTATTTGAACGTGAGTGCGGTACGACCATTTTCACTGTTCACAGAATCAGGGGAGGAAGTTATACCACTTTGAGGGGTATTCAATATGAAACGTTAACTTCACTGTCGAAGTTAGCGTTTCATATCGGAGTTTTTTTCTGCGTTAAGGTATGGTGCGCGCTCCCGCTTATCCCCGTATTCAATATAAAATTAACGAACACAGGAAACTCCGAAGTTGGATTTGCGTAAAGTTACCAATTTTTCCTTGAAATATTTGTAAGACCCCCTTAAAGTTGTAAAAACATGGGGGAACACTATGGGTACCCCCGTTTTAGAGGGGTATTCAATATGAAATGTTAACTTCACTGTCGAAGTTAACGTTTCATATCGGAGGTTTTTTTTGCGTTAAGGTATGGTGCGCGCTCCCACTTATCCCCGTATTCAATATAAAATTAACGAAAACGGGAAACCGAAGTTGGATTTGCGTAAAGTTACGAATTTTTCCTTATAATAATGGTAAGACCCCCCTAAAGTTGTAAAAACATAGGGGAACACTATGGGTACCCTCGTTTAGGCCTTTAATTGAAAGTCGGGGATTTAAATAGCCGCAGCAGGTGTTTTTTTCCCGACATTTAATAAGTGATGCAGAAGAGCACCTAGGTTATTTTTTTCATTTTTTTAAGTGGTCCCATCAAATTTGGGGTACATGAAAATGGGTACTAGCATATTTTTAAGTCCCTAAAGTAATTTTTTTTAAATTCTGCATTTGTGCACCTGCCACTATAATTCTATTCTAGAAAACATCTGCCGCATACTTGCAGAATAGCCCTGAACCTATTTAAACAATTTTTTCCCATTTTTTTTTTTTTACCCCAATTTTTAAATTAATTTTTTGGGCTGTCCCTATTTTTTTAACACTTTTTTTGACACAGTTGTTTTTTAAATGTCATTCCCTGGGGTGCAGGCTATTTTTTTTAAGCCTGTACCCCTAAACCCCAATTCTGCACTTTTTTTCGACACCTATTCAATGGTGAAAACGTATCCCCGTTTTTTATCAAAGACTTTTCAAAACTGCGATAAGTCTTTGAAATTGAATATGGTGTAAAAGTCAAACCTGCGATAATGACATCAAAAGTGCGATATTAACGCAAAAACGATGTTATCGCTCCCATATTGAATACCCCTGTTAGCCTTTAATTGAAAGTCGGGGATTTAAATAGCCGTAGCAGGTGTTTTTTTCCCGACATTGAATAAGTGATGCAGAAGAGCACCTAGGTTATTTTTTTCATTTTTTTAAGTGGTCCCATCAAATTTGGGGTACATGAAAATGGGTACTAGCATATTTTTAAGTCCCTAAAGTAATTTTTTTAAAATTCTGCATTTGTGCACCTGCCGCTATAATTCTTTTCTAGAAAACATCTGCCGCATACTTGCAGAATAGCCCTGAACCTATTTCCCTATTCTTAAACAATTTTTTCCCATTTTTTTTTTTCACCCCAATTTTTAAATACATTTTTTGGGGTGTCCCTATTATTTTTTTCAACTTTTTTTGACACAGTTCATTTTTAAATGTCATTCCCAGGGGTGCAGGCTATTTTTTTTAAGCCTGCACCCCTAAACCCCAATTCTGCACTTTTTTTCGACACTTATTCAATGGTGAAAACTTATCCCCGTTTTTTATCAAAGACTTTTCAAAACTGCGATAAGTCTTTGAAATTGAATATGGTGTAAAAGTCAAACCTGCGATAATGACGTCAAAAGTGCGATATTGACGCAAAAACGATGTTATCGCTCCCATATTGAATACCCCTGTTTGTGTGATATAAGAGACTTTTTTGTCACGAACTACTACACTATATATGTTCCTTCTTGTTTTCTTGTCTCTCCCTCATCTGCAAGATTTTATATAAGAAGAACCATCATTTTATCCATCCTATTGAATATTCCCTATTGACAGTTCTATATAAGAAAAATTATTATTCTACTGAACATTTCCTATTGATAGTAAGATAACTCTATTTTGTTATTGTATCTTGTCTTCCAATGAAGTGCGCAGAGTAATAGGTTTGTCCATTTTTCTATTTTATATACAGGAAGCGTTTGTTGCAACGTTCCATGCACCAGAAGTAAAGATAAGTTACCAAGAAATAGTATAACGTAGGACTTAAGTTACACTATGGCCTCTGAAGGGCTTAGTAGCCATAAAGGATGTGGCTACACATAACATTAAAGGTATCTATTTTTTTAAAAATGGACATAAGACCACCGATGCTGTTTACCGGATGTACGGATCTACAACTTCCGATTCTGTTTTATCAATATATAATTTTTTTTTCTTGCTGTATATTATATAGTTATTAGCAAAGTATTTAACTCAAAGCCTATTTATGTTTCACTAATGTTGTAAATGTGGAATTTTTGTATGAAGATGCATTATTTAGAGTAAGATGACCTGTTTACCCAGAAGAGTGTTTACTCTAAATGCTTTGGCGGCTGCTGGTGGAGTGATATTTCTAATAGCAGTGTAGATGCTGAGTCCAGTCATGCTGATAAGAGTGCAGTGGACAGGGGCGGAACTACCGGCGGTGCATCCGGTGCACTGCACAGGGGCCCTCCGCAATATAGGGGTCCACACTGCCTGTATGGCAGGTGCAGTGCAGCTGCTTGCTGGGCAGTCATCAAGGCTGTGACTGACCCGGACGGCAGTTACACACAGACAGAGCACAGTGCAGTCAGGCTCAGCACTGCCGTACACTACTGGGTAATAAATCCCAGTAGTCTCTGCAGTGGGGTCCGAGGAGCATGTGCTGAGCTCTGATTGGAGGAGCCCATCACATGCTCCTCTGAACAAGCAGCAGCGCAGGCTCATGGGTGTGACAGTGTGACTCGTGAGGCTGTAAGGAATCTACTGTATATTGTGAGAACTGCTGCTCTGACTGCTGCTGCTGGTGAGTACACTGTGTGGACACTACAGGTGGCATAATGTGGGGACTCTACAGGTGGCATATTGTGTGGGCACTACAGGTGGCATAATGTGTGGGCACTACAGGTGGCATAATGTGGGGGGTACTACAGTGTGGTATAATGTGTTGGGCACCCACTGCATCTCCCTGTCACTCACTACCTCTCCCCTCTCCCTGTCATCCACTGCCTGTCACCTCTCCCTGTCACCCTCTCACCCACTGCTTTTCCCTGTCACCTCTATCTATCACTCTCTCCCTGTCACCCACTGCCTAGCCCCTCTCCCTTTCACCCATTGCCCATCAACTATCCCTGTCACCCTCTCTGTAAGCCACTGCTTCTCCCTATCATCTCTCACCCTCTCCATGTCACCCACTGCCTGTCACATCTCCGTCACCCACTGCTTCTTTCTGTAACCCACGGCCTGTCACCTTCTTGCCTCTCTTTGTCTACCTCTTGCCTCTACCTGTCACCCTCTACCTCTCTCTGTCACCCACTGCACTTTGAACTTGGAGTAGGGCGGAGGGGAGCCCAAAGCAAATTTTTGCACCTGGGCCCACCACTCACAAGTTCCGCCACTGGCTGTGGATGAGGCTCCAGAACCTCCAGAGATGTGCAGTTTCGGATTCCTGGAATCCGTACACACCTGAACTCAAGGGTTATGAGTAGTACCGAGCCAGGGGTCGGGCCTTCCCATCTTGTACGGATCTCAAAACGAGGCAAAATGTAATCTTCCCGGCATCAGATCTTGCGTGTTTTGTTTGCATATTAAAGTGCCTCCCTTGTGATCAGGCACCATTTCATATCATAGACCAGAGAGAGAGAGTGTTGGTTGTATAGGGGCACTAAGGGGTCTATTTACTAGGCAGTGTTAGGAGACAATCAGCTCACAACCTTCATTTTTCAAACACAGCCTGTGAGATGACAGTTGGGAGCTGATTGGCTGACACCTTATTACTTTCTTATCACTTTTCACTCTGTCTCCTAACACTGCTTAGTAAATAGACCCCTTAGTTTGTACTAAATAAAAAAAAAATTAGTAGCACTGAAGGCAGGACTGTGTAGTGCGGGTTGACTGCAGCACTCTGTGAGGCACAAAAAAGTGCCATAGGAGTGGACTGCAGCACAGTGTTGTTGTTGTTTGTTACTAGGAAAAAAAGCCTGAGGCACTTTTTTTCTAAAACAAAAAAATATTAGGAGGACTGTGTTTAATGGGCACTACAAAGGCACTGTTTGCTGCTGCAGCACTGTGAGACACAAAAAACACCATAGGAGTCAACTGCAGCACTGTGTTACTTAAGAAGCCTACTGGGGCACTTTTTTATAAAAAAAATAAAAGCTATTAGAACGTCATCATTACTATTAGGGTGCCACCTACCTTATACTAGGGGCGCTTTGAGGCAGTTTGTTGTGAGTTCAGGCACAGTTAAATATTTTTAATATAAAACTTGTGTGCTAAAAAATATAATGTCATTATTAGGGTGCCACCGGCTTTTACTAGGGGAATTGTGAGACAGTTTGTTGTGTGTTCAGGCACTGTTAAAAATCTTAATAATATAAAACTTGCATGTTAATAAATATAACGTCATAATTAGGGTGCCACCCGGCTTATGAGGGAGTCTTTTGTGTGTTCAGGGGGCACTGTTAAAAAATGTTAATAATATTAAATTTGTGTGTTAAAAAATATAACACCAATATCAGGGTGCCACCCGGCTTATACTAGGGGAGCTATGAGGCCGTATTGGTGGGTGTTCAGGTCCTTCAGGCACTTTTAAAAATTTTTAATAATATACAACTTGTGTGTTAAAAAATATAACATCATTATTAGGGTGCCGCCTGGCTTATACTAGGGGCTCTGTGAGGGAGTTTGTTGTGTGTACAGGGGGTGCTGTTTTAATATTTTTTATAATATAAAACTTGTGTGTTAAAAAATATAATATAATTATTAAGGTGCCACCCAGCTAATACTAGGTGTGCTGTGAGGCAGTTTGTTGTGTGTTCTGGTCCTTCAGGCACTGTTAAAAGATTTTAATAATATAAAACTTGTGTGTTAAAAAATATAACGTCTTTAGGGTGCCACCATTACTAGGGGCGTTGTGAGGCACTGTGTCTTGTGTTCAGGCACTGTTATAAAAAATTAAAATTATAGTACAAAACATGTGTGCTAAAAAAAACTAATGTCAGTAGAGTGCCACCATTACTAGGGGCACTGAGAGGCACTGTTTTGTGTTCAGGCACTGTTATCCAAAATTAAAATGATAAAACTTGTGTTCTAAAAAATATAATGTCATTAGGGTGCCATTCTTATACTAGGAGTGCTATGGATATGGATCAGTCGTTAGAAAAACAAGAGCAGCAACCCAGTACTAGTGCTGAGGCTGCTGCCAGCAGTCATGGTACTGTAGTACTTCACCATCTACTAAAGGTGTTCCAGGGGAAATAAAGTTTCAGAATGAGCACCTGAATTCTAAACAATATTTCACAATGTTAAAGAAAACATCACCTCTAATAATAAAGGGGAAATTTACTGCCGATAAAATGTTAAATTGCCTACATTGACACCTCTACCATGACTCAATCTGATACACTAAGCATCAATAGCATCTTGGGGGATTATTTAATGGCAATGTACAGATTAGCATGTCACAAAGTCCTTTTGATTACTCTGTGGAAAAAAAGGCAATTTGGAGCCCCATGTACAAACTGGCCTTGGTGTATTTAAGCTGCCCACCCTACAATGTGTACTCCGGAAAGAATGTTTAGCACAGCTGTACATCTTGTGAGCAATCAGCGTAGGAGGCTACTTCCTCAATATTTGGAAAAACTCATGTTCATAAAAATGAACTACAAATTCTATGAGGAAGACCTTTGTCACCAATTGCTACAAAGTACAGAGACTGCTGTAATGGTGGAATCCAGTGGGGATGAACTAATATTGTGTGATGATGATGTTAACACTGATGAGGATGATAATGACATCTTCCCAGTGTAGAGATGATTAACAACGCTGTTAGCTGCCTTAAGTCCTTTAGTAGCTTGTTTTTCTTTTCTTTTTTATGAACAGTTCAGCCACAAAAGTGGCAGTCCCTGTTGCTGAAGTACTTGGTTTGTTAAACTGTGCATGTTCTTTTTAATATAAAACATAAGGGTGGTTGGGAGGTCCCAAGGACAATTCCATCATGGACCGCTTTTCTTTTCATTATTGGCTATATTTTTGGGGAGCATTGGTGATTGTGTTATTTGCATTGACAAACATTTTTATTGGTTATTGCTCTAACACATAACAAATTTGCAACACATTTTTAACCAGAAATAATTTGGTGCCTCACAAAATATAAAATAATTTAGCAGAATTATGCAGCATGTTTAGTATTATTTGGTAATATGAACAAGACACAGGGCCATGGCTCAGTTAAAATTTTTTCAATTAGTCAATCGATCATTCATTTTTATCTGCCTTTCAATACATACTCCACTTCCATTTGCCTGTACTGCACTTGGGCCTCTGAGCTAATTCCCCGCATACTCAGTTCCTCTGGTGCACCTCATAAATGTACTACAGGGATGGTTACCCAATTAGAAATTAGGGAGGGGTACTATGGCTAGCCAGCTTGGCTATATTAACAACAACATTGTATTCTTTTATGGCATTTTCTCTTCTTAGTTGCTACAAAACAGATCTCGCAAGGCCATATCTCAAATTAAATGTGCTTAATCAATCAATAAAATCAATCAATCCATGAAACAACTAATGCTTTACCTGCCTTCCATTATATACTCCACCTCCATTTACCTGTACTGCCCTCGGGCTTCTGATCTAGTTTTTGTTTAATGAAAACATTCTTTCTATGAGGTTGTATAGTTTATTAAACTACCATCCTGTCTGCCACTGCTGTACTGCAATGTTTCAAAGATGTGCTATATTCTTTTAAACTGCTGTGTGTTTGTGCCACTGCTCTGTTGCTTAGTTTCACCAGCCAGCCTTTGGTCAATATGGGTGAAAACAAATTAGAGCTGTGAGGTGGTCAAATTGACTGGAAAGTAATGTTATTGAGGGCAGTTTTTATAAAAATTTTAAAAGAAATCCAGATCCAAAACCAAAACATGAGGGTGGTTTTGGCAAAACCCAAACCAAATCACAATGATGAATTAGAACCAAAACCAAAACAGGGGGGTCTGTGCATATCTCTACTATTTATATCACATTGTCCACATATTGTGTTGTATTGCTTTGTACTTTTGAAGTGTATTTATTAGATATGTCAGTGTCCTGTTTACTCTCACAATAATATCAATTTGTGATAAATCTTTACTACCAGGCTGAGGTCCCAGCTGGATCCAAGTACCGGTAAGCAGAAATGGTTTTAAGAAAAAGGTGACTGCTGTATATGAAGATCTGGGTTCTGGTTCTAAGCATTTATCACAAATAGATTGTGTAATTCATCACATTTCCCAGGTCCCTGGGTGAGCCCATTCTGCAAGCTATTTTCATCACTTTGCGAAAATGATCTTTATTTAGCTTCTGCATTGTTGGGGTCAGGTTATACACAAAACAAAATCACTACTGTACATTATATTTTTCTGAATGTCTCACTAGTTTCTCACATCCTCTTTCTAACAAATTATCCAGTTTCATTTGAATTAGTTTTTTTTTAAATGTTTGCCTTTTCAAATGTCTAATGTCTATGATGACAGTCATAAGATAGACATTCATAACGCCGACATGAGAATGTAGCTACACCGCGCATAATTAGCCGGCGGAGGTATTCGCCAGAACCCTCCCCGGCTATGGCGGATGTGCATGTGCAATCCATGGGGCCGCACATGTCACATGCGAAGCACCCCCTGCACTGGCCAGCATCTCTCCGGAGACATCGCAGGGATGGGCTTCTTTCGGAGCTCGTGTCCCTGCATATCCTGGATGAAACCTCCGGCCGGTATTTTGCAATGCGATCATCGGCGTTACTGGCATACCCTGATCGCGTTGCAAAAGCGATCATTGATAAATGGACCCCGATGTCTCTGTGTACTGTATTTCATTATCACTGAACAGCAGCAATTTCATTTCTTTTTCATTGTGTTTCTGTTCTGAATGTTATAATAACAGTTTTATAAATAAGAGATCCCATACAGATATAATATATTATAACATACATATATACTGTGTGTGTTTCTCATGGCAACCCTAGAGGGGACCGGTAGAGACAGTAAGGAATAGGGCTTAGCGGTGGGGTAGCAAGTCCATGGAGGGAGGTGGTTAAGAGTGGAGGAACAGGAAGGGTGGTTGAGAGAAGTAGAGGGTTGTAAGGGAGACTGGTGAGAGAAAAAAGGTGGAACAGCAAGTGAAGGAGACTAGAGGGGGAGGATAGGGGTGGAAGAAGTAGGTGAAGCAGAGGATTATGTAGACACTGAATAAGGGGGGTATTTGAAGTAAAGATGTTCATGCTGTGTTAATAAGTGAGGTGAAAACTGGAGTGGAGGCTGTGTGATGTAGGGGCAGCGTGGATAAATGTGGTTAGATTTTCAAAATACAGGTAACAGAACAGTTCTAATGTATGAGCGCAGCTCCAAAAGTGAAATATAAAGAAAAGTAGATGAGTAATGGGTGCAGGAATTAGTTACTAAAATAAAGAATGTTAAAGTAGATAGTAGTGAAGCAGTGGAAAGAGGCAATACAGTACAAACAGGATTTTCAGTAGCATGAAGGCAAAAATTACAATGTACAGAGCCAATCTAGTCAAAGGTGTTTTGAACAACAAGAGCAATCAGTAAGGGCAGCACTTGAAGTGTTTAAGCAGGGAGTCCAGTAAGGAGTTTCCTGGATATACACTGGTGGCCAAAATTGCGGACACATTTTGAAATGTGAATGTTTTTCAACTTAGAATGCTTATAAAAACGGTTTCACTTCACGCAGTGCAATGATTCATGTATCAAATGAAAGGAAATTTAATGTTGAATTCAACACAATAAACAGAGGTCAAATATTTGCATTACAAGGGAAGTTATGCAGTGAAAACAACACTTACGGTGAAAATCCCTGTGTACTTATGATGTTACTGTCCTATCAGTATTTTGTTGGGTATTCTTTATTTTTCAAGACAGCAGCGCAGCGACGTGGCATTGAGCCAACCAATGTTTGGAGCTCTTCCTTCTTTATGATGTGGTGCCCTGAGAAAATTATTGCCTCAATTAATTGTCTTTTATTGGATGGATGCCACAGATGTACCAGTTTTCACTGCATAACTTCCCTTGTACTGAAAATATTTGACCTCTGTTATTGTGTTGAATTCAGCATTAAATTTCCTTTCATTTGATATATAAATCATTGCACTGAATGAAGTGTAACAGTTTTTATAAGCAGTCAAAGTTGAAAAACATTAATATTTCAAAAAGTGTCCGCAACTTTGGCCACCACCATACATACAGCAGCTGTTAGTGATGGTGAATTGGCTTATTCCCACAAGTATGTTTGATGTCCTCCAGAAAGTGTTCTGGCTTTCAGGATGTTTTCTTTCAGTTTCATCCAGTTTATCTCCAGCAAAACTCTATCATAATTATTAAATTGTAAATTGTTATTAAATTGTAAGTACAGCATAACTCCGTCATAGTTATTAAATTATAAGTACACTTATAATCTAACACTTTAAAACTAACACTAACTTTAGCAGCCTAACAGATCACTAATAAGTTTAGCTACAAACATGTGTCTGTGTGTTCACTGATTGGGAACCCTCCCCAAGTACTCAACACACACTAGATTGGGATGCAATAAAGTCTAAGATAAACAAAAATTGAGATGGGAGTAGACCATCACATATTCACCCCCCCAAAAAAAATTCCATACTTAATTTATAGTAATGTCAACTAATATAAAAGTCGTAGCAGATTACCTAAAATAATTTTTTAAAACTGCGCAATGGCAATCGAGGTAACAGCATCTGATGAGAACAGAAGTAGTAGATTACAGTCTAACAGGTCACACATAATAGCAGTAATAGTAGTAATAGTAGTGGGACACATGGGGCAGGATGGAAGTAGTAGTAGTGGGAAGCAGGGGGTTGAATGGGAGTAGTAGTAGTAGTAGTGTAGTAATGGCAAAGCAGGTGCAGGCTGGGATTAGTAGTTCAGAAAAGGAGGCAGGATAGGAGTAATAGTGGAAAGCAGGGGCAGGATGGGAGCAGTAGTGTGGGGCAGGATGGAGTAGTAGTGTGGAGCAGGGGGCAGGATGGGAGTAGTACTGGGAATGAGCGGGCTGGATAGGAGTGAAAGAAGCTGAACTAGAATCACCTCCAATCCAGGGTCACCTCACTCACCACTGTCGTTCTCTCAGCGCTGACATCCAGGATGTGTTGGAAAAGCCCCTGCAATCTGTGTCCCACTCCTCTCCATCCCAGAAACAGCTGCACACACCCCACCCTCTGCAGCCTCAAGGAACAGGATGGGATGGCCCAAAGAAAAAGAGAGGACTGAAGGCAGTAGAGATGGCTAGTGAGTGAGTGTTTTGACACAATGACTCAAATCATTTAGATCTTCGAATGATTCCAGTCACTCAAAGTTTGGGGTGTCGAGACACCTGCCTCTCTAGCCTCTCACGGTTACACAGCAGAGGGAGCCAGAGGTTATAGAGTGTATAGTGTTATTACTGTACTGTAGTTTCCTTGAGTCGGGACTCGGGAAAGTCATCATTTATGTGTTCAAGCCAGTGTACCCATGCCACGGCTGCCTTCACTGATGAGAGTCAGGAGTCAGCAGTGCAGGGCTGTGGAGAACGGAGCTGTGACTCACTCAGAGTCACGCCACTAGAGCTGGGTCCCTGGGTGTGCACTGACTCGAGAAAGTCAGTGCACATGAATCAATCAGCAGCAGTGCGGTGCTCCGGGGGGGCCGAGCTATCAGCGACTCAGTCGGAGTCGCTGACAGCCAATGCTCAGTATGCACAGTCAAAGAGTTGTGTCCCGAGACACTGTCTCGAGACACTACACTGAGCTGAGCCATGTGGCACAACTCAGTAGAGTGAATCGCTCTGCCCATGACTAGACGGCAGACAACAGAAGCTGAGGGAGGGAACACTGCACATAGTGGAGCTTCTGGTTTGTGTCTGTGCCTGTGTAGGAGGCTGGAGGAGGGCACGGAGGGGCTGGAGGTGGAGCCATCAGTGTTCACTGATGGCCCCGGGCTCTGCAAAGGCTTATGGGAGGAGTTTCTGTGGCTGGGCATGCGCAGTAGCTCCCCCGTTGGCCATTTAAAAAAGAAACAAAACTGGTCAGTGTCACTAAGCTTCTGCACTTGCGCAGAAGCTGCGCACAGTGCAGCTGCCCAAACATGGCAGTGGGATGGGCGGAGTAGAGGAGACTGCGGGAGGGGGGTCAGACTATTGAAGGGAGGGCTGTGCTGTTGCGCAGTTCGTCCTCCAGATCGGAGCTAAGCTAAGCTCCGATGACGGCAGAGTGACGGGGAGGGTTGGAGGGGTTCAGTCATTGAAGGGGTGGCCTGATTAGCAGCAGGAAATGGTCTGGTTTCCCAATCCGCTCATGCCTGTGGCAACAGGTCTGATTGAAACACATAAATTTTATAATTAACAGGTGTGGCCAAGTACTTTTGTCCATATAGTGTATGTGTATATTATACTGGTGGAGATGAGGTATGTTTAAATTAGAGATGAGCGGTTCGGACTTTGTGGAATCCGAACCGCTCTGAAAATCGTCGATCCGAGCCAACCGAAAGCTGTTCGGGTGTTCCCCGCCTGACTCGGATCCCACTTCGAGGCCGAACAACGGCCTCCTAACATCGGATCCTCGCAAGAGAATCCGACGTCAGGGCCCCACTAGTGTAGGGCAGACCGCAGTGATAGCGGTCTGCCCTACACAGAAACAAACACACAGCTGTCAGCGGCGGCTGTGTGCTTGTCATTGCAGCCAATGAGAGTCAGACAGACTCTCATTGGCTGCTGCGTCCACGGAGAGAGACGATCGGAGCTCACTCATGAGCTCTTCCTTCCGACTCCCCCCGCTGCGAGTTATGGAAGAGACGTCATGACGTCTCTCCCATAGTGCAGAGAGGAGCGGATGGCTGCGGTCACAGCAGGAGCAGGATTCAGGTAAGTTTTTTCTTTCTTTCTTTGTGTATAAGGCGGCGCTACTGGGAGCACTACTAATGGGTGCATACTACTAGGTGCACAACTAATGGGGCACAACTACTGGGGGCACTTCTAATGGGGGCATACTACTAGGGGAACAACTACTAGGGGCACTTGTAATGGGGGCATACTTCTGGGGGCATACTACTGGGGGCATACTGCTAGGGACACTACTACTGAGGGCATACTACTAGGGGAACTACTAATGGGGGCATACTACTAGATACACTACTACAGGGGACATACTACTGGGGCATACTGCTGGGGGCACTACTAATGGGGACATACTACTAGGGACACTACTACTGGGGGCACTACTAATTGGGGCATACTACTGGGGGCATAGTGCTAGGGGCACTACTAATGTGGGCAAACTACTGAGGGCACTGCATAGGGGGCACTACTACTGAGGGCATTGTGTAAGGGACAACACTGCTGAGGGCATTGTGTAAGGGACACTATTGCTGTGGGCATTGTATAATGGGCACTACTACTGTGAGCATTGCATAAGGGGCATTACTACTGTGGGCTTTGTGTATGTGTCACTAATGTGGACATTGTGTAATAGGGACACCACTGTGGGCATTGTGTAAAAGGGGCACTACTGTGTGTCATAAAATAAATAAGAGACACTACTTTATTGTGTAATGTGAATCAGGGACACTATGTGTGGTATAATGTGAATAAGATTGTGCACTGTGACTCCTTTCACCGTAGCCCACTATGTAAACAAGTACTGTGACTCTGCTGGTCGTACCCCACTGGGTGGGTGAGAGGGCCCAAGGACCTTTCCATCTTGCACTACCTTTCATTTCTGTCACTGCTGTGTGGCAATGTTTCATAGATGTGCTTTAATCTGTGGTGTCTGTGCCGCTGCACCGCTGCTCTCTGGGCCTGATTCAGAGCCGGACGCTCTGACCAGAGCGCTCGCTCTGAATCAGGGCCTTCCTACCTAAAATTGGACCGGCCTCTTGGACGCTCGCATAGCTGTGGGTTACCACCCACAGCTTATGCGAGCGTCCAAGATGATGGTCACGATGGTCAAGACCATCGCGACCATCGGGCTTGCGACGAGACCCTGCGGTAGGGTCTCGCTGCCACAAGCCCTGGACTGATTTTGGCTCTATCAGAGCCAAAATCACTCCCACTGACATCACTAGTGATGTCAGTGGGGCCGGACCCAGACGGTAGGCGTTCCCATGGGAATGCCTCCGTCTGGCAGCCACGCCCCCAGCACGACCACCAAAGGGGGCGTGCTGTCACTCAACATCGACAGCACGTCCCCTTTGGTGCGAGACCCCGAGCGACGGCTTCCCCGTCGCTCGCCAGGTCTCGCGCATGCGCACGACGGAGGCGCCTCCATCGTGCGCATGCGCACTTGGGTACCATCGACCCGCTTGCGAGCGTCCTGCGCTCGCGAGCGGGTCTGAATGAGACCCTTTGTCGCTTAGTAACCAGTCAGCTCACTGCAACCTTTGGCCAATAATGGTGAAAACAATATTATAAGCTGTGAGGTGGTCTAATTGACTGTAAATGACTGGAAATTAATATTATTGAGTTTAATAATACTCTAGGAAGAAAAGAAAAAAAAGCCCAATTTATGTGATTTTAGCTTTTTTTTGTACATTTTTATAAAAAATCCAAAGCCAGTCACCGCAGTTTGGCAAATCCAAATCCAAATCTGGATGATGAATTAGAACCAAATCCGCCAACAGTGGTACGGCGCACATCCCTAGTTTAAATGACACTGGTGGGAAGCATGTGTATATGACACTGGTGGTAGGTATATGTGTATATGACATAGGTGGGAGGTATGTGTATATGACATAGGTGGGAGGTACGTGTATATGATACTGGTGGGAGGTAAGTGTATATTACACTGGTGGGGAGCACATATGTGTATATGACACTGGTGGGAGGTATGTGTGTTTATGACACTGGTGGAAGGTATGTATATATGACACTGGTGGGAGGTATGGGTGTATATGACACTGGTGGAAGTTATGTGTATATGACAATGGTGGGAGGTATGTGTGTATATGACACTGGTGGGAGGTATGTGTGTTTATGACACTGGTGGGAGGTAAGTGTATATTACACTGGTGGGGAGCGGGTATGTGTATATGACACTGGTGGGAGGTATGTGTGTCTATGACACTGGTGGGAGGTATGTGTGTCTATGGCACTGGTGGGAGGTGTGTGTATATGACACTGATGGGAGGTATGTGAATATGACACTGGTGGGGAGGAGGTATGTGTGTTTATGACACTTGTGAGAGATATGGGTGTATATGACACTGGTGGAAAGGAGGTATGTGTGTATATGACACTTGTGGGAGGTATGTGTATATGACACTGGTGGGAGGTATGTGTTTATGACACTGGTGGGGAGGAGGTAGGTGTATATGACACTAGTGGGAGATATGTGTGTATTTGACACTGGTAGGAGGTATGTGTATATGACACTGGTGGGGAGGAGGTACAGTCAGGTGCATAAATATTGGGACATTGACAGAATTTTCATATTTTGGCCTCTATTCACCACCACAATGGCTTTGAAATGAAACAAACAAGATGTGCTTTAACTGCAGACTTTCAGATTTAATTTGAGGGTAATTACATCCAAATCAGGTGAACGGTGTAGGAATTGCAACGGTTTCTATATGTGCCTCCCACTTTTTAAGGGGCCAAAAGTAATGGGACTATCAACTCAAAAGCTATTTCATGGACAGTTGTGGGCTATTCCCTCGTTATTTCATTATCAATTAAGCAGGTAAAAGGTCTGGAGTTGATTCTAGGTGTGACATTTGCATTTGGAATCAGTTGCTGTCCACTCTCAATATGAGATCCAAAGAGTTGTCACTATCAGTGAAGCAAGCCATCATTAGGCTGAAAAATCAAAACAAACCCATCAGAGAGATAGCAAAAACATTAGGTGTGGCCAAATCAACTGTTTGGAACATTCTAAAAAAGAAAGAACGCACCGGAAAGCTCAACAACCCCAAAAGACCTGGAAGACCATGGAAAACAACTGTGGTGGATGACAGAAGAATTATTTCCCTGGTGAAGAAAAACCTCTTCACAACAGTTGGCCAAATCAAGAACACTCTCCAGGAGGTAGGTGTATATGTGTCAAAGTCAACAATCAAGAGAAGACTTCACAAGAGTGAATATAGAGGATTCACCACAAGATGTAAACCATTGGTGAGCCACAAAAACAGGAAGACCAGATTAGAGTTTGCCAAACAACATCTAAAAAAGCCATTACAGTTCTGGAACAACATCCTATGGACAGATGAGACAAAGATCAACTTGTACCAGAGTGATGGGAAGAGAAGAGTATGGAGAAGGAAAGGAACTGCTCATGATCCAAAACATACCACCTCATCAGTGAAGCATGTTGGTGGTAGTGTCATGGCGTGGGCATATATGGCTTCCAATGGAACTGGTTCCCTTGTATTTATTGATGATGTGACTGCTGACAAAAGCAGCAGAATGAATTCTGAAGTGTTTCGGGCAATATTATATGCTCATATTCAGTCAAATGCTTCAGAACTCATTGGACGGCGCTTCACAGTGCAGATGGACAATGACCCGAAGCATACTGCAAAAGCAACCAAAGAGTTTTTTAAGGCTAAAAAGTGGAATGTTATGCAATGGTCAAGTCAATCCCCTGACCTGAATCCGATTGAGCATGCATTTTACTTGAAGAGAAAACTGAAGGGAAAATGCCCCAAGAACAAGCAGGAACTGAAGACATTTGTAGTAGAGGCCTTGCAGAGCATCACTAGGGATGAAACCCAGCGTCTGGTGATGTCTATGCGTTCCAGACTTCAGGTTGTAATTGCCTGCAAAGGATTTGCAACAAAGTATTAAAAAGTGAAAGTTAGAATTAGGATTGTTTAGTTTGTCCCATTACTTTTGGCCCCGTAAAAAGTGGGAGGCACATATAGAAACTGTTGTAATTCCTACACCATTCACCTGATTTGGATGTAATTACCCTCAAATTAAATCTGAAAGTCTGCAGTTAAAGCACATCTTATTTGTTTCATTTCAAAGCCATTGTGGTGGTGAATAGAGGCCAAAATATGAAAACTCTGTCAATGTCCCAATATTTATGCACCTGACTGTATATGTATATGACACTAGTGGGATATATGTGTGTATATGACACTTGTGGGAGGTATGTGTATATGACACTGGTGGGGAGTGGATTTGTGTATATGACACTGGTGGGGAGGGGGTATGTGTATATTACACTGGTGGGGGGAATGTGTATATAAAACTGGTGGGGAGGAGGTATGTGTATACAGTATGATACTAGTGGGAGGTAAGTATATGGGTGTAACTACCATAGGTGCAATCAGGGCCGCCATCAGCGGGGGACAGCCAGTACTCCTGTACCAGGCCCGGACAGCTGAGGGGCCCGGCTGCCGGCAGAGTAATTGCTACAGTAATTCATCACTCTCACACAGGACACAGAGAGAGTTCTAGGAATGAGTCATCACACACAGGACACAGCTGAGCTGTGTGTGATGACTCATTCATTAATGAATTCTCCGGCCAGCGCAGAGCAGCTGCAGGAGGACCATCTTATAAAGTTAGGAGCACTGGGCCCCCTCTTACAAACAGGTCCCCCTCTCAGGACCCCATCAAATAAGTAAGTAGTATCACCTCTGCGAGTCTGCCTCCATACTAGTTGCTCCACCCTCAGCTTTCCTCCTGTCCTCCTCCCTGCTCTCATTGGCCAGATACTGTGTGTACTGCACTGAGGAAAGAAATGTGAGAGAGCAACTGTGGTGCACACAGAGAGGTACCTCTGCCCCCTCCCCCCTCCTATACAATCTATCTGTCCCACTGTCCCCTTTACTATGCCTGAATCCTGCCTCTGCCCTCTCCCCCCTCCTATACAATCTATCTGTCCCACTATCCCCTTTACTATGCCTGAATCCTGCCTCTGCCCCCTCCCCCTTCTATACAATCTGCCCCACTGTCCCTTTACTATTCCTGAATCCTGCCTCTGCCCCCTCCCCCTTCTATACAATCTGCCCCACTGTCCACTTTACTATTCCTGAATCCTGCCTCTGCCCCCTCCCCCTTCCATACAATCTTCCTCACTGTCCCATTTACTATGCCTGAATCCTGCCTCTGCCCCCTCCCCCTTCTATACAATCTTCCCCACTGTCCCTTTACTATGCCTGAATCCTGTCTCTGCCCCCCCTCCCCCTTCTATACAATCTGCCCCACTGTCCCTTTACTATTCCTGAATCCTGCCTCTGCCCCCTCCCCCTTCTATACAATCTTCCCCACTGTCCCTTTACTATGCCTGAATCCTGCCTCTGCCCCCTCCCCATTCTATACAATCTGCCCCACTGTCCCTTTACTATGCCTGAATCCTGCCTCTGCCCCCTCCCCCTTTTATACAATCTGTCCCACTGTCTCCTTTACTATGCCTGAATCCTGCCTCTGCCCCCTCCCCATTCTATACAATCTTCCCGACTGTCCCCTTTACTATGCCTGAATCCTGCCTCTGTCCCTTCCCCTTCTATACAATCTTCCCCACAGTCCCTTTACTATGCCTGAATCCTACCTCTGCCCTCTCCCCCCTCCTATACAATCTGTACCACTGTCCCCTTTACTATTCCTGAATCCTGCCACTGTCCCCCCTCCCCAAATCTCTATCTCTGTGCCCTTCCCATATGTCTTTGCTCCCCCATATCTGTGCCCCTGTTCTCCCATATCTGTGCCCCTGTTCCCACATAACTCAGCCTTTGCCCCCTCTCCATATCTGTGCCTCTGCCCGCTTCCCATTTTTGACTCTGCTCCCTTCTTATCTGTGTCTTTGTGTCCTTTACCTAAGTGTGCCTCTCCCTGTTTGCACCTCTGTCCCTTTTACCAAGGTGTGCCTCTCCCCCTGTATGCCTCTGCCCCCTTGCCATGTCCGTGCTGCGTTCCACACCACAGTAACTGAACCTACGGATGGCAGGTAAGTACAGCTTCCTGCTGTAAATCATCAGGCTTTTCTTACTTTAAAAAAAAATCCTTTATTCCTTTTTAATCTTTAAATGCATATTTTACATTTACTGTTTAACTGTTTATTTTTATGTGTAATGTGTGTAAATAAATATATATTCCATAGACATATTTGAGTGGCAGAAAATCAATAGGTTTTGTGAATTTTCAGATTATGTCTAAGCAACCTGAATGGGACATATGAAACCGTAAGGTTTTTTTCTATGGAATTTCATAGCTTTTAAAAATGTATTAACTCTCAGGGTTTGGATGAGCAAAACGGGCCACCTGCAGGGGAGAAGGGCAACAAAATACTATACTAACACAGGAGGTTGTTTTGGGAGGTGCAGAGTGCGAGATGGCTGTAGGCGTGTGGGGTAGCGGCAGCAGCAGTGGTGCAGAGCAGTGGCAGCGGTGCAGTGCAAAGGGGGCATCAGTGGGTGACAGAGGGGTCATTGGTAGTGCGTATGTACCTTAGAAAATCAAATCAATAAGTCACAGATGCATGAATGCAGCAGTGAGATCCATCTACACATCTGTTAAAAATTGAATGTGTTAACAAAAAAAAAAAGCCATAGCCCCTCCCCCTAGAAGACAACCAGCACCGAGCTTTGGAGCCCCAGTACTGGTTGTGCTACATACAGGGGACAAAAAGATGTAGGGGTCCCCCGTATTAAGCACAACCAGCACCAGGCTTTTCGGAACCTCTCCTGGTTGCCAAAATACAGGGGACAAAAAACGTAGGGGTCCCTTATACTTAGCACAACCAGCACAGGGCTCTGAGCTGGTCCTGGTTCTGGAAATACAGGGGGAAAAATGCATAAGGCCCCCCTGTATTTCCCAGAACCAGCACTGGACTCCTCCTAGCGGAGGAGTGATGCCACATCCAAGGGAACCCTTTCACCGGGCTCCCCAGCCACAGCATTACCCCTGACCACTAGTCAGCCCAGGCCGGGGATCCGTGGGGAGTAGGGGACCCCCCAATAAAGGGGTCCCCTTCCTCAGGGCACCCCAGGCCCAGGGTGATAGCCCGGGGCTATCCCCAGCACCCTGGGTGGTGGGTGCTGGGTTGATGTGTGTTGTGTGGTGCATATGTTTATATATATTGTCTTTTGCAGTAGTACTATAGGACCCAGCAGGCATCCTCCACATACTGGCACTTGGTGAACCACAAGTACCAGCAGGCAGGGCACTATGGACCTGCTGGTACCTATAGTACCCCTGCAAAAGAAATATTCAAATGAAACAGACACAGTCTGTTAAATCTTTTATTTAACGGGACCTTCACCTAGAGGGCGGCGGCCATTAAGCTCTTTTGCGTGGCCGTCGCCCATCCAGGGCTTCTGCAGCGTCTTCACCTGAGGGCGGCAGCCATTAAGCTCTTTTGCGTGGCCCTCGCCCATCCAGAGCTTCTGCTGCATCTTCACCTGGAGGGTGGCAGCCATTAAGCTTTTTTGCATGGCTGTCGCCCATCCAGGGCTTCTGCAGCATCTTCACCTGGAGGGCGGCGGCCATTAAGCTCTTTTGCACGGCTGGTGCCCATCCAGGGCTTCTGCGGTGTCTTCACCTGGAGCGCGGCAGCCATTAACCTCTTTTGCGCGGCCGCCGCTCATCCAGGGCTTCCCGGCATCTTCTTGCTTCAGCTGGTCTCTCCAGCTCCTCGGCCGTCGACTGAATGGACGGGGCTCGTGCTGCTGGCTGTATTTGAGCCAGCCGAGGGGGCAGGGCGATGATGTCGCGAGCCGTGATTGGCTTGCGGTGGCCATCTTTGAATTTCCAAAATGGCACTGAGGCACCATTTTGGAAAAGGGCACGCTCGGTTCTCACCATTGAATTCAATGGGGAGAACTGCTCATTGGCTGAGAGGTGGAAGACTCGCCTCTCTCAGCCAATGAGCGCTACGCACCAGGATTTCTGGACTGAAATCCCACAACAGAGCTGTCATTCGGGTAGTAGTGTCCTTAGAGGACACTACTATTGTCCGTGGGCTCGGGTAATTAATTTTTTTTCTTTTTGCCAAGGCCCTGGATTTGCCTACTTTGGAATGAAGAGGACAGATCTAAGCGTAGGAGGAGGTGAGTATGGAAGTTTTATTACATGTAATCCATTGGATTGTCTACTGGAGAAGAGGACAGATTGGCTTCAGGGATACTAGGTGAGTATGTGAGATAGTGTGTGCATGTGTGAGTACATGTGTGTGTGCATGTATGTTTTATTAAAATTATACTTTTCTATGATGTGTGTTGTGTGTTTTTTTAATATTGCTTTTGGTGTGGAACTACAGCTACCAGCACGCCCGTAATGCTCCGCATGCTGATACTTGTGGATCTCCAAGTACCAGCATGCGGGGGAGGCTTGCTGGGAACTGTAGTTCCACAGCAAAAACCAATATTTATATTTTCAAATGCACCACACTTTACATAATCAACCCGGCACCCACCGCCCAGTGGTGCCGGAGATAGGCCTTGGCTATCAGCCTGGGCCTGGGGTGCCCTGAGGAGGGGGACCCCTTTATTGGGGGGTTCCCCAACTCCACAGGGATCCCCGGCCTGGGCTTACTAGCGGTCAGGGGTGATGCTGCGGCTGGGAGGTCCGGTGAAAGGGCTCCCCTGGCTGTGGCATCACCCCCCTGCTAGACGGTGCTGGTTCTGGGAAATACAGGGGGAGCCCTATGCATTTTTTCCCCCTGTATTTCCAGAACCAGGACCGGCTCAGAGCCCTGTGCTGGTAGCGCTAAATACGGGGGATCCATACGTCATTTGTACCCCGTATTTTGGCAACCAGGACAGGTTCTGAGAAGCCTGATGCTGGTTGTGTTTAATACGGGGGACCCCTACATACTTTGTCCCCTGTATTTAGCACAACCAGTACTGGGTGGGGCTCCATAGCCCGGGGCTGGTTGTTTTCTGGGGGGCGGGGCCACGCAAGTTTTTTGTAAAAATGAAACACAGAAGCAGGCATCATGGAAAGCCCGCTATTGTCCCTCCACGCATAGGAGGAGGTAAGTATGACATTTTTTATTACAGGTACACCATTGGATTACCTACTGGAGAAGAGGCACAATTTACGGGACGGTGGGTGCCAGGTTGATTATTTGATGTGGTGCATTATAAATAATATTTTCTTTTGCAGGTGAACTATAGGTCCCAGCACACCTCCCTGCATGCTGGTACTTGGAAATCCACAAGTACCACCATGCTGGTCATTAGGGCCCACTGCCACCTGTAGTCCACCTGTAAAAAAAATATTAAAACAACACAACACACTTTAATATTGTAATATTTTTTTTTACAGGTCTTCACCTGGGGGACAGCGGCCTTTAAGCTCTTTTGCGTGGCCACCACCACCCCAGGGCTTAGGCCTCTTCTCCTGGCGGGCGTCAACCCACCAGGGCTTCAGCAACTTCGCCTGGCGGGCACCAACCCGCCAGGGTTTCAGCGTCTTCGCCTGGTGGATGCCAACCCGCCAGGGCTTCAGCGTATTCGCCTGGCGGGCACCAACTCACCAGGGCTTCAGTGTCTTCGCCTAGTGGGCGGCAGCCTGTGATAGCTCTTTTTCGTGGCTGCCATCCACTAGGACTTCCGGCGTCTTCATCTGGCCGGCGCCAACCCGCCAGGGCTAGGGTGACTTCGCCTAGTGGGCGGCAGCCTGTGATAGCTCTTTTTTGTGGCTGCCTCCAACTAGGACTTCTGCTGTCTTCGTCTGGCGGGTGCCAACCCTACCAGGGTTTTGGCGTCTGCGCCTGGTGGGCACCAAGCCGCCAGGGCTTCGACGTGTTTGCCTGGTGTGTGCCCATCCGCCAGGGCTTCTAGTGTCTTCACCTGGGGAATGGCTGCCACCTCCCCAGGGCTTCTGTGGTCCTCTTCAGGTGCCTCTGCCTCCAATGACATCACGAGTCGTGACTGGCTCGGGGTGGCCATCTTTGAAAATCAAAGATGGCCGCCGCAAGACAATCACGGCTCGCGACGTCATCGCCGGCGGCACCCGGCAGCTGCGGGACCGGTGCCTATTCAGGTGTCGGTGGTGGGCCTGGATCCGAGAGGATCCAGTCCCCGCCAGCCATTCTGCCGAGTACGGCAGCAGCACCCATTTAAAAAAACGTCGCCTTAGCGCCGTTTTTGAAATTCAAAGATGGCCGCCACGAGCCGTGATTGACTCATGGTGGCCATCTTTGAATTTCAAAAATGGTGCTGAGGCTCCATTTTTGAAATGGGCGCCGCTGCTGTATTCGGCAGAATGGCTGGCGGGGACCGACACCCGCGACCTGCCGCTGATGAACCACGCTGCCGCTTTTGTCCCCGCTGCCGCATCCGTGTCCCCGCCGCTGCTACCATTGCCCGCTATCGCCCGCAAACGACAGCCATCTTTGTGCACCCAAGTGAAGCCACATTGACTACACCTGCTGGAGGCTCCTACTGCGGCTGCGCAACAAGTTAAAAAGTCCTATCTTCATAATGGCGCATTCTTGAGGTAATAGTTTAAAAACTATAACTTTCTAATTTACCTGAACCCCAAAAGCACGTACCCTGGCACAATAGCTACCTAATAAAACAAACCCCAAGTCTAAATTTCACCCCTACCCTGAGTTTTGCCTTCCCAAAAATCCCCCATAGACTATAGCAGAAAAGGGTTCCTAATTGAGAATGTCAGAAAAATGTGACAGTTGGAGCATTTAGATTACTCCCATGTCCTCATTTTTTATGTTTATGCCCTGAAATTTGTCATGCAGCACTGTGTGACAGTTCTACCCGGCCATGCCAAATTTCAGATCAGCACCTCCTATATCTTTTGAGGAGTAGCCCCTTGAACACCCTGCCCCCCCCTTCAGAATTCTCTATGGAGAAATCAGTTTTTTTAGATGCAGCCTTAATATTAGGGCACGACTGTGCCCTTATAATATATGTCAGTAATGTGGTGGGAGCTCATTGCATTCACATGCTCCAGGTACCAGACCTCAACCTCACACCACTGCGGCCACCAATCCTTTTGGGTGAGTTAACAATGAGATGGGGGCCCTGTTTTTTCATTTGTACCGGGCCCCACGTTTTCTAATGGCAGCCCTGGGTGCAATGGGTGGAGCTACTATGGGGCGCAGAGCTCAGGGGGGCACATCTTCATGTGTCAAGGTTACTTGTGTTATATACATTTTTCACGATTGAATGGTACGTAGGGGCCCTTAAAATCTTTTGCTATGGGGCTCTTAAATACCTAGTTATGCCCCTGGTATGTGTATATGATGGGAGGTATGTTTACTGTAAATGCCAATAACATTACATTTTTGTTGTATTTTGAATCTCTCGGGTTAAGGGAATTCTGAAAATAAAAACTTACATTAAAAAGAATACTGAACTATAGTAAAAGCATCCATGTTCAGAAAGTTGTGAAACATTTTCAATAGTTTGAAAGCAAAATGTAGAAAAAAGGATAAAAGGTGTTTTACACGTGTGATATATATCACCTTACCTCGTGGTCCATATATTTTCAGCACTTTGTCATTCAGTATAAAATTGGGTGTAAGATGTATGTATTTTCCTGCTACCCCACAACCACCATATTGTAAGGTGTATGGATAATCTCCAAACATAAAAGGATCAGCTATGATAACATCAGCCTATAAAAAAAAAACAAGGATATACTGTATGTAGAAACTCCCCATCCTTCGCGTCTGAAGACCAAATCGATGTAAATTTAGATATACAGTAATTGTATGTACAAGACATGATGTTCTTCATCCTGCATTACTGTATGGAGAGCTCAGTAACTGGCCTCAGGAGACAGTAATCGTACATGGGAGGGATCTAGTTATAATCAACGAGGCCAGTGGTTCTCAAACTCTGCCCTCAGGACCCCAAACCCAAACAGTTCATGTTTTCCAGGTCACCTGTGGATCTATAAAATGTGACAGTTACTAATATACGTTTGCTGCTGTGAGGTGACCTGGAAAACGTGAACTGTTTGGTGACCAAGGAGTCTATGTACTAAGCGTTGGAGGGAGATAAAGTACCAAACAATCAGCTCCTAACTGTCATTTTAAAAATGAGGGGTGTATTTACTAAGCCTTGGGGAGAGATGAAGTGACTGTCATGTCACAGGCTGTTTGAAAATTGGCATTTAGGAGCTTTTTGGTTGGTACTTTATCTCTGTTTACTTTATCTCCATTCAAGGCTTAGTAAATAGAGCCCACAGCCTGTAAAGTGACAGTAAAGAGCTGATTAATGTATTTCTGTCCACTTTAACTCCATCCAAGTCTTAGTAAACAGACCCCAGTGTTTGAGAACCACTGAATTAGAACAATGCTCTCCTAATATAATTAATAGAAGCAAAACAAGTATAGTGCAATCAATTGGACTATATTTATATGTGAAGAATGTTGTTAAAATATTATATAATCAATCAAAGGCTGTGCTGGTATATTACAATCAATGATCAATACTGTTATAATGTGACCAAATGGAGCTTTGCTATTAGAATTTAATTAACAGGGACACTGATGATATAGTATAATCAATTGATGCAATACTGCTATAATATTATTCATTGTAGCTATGCTGGTATGAGATAATTATAGTAAATTGCCTCACATCTTGTATAATTAACTGGGCTCTTAGAATAAAATATTTGCTGGTATGATAGATAGGGCTGTTGAAAATCTCAAAAATCAAAACAAAAAACAACCTGTTGAGAGCAGCCCCTGTATTATTTGTTGCTGTAACCCCAGGCTAGTGTCGTTAGGTGGCTACTGATAGACATGAGAGGTAAAATGGGAATACAGGGTCTGATTCAGAGCCGGACGCTATTTGCGCTCGCTCGTTCAGAAAAAGGGGCTGGCTATTTAAAGTAACCGTTCGCTCTTTGCGGTCTGTTGGCGCCTCCAAGTCTGAACGAGCGAACAAAACATGCGGACGTTTTTTAGTACAAAACGCCCCCTGGCCGCTCGCATCATACGTCATGTCCGCTATTTATTAGATTAATCGAGTACATCGAACAGCGTATGAACTGCTCGCTATTCTTGTGGTTGGTTTTTCCTACCGCAATATTGCGAGCAGTTCTGGCTAAAAGACACCCAACAGACGTGGTCGATGACGCTGCTTTCTTAATTATGCACACCCTTAAAACGCACGTTTTGACCTTTAAGCACGGCTGCGTTCTGATTTCCACTCCCCGTTTTCAAGCACCTTCCCCTGTTACCACCCACATACGCCTCATCCTGTCACTCAAAATATCAGGCATATATATATATATATATATATATTGCGAACAAACGATTTCTGGCCGCACTGACTGGTTCGCGCATGCGTACTAATACCCATACGCATGCGCAGATGTGCGAACATCGCTCGGAACGAACGAGCGGCCGCTTACGAGCGGCTCTGAATGAGACCCACAATACATGCCAAATTCAGTGCTGATAGCTCAGGTACAAAAATCAGACTACTATCCAAGGACAGTGGCAGGCAGCATAGATATGACAAGACCCAGAGTGAGAGTCACCTGCAAGAAAACGCAGATAACCTATCTGGGATGGTACAGGAGAATTTAATACATGACTAAAGAAGTTAAGACAACTAATGTATAGAAACTCTCGCTTAGACTCTCATCAAAATGGCACAATTATTGTATGAGTTTATTACATTCACTGCATGTTCTACATGCTACTTGTATTCATTTAAATAAATACAGTATATCATCTTTGATATCTATTGTGGTCCCTCCATTTCCGACAGCAGCCACAGCTACCATAGGTTTCTATGGGCGATGCAAAGCTGTCAGATTTAACAAGCTTGGACCTGATAGGATAATGTCATCTCAAGATGACCTATCGGATAGTAGCCTATTGGCTACTATTTAAAGAAAAATTCCATGGGATGGAAACCTCCCTGTAATGTCTGTCACACATGCGTAGTTTGCTGACCGCACATGCGCAGAACGTCCCCGGCTCCTGATAGAGAAGCTAAATGATTGCTTTTGTGATCATTTACCTTTTTAGCACATCACAGGGACGGAGCTCCTGTCCCTGCATGTGATTCTTAGTACATTTAGGGAAAAGTGAATTTCTTATTGCCAGGAATAAACCTGATTATTAGTAAATATGCACCTGAGGGAGGTAATTATTGGGTTAGTGAACATGAATGGAATTATTTGATGGTGTAGGGGTTAATAAATACAGGGGATTAGTGAGGTAATGATTGTTTATGTTGAATGGGATTGTAACAATGATGTTAAAGTAGTGAGTTGCGTATGACTCTATATCACCTGTACTTGCATACACTCCAGAGCATGCCTAGTAAAAAGACACATCTGCAAAACCTGGACATGTGGCCTGAAGCAAGTGGGAATGGACCATCTCAGATGCTTAAACAGGAACTGTAATACCCCTTTTACACCAGAGCTAAAACCCAGGTTATTGCAGGTTTAACCCGGGTAGCTGCTTGGTGTAAAAGGGGACAGGGTTGGATTCCCGGGTCGAGTGACCCGGCAATCCAACCCATGTAACCTGCAGGCTTTAACACGGGAATGACCCGTGAAACCATGCAGTGTAAACGGCGCGATCTGGGTAACGATAAACTGGAGCGCGCCGCATGCCTGCCGATTGGCCGGCTTCAGTGGTGCTTGGAGATTATGTCATCTCCAAGCGTCCACTTCCACGCCGGAAGAGCCGGGTCTCTGCGGACCCGGCTCCGGTGTGAACGGCCCCAACTCGGAAATATCCTGGGTCGGCGCTGTCTAAATTCCAGGTCTGATCCGGTTTGGAACCCTGGCCCTGATTCAGAGCCGGACGCTCTGACAGAGCGCTCGCTCTGAATCAGGGCAGTCCCTGCTTCTTTTTGGAGCGGCCTCCTGGCCGCTCGCATAGCTGTGGGTGACCACCCACAGCTATAGCGAGCGGCCAAAATGATGGTCGAAATAGTCAAGACCATCGCGACCATCGGGCTTGCGACGAGACCCTTGCGGTAGGGTCTCGCTGCCGCAAGCTCTGGAGTGCTTTTGGCTCTATCAGAGCCAAAAGCACTCCCACTGACACCACTAGTGATGTCAGTGGGGCCGGCCCCAGACGGTAGGCGTTCCCATGGGAACGCCTCCGTCTGGGCAGCCACGCCCCTGGCACGCCCACCAGAGGAGGCGTGCTGTCAATCACCATTGACAGCACCCCCCCTTTGGTGCGAGACCCATAACGACGGCTTGGTCGTCGTTATTCGGGTCTCGCGCATGCGCACGACGGAGCCGGCTCCGTCGTGCGCATGCGCACTTGGGCAACATCGACTCGCTTGCGAGCGCTCGCGAGCGGGTCTGAATTAGGCCCCCTGTTCCAACCTCCGGGTCAGACCCGGAATTTAGGTTTAAAAGCGGTATAAGTGACACTGCCATTTTCAACAGACAGAGGCTTCCTATCTGGAAAGAGGATCAAAAACATTTACTGTACATTACCTTATCATATGACTCCCTTTTTGGTCTTTTGTAGTTGTTGCTGCTCGACCAAGTGTTGGGTATTAAAACTTTTATACTTCTAATGAAAAGTCTTTGTTTTGTAGCTTGAAACATATAATTGGATGCATCAGTCACCATGTCCTACAAGTATAAAAAAGTACAAAAATATATTACCAATGCATAATACACAATTATATTAAGGCATATAGAAATTCCCATGAATGTATTTGTAAAAATTGGTTGTAATTTGTGAATTCCAATGTCTTAACTTTGGTGCTCATTAGGAACACTGTATAATTATTAATGTATTATTAATTTATTACTATTATTATTATTAATAATGTATTATTATTATTATTATTATTATTATTAATAATGTATTATAAGGCTTAATTAACGACAGTTAGTCAAAAATGTAAGTGGAGGCTTTTTTCTGTCTCGTGCGATTTCTCGCACACTGTGTGTTTTCATTTTCTGCATCTTTTATCCTGTCCCATGTCTGATTTGCAACTCTCTGCGACTAAGTGGCTGTGACTTGTATGGACGTGGGATCGCAAAAAGTGGGCGTGCAGTCACAAAATTTTTTATAAATGAATACAAGTTTACAATCAGTGCGCTTCAAAAATGGGAAATCCTGCAGAGGGTTTTTGGTGTACACCCTAAGAAGAACCACATATGATATATAAAACAGAAAAAATATTAAAACCCTGCCCAAAACCTCTAGTGGGGGTTCATTTCTCTATCAAGTCAATGATATTTGTCCAATTACAATAATTCCAAGTTCAAAAACAACATGAAACCAATGTTCAGAAATTGTCGGTATGAAAAACTTTCCAAACCTCCAGAGATTGAAATGAGTCTTCTCACAGAATCCAGTCAGTCTGCCCAATAAATTTGCCACTTCCTCCTCTTCACACAAAGAATGGTACCTCTTGTTCCTCAAATAGTGACAGAGAACAAAGAGGTTGCAATAATCAGGGGCGCCGAGAGGGGGGGGGAGCGGGTACAGGCCCGGGTCCGGTGCCGCCCCCCCCCTCCCTCACAGCAGCCCAGCACACAGCGTGTGCTGAGCTGCAGTGGGAGACTGCTCGTGGCTGCTGAGCAGCAGCCACAGCAGTCTCCTATGTCTGTGAGGGGGAGCGATCACACTGATCACGCCCCCCCTGGCTTTGAGCAGGGCTGAGGGGGCTCAGAGCGCCCCCCCTCCCCAGCGCGCAGCGCCGCAAAGCATTTTTTCAGGAAGGGGGCGTGGCCACGCTTCCCGCAATTAGGCCACACCCCCTGTTACCCAGGCCCGCCGCGGCTCTTGGCGGGCCTGGCAATAGTGTGAAACAGTTTTTATGTGAGTGACAAACTTTTGTATACAAAACACTCCTCACTTGTGAGGGGTGGCTATCCAGACTAGGACGCCGCTTCAGGATTCTTGGTCCCAGGAGGTACCCTGTTTATGTATCACAATACGCTCGATGGTGTTTGTATACAGCTGTTTTTTGGTACGCAGCCTCACAATTGTTTTATACAGGGGCGTATCTATAATGGGTGCAGGGTGTGCGGGGAACACGGGCCTCTGGGTCCAGGGGGGGCCCAGCACCGTACACACCCTGCACCCATAATATTGCTTACCTCTCCGCAGTCCCATGTCGGCGCAGGGGTCCGGTGCTGTAAAACGACTGGAAAATGGCAGCGACAGACATTTTCCCGTCATTTGCGCATGCGCAGCACAGGGATAATGGCCACCGCAGCCATTTTCCCGGTGACCTGTGCATACACTATAGACTCTGGGCACACTCTAGTGCCCAGAGTCTATAACTCCGGCGCTGGCCGTGCACATCTCAGTACGCTGCCGGCCGCCGGGCGGAGAGGAGGGGGCCCGTGTCGGAGACTGCACACTGGCCCCCTCCTCTCTAGAAACGCCCCTGGTTTTATATATAAAGGTTTGTCACTCAAATAAAAACTGTATCACACTCATGTTGTATTTGAACTTGGAATTATTGGAATTGGACAAATATCATTGACTTGATAGAGAACTGAACCCCCACTAGAGGTTTTGCGCAGGGTTTTAATCTTTTTTCTGTTTTATACAAAAAATGTAATGTAAGGTGGTTGTGTTCTGGGCATGTATTCTCAAGTTAAGACAAACATTGATGCCGAAAAGTTTCAAAAGCAGCCCCCCGATTTGTGTCAGCTCGGACTCTGGTGTAAGTCAGTGTAAAGGTGATAGTTATGACTGCATAGCTGCTATGATGGCTGCAACCAATTGATCATAAGGGGTACTGTATATTTGCTAAATGTCCATTTCAATCGATTTGTATCAATTTAAAATAGATTAAAAATCATCATCGATGTTGTGTTTCTGGGGCTAAATCACACATTTACTATCACTTAAAAAACAAATAAAAAATTGTCTATTAGTAAATGTGTGATTTAGCATCAGAAACACAGAATCGATGTTGATCGATTTTCATCTATTTTAAATTGATCAAAATCAACCTTTAGCAAATATATCCCAATGTGAAAAAACACCCTTTTAATCAAATACATGAATACAACAGAAGCATTGCTTAAAAAGACACTTTACACTCCACGGAAGCCATGATTTTAAGAAATAAAGACTGCATTGTGCTGGGGAAGGGGAAGCCAGCACATATATTTTTAAGTGATTAAATGGGGAAAAAATTGTATTATTGTCTGCTTGAAGAGCAATTCAGATGCTGCAAGCCACTTGGGTAGGGCCGTAACTAGGGTAACGTGACCAGGGCCCCACAAGGCAGGGGGCGCTGTTTGCGCCTGTCAATTTTCGTGTTTATTATCATTCTCACATGTAGCTTCCTCTTCTTTTATCCTCAGCATCTCCTGGCCTCCCCTATCTCTTCCCTGACCCTTCCCCATGAGGCAATGGCCCTTTTTCAGGTGCACTTATGTCCTTATTTTAAAAATAGAGTATAAACATACAACACCAGGCGCTATTTTAAATATAAAATAAAAGTTGTTGATAAATAATGTATAAAGAGTCGCTACCCAATAAATAGCTCTGATATTACTACTTCACAATATACAAATTAATAAGAGGTGGTATCTGAAATTATTCACCTCAGGGTGCGCTCACATAGACATAAGGATACATATAATACAATAAAATATTTTATTAAAATTACACAGTATTAACATATAAAAAACATTTATAAATCAGCATCTAAATGGCCATTCTCACATGTTCATCATAATGGATCAATAATAGCATGTGTGAACAATCAAATGTCCACCTGTATAAATAAGTATATTGATCTCCTTTAAGGTTGTAATTATGTCCAAATAGAGCAATATTGCACTCACGTCCCGTCAATAATTGTGCTCCTTATTAGGGGGGGTAATGAGATTTCCAAAGCAAGTTTCAGCTGTTAAATGTCCACTCCCTGAAGTTTGCCAATCAACACTCTCTGCAGCCAACCAACAGGTGATTCAAGGTAGCTATTTCAAAGAGGGTGAAGACTTAGGCCCTCATTCAGAGCCACTCGCTAGCGGCAGTACGCTCGTTCCGAGCGATGTTCGCACATCTGCGCATGCGTACGGTTTTTAGTACGCTTGCGCGAACCAGTCAGTGCGGCTGAAAATCGTTTGTACGCAATATAGCGAGTGCCTGCTATTCTGAGTGACAGAATGAGGCGTATGTGGGTGGTAACAGGGGACGGTGCTTGAAAACAGGGAGTGGAGATCAGAACGCAGGCGTGCTTAAAGGTCAAAACGGGCGTTTTATGGGTGTGCATAATTAATACAGCAGCGTCATTGACCACGTCACTTGTTTTTTTTTAACTCAGAACTGCTCGCAAAATAGCGGTTGAAAAAACCAACCACAAGAATAGCGAGCAGTTCATATCCTGTTCGATGTACTCGATTAATCTAATAAATAGCGGACATGACGTATGGTGCGAGCGGCCAGGGGGCGTTTTTAACAAATAAATGAGCGTATGTTTTGCTCGCTCGTTCAGACTTAGAGGTGTGAACAGACTGCAATGTGCGAACGGATCATTTGAATAGCCACCCCTTGTTTTTGAACGAACGCAAATAGCGAACGGCTCTGAATGAGGGCCTTAGTGGTACAGTCTCGGTATATTTACCCAGCTCTCCTCTCCCTGACGTCTGTAGGGGCAATGCTGGTCCGAAAAGCTGCTGTTATCTTGCTATGGCAAAGGTGTAAAATCCCTTTCTCTGTATGGTTGCAGGGGGATAGATGTCTGTGTGTGCTCTCACCTCACACAGCAGGTTCCCGTTCTCACTGCAGAGCCACGGCTTGGGACAGGAGACAATGTTGTAATCCGTATATGTGAGAATATCAAATCTCTAACGCGTTTCCCCGTCACGTGACGACGTCAGGGAGAGGAGAGCTGGGTTAGCCACACCTGTCATCAGCGTAGGTGCGCAGTGGAGCTGTGCTCCTGTCTGTCGAGGGGGCTGCTGCCCAAAATAATAAAAATAAACCAACAATTTTTTTGTGTGTGGTTGTGTGCATAGTGAGTATGGAGGACAGTCACATGACCGAGAGCAGGATCCACATACCAGTCTTGTTGATGGCCTTGCATTGTCATCATGACTGCTGCCGACAGCTACGTCAACTACAGTATGAAGGCCGATGTACCAGGGCTTAAGTCAGGCCAAAAAGTCAGGCTAAAAAAATTAACTTTTACCCGGTTAAAGCAAAAAAAATGTAAAGCTAAGTCAGTTTTAGAGAAACAAAAAATTGGCAATATGCCATTCACTACATGAAGTGGCAAGGAAAGGATAAGGCCTTGGCCTGTATTTATGACTGATGGTTCTAGTGATAATTTAAGCCCCTCTACTTGTAGGAGAGATACAAAAAAAATTAAATTGTTAGGACGAGTAAGACACCGGACCAACTGTGTGCTCGGAAAAATCAGAAATCCCAGAGGAGAGTCCAAGTATATCTGCTGTTGCCATGTGTGAGCCTGACCTTTCTAATACTGTGCTTGAAGAGGATCCTCCTTCCACCATTTGTGTGCCTTCTGATGTAGAAATCGAGGATGCTTCTGTGGAATTGCACAATGAGGATGAGTAGGATAAATCCCATTGTTGGCATGCCTGGGCAAAGGACCAAAAAATTTACTTCTGATGTGTGGAATTATTTCCACCCAAATCTGGAAAACCTTTGCTAAGCCATTTGTAACCATTGCCAAGTAACAGTGAGTAGAGGTAAGGACCTTAACCATCTTGGAGCCGCCTCCCTGTTATGTCACATGCAGTGCATTCATCAAATTGGAAAGGGTATTTCAAATTCAGAAACTTTGGGGACAAATAAACGAACAACAATCAGTCCAGTGTCACCTAGCTGCTCTCTTCTATCTGGAACCAAGCGCCTGCAAACTCCACCACCACCACCTGCATCATCATCAACATCTTCATTTGTGATAGGAAGTAGTCCTGCATCCAATTTCATAAGCATGAATGACTCCTCTCCTACCTGTGATTCCTCAGAAGGTTCCTTGAGTGCTACGCCTGTTGCTGCTGGGGGGGGTGGATCTTCATCCCAGAAAGGGACCAAGAAGACTACTACTAGTAGTAATTTAAAAAAAACAATTGACTATTAAACAATCCTTTGATAGAGGAAGTAAGTATAACAGCTGTCACTCAGTTTCACAGTGGATCGATGACGCCATGACAGCTGTGCTAGTTTTAGATGATGAAATAATAAAAAATGAGGCTGATAGTGTGGAGAAAGTGCAAAAGGAGGATGAGGGGGAATTTGTGTCCTATATGACACTAATGTGGATGTTGATGATGAGGATGTGGTTTGCGTACATCAGCCACCAGTGGCAGCAGTTCTTGTTAATGATAAAAAGAAAGCCAGAAAAGCCACGTCTTGGGTGTGGAATTATTTTAATCTAAATTCTGACAACAGTTGTGAAGGCATCTGTTCCATTTGTAAAGCCAAAGTTAGCAGAGGAAGGGAAGTTAACATCTAGGCACCTCCTCCCTGTTACGTCATTTGCAGCGAGTTCATGCAATTTGTTTAACAAAATTATAATTTGTAAATTTATAACAAGCAGTCCAGTATCAGCTACCAGCAGTTTGGACCATAACAGGCAATCTCCACCACCAACACCCTCATCATCAACCTCCTCCTTAATAATTAAAGGTAGTGTTTCCAAAAAATGTTTTGTGGGGACCCAAACAAACCAAGAAGTTCAACCACGAAAGTGTCAGTCCTAGTGGCTAAAGCGCTTGGTTTGTTAAACTGTGCATATCCTTTTTAATATCCCACATCAGAGTGGGTGGGAGGGACAATTCCATCGTGCACCTCTTTTCTTTACATTTGGCACAATTTGGGGCATTGCCGACTGACATTATTATAGTTTATTAAACTGCCATCCTGTCTGCCACTGCCGTGCGTTTGTGCCGCTACTCTGTTGCTTACTTTAGCCAGCCAGCTCGCTGTAGCCTTTGGCCTGTATTGGTGAAAAATAGTGAAATCAATATTGTGAGCTGTGAGATGGTTAAAAATGCCTAGAAATGCCCGCAAACTATTGTTATTAAGGTTAATATTACTGTAGGAACAAAAACAGGCCCAAATTATGTGGCTTTAGCTGTTTATATAATTTTTTGGAAAAAAATACAGATACAAAACCAAAACTGAAAAACAAAACACCAAGGAAAAAAATCCAAAACCAGATTCAGATCCAAAACCAGGGAAGATCCAGATCCAAAACCAAAACCAAAACACGGGGATCAGCGCACATCTCTGATCAGTAATGTCAGTGAAGCCATGCCTCCAATCCAGTTTTACCTTTCTTTCACTCCCTGACCTCTGCTGCACAGGTCTCTGGGAACATGGCGCCCACGACCAGGTGATTTCTCTACTGAGCAAGCATACATCTTCGGGAAAATGGATTTCCCAGTAATTTCTGTGGCATAGTGGGACTCATCCCCAACCTGTAAGGGTCTGAATTCGATAGGGAATTATTTGCATTTATTTACTTATTTATTTTCTTATGTATTCTTTTTTTTTTATTTTAACAATGCAAACTTCCAAGCTGATTCCTATCAGCAGCCCAGAGATGGGGCCTTCTCAGCATAGCCTGCAGTACACAAAGCAGAATTTTTCCCTTGAGGTTTGAATGTACATCCTGTACTACATGAACTCAATAATCTCTAGTCACTCATTAACAAAAGATACATAAAAAAAATCTTTGATGTTTAAAACCAAATGTTTAAACATAACTTTGCAGGTATTTTCCATTCACCTATAGTGTTCATGTCAATTCCCTCTAGCAATACAGATGTTAAGAGGAAAATGTATGTAATACACTTCTATATGTATACTAACAATTTTACTGCCTAATTGGGACCAACCAAGGACTTTTAAAATGAAAGGACATCCAGGGGCGTAGTGATGGTGGATCTGGTGGAGCTCTTGCTCCATCCAGGGAACAGGAGATCAGCCATTTCATGGGGATGGATCACCTGCTGAGCCTGCACATAATTCAGTGCCTCCAGACAGGGGGCATGGTGTGGACATTAGAGGAGAGGATAGTTGAGTGAGGGGGAAGAGCTGTGTGTGTGGGAGGATCAATGTGAGGAGGGGAGAACTATGTGAGGTGAGCTATGTGAGGAGGAGATCTGAGTGAGGAATATATATATATATATATATATATATATACTATATGTATTTATATATACATTAATATGGGACGAAGCACACACATGCTTCAGGTGCCTGGACTACACGCTACACCTCTGAGGACATCCCCACCTTAAGGCTGCATGCATTCTCTGAGGAGCTCTGTTATCATTCAGATGGCATGAGGACACTGGAGCACCCCAGCTATCAGAACACCCCAGCAATCAGAACAGAGAACACTTTGGGGCTGACGCAGAGTATGTTGCCCATATGCTGAACCATAAACAATTTGAGATGTGCACAGCCGCATATACGCTGTTATGCAGAATGTTTGGCTACCCACTGCTTTTGCATCCACAGAAACAGCTGACATCGTATTGTGACCTACACCCACCCCATGTTGGCTGCAAAAGGTCCCTCTGAAATAGTCATCCAATTTCTGTTTAGTTGCCACAAAAAGCCTACACTCCCATGACACTTCCAGAGATCGTATGGTAGCTGCTAAGTTGCTGCCCATAAAAGCATATTTCATGGAAACAATGATTCATCAACAGACGGATCAATGCATCCACTCCTTCAATCTTCGGTGATTGCTATCTATGGCTCATGGGCAGTTTGCAGATGTCCCTATATGCATGCACAATTGGTGATTGCTGTCTATGGCTCATGGGCAGTTTGCAGATGTCCCTATATGCATGCGAAATTGGTGATTGCTATCTATGGCTTATGAGCAGTTTGCAGATGTCCCTATATGCCTGCACAATTGGTGATTGCTATCTATGGCTCATGAGCAGTTTGCAGATGTCCCTATATGCATGCGCAATTGGTGATTGCTATCTATGGCACATGGACAGTTTGCAGATGTCCCTATATGCATGCGCAATTGGTGATTGCTGTCTATGGCTCATGGGCAGTTTGCAGATGTCCCTAAATGCCTGCGCAATTGGTGATTGCTATCTATGGCTCATGGGCAGTTTGCAGATGTCCCTATATGCATGCGCAATTGGTGATTGCTATCTATGGCACATGGACAGTTTGCAGATGTCCCTATATGCATGTGCAATTGGTAATTGCTATCTATGGCTCGTGAGCAGTTTGCAGATGTCCCTATATGCCTGCACAATTGGTGATTGCTATTTATAGCTCATGAGCAGTTTGCAGAAGTCCCTATATGCATGCGCAATTGGTGATTGCTATCTATGGCTCATGAGCAGTTTGCAGATGTTCCTATATGCATGCGAAATTGGTGATTGCTATCTATGGCTCATGAGCAGTTTGCAGATGTCCCTATATGCCTGCGCAATTGGTGATTGCTATCTATTTCTCATGAGCAGTTTGCAGATGTCCCTATATGCATGCAAAATTGGTGATTGCTATCTATGGCTCATGAGCAGTTCGCTGATATCCCTATATGCATGCGCAATTGGGGATTGCTGTTTATGGCTCATGGGCAGTTTGCAGATGTCCCTATATGCATGCGCAATTGGTGATTGCTATCTATGGCTCATGGACAGTTTGCAGATGTCCCTATATGCATGCGAAATTGGTGATTGCTATCTATGGCTCATGGGCAGTTTGCAGATGTCCCTATATGCATGCGAAATTGGTGATTGCTATCTATGGCTCATGGGCAGTTTGCAGATGTCCCTATATGCATGCGCAATTGGTGATTGCTATCTATGGCTCATGGACAGTTTGCAGATGTCCCTATATGCATGCACAATTAGTGATTGCTATCTATGGCTCATGGGCAGTTTGCAGATGTCCCTATATGCATGCACAATTAGTGATTGCTATCTATGGCTCATGGGCAGTTTGCAGATGTCCATGCGTTCCGTCTGCATTTGGACTTGCATCCACCTCAGAACCAAGCCCATAGTGCACAAACTGAATGCTTTCTTAAAAGCAGCTAAACAGTGTAATGTATGAATAATTAAATGGTGGAGCGCTGAATTCAACCAGAGCTCATCAGTGAATCACTGGCAGCTGACACAAGGGGATTCCTGCCTTGCTAACCCCAGAAAACCAAGGAATAAAAAAATAACTATGTGTCTGTGCCTGAGACTACTGAAACATATGTATCAAACAAAAAAGCTTTAGCTAGAAGTTAATTTATTCATATTCAAAATGACAACAATAAATCTAATATGAGAACTGCAGTGCCTAAAATCAACAATAAAAGTTACATAACAAATACAATACAGCAATGTACATGAATACATCACCAGCAGAAAATCTAGTGTAGTTCCCTATGGGAAATAATAAATTAACTGACTGTGATTAATCAGGAATAGGTATTTCAGCATGAAAGGGATTAAATTGAATACTTATTTGCTCAAAATATAAAATCACCAGCGTCTCTCTCCCAATTTGGGAAATGACCGTGGATCCTCAGTGATGTTGAGGTCACTCACCACTCAATTTAAGGCAGTCATGGGCATGAAGCAAAAACCCGGGAGGTAGGTAGTCTGCAGTTCTCATATTAGATTTATCGTTGTCATTTTGAATATGAATAAATGAACTTCTAGATAAAGCTTTTTTGTTTGATACATATGTTTCAATGATCTCAGGCGCAGTGTAATGTGTCTATTCTTACTTAATATATTTTGGTGCCTATGAAAACCATATCTTACCGTCACTTATGTCAAGAGAGTTACAATACAAAAACATGATTTTTATATTTTTAAACCATTGCCATATTTGCACATACCATTCCATTAGGGTGTAGATTAGCAATACAGTTATGTATTAGCTAAAGAACTTCCACACACACATTAGTCAGTAGGAAAATACAATGCAAACATTGAATATGGGATACATAAATGTTACCGCATACAGTACATTTCATGATATTGAAATACTGGGCCTGATTCAGACCCGGTCGCAAGCGCTGAGCACTCGCAACTGGGTTGAAGGTGGCCCACAGCGCATGCGCGCAACGGAGCCGGCTAAGTCGCGCGCATGCACGAGACCCGGCTAGCGACGGGCAATCCGTCGCTCCGGGTCTCGCACCAAAGGGGGCGAGCTGGCAATGTTGAGTGACAGCTCGCCCCATTTGGTGGCTGCCCAAACGGAGGCGTCCCGAGGGAACGCTTGCCGTTTGGGGGCGGCCCCACTGACATCACGAGTGTCACAGGGGTCTCGTCGCAAGCCCGATGGTCGCGATGGTCTTGACCATCGTGACCATCATCATGGCCGCTCGCATAGCTGTGGTCACACAGCTATGCGAGCGGCCAGGAGGCCGCTCCTAAAAAAACAGCGCACGCCCTGATTCAGAGAGAGCGCTCGCTTTTTGCGTGTGCCTCTGAATCTTGGCCCACAGACGGCTACAGTTCTAACAGTGCAAATAATGTCTACTGCAGTGGTTTGTGAGCTTGTATATGTATGCTCTCAGGGGTGTGAGTATAAAGTCCCAATATAAAGCCTCACATAATTTATATTGACTCAACCCATAACTATCTCATGGAGCAGGTTTTCCCACTTATATAGATAAATGGCAGTGAGGGCTGGGTCACTACAGTGGGGGCTAGGAGTGGGGAGCGGCATACAGGAAAGTTGCACGGAGAAGTAAAAATGTGAGTCTGACATGCTGTATTAATGGACTGGGGCTTATTACCGGTGATGCAAAATAGTATTTAAGAAAATAAAAACTCTATGAAACTTCAAAAGGTAATAATATACCATGGAGACGTGTTATATATTTATGTCTTTCTAGCTTTGCCTGTCCCCGTAGAACTACAACAGTCAGCAGAGCAGAAAATTTGCATAATTTAATTGAAAAATATATTAAAAAACCCATAAAAACAGAAGTGAAAAAATGTACCTTATATGTTCTGCAATATTACCATATAGATTATTTATGTTATTAGAAACACTAGCAATATTATGTTTCATTATTCTATGTAAATAATTGTATTGAAATAATAGATAAAAACATGCACTAAACAAAAATAAAACTTGCCTTTATTTTCTCAATAATCATAATATTTTCAGGTATGCTTGGATGTATTGCAATCACAATATCTTCATATCCGTTGTCTTTTAACTGCACCACTGAGCTTATAGCTGAATACGAAGCTTGAAATGTAGATATTAAAGCGTAAATTTGCAGGAACTTCATGGTTGTTGAGCTGTCTCTCTGGTGTACGGCTTCTGTGTCTGAGAATTAACAGTTGAAATAAGTCACTCAAAAGTTCTCTTTGGTTTGGTTTACCCTGCCTTTTTCTGGTTCTCTATCTACAGACAGGAACAAAAGAGTTATTTACATTTCAGTTCTTGTTCTGAAGAAAAAGATCTAGACAACTATTAACTTTGGTCAATGCCCCTGGATTTACTCATAAACTTGAGACAGACAAAAGTTATCTAGGAAGGAAGTGAACTGGGCAGGTCCAGACCTTGTAGAGGCCAGGGCAAAGTCCCTTTGACACCCACTTAAAAAAAAATTCTGTACTATTTTTTTGTGTGTACTAAATAAAAATAAACCTTACCTATGAAGTGGTTTCTCTGCAATGGGGAACCTCTGAAGTAATTGATACTCCCTGGCCAGACAGTGTCTTCAGTCGATATTCACTATTCATGTAGGAGATCACATAGTCCAGAAGATGCCTGTTTGTGTAGGAATATAACGAATGTCATCATCACATAACAGATGCTAAATAAGACTCGTAGTCCCTGTATCACCTCCTGACCCTTGTCCCCTCCAGCCTCCTGCCCTTGTGTTTCTCCAGCTTCCTGCCCCCTGTCACTCCAGTCTCTTGCCGCCTGTCACTCTAGCCTCCTGCCCCCTTTCACTCCAGCCTCCTGCCCACTGTCACTTCAGCCTCCTTTCCTATCACTCCAGCTTACTATCACTCCACCCTCCTACCCACTGCCACTCCAGCATCCTGTCTTTCCAATCTCCTGCCCCCTGTCACTCCAGCCTCCTTTCCTATCACTCCAGCTTACTGTCACTCCACCCTCCTACCCACTGTCACTCCAGCATCCTGTCTTTCCAGTCTCCTGCCCCCTGTCACTCCAACCTCCTGTTGCTCTAGCTTCCTGTTTTTACAGCCTCCTTACCCTGTCACTCCAGCCTCCTGTCTCACCAGCCTACTGTCCAGTCACTCCAGCCTCCTGCCCCCTGTCACTCCACCATCCTGCCGCCTGTCACTCCAGCCTTCTGAGTCACCTCACGAGCCAACCCCCTCTAATGTTCCTTCTTCTTTGAAATCCTACATGCTTCTTTTCACATGCCTGCTCTTCCTCAGCTGCACAGTGCAAAAAAAAGATGTAAATGTGTAGAAAATGCATGTCATCACTCAAACCTCTGTAGATACCCGCTGGGTCCTAGTGCCAGGTGGGTGTTGGACAGCAGTATTCTAACAGACAGCATTGGCAGGGTGACTGTGGATGTGCCCCCAGACCACAGCAACCAGGGCAATAGCCATGCCAGCCCGCACCTTGACGTAAAACAATTTACAAACTGATATATCTACTGTCAAAAAAAACACAAATCACTCATTTCTATTTTTCCTACAAAATGGCTCATATGGAGCATACTTGCCTAATCTCTCAGCATGTCTGGGAGACTCCTGCAATCCTGAGAGAGTATACCAACTTCCTAGATCCTGTTCAGCACACTGAGGGTCTTGATGACATGATTTCTGTCAAAATGTGTCATAATGATCCCACCTCTGCTGCCCGATGCTACAAATGGTGACATTTCACGGTGGTAAAACTAATCACAGCACAATGCCCCCACACCCCGACTTGGAGAAGTATTATTATTATTATTATTATTATTATTACTATTATTATTATTATGCTTTATTTATATGGCACCACAAGTGTTCCGCAGCGCCTTACAAAGTACATAAACAAATAATTTGACAAGTGACTTACAGTACAATACAATATAGGACAAGGACATGGATAGTATACATTGCTACATAAGTGACCATTACACCTAGATATGCAACAGAGTGTAAGCAACCAAGTGTTAGGTACCCTGGTGGGGGGTTAAGAAGTAAATGAAAGTAAAGTAAGGAGAAGCACAAGAGGGGAGAGGGCCCCGCTCGTAAGAGCTTACATTCTAAAGGGGAGGGGTAGACAAACAAGTGTGACACAGATGGGGTAAACAGGGAGGAAGGAGCATGTTGCAGCAAGTTAGAATGGGAGCTGGAAGGCTTTCATGAAGTAGTGGATCTTGAGAGCCCATTTGAAGGATTGTAAAAAGGTGGAGAGTCTGATGGGGAGAGGAAGAGAGTTCCAAAGGTCGGGAGCAGCATGGGCAAAATCTTGGAGGCGGGAGTGGGAGGAAGTAATCTGTTGGCATGAGAGACAGCGTGCATTTGTTGAGCAAAGAGGGCGGACAGGAGAGTGAAGAGAGATGAGGTCAAAGATGTAAATGGCAGAGGAATGGGTGAGGACTTTGTAAGTGAGTGTGAGAACCTTGAATTGGATTCTAAAAGGGAAGGGGAGCAAGTGGAGGGCTTGTAGGAGAGGGGAGGCAGATGTAGAGCATTTGGAGAGGAAGATGAGTCGAGCAGCATCATTAAGAACAGACTGGAGAGGAGGGAGATGGGAGTTGGGGAGGCCCGATAGGAGGAGGTTACAGTAGTCCAATCTGGAAATTACCAGTGAGTGTATCAGGGTTTTAGTAGCATCCTGGGTGAGAAAGGGTCTAATCTTGGAAATATTTTTGAGATGGAAATGACAGGACTGTGAGAGGCTCTGGATATGTGGTTTGAAGGAGAGGGAGGAGGTCAAGATAACTCCAAGACAGCATACTTTGGGGCTAGAGCAGATAGTTGTGCCATCAATTGTTAAAGAAATAGTGGGAAGTGAGGTTATGTTGGAGGGTGGGAAAACGATCAGCTCAGTCTTAGACATATTAAGTTTAAGAAATTGCTGTGACATCCAGGAAGAGATAGCAGAGAGACAGTTGGAGATACGAGTAAGGAGAGAAGGGGAGAGGTCAGGGGAGGAAAGGTAGATCTGAGTATCCTCAGTATAGAGATGATAATGGAGGTGATGAGTTCACGTAGAGAAGAAGTATAGAGTGACAATAGTAGAGGTCCAAGAACAGAACCTTGGGGAACACCTACTGTAAGAGGCTGTGGCGGGGAAGAGGAGTCATGAGAGGAGACAGCCTCCTGCCCAGGTGGGTCAGAGAGGTAGGAGGATATCCAGGAGAGGGCAGTGTCATGTAGACCAATTTGTAGCAGGAGAGGGTGGTCCACAGTGTCAAAGGCAGCAGAGAGGTCAAGGAGAATGAGCAGAGAATAGTGGTCTTTGGATTTGGCATCAAGAAGGTCATTACTGACTTTTGTGAGGGCAGTTTCAGTGGAGTGGAGATAAAAGAAACAAGACTGACAAGGGACAAGGAGGGAGTGGGAGGAAAGAAAGGTGGTAAGGTGGTTGTAGACAATACGCTCAAGGAGCTTGGAGGCAAAATGGAGGCGAGAGATGGGATGGTAGTTGCAGAGAGTGTTAGGATCAAGTGTAGTTTTTTTAAGAATGGGAGAGACAAGGGCATGTTTGAATGCAGAAGGGACAGTGCCAGATGAGAGGTAGAGATTGAGGAGGTGGGCAAGATGGGAACAGGCACAACGAGAGAGGTAGCGGAGGAGACATGAAGGGATAGGGTCAAGGGGGAATGTGGAAGGGGGGAGGACCGGATGAGGGCCATGACTTCCTCTCCAGATACAGGGGAGAAGGATGTCAGAGTTGGTAAAATGGATGGGGATGGGTGATCTGGGAAAGGAGGAGGTGTAGAGCTGGGGGACTGGTGGGATATGATGTCCTGATGTATGGAATAAATTTTAGATGTAATGTAGGTAGCATAGTCAAGGGCAGTGAGTGAGGAGGGGAGGCGAGGAGTGGATGGACAGAGGAGAGAGTTGAAGGTGGTGAAGAGACGCTGGGGTTTTGAGGACTGGTAGGAGATGAGGTTCTTGAAATAGTGCTGTTTAGAGAGGGAAAGGGCAGCACTGTAGGATGAGAGCATAAATTTGAAGTGGAGAAAATCTGCCTTAAAGCGTGATCTTCTCCACTGTCGCTCGGCGGTTCTTGAACACTTTTGCAGATTTCTGGTGCATTTGGAATGCCAGGGTTGTGTTGTGGACCTGCGAGGGTTAATAGTGATTGCAGGAGCAACAGAGTCCAGAGCAAAAGTAAGGGAGGCATTGTATAGGGAAGAAGCTTGGTCATGGCAGGAGAGAGAGAGGAAAGGGGAGAGAAGTGAGTCAAGCAGGCAAGAAAAAGAAACGGCATTGATAGCCTCAATGTTACGCTTAGTGATGGTGGCCTTAGGAGGTAGAGGAGAGGAAGGAGAGAGGGATAGGTTAAAAGAGAGAAGGTGATGGTCAGCAAGGGGGGAATGGGGAGTGGGAATAATCAGAAATATTAGATCGGTGAGCGAAGAATAGATCAAGTGAATGCCCACTCACATGGTAGGGTGAGGAGGTCCATTGGGAGAGACCAAATGAAGATGTTAGGGTAAGGAGTTTGGAGGCAGAGGATTCTGTGGGGATATCAATTGGAATATTGAAGTCACCTAGGATAATGGATGAAAGGTCAGAGGAGAGAAAGTGAGGGAACAAGGAAGCAAAGTTGTCAAGGAACTTAGAGGGAGGGCCAGGGGGATGGTAAAAAACAGCTACTCGCAGGTGTATTGGTTGGAAGAGGCATATAGCATGAATATCAAATGTAGAGAATGTAAGGGATGGTTCAGAGGTAGGAGTTGGTAGGAGGATAAAAGGACCCCCACACTACCATCATGGCGACCCCCAGGCCTAGGGGTTTGAGAGAAGATGAGGCCCCCAGAGGAGAGAGCTGCAGGGGAAGTGGTGTCAGAGGGTGAAATCCAGGTTTCAGTAATGGCTAGGAAATGCAAGTTTTTGGAAATTAAAAGGTCATGGGTAGGAACAAGTTTATTACAGACTGATCTGGCATTCCAGAGGTTACAAGATAGAGGGACAGTGTTTATTGGAGAGATGTGAATGAGATTATCAGGGTTGCTGTAACGAGAAGTAGAGATTAATTTGGGTGACCGAGATGACTGTAGTGGAGAAATTCTGTGGGCACCAGTGCTGGGAAGGGTACCTGAAGGTGGTGGGCAGGGAGGGACTTTAATGAGATGTGGATGGAGGTGGGGCTCTATGGCATGGAGAGGAGGCTTGGAGGAAGATTAGCAGTGGGGTAGTAGGACCCAGGTGGGGTAGAAGAGAACAAAAGTGGAGTATAGGGAGAGGAGAGGGAGGAAGGCAGACAGAAGGGGAGATAAAGGAAGGAGGAGGTGAAGGAGACAAAGGGGAAATGATACAGGTGGAAGAAGGGGGTAAAGCAAAGGATTAGGTAAACACTGAGTGGAGGGGGAAGTGGAAGAAAACATGGTCATGGTGTGGCTGGGTTGAGTTTGGGTGGGAATTATTATTTATTATTATTTTACTTATTAGTATGAAATTATCATTTAGAGTTGATGATGCATCTGAATGGCTTTTGATCTTTTGGTTGATATTACTTTGAGGCTATGTTATAGTAAGATATTTATTCATATTATTTATTTGTTACTTCCATTCAGATTACTGCAGGAAAGCAAACTACCAATGAGGCTTCTATATGCTTATGTGGTGAAGACAATCTCTCGCTGCTATTGCAGTGATAGAAAATCTGTTATCAACAGAGTTTATCTTTAAACTTTCACTAGGGCAACTGAATTAATTGTCCTTTTTTATCTTTATATAGTGCATTTATATTTCCATGCAGGTTGTCCCCTAAAAACTGCAGCTGAGACAGAGCGTAGGCATATATCTTACATATATATATACATATAAACAACATAAAAATACTGTAGTAATAAAATCATACATGCCTCCTGGAATACCTCCAGGAGGTATACATGAAAAACATGTATACCTCCTGGAATTGGTGGGAGGCTCACGAGTTTTTGGGTAACTCCCCCACACCCCTGGAAAAGTAGACACCTCTCCTGCATTCTACCCACTTCCTAGTGAAGTGGGCAGAATAAGGAGAATTTTCTTATAGACCGGAGGGTCTGCGAGTGGGGGCGTGACCTAATGATGCAATTCTATGTGACTCATGTCATTTGGCCCTGCCCCTTATTTAAATATGCGCCATTTGCGGCAAATTGCCATGAGGGGTAGGGCTTAATGACGAGACCCATCCAGCCCCAACCCCAACACCTCCCACCTGATTCTCCTCTCCGAGCATCTCCCGGGTAGGAAAAGGCAAGTGTCCACAAGTATGAATAAAATACAAATCCTAAGAAGATCATTGATGCCACTGGCATATTCTGAGGATACAATGAATGTATATACAGTGTGATAAGGTCGGGGTAGCGGGTCCCTCTCCTGGGGTAGATGGACACCACCTTACACACAGCAGCCAGGAAATAGCAGTCGTGGATTTTCGTACAAGCTGGACGGTGCCAGTTTTTATTGTGCAATTACAACAATCAAAAAAACAAAACATAAAATAAACCCTAGCCCGGCTGGGCACTAACTAGACAGTAAGTTCCCTATCTACAGAACACTAAGCAAAATCCCTGTCCACAGTACCTTCTGGTTCACAGCCAACAGTGTCTCAGAGCAAGCTAACCTGTGGCCTGCTCTCCCAGGTATGAGACACTCAGCTATGAAAAAACCCAGCTTAAATGAGCCACTTTCAAGTGCAAGCCCTAATGAGCCTGCTATCAGGCTGAAAGGCCCAAAACCTGGAGTGGCCTGTGGATGGAGCCCTCCCTCTCCTCACATCCACACCCCCAGGACCCATTCTGGCTATTCTCTAAAGCCGACATTTCTATTCTGTTTTTACCCAAACAGACTTCTCCTGGGGGTTTCAGAACACATATGACAGGAATCTGGGACATATATAGCAGCCATTCCACACTTCTCCAGTGCTTCTATCACAACAGATATTGAAAGTAATCCCAGACAAGCTGACACCATAATATTATGTGACTCAGAAAAGGAAACTCTCACAGTAAAAAGAGCAAAACTTGTTGTTAGAACCTGGAATGTGTATGTGCATGTGTACGTATGTGAGTGTATATAGTAGTATATACTGATCTCAAAATATATGCTACAGCAAGCACTCAGTATAAATATCAAATGCAAGATTGAATGTCTTCTCTCTGGCTGAGAAACAAAACTGTTGTCAGGAACAATGATCACTGATTAGATGGAAAATACTTTTGAGTGCTGGCTTTTCCATATTATGATTAATTTAATACACATCTGCTGCCTTGCACCAAACTTTGATATCTGCACCATAATGGCAAAATTGCAGTGCTTAGATTACATACAGTAATTATGTAGAGAGTACAGAGGGGGGAGGACCCAGCTTGTGAGAGTCTATAATCTAGAGGGGTTATGGTTGGATACAAACAGGTTGAAGGGTTTAGAGCTTTGGAATGCAAGGGCTAGAGATGATGTGAAGGGGTGGCAGACTTCAAAGAAGACAGTTTTCAGGGCATGTTTGAAGACTGGGAGGTTGGAGGTATGTCTGACTGTGCCTGAGGGCAAGTCTACTTGCGCAATTCACTGGGTGTGAGAGCATTCCAGAGAATGAGAATGACATGGGAGAAATCCTGAAGGCATGAGCTTGGAGGAGACAATCACGGAGGTGGAGATGATGGAAGGGAGTGTGAGTGAATATGAACATGTAGGGAGGTTCAGAGTGGTTGAGAGCTTTGTAGGTGAAAGAGAGAAGTTTTAATTTGATTATGAGTGTTAAAGCAAGCCAGTGAAGTGACTGGCAGAGGAGTTCAGCAGAGCTAAGAATAGATTGAAGAGGATTAAGGTGGTAGATGGGAAGACCAGAGAGGAGTCGATTACAGTAAGGTGGGAGCTCATGAGAGCATGAACAGGAGTTTAAGCAGCATCCAGGGTGAGAAAGAGATAGATATTGAAAATTTTATGGCAGTTCAAATGGCAGAATTGGGATATGGACTGGATGTGTGAGGAATAGGAAAGAGCAGAGGCAAAGATGTCATCCAAGCAACAGACTTGGTGAACAGATCAAAGGTAGATATTGTTAGTAAAGAAGGAGAGGAGGTTGGAGATCTTGGCTGACAATTATTTTTGGTTGATTGATCACAATGATAGGCTTCTCTGAATCACCAAAGTACATTTATTGAACAAACAATTATAAACATTAGCATTTAAAATAGTATCTTTAAAAATTTAGTAATATATCCAACACACTGCTATAAAAAGTAACTTATGGTTAGTTAATATACTGTACCAAATAAGTTGTATAGTGGATCCACATGTGGATAGTCTTTATTTAATTTTCAAGTATAATATATCATACTTAATTATACTTAAGTGCTCACCTCTTGGTTGTATGTAGAACCAGAGTTATGATTCTCTGACTAAATATCCCAGTGAGGAGCTCAGAGCTGGGTATTTGTAATATGCTGGTTTCTCCTTGCTCATAGGGTCTGGAGATAGCATTTGTTAAACAAGAGTTGGTCTGCTTGTAATGTAATCCAGGCAGCAAGTTCGGTGACGGCTAACTTCCACTCGCAATCCTGGAGTTGAGTGTGGGAAAGTCTGTATATTTGTGCACTGGGACACAGTCTCGGCCAAAACAGGGGGCAGGTGTCTGACCGATGCCGTGGTCTTGTTGTCGTATATTACCTTTATCTCCCCGCGTCACTCAGTGTCTCCTCGTCATATGGAGCAGCTTCATGTTAATGAGCCCTGGTTCACAGTGATATTCTCAACCGAATGTATCGGTGGTAGCGGTGAGCAATAGTGTCCACCTTTGATCCAAATTTCAGTGGTACTGGTCACAGTGTTAACCCCTTTCGACGCAATTCGCTCATCTCTGGGAGCTTTTTCAAGATAGGGGTAATTGGCCAAAGTCCTTCCCTTATATAGGGATCTCAACTCCTCAATAGGTATGGTACCATGTGAATTATCTAATTCATTTAGATTACTTCTTGCAGTGATTCAGAGAAACCTCCTAAAACATTTACCATATTTACCATAATTAATATTTAATAAATAGACACATCTCTAATACATTCTCATATATTATTTCTCATTGAGTTAATATATATATATATATATATATATATATGGGTAATTGGTCCTTCCCTTATATAGGAATCTCAATTCCTCAATAGGTACTAGGTGAATTATCTTAATTCATTTAGATTACCTCGCAGTGATTCAGAGAAACCTCATCAAAACATTTACCTTATTTACCTCAATTCATATATTCATATTTAATATGTAGACATCTCTAATACATTCTCATATATTATTTCTCATTGAGAAAAAAAAATAAAATTATATATATATATATATATATATACACACACATAACCCTATACCAACAAATATTTTAAATTATTTCATACAATTTATATCACCTGTTGTCAATCTTTGGCAACCTTCAGTTTATACTGCTAGATTCCGATTGGCATATACACATACAACGATAATTAACTATAATTAGCACATTATCTCTACATTGCAAATCACATCTTACTGATGGCATTCAGTGTTATATATTTCCCTTATTTATTATAGTTATTTTTATTATTAACAACATTATATTTATATTTATATATTTTAATAATTTTATGGTTAGATAGATAGAAAGCTTATATGACATAGATCTCAAACTTTAATTTCCCTTCATCCATAATATTACTCATCTGATTATATCTGATGGATATTCATCTTATAACTCCCAGTATCTTTAATAATAAAACTAAATGTTATTAAATAATATTAGTACTTCCTTACAGATCCATATTTTTGGAATATTTGCATATCATAATGAAATATCTTGGGAATGGGACCCCAATATAAACACAGAATGCATTTATGTGTTATATACACCTTATACAAAGCTTGCAGGCAATTTTATACCATATTTTCAATAATTTTGTGGCTCAAGCAAAGTTTGTGTACAGAAATTAAATTAATTTATGTTTCATATACACACAGCCTGGAGGTAATTTTATACAATATTTTTTATAATTTGTGCCTTAGACAAAGTTTTTGTACATTGAACCATCAAAAATCAAATGTTTCATTATCTCAGTCATGCCAAAATTATTCCATATTTAGTAATATTCCGTATTTCTGAATATTTGGATATCGGAAACTCAACCTGTATATAAATATATTTTCTAAAAGCAGATACATCCATACATAGGTACAGAGATATCCGTATATTCCTAATTATTATATTAGGACATATATAGGATAAAAACATGCATCTATACAGACAAAAAGAACTAAATAAAAAAAATCACATGAAGAACCCACAATAATTCATATAGCTCAAATAAACATTAGTCAGCCTTATTCACATACGTCAGTATAGGGATAATCAAATATAATATTTATCAGTCAAATAAATCCACTGTATAGTATGGGGAACTAAAATTAGAATTGAGTGGGCCTGTACGGATTCAGGCCGACCGCAGCCACGGACGTCCACTTGCATCGACCTACCTCCCTCCTTCCATTAATCCCCCTAAGTTGATAACAGTGTGACAATACTGACAATGTCTCACTACATTTCTAGTCCGGCTTCACATGTTGGTCTAATGATCCAAATAAGAATAATCTTAAACTACGTTGAGACGCTTCGGATGAAGTGTTTCTAACTTGAAAATCCAAGATGATTCTCCCATGCATAGCTTCTTGAATCTATCACCCCCTCTTGTAGTTACTTCAAAATGTTCAACCACTGTGATTCTAAGACCTACTGGATCTCCCCCATGTACCAAAGCGAAATGTCTAGGCACAATATGGTTGTGTGTTTTCTTGATAATATTGCGTCTATGTTTCCTAAATCTGGCTTTAATAACTCTGGTGGTTCGCCCCACGTACTGTAGCATGCATGGACATTCAAGGACATAGACGCAATAAATAGACTTACAGTTTAGAAACTGTGATTGAATACATTTGTTTTATCGAACTAGACATCACGTTGGTACATTTGTTTGATATATAGCTAAATGTGAGACAAACCCCTGTATTACACTTGTAACGCCCTAAGGGGCTTGATGTTAACCAAGTCTGGCACTTAGAAGTCTCTATTCTTCTCAATTAACTAGGGGCTAAGATATTCTTAAGATTCTGAATCTTTTTAAAAATAATGTTAGGTTTTCCCTGAATACATTTTACTAATATTGGGTCCTGTTTTAATATTTTATAATTAGATTTGATTATCTTTTTCATCTGACAGTGTTAAATTTAGAAATAAAGGGAATGAAATGCCCTTCCTCAGATTTATGGAGCTTTTTGATAATGATATTATCTCCCTCTCCTTGACTATCCTCTCCCTTCTGTTTAGGATACAAACCCCTAACAATTGTGATCTGGAGAGGGAAAATGCATAGGTTTTGGCATCTTTTAACAGGATTTCATGGTACCCACGTCTCCTAAAATCCCCCAACATCACTTACATCTGTCTATAAAACTCATCCTCTCTCTAGCAATTGCATGTCAGTCTTAATAGTTAATTTTTGGGGATATTGGATATCTAAGGTGTGTAATGACCACTGCTAAAGTGGAGATAATTTCCTACTCCCACCCTTTTGACAAAATTTGAGGCTACCACAGTATTTCTCTCTCCTATGGTGAACAAAACATCAAGGAAGTTTCTTTGTCTTAGATCAAACGCATGCATAAATTTTAAATTAAAAGTGTTCGTGTCTAAATAATTAACAAATTCCAGTGCTAAATCAATACCCCTACCCCAAATTACAAATAAATCATCTATAGAATGGCCATAGATGACCAAGTTCTCTCTGTATGGGCCACCCCAAAGGAATTCCTCCTCATTGAAGCAACCCATATAGAGATTCGCGAAATCGGCGCAAACCTGGTCCACATGGCTGTCCTAAGTGCTTGTAAATAGTAAGTGGATTCAAACAAAAAATGATTACAGTATGTGTTAAAATAAACATAATGGGATCAAGTAAGAGGTCACACCGCCCTCTACTCAAAGTTGCAACCTTATCTAGATTATATCTGACTGCTTCTACTCCTTTTTCATTGGGGATATGGGTGTAGAGGGCTTGGACATCCAGAGTGAGAAAACCCCACCCTGGTGTCCACTTTAATTCCAACATTTTTTGTTAAATATGACTGGTATCTTTGATATAAGATTTAAGATTGGCGACGTGACCTTGCAAGTGAACATCCACAATGTCACGGCCAGGGTTTCTCGGCATGGTAGTCACCGGGTATTACCTGTGAGGTCTTTATGGCGGGGGGTCTCTGGCAGCGGTGCTGGTGTTTGGCGAGGGGCATTGGCTGCGCGTGGTTCTGTGCAGGCACATTGTCACTAGGCGTGGTGAGGTCTGGCGGTGGGACCATTGGCATGGGCGCCGCCATCTTGCCTGCGGCCATGTGATTCCGGCTGTCCAGTCCTGGTAGGTCATGTGCTCATTTCAGCCAGTCACAGCGCAGCACTGAGTATTTAGGAAGTTCCAGAGCCTTCCTTCCTTTGCCAGTGCAACGTGTTTCTCAGCTGCAGCTGAGAGTACCTGTGCTTACCTGCATGTTTATATACGCTCCTAGCCTGAACCTTGCCTGCTCCAACCTGCTTGACTTACCCTGCACCCTCCATATACCTTCTTACCTGCCTGAGTACCTGAACCTGCTGTTTCCCTGCACCTTGCTTCATTTCACTAACAGCTGGACTTCACTACCTCTGCCTGCATCAGTTACAGCTCACCAAACCTGCATTCAGTTACAGCTCATCAAGCCTGCATTTAGTTACAGCTCATCATACCTGCATTCTGTTTTGAGCTCACCATAATTGTATACTGGACTGTTCCTGCCTGTCACTTTCTGGGCATTTTCTCATTAACCCCCACTACAGTTATCGAGTGCACTTTAGTGCTATACCTGGACTTTTTCATTTGCCATTCCCATGTCTTCTAAGTCACTAATTAAAAACTCCACTTTTTCATTTAAGTCTGCTTCTGTGTCTGCTCCTATCACCACCCTGGGTCCACAACAAATTCAGAACCTCACACACAAAATGTGACAAATTATTAGTTAAAGACCCTTTTCCAGAAATAATAGGTCTCCCTGGAGGTGCTAAAACTGTCTTGTAAATTTTAGGGAGATGATAAAAATTAGTGTAACAGGGTGTGTAGAAAAAAAAATTGTGCTTCTTCCTCAGTGATGCTTCCCTCCTCCATAGCCTCATCCAACATTTAAGCTGTATCTGAAATTTGGGGGTGGGATTGCCATCCAGAACCCCATAGAACTCGGTATCATCTAGCTTTCTATGTGCTTCTGCCACATGCTCTTCCCTGTTCTGGATAACAATTCCACCCCTTTTATCAGTAGACCTTATACCTATTGAAGAATCCTCTTTAAGATTTTTAAATGCATTTCGCTCCCATTTATTCAAATTTCCACTTTTATATTTATTAATTTGCATCTGACACAGAGTTTTGAACTCCTCTATTGTCTTGTTGTAGAATATAGTTATGGCTGAAGTGTTGTGCTCCAAAGGAAAAAAGTAGACTTTTTCCTAAAAGGGGGTTGGAAAATGTGAGATTGGCTATTTTGCACATCATAAATCAAATGTGGGTTTGTACAATTTATTCCAGATTCCATTTGTAAGCTTTCAAGGATTTGTATACTTTCCAAATCATCCCCATCCAATAATATTGGATTAGTATCCCCCTCTTTTCCCTTAAGGGTTTTACTTGCAAAAAATCTTTTTCTACATAAAGTTCTCATATATCTGTTGAGACCCAAAAAGAGGTCAAATATATTAGGTACTTTACTGGGTGCATAGTTAAGTCCTTTTGTCAAAACCTTTGTTTTTAACTTCATTAGTTTCTTATTAGATAGATTGAAAATTCCTATCCAAGTATCTTCTAAACTTTAGTTTTTCTTTGCTTGTCTCTTCCCTCTTCTACTCTAGATCTTTGTCTTTTTGGGGTGTTTATTCTCAAGGGTGAAAATGTATTCTGGTGATGATACTGTTTTAATCTCTCGTCCCTGTATAAAAAAATCCTTAGTAGAATGTGGTTGTATTGTTTTAGTCCTCACCGGTCCTTCTTGATTGGTGGATTTGATTCTAATTCTACTTTTATCAAAAGATCTCTGAGGGGTAGACATATATCTTGATTCTCTATTAGTAGTGTTATTTGACCTATTTGGTTGGTTTATGTAATTAGTCTTCTTTCTATATGTTTGTACTTGATCATTTTCATAGTCATTAAGATCCCTCACAAACTTCTGGTACTTTATATCCAAATACTCTTTCTCAAATCTAATCACCTTATTATTAGTAACTACATCACTTTCTTTAAATTCAGGTCTGTCTCTAAATTTAAGTAATTCTTCTTTTGTTTTATCTATTTCTTTGGTAATTTCTTTAACCTTATTCTCGCTGTATTCAATTAATAATTCCATAAGAGAAACAGAACAGGAATCTTAAATCTGGTAAAAATTTTTAGTTAAATCAGGGTTATCTGTAATAAATAGATTTTTGAAGATTCTCATTTTTGAAGATTCCCCTGGGTATAATATTTTTATCGATATAATGTTGTAAAGAAATTCCATCCCACCAGTTGCGCATCTCTTCTGTAAGGAGATCCTCCAACTTCATCATATCTTGGGACTTTTCACATATTCCCTCCATTCTATTTTCCTTTAGAAAGGAGGATGCATACCCCTCTCTTCTTTTCATTCTATCTGCGCAACACATGAACTCGGTCATTTTATAATATCTCTAAATATATTATCTTATTTAAAAACAACAGTCAATAAATTAAAATTAAAATAAAGACCACTCAAGCATAGAAAAAAAGATTTCAACAATAGTGTTTAATAGCTGCCTTGGTTAAAAGCAAAAGGCACCACCAAGAAACTCTAAAAAATAAACTGAGGGGTATTAGTAGAACTAATGTCCTAAGTTAATACCTGGCACTTGTAGAACACAATTTAAACTGTGAAATTTAAAACATATGTTTTAAATTCAGAAAATTAATAATTGAGCAAATATAGTCTCTTGCACAATTGGCAGTGCAGCAAAGCTTAGTTTCATTCGCTAGTCTGACTAATAAGATGAAAAACTCAAAAAGAAAAAAGAAAAAGCTGTGCTACTACTATTGTATAATAAAAAAGTGCTTGATTGATCACAGTGATAGGCTTCTCTGAATCACCAATGTACATTTATTGAACAATCAATACTGGGAGTTATAAGTTGAATATCCATCAGATATAACCAGATGAGTAATATTAGGGTTCAAGGGAAATTACAGTTTGAAATCTATGTAATATAAGCTTTCTATCTGCGCAGAAACCATAAAATATATTAAAATATATAAATATATTCTCTTGGTGGGTGGCACGCTCGTTGCAAATACACAGTCACCAGTGCCCTCCGTAGGAAGTCCCTGTATGGAGCCCCAAACAATAACAGCAAAGATCAGCAGCACTCAGACAAAATACCAGTTCAGAGCAGGTAAGTAACTCCAACGTTTCGATGATTTCATTCATCATCATCATCAGGGCAAAGAAGTACAAAAAATATGCTTACCTTATACCATGTCCCACACCACGTGCAAACAATGGCACCCAGAACTGGAAACAGGCACCCACTGATGACATCATCTCTAGATTCCCGTTATCACAGTGACTATACAAACACAGATACATAACATTACAAAAAAATACACAGCACCATAAAAAGCAGACAATGAAGGCAGAATGCTGAATAAGTATAAACAATCTGTCAGAAAACAGTCACATATTTTACAAAAGGCAATGTAAACGCAAATTTTAATTAAGGTCTTTCAAGGCTAAAGTGCCAAGGTGATATATCCAACGAGTTTCATATCTAAGGAGTTTCAAAGATCTATCCCCACCTCGTATCGAGTCAGGGATATGATCTATAATGATATACCTCAGAGTAGCAAGCCCATATCCAGCCTGCACAAAATGACACGCTATTGGCTGATCACTTGTACCATTTTCAATGGCCATTCTAATAGAGGAACGATGTACTGCCATACGTTCTCATAATATCCTATCAGTTTCACCAACAAATCCGAGTCCGCAAGGAGATAGAATAAGATACACAATGTATCTGGTAGTGCAAGGACATATCTAGTGGAAAAACTCTTCCCACTAAAGGGATGTTTAAAAGTAGTGGCAACCATTAAATAGTGGCATTTTAGATAGTTAAGGCACCTATAACAACCATTTCTTTCAGTTAGAAAAATAAGCAGCTGCATTATTCATCTTCTTCATTCCTGTAACATCCGTCTTCATCACCCAGTCCCTTATGTTTCTGCCCCGAGTGTAGCAGGGCATTATCTCCGTATCATTAAGGCGCAACTCATTGTCAGATTTAATAATTGGCCACCTCTGTTTTGCTGCCGTATGAGTATTATCACTCGCTGCATTAAAGGTATTGACCCAGGGCATCCGTGTCCTGGATGAATTCTTCTTTTTCTTAAACAATAGATCATCTCTAGACACTGATAATGCTCATAGTTTAGCACATATTAATTGTTGTAAATTATATCCTCTATCCACAAAATTACCAATCATATTATCAATGTGCATCTCAGCATCATCATCGTTGTTACATATGCGGTGAGCTCTAATAAATTGTGAATACACCAAACCATATTTGAGGGATTTAGGGTGAAAGCTAGATGCATGTAAAAAAGTATTCCTATCAGTAGTTTTTTTGAACAGAGACGTACTCAACACTCCCTGTGACAACCTAATTTGTACATCCAAAAAGATCACTAAATCAGAAACAATATTGTAGGTAAATTTTACAGAACTATCAGTACTATTGTGCATATTAAAAAAATATGTAAACTCTTGCTTAGTACCAGACCATATCATAAATAAATCGTCTTATAACATGTATAAAAAAATCATATTTTGGAAAAATTTGGGTTATTGAAAAAGAGATCCTGTTCAATCTGAAACATAAAAGAATTTGCATATGATGGGGTCATATTGGACCCCATCGCACATCGAGATGTTTGTAGGTAAAATTTACCATTGTACATGAAGTAATTTTTGGTTAAGACCATCTCTAGGAGATCCATAACCAAATTAACATCATATCTTGACGGGTTGTCAGAAATCAATCTACGCACTGCATCTGGTATACAATCGGGAAACCGGCTGCCTTAATACCGACAGACGGCTTCCCGACTGCCATATCCCTGCAAGGGTGAAATGCCGGGTATCTATATCTAGATGCCTGTCATTTCCTCGACGCCAAGAGACAGGCACCCGGCATCCCGATCGAAGGGATGCCGGGCGCCACGAGCGGACAGCCGTGGGGGGGAGGGTTAGGTTTAGGGCACCCAGGGGGACTTAGGGTTAGGCACCCCCTGGGAGGGTTAGGGTTAGGCTAGGGGGAAGGAGGGTTAGGGTTAGGCACCCCCAGGGGGGACTTAGGCACTTGGGGGGGAGGTTAGGGCTAGGCACCCCTAAGGAGGGTTAGGGGGTTAGGTCAGTTTATACTTACCTTAGCGATGATCAGGATTTCCAATGCTGTCGGGCTTCCGCTGCCGGAAACTCTGCTTTTGTCAGCCAGGCGGTATTTCATACCGAATCCCTGCATCCATACCCAAATCATTGGGGATAACAGTGTATAGATTGGACACATCTATACTACACAAAAAAGCATCATTAGGAATATCCTGAACTGCAGATAATTTCTTCAAAAAGGCAGTAGTATCCAACAGAAAATGACAATGTCCCACTACACATGGTTGTAATAAACTGTCCAAAAAGATAGAACATTGTTGAAATAATAATCCCCGTGCTGCTATAATGGGCCGACCCAGCGGGTTATCCAAACCTTTATGTATTTTAGGCAGCATACATAATAGAGCCACTACCGGGTGTTTAGGTATCAGCGCCTTGACCAAAGATTGTGTAATGATACCCTCTTCAACAGCCATCATCAACCTTTTTTCAAGTAACCTCCTAAAATCTGAGGTAGGGTCAGATTGTAATAACCGATACACAGAAGAGTCAGCCAATTGTCATTCAATTTCTTCCATATATACATCTAAATCCTGTATAACAATAGCCCAATAACAATAGGGCAAATAATATTATTAGGATAGCCAGACAAATCTTTTAAAGTTTAAAACTCCTTAGAAGTTAAATTATATTTAATGTTGGATTATATAAATATAAATATAATGTTGTTAAAAATAAAAATAACTATAATAAATATAGACTGACAACAGATGGTACAAATTGTATGATATAATTTGAAATATGTGTTAGTATAGGGTTATGTGAGTATATATATATATATATTTATATATATTTGCTCAATGAGAAATAATATATGAGAATGTATCAGAGATGTGTCTACATATTAAATATGAATATACGAATTAAGGTAAATAAAGTAAATGTTTTATGAGGTTTCTCTGAATCACTGAGAGGTAATCTAAATGAATTAAGATACTTCACCTAGTACATATTGAGATGTTGAGATCCCTATATAAGGGAAGGACTTTGACCTATTACCCCTATCTTGAAAAAGCTCCCAGAGAGGAGTGAATTGCGTCGAAAGGGGTTAACACTGTGACCAGTATCACTGCAATTTGGATCAAAGGTGGACACTATTGCTCACCGCTACCACTGATATATTCTGATGAGAATATCACAGTGAACCAGTGTCACGACCCTGTCTAGTTGTCACCTTTTTGCCTTGGGACTTACCCCTGTCAGCTCCCCCATGGATCTGTGTGTGTAATTTGCCTGGAGGATTTGCTCTGATTATTGCACCTGGTCTCTCCTCTGTCTGTGAGCACTGCTAGCCCTGATTGGAATCACACAGGTGTGGTTCTGATTCTCAGAGCTGCAGAGATGAATACTCCCTCTGCATGTTGTGCCTTCCGCCACTCAGAATGCTACTACCAGACCACCTGTCCGTATCCACCAATTGCTACCAGACCCATGGTATATATATCCTCTCCTGATAGCATTCTGGGCCTGAACATCTCGTCTTCCCGTGGTGTATGGTTCATGCATTCAAGTCTGTCCCTGTAACCTGCTACAGCAATCCCTGGCGCTATCCAGAAAACCTGTTTCAGCTGTACCTGGCAATCCAGTAAATCTGCTGGCAGCAACCCCCGGTGCTTCAAGAAAACCTGTTACAGCCAAGCCTGGCAATCCAGTAAGCCTGCTGACAGCAACCACTGGTGCATCCCGAAAACCTGCTACAGTAATACCTGGCATCCAGACGTCCTGTTACAGCAATACCTGGCCTGTGCTCTGCTGCTAGTCCTACTCCTGGTTGGTCCCTGGCACTCTGTAAACCTGCATCGTGTTACCCTGCCTTGCTTCCTGCTGTGGATCAACTCCTGCCCCTGTTACCTACCTATTCCCTCCCTGAACCTAAAATTCCCAAACCTACCCATTCCTTCCTGAAACCTGTTATTTCCAATTATCCTGTCCAGCCTGCAAATTCCCAAACCTACCCATTCCTTCCTGAAAGCTGTTATTTCCAATTATCCTGTCCAGCCTGCAAATTCCCAAACCTACCCAATCCTTCCTGAAACCTGTTATTTCCAATTATCCTGTCCAGCCTGCAAATTCCCAAACCTACCCAATCCTTCCTGAAACCTGTTATTTCCAATTATCCTGTCCAGCCTGCACCTGAGTTCTAGCCTTTGTCATAGTAATTTCAGATTACCCTGTTTAGCCCTCGTCTCAGCATTACCTGACTTCCCTTCAGCCATTGTCACATTCCAGTCCTGAGTCAAGTTCCAAGCTCATCAGTTCAGTCCACGTTGTTCCAGTCCAGAGTCAAGTTCTTAGTTCATCAGTTCAGTCCACGTTGTTCCAGTCCAGAGTCAAGTTCTTAGTTCATCAGTTCAATTCAACAAGTCTCCCTGCTGGTCCCAGTCCGGTCCCTCCAGTTCCTGTCATTTATCATCAAAGGCAGTTTTCACTGCTACCCAAGTCTTGTAAATAGAGCTATTTACATTATCTGTGATTCCAGTCATGCCGGCCTCCGTTGAAACCCGATCACCACCTGAGACAGGTAACTCGCAGACACCAATCATGACAGAATGTTCAGGCCCAACGATGGTGGCGGATCAAGCACCTATTACGGGACTAGATGCTTTCCGTAACTTGGTCACCCGCTTGGATTCACAGGAGGCCATACAGCATCAAGTGCTACAGCTTTTGAAAATCCTGAATAACCGGCTAGATGTTACCCAAACCTTACCTGAACCCCTAACTACCTTCCATCGACTGCTGGAACAGCTTCAGGCTCTACTCACCAAAATTTTTCAGATCATTCCTGAATTTCTTAGAGCTGCCTCTATCTCGACTAAAACCTCTGCCTTGGAATCCCTAAGAAACAAGGATTCTTCTGAACCAAGTACTGTCAGACATCGTAGTTACCCACGCCCCAAGCTCTCTGTGGTCGAACGCCAGCGGCGCAAAGATTTACAGCTCTGTCTCTATTGTGGGAGTTCTGACCACTTCATTAAAGACTGTTTCCTTTGCAACTCCAGCAGTGGTTCTAAGTGTCAACGTCTCAGTGCCCGTTCCGGTTCCAGCCCGGATTCTGCCCGTTCCAGTCCCAGCCCGGAGTCTGTCCGTTCCGGTCCCAGCCCGGATTCTGCCCGTTCCGGTCCCAGCCCGGATTCTGCCCGTCCCAGCAGGGGACTCCAGTCAGCAGCCCCAGGAGGGGTTTCAAGTCTCGTACCCCAGGAGGGGGTTTCTAGTCTCGTACCCCAGGAGGGGGTTTCAAGTCTTGTACCCCAGCAAGGGGTCTCAAGTCCCATTCCCCAGAAGGGGATCTCAAGTCTGGCACCCCAGCAAGGGGTTTCTAGTCTCGTACCCCAGGAGGGGGTTTCTAGTCTCGTACCCCAGGAGGGGGTTTCAAGTCTCGTACCCCAGGAAGGGGCTTCAAGTCTCATGCCCCAGGAGGGGGTCTCAAGTCTCGTGCCCCAGGAGGGGGTCTCAAGTCTCGTGCCCCAGGAGGGGGTCTCAAGTCTCATGCCTCAGGAGGGGGTCTCAAGTTCCTGTTATCAGGGAGAAGTGTCTTGTACTACAAAATCTGATCATGATTCCTGTTCAGCGTCTCCTGCAAATATCGTTTCAGAAGATGATAATCTCTGTAGCCTGTTCTCAGCTTTGATTGTTGATGCCACTGTCTCTAGCTCCCCAGGACTCCTTCCAGTTCCATCAGTTGGTCCGAATACCGAACATCTGTCAGCTTCTGTTGTTTTGACTCCTCATAAATCGGAGCATCCTCAAGTCTCTTCCAGCCCTGCACCTGAATGTGCTCCACAGTCCTCGAAGACACAGGATTCGTCGGATACTTCACCATGCATTTATTTTGATGGGGACTTATCTCAATACTATGCTTTATTGAAACAATTCTTCGGTATGATGAATTCTTCTCTGCCATGTGGAGTCAAGTCTACTAATATTGTAGAGTTTGCTATCTCATCTTTTCAAGGTAAAGCTTGGGACTGGGTTGCCCCTATTTACAACTCCAAAGATCCAATGCTTCAAAATATAAAGACTTTCAGTGAAGCTGTTGTCAAAGAATTTGGTCCTTACCCTGTAAACCAAAATTCTAGTGAAGTTCTCAGTTCCAAAATATTGTCCAAGCACTCTGTTTGTGCTACCAAGAATTCGTCCTCCACTCCTCTGAAATCTGAACAAGGTCAAGTTTTCAAGGGCCAGCGTGCCGAATTCCAGGCATCCCAAGAGAGCAGTACTTTTGAATCTGTAACCCAGAACATGACTTGTGCACACACCTCCTTGTCCCCTTTCTGCTACTGTTCCTCCCAAAATTCTGATCCTGTCCTTCCCAGCCACATATTTCCACAGGAGTTACCAAAGATTCCTGGTCCGTTGGTTGGCACAAAACGTTCTCGCAGCAAAAAGAAGAATCGGCAAAGGTCTTGAACTATCTCTTTTGTAGACTTTCCACTCCAAGTATCCCAAGAAATTGAGAATTGGGAAGATGTCTGAAGAAGGTTTTTGTTTTGGTGTCCGGAGTCCACCCATAAAGAGGGGGGTACTGTCACGACCCTGTCTAGTTGTCACCTTTTTGCCTTGGGACTTACCCCTGTCAGCTCCCCCATGGATCTGTGTGTGTAATTTGCCTGGAGGATTTGCTCTGATTATTGCACCTGGTCTCTCCTCTGTCTGTGAGCACTGCTAGCCCTGATTGGAATCACACAGGTGTGGTTCTGATTCTCAGAGCTGCAGAGATGAATACTCCCTCTGCATGTTGTGCCTTCCGCCACTCAGAATGCTACTACCAGACCACCTGTCTGTATCCACCAATTGCTACCAGACCCATGGTATATATATCCTCTCCTGATAGCATTCTGGGCCTGAACATCTCGTCTTCCCATGGTGTATGGTTCATGCATTCAAGTCTGTCCCTGTAACCTGCTACAGCAATCCCTGGCGCTATCCAGAAAACCTGTTTCAGCTGTACCTGGCAATCCAGTAAATCTGCTGGCAGCAACCCCCGGTGCTTCAAGAAAACCTGTTACAGCCAAGCCTGGCAATCCAGTAAGCCTGCTGACAGCAACCACTGGTGCATCCCGAAAACCTGCTACAGTAATACCTGGCATCCAGACGTCCTGTTACAGCAATACCTGGCCTGTGCTCTGCTGCTAGTCCTACTCCTGGTTGGTCCCTGGCACTCTGTAAACCTGCATCGTGTTACCCTGCCTTGCTTCCTGCTGTGGATCAACTCCTGCCCCTGTTACCTACCTATTCCCTCCCTGAACCTAAAATTCCCAAACCTACCCATTCCTTCCTGAAACCTGTTATTTCCAATTATCCTGTCCAGCCTGCAAATTCCCAAACCTACCCATTCCTTCCTGAAAGCTGTTATTTCCAATTATCCTGTCCAGCCTGCAAATTCCCAAACCTACCCAATCCTTCCTGAAACCTGTTATTTCCAATTATCCTGTCCAGCCTGCAAATTCCCAAACCTACCCAATCCTTCCTGAAACCTGTTATTTCCAATTATCCTGTCCAGCCTGCACCTGAGTTCTAGCCTTTGTCATAGTAATTTCAGATTACCCTGTTTAGCCCTCGTCTCAGCATTACCTGACTTCCCTTCAGCCATTGTCACATTCCAGTCCTGAGTCAAGTTCCAAGCTCATCAGTTCAGTCCACGTTGTTCCAGTCCAGAGTCAAGTTCTTAGTTCATCAGTTCAGTCCACGTTGTTCCAGTCCAGAGTCAAGTTCTTAGTTCATCAGTTCAATTCAACAAGTCTCCCTGCCGGTCCCAGTCCGGTCCCTCCAGTTCCTGTCATTTATCATCAAAGGCAGTTTTCACTGCTACCCAAGTCTTGTAAATAGAGCTATTTACATTATCTGTGATTCCAGTCATGCTGGCCTCCGTTGAAACCCGATCACCACCTGAGACAGGTAACTCGCAGACACCAATCATGACAACCAGGGCTCATTAATGTAAAGCTGCTCCATATCACGAGGAGATACTGAGTGACGCGGTACAATTGACGGGGTAGATAAAGATAATATTTTCCAAGAAGACCGCAGCATCGGTTGGACACCTTCCCCCCGTCTTGGCCACGACTGTGTCCCAGTGCACAAATATACAGACTTTCCCACGCTCGACTCCAGGATTGCGAGTGGAAGTTAGCCATCACCGTACTTGCCGTCTGGATTACATCACAAGTGGGCCAACTCTTTTTTAACAAGTGTTATCTCCAGGCCCTATGAGCAAGGGGAAACCGACATATTACAAACACCAAGCTCCGACTTATGTGAGGAAGCACTGGATATAGTGGAAGTCCGAGCTACTCACTGGAATATTTAGTCGGAGAATCATAACTCTGGTTCTACATACAACCAAGCGGTGAGCACTTAAGTATAATTAAGTATGATATATTATACTTGAAAATCAAATAAAGACTATCCACATGTGGATCCACTATACAACTTATTTGGTATTTTAACTAACCATAAGTTACTTTTTATAGCAGTGTGCTGGATATATTACTAACTTTTTATAGATAGATACTATTATAAATACTAATATTTATAATTGTTTGTTCAATAAATGTATATTGGTGATTCAGGGAAGCCTATCTCTGTGATCAATCAAGCACTTGTTTATTACAGAACAGCAGTAGCGTAGCTTTTTCTTTTTTCTTTTTGAGGTTTTTGTCTTATAGGTCAGGCTAGCAACTGACACTAAGCTTTGCAGCACTGCCAATTGTGCAAGAGACTATATTTGATCAATTATAAATTTTCTGAATTTAAAATATGTTTTAAATTTCACAATTTCAATTGTGTTCTACAAGCGCCAGGTATTAACTGAGGACATTAGTTCTACTAATAAGCCTCAGTTTATTTTTTAGCATTTGACTCTGTTGACAACTCTCTTCTCATAAAAACACTACATTCCCTAGGTCTGCAGGACACAGCCCTATCCTGGTTCTCATCCTACTTATCTAATCACTCTTTCAGTGTTTGTTTCTTTGAATTCACCTCCTCTTCACTACCTGGAGTATCACAAGGCTCAGTCTTAGGTCTTCTGCTTTTCTCAGTATATACCATATCTCTTAGAAAACCAGCTCTTTTGGATTTTAGTATCATCTGTATGCAGATGCTACTCAAATCTACATATCCTCTCCAGATTTGTCACCATCTGTATTGGTCCACATTACTGAATGTTTCCCTGCCATTTCATCTTGGATGTCATCTTGCCACCTCAAACTTAACATTTCCAAAACAGAATTAATAAGATGTCCACGAGCAAATAGTAGTTACCAATCTGATATCTCTAACACTGGTGATAACTCGACAATCAAACCCACCCCACAAGTTTGCTGCTTAGGTATCATTCTTGACTCTGAACTGTCCTTTGTTCCCTACATTCAATATGTCTCCAAATCATGTTGTATGCAACTAAAAAACATTTTCAGAAGATAAAAATAGGATATATGAGCACAACAGTTTTGAATAAAAATATACAATTTATTTATAAAGCAGAAAAAATTAAATATACATGTATACAAACAATATTCAATGAGTTAATTAGAGAACGTGATCAATAGTCCCTGTGGTTTTTAAGTGATTAGTTTTCCTAATCACTCACTTTTGATATCGCTTGACACATAGTATAACAAAACATGCCAGGAGAAAAATAAGCACTATGATCCAGTGTTTTAATGCAACTTTGTAACAGTCCTTTGTTATTAGAATGGTATTTTAAAGATTACAGCTGTAAAGTCCACAAGGTATGCATACCGTTACAGATTGTAGTAGGTCTCAAACCTCCCCCCGTGTGCTCACTTCAGCCCCTCGCTTAACCCTTTGTTACTTTCAGGACTTAGCACAGTGCTATCATGGACGAGGATAGAACTCTACTTAAGGAGGTAGATTTCAGCGTGTTTCCATCTTGGTCTTTCAGTAGCAGTGGGGCGCAGTGAGTATTAGCACAACAACCGGAAGGGAGGGAGTCCAGAAGGCGGCTTAAGTATTTGAAAATTAGTGGTCTTAAAGCATCTGTCCAGCAAACACCGGGTCATCCCTTATGCATTTCTACACCTTGTACATTGGCGGTTTCTTTAAAGGTTCAAGCAATGAATATCCTGCTATGTCCTGGCTGTATATTTATTTGACTTTTGTCCAATAGAAATCTTTCTTTCACAGATGAATGTTAATCAACACCTGAAGGTAATTAGTCAATCACACATACTAAATATATTTGCAAGGTATATAAGAGAGAGTAGATACACCATTAAAACATATTCATATAAAAATATACAACATAAAAAAATATATATAAAAAGAAATATAAGAAGATTAATTCCCATACATCAATTTATACACAAAATGTAATAACAGGATGGCATCACATATATTATCATTATAGACCAAGAGATGACTATACAACTATATCTAGCACCTGATATTCTATTTAAACTGTATTTACTATATCTAGCACCTGATATTCTATTTAAACTATTTTCAGAGTATGACCATATCTTACACAAGGCACTGTAATAGCTCTAATACATGCACTGTTAAGGAACACATGCCTATTTTGCATAAGCCCTCTAGAACCATAAACTTCTGTCTATAACATCTGCCCTTATTCCCTTAGAGCACAGGTTCTCAAACTCGGTCCTCAGGACCCCAAACAGTGCATGTTTTCCAGGTCTCCTCACAGAATCGCAAGTAAAATAATTAGCTCCACCTGTGGATCTTTTAAAATGTGTCAGTTCATAATGAGTACACCTGTGCAGCTGCTGTGTGACCTGGAAAATGTGAACTGAGTGGGGTCCTGAGGACCGAGTTTGAGAACCACTGCCTTAGAGATTAATACTCTCAACGGTACTGAGTTGCTGCCAGGTCTTAATCTCAGAGTAGTAGAGGCATACAAAATGACAGGTGATCACATGATAAAGGCTGGAATAGTAGAAAAACACTTGCAATACAATGAGACTGAATGGTTCAATATGTGTGTAGATAATAACAACAGGAACTAACAATAGTAATAACAGACTGTAACAGGTGATAGCAAACAACGATGTCAAGGTTCCAAAAGTAAGGTGATACGTAGCAATAGATGTTTTGCAGGAAGCATGAGACCATAGATCAGACCGGCTAGGCACACAGCGATAAGAAATACAACAGCACTGAGTAGACACCAGGATCAGCAAGCTAACTCCAAAGCAAGAACCTATAACTGGCATGCAGTGAAAGGCTCGCTACCTTTTAACTAAAACATGGGCCAATCAGGAGTCTCCACAGAGACCAGCCCTCTAATGAATAAACCTAATGCAGCTGAACAGCTGAACATCTCAAGCAGCGTCCCAGCTGCTAGGTAACAGCCGGGACCAAGAGACACTTCAGCAGTCTAAACCCTGGTCGCTTACAGACCATCAGGACCATCAGCCTGTGCAGCCTGCATGATGTGGCATCCCTGTCGCCTGGCAAAGGAGGTGAGCCATCGCAATGGTTCATAACATGCACTCATTCTCTCCAGCATTGATTATTGCAATAGTCTCCTTACTGGTCTTCCTCAAAACAGACTCCCACCACTATAATCCATTTTGAATGCAGCTGTGAGGTAATCTTTGCTAATTGTTCGTCTTCTGCTCCCCTCTGTCAGTCCCTCCATTGGTTACAGGTTTTCTGCTGTATTCAATATAAAATACTTTTACCTACACATAAGGCTATTAACCAAACTACACCAATATACATCTCTTCACTTATTTCAAAATATCTCCCAACACAATCTCTCTGCTCAGCGCAATATCTGCACCTATCATCCACACATATTACTTGCTCCTATTCACAGTTACAGGACTTTTATTGGGCTGCACCAACTCTGTAGAATACCCTCCCACGCAAAATAAGACTTTCCTCTAGTCTCAAAATCTTCAAGTGTTCACTGAAACCAATCTCTTCAGACAAGCTTATCAGATTCCAGAACATAGCCTCCATAAGCTTTCCTACCCATTTACATCCCCACTATACAGTCGACACATCACTCTACATTTTCTTACTTTCACATCCTCTGTGTGACTGGGTCATACAGCCCATCTTATATCTCTGCAATCTGGCTGGACCCTTTTGCAATAGGTTGTACCTATCCTTGTGTATCAATGCCTATTTCCTATAGATTTTAAGATTTGTAGGATTTCAAGCATGTCACTCTTACCTCTATATCTGTCTGTTACTACCCAGTCTTGTTTTATTACTGTTTGTTCCCAATTGTAAAGCGCTATATAGGTAACTGTTATTAATAATAATAATAATAATAATAATAATAATAATAATAGCAACTCTGCCCATTACACTCCCACAACATGGTTCTCTTCTATGCATACATGCGCAGTTTGCTAAATATCACTAGATGTGACTGTATTTGAATTTACACGCACCTCAGACTCAAGCCCAATGTGTGCTATAAGAAAATGGTCACTGCTCTCCAGTATACTGATGACAGCATAGGTGACTGTGCCCAAGGATATGTGATTATTTTGATTAATTACAGGGGATGTTTGATGAATTGCATGAACCAGGTGGAAGGGATAGAGTTAGAGGAGGGTAATTTATTTTTCTCACTGCTGAGGGTTTCCTCACCCCTGTGCTGAGGCCAAATTCTGACATTGGCGCTCGTCAAATTCCAACATCAACATTGCTGCTTTTTCAGGCAGTACCCACACAAATTACAATTTTTTATTTTTAGAAAATATTATTAGTTTTTTTTTGCTTATTCCAACATGTAAAAAGAATAAATAATGAACCAAAGTGTGGAGTACATAATTCCTTCGATTTTTACAAAGTCATCAACAGCACCACCTCCTCCATACTTGACTGTGGGCTGAATGCAAGCAGGAAGCATTTGCTCACCTGCCACATGACAAAAGAACTTGCGCCTCTTGGACTCAAACAAATCAAACTTTAATTTGTCCGTGGAAATAACCTTCCACTTACTAGTGGTCCTGTGCTTTTTTGTCCATAAAAGCTGCTACTTTTTATTTATTGGCCTAAGCAATGGTTTTCGGCCTGCAACACATCACTTCAAGCCATCAGCTACAAGGCGGCATTTGACAGTCATGACTGACATGCTTCTCTTCCTCGTTTCCATCAGAATACCAAGGGTCTGACAAGCTGTTTGTAATCTGTGCTGTTTGGAACACATTCTGATACATTTTTTCTCCATTTTTGTGGTCACTTAAGGTTATCCAGTTCATGGGCGATCACGTATACTGAGGGTACACTGCACACTACTGAGAGAAACCTTCTCCAATCAAGTGGGCACCCAGCTGGTCAAGGGGATGGAAGCAGTGGGCTGAGCACAGGTTGAGCAGTAACACCAGGGCCCAGAGCCACACATTCCTATGCTTTCAGCAGCCCAGAGTCACGGCCAGCAGACTGGCAAGTGTTATAAGGCTCGGCAGTCATTGGCGGAGGCTATGATCACTCTCCCTCTGCAGTATCATCTATTCAGTACTGGGAGCATGGCAAAGCAGTAGCACTGCAAAGGGGGACATTTGTCATCCTCAGCAGCTGACCTGGGCCCCTCCAGCTGTTATGAGCCATTATGACAGCTCATTTCAGTAAGTTCTGGCCAGAGATGAGAGGGTTAACACGCAAAGACTGTCACATTGAGGTATGGTCCAGGCTTATTGCTCCCAGCTAGGAAACCTCTGTGAACATGCAGCATTCAGAAGCTCATAGTGGTAATTACCATAGGCTGGTCTCATTTGTTCACACAGGATTGGCTCTGACTTCTTTTATAGGGCAGTCAGCCCATTCCTGCCTTGCCAGAGATAGTTTCTTGTGGAAGTCTTGCCATCCAGTCCCTGTTCCTGCTGTTGGTATTCCTGGTTCCTGTCCTGGCTCTGCCTTGCATTACCTGTACGTGTTGCAAGTATACCTGGAACATTCATTATGCTGCAAATCCACTAAGCCGTTAGTGTTGTGTACTGTTGCTACACCACCCTGTAATATATGTACATATCTCTGGCTGATAATATCCTCTGCAAAACACACACTGATTAATATTTTGCTATTCCATTCTGCATTATATTTTATGCTGCAATTCCATACTGCCAGCTGCATGTGTTTATTGCTATACCATCTTGCAATATATCTGTTTTTTGTGATTGACACTAGTGTGTATATATGCAATCAATTTGTTATTGTCCACAGTGCACGCCACTCTGTGGTAATTACCATGCAATATTATTACTTAGTATTGCTAATATACATGCAACCTGTTATTAGTGTGCAATCTATTTTGCTTGTGTCCTCGGCTGCAGGCTGCTCCCTGGTTAATATTACCTTTGTACTACTACTCCAGTGTTACCTTGTGAACTCCCACTGTTTGTATAAGTCCCTAATGTCCGGAGATTAAGAACTGGCGGCATCCTAAGTACTGCTGAGTGCATCGTACTCTATAGGAACATGAGCGGTTGTTATAGGAAGAAGCCCTCCCTAGAATGACTCTAGGGAACTTATACAAATACAGGGGAGATTCATTTCACCAACAAGCCCAGGCTTGGGTAATCAGTACTAATCCTCCCCCCTCTCGGCTTCCCTGCTTACACAAGGGGTGGCCATAATAATTTTTAAACAAGCCGTATTCCTCAGAATGTGGACACTTTCTTAGAGTGTTGTGGTGCTTAAACATCTTAAACTCATATGTTGCTATAACTAAGACATAGGACCTGTTTGGAGTGCAGCATCTGTTATGTAAACTTCAGAGTATTCTAACTCCTACTTTTATGACTCTTCTAGTATTGGTAGCTATGCAATTAGTGTTAAAGTTCATGAGAAAAACAGATTTATCTACATAATTACACAGACAAATATATTATTGCAGAGCCTCGCCAGGAGATCCGGCTGTGTCGGTCAAAGGTCACTCTAGTTTTACTACAGAGCATTGCAGCATAACACTCTGCATATATACCTGCTAGTTTGACATAATTGCTAAGATACTGTATGTCCCTGCCTTACTCATCTCTTTATCCATAACAGCAGTGAGGATTGAGAGCTCATCTCCTGAGAAGCTTGCTGCTCTCATGCTTACAACTGAATGAGGCTTAAGAGCAGTGACAATACTGATTGACTGTTCCACAACATAAGGGCTGTCCTTGTCATCCTCCGCTCACTACTGCAACATCTTAAGCTAAAATAACTGATAAATGAACTTTTCTACTAAATATAATAGCCTTTTTGTGCACATATAACATGGACAGTTTACTGCGCCAAAAAGATCAAAATGTGCCAAAATGTGGTACAAAATACAGTATATTTTACCCCCAAGCAGTACAGTATATAAGGACCCACACCAAGATCATGCAGTCAGGGTAGGCAGAGTAGGCAGAGCCTCCCCTGTCATACTTCCTGTCAGACTGCAGAGTTTTGACTATAAATATTATTAGAATAATACAATATAACTTATAAATATCTTCTTTGTATTATTCTGATTGGTTTTATAGGCAAAACTCACAAAAATTGCAGCACTCCCTGGAATACAGGGAGATATGAAGCAGTAAGAGCTCAGCCTCACCTTTGATAGCTCAGACACTGTCTGGAGCTGGGGGCTGGGCCACAAAGCAGCCAATAAAAATAAGAGCTAATGGAGGCATGCTTCACTGTGAGGGGGCGTGCCTTGAACTCTGACGGACACCTCTGACGATCAGATGACCAGTCCAGGAAGTACTCAGGCACCAGAGCTCAGCACTGCAGGAAGGAAATTGGCATATGTAGACAGAGGAAACGCACAAAGGAGAAAAAATTATGGAGGGTCCGTTGCTAGGGGCAGATCTGCGTGTGTGTGTGAGGGATTTTTTTGTGCTAGGGGAGATCCTAGGTCAATTGTTCTGTGTGTTTGTGTGAGGGAAATCTTTTGTTCTAAGGGGGATCTTCTGTGCTAGTGGGAGATATGTGTGAGGGGGATTAGTGCTTCAGGAAATCTGTTTGTGTGGAAGGGAGACCTGTGTGAGGGGGGGGAATCTGTGCAAGTGCGGAGGTTCATATATCAGTGTGTTAATCTGTCTCTGATACTAGCCAGTGCCCAGGGGCATTTCAAGAGAGGAGGGGGCCCGTGTGCAGTCTCTGTCATTGGCCCCCTCCTCTCAGTCCAGTGGCTGGCAGTGCACAGAGTGCAGCACGGCCAGTGCCACACTGATAGACTCTGGGCACTAGAGTGTGTCCAGAGTCTATAGCGCATGTACTGTGCATGCGCAAAACGATGGAAAAATGTCTGCGGCGACCATTTTCCAGGCGTTGTTAAAGTGCTGACACCAGTGCTGACGTGGGACTCCGGAGAGGTAAGTATAATAAGGGTGCAAGGTGTGTGGTCCAGGCACCGCACACCCTGCACCCATTATAAATACGCCCCTGCCAGTGCCTCCCCATCCATTGACCTCATCGCACGACCCTGTCCCACACACATTGTTTTAAAAGCTATAGGATGTAAGACAGTCCAGGAAGCATGAAGAAGTATGACCTTTGTTCATGAATAATTGATTTGGGATCCTGAGTGTTCATTAAATGGATGCATAATCGTATAAAGGCTGGGCAATAGAATTTTGTCCACATATGATGACATTTTAAAGGCATTGGAGCACACCTGCAAGCCCTGGATATTACAATCTAATCTGATATGAGATGCTAGAGGTTCAACCACCAGTGCTAATATCGGAGGACAATGGACAGCCTTGTCTAGTTCCATTTTGGAGGGAGACTTTATCAGAAGGGATAGCAGTGATTTAAACTTTATCAGACAGGTTAAGTAAGGTTAAGAGTAAAGAGCCAATATACCATGCAAAAAGTCTCCAGAAATGACTAAAGCTTATAGAGTGTAAATTATCAGGGGCAGATTAGTCATATGGCCCCTATACACGGTGCGATTCAAAGTTGGTAAGATGTGTTGTAAGATTGCCCTTGAAATTCTTCATACGATGTGGTCAAATGGTGTACGATTGATCGTTACGATCATAGGATAAGATGCATAGAAGTGTGTCACATGGTACATGATCGGTTGAGATCTCTCTGCAAAACCATCTGATCTGCACTCCAGCTAGAGGATGGCAGGGATGCGCATCGGGGTCGCAGAACACCTATTTTCATATGATTGGTCTGTACAACCCGTATAAACTGTCCTAATCGGGTAAAAAATCGTACCGTGTATGGGCAACCAATAGTCCTTACCAGAACTTTTCCCATGCATCATGGGGCAGCCTGTAGGTTTCATAATGGAGGCTGCAAAGACTTTTGGGTGGAGTGCGAATGTGGGAGGGCATAGTAGTGAATTATATTGTTTGACATCATTAAAATGCTCTGTTATGGAGGATGTAGTTATTATACCTCCTCGATGGATGCGGCAATTGAAATCCCTGCGCCGGAATCCCGACCTGTGGCCAGAACACCGGCGCCAGAATCCCAATGCCAGTTGAGATGCTGATTCCAAAATCCCAACAACTGGCACCCTGAACGTAAGTATAGTGGACCAGGTTAGCTGTTATTCACCCGGGGGAAGAGGGTTAGTTTTAGGCACCATGGGGGGGTTAAGGTATGGCTGCAGGGGAGGGGAGGTTATGGTTAGGCACCACTGGAGGGAGATTAGGGTTAGGCACTATTGGGGGAAGGTTATGTTCAGGCACTAAGTGAGGAGGGTTAGGTTTAGGCACTAACAGGGATGGTTAGGGTGCAGGGGGGAGGGTTAGGGTTAGGATGTAGCAAGAGAGGGTTTGGGTTAGGGGGTGAAGGGAGGAGGGTTAGCATACTTACAGAGCCCCTGTAGTGATACAGAGCATCTGGATGCCATTGTTGTTTTGACAGCCGGCATCCCGACTGCCGGTCTCCCATACCCAACCCCTATCATGGTGGTCACTAGTTTGTTGTCTATATTATATGTCAGTCAAAATGTTGTTCCCTGTAATATATGATGGGCACTAGGATACTTTCTGTATTGTATTCACTCACTTGGCTGCTCTCTGTATCATATTACAGTCAGTGAGATACTATTTATATAGAGACCACTAAGATTTTATTTGCATTGTTTTTCGGTCACTAGGCTGCTCTCTGCACTGAATGGGAGTCACTGGGATGCTCTTTGTATTTTATGGTGATTACTAGTATGCTTTCTCTATTTATTTTGCCAGCCAATAAGAACCATTATATATTGTATGGCAGTAACTAGAATCTCTATTGTTTGGCTGTTACTAAAATGCTCTCTGTATTGTAAAGTGGTCACAAGGATACTCTGTCTATTGTATAATGGTCTTTAGGATACTCTTTGTATTGTATGATAATCACTTGGATCAGTATTTCCCAACCTCAGTCCTTAAGGGCACACCAACATGATATCCATGCTTGAGCACAGATGGTTAACTCAGAATAACTGTACTAATTAAGACACCTGTATGGCTATCCTTGAAACCTGGATTGTTAGTGTGCCTTGAGGACCATGGTTGGGAACCCCTGACTTGGATGGTTTATATAGTGTTAGGTAAGAGAGGTGGTCTCTAACCTGAATTGCTCACATTTCTGTGGGATCAGCTCCTTCCAATGGAGTCTAGAGTGAAGCCTGTCCAGATTGCAGCAGCAAGGGAGATTTGGAACTCTGGGTTTCGCAGTTGCACAAACCCAGACGGAATCCTCACTGGAGAACAGGAAGTTTAAAACTCTCATACGCCCACTACTCTGGGCACTGACACTGGCTAGCATCCAGTATAGTAGGCCAAAGTTTCCTTAGTGCCAGGGACTGATGATTGGCTATGCTGAAGGAGCATGACAGATTGTGGCTTCAGCCACTGCAGCAAGCTGCCTATTAAGCACTGGGAGTGCTGGTACATTTACTTTTAGTTGTTTATTTGTGTTAAATGCCTGTGTGTGTCCAGGCCAAAGCCTATGCATGCTAAAGTGCAGTGTCTGTTGCTATTAAAGACACTGCTTTACCGAGTACCTGCCTGTCTTAAGTCCTCATTTCTACACCATGTGTAAATCAGTTACAAGAATGCTCATAATATTCTATGTCAATCAATAGGATGCTATCTGAATTGTATGATGGTCAGAGCTTTACTCTTTGTATTGTAGTGCGGTCACAAGAATGCACTCTCTGTTGCACATCTACCTCTGGGTTGCTTTCTGTTTTGCTTCATAAGTCTATGGGATCTATATTGTATATAAATATAGATATACAGATATATAAGATATATATAGATATATAAGATGCTCTCTCTATTGTTTCCCACCCAACACCAAAGAAAAAGAGAAAGAAAAAATAGCCAAAGATTAGTGAGGGAGGGGGAAATGCTGAAAAGAGACAGCTTCATGTAGGGAGATGACCTAAATAAACTGCAGCTCCACTCGTAATCCCACTCATTAACTCTACCAACTGCAGCCGAGGGGTCAGTGAACTGATTAATAGGTCACTCTCCATTTGATATACCTTTTTGGCTGATTGTCCCTATTGGGGTCTGTAGTCTAAGGTTGGTTAACCAGGCTTTGAAGGTATGGTGGAGTCTCATGTGACCTATGGAATTTCTAAGTGGGCAATTGGTCCTGCAAGTTTTTCTAGACATCTGATTGGCAGTCATTGATCTTTGCCAGCTGCTGTTTCTATCAGTCTAATTTTTCTAAAACATAGATATATTTTATAAGAGTACAATAAAAATGATGTTTAGGTAAGTTCATCTTAACAATAAATCAATTCACTGACCTTTTAATAAGTTCACTGACCTCTTGGCTGCAGTTCTTTCCTGCTACATGGGGTACCGACCAGGAGCTAAATGGATGCCATCAGCCTGGAAAAGGGGATCATCAGTGTAACATATGTGGGGGTGTATAAACACAGAGCCAACCAAAGAAACCACCCTTCTAGCCTTCAAAGAGTTGACCTTCCTAGCTTTGTCCACAACCACACCATGGCCACCCTGCCACTGCAGACATGGAAAGACAGACAACTAAACCAGCGAGCACCAAGGCCACAACTGAGCGACCAATTCCAAGTCACAAACAATTGCGAACCACAAGCCAAGAGCTACCCGAGGCCCCAAATCATTCACACCAACGTGTACAACCAACACTGCCAGTGGCCCAAACTCTTCAGCAACAGCAAAAATAAAGAAATGCCCCTCAGCCACTATGACACTACCACACGTGAGTTACCAGCCGGATAAAGGCTCCAAACAAAAAAAGGCCAAACCTAATGCAGTGTCTTACCTTGCATACGCTTGTGAGCCAAAATTATGCCCAGGAAGCTCTAAGGGTCCTAGGAACAATGGAGCAAACCGCAAACCCCTCCAATCCAGCGAGATGACCTGCCAACAGTGAGAGGGGTATAAGTCACCAATCAAGGCAGCAGCGGGGGTGAGGGACCTAAACCATAATCATTGAAAGTGGGACAAGGCGCCAGCAACCAAATTCTTCACCCCATGGACATGACGCACTACAAAACAGATGTTACACTCCAGACACCAAAGCACCAACTGCACTAAAAGCCATAAAACTGGCAACAACGAAGATCGTTGACGGTTAACAGCCTGTACCATGCCCAAGTTACCACACCAGAAAATCGTGTGCCGGTTACAGAAGCACACTCCACACAGTTCCATAGACACCATGATAGGGACAATCTCCAGTAAAAGAAGGTACTTGATGAGCCCACCAGACACCCACTCCTCCAGCCAAGCGTCGGCCAACCAAGAACCCATCAAGTGTGCCCCAAAACCCATGGCACCTGCTGCATGAGTGAAAAGCTGTAACTGCAAATTAGAAAAAGGAAGGGTGGGACAGAAACGCAAACTATTAAACCAGAGCCAGAAATTAATCCCAAACCCTGAGGTCCTGCCATAACTCCGCAGGCAATCTAATTAAGTGGTGAGGCTTACGTACATCCACAGTTGTAATGCAATTTCCTACAAAAAGTCCTACCCATGGGAATAATTTGGCAAGTAAAATTAAACAATCTAGTAGAGACTGCCCCTGATACAGTGATACTTTGCCAAAATAGTGGCGTCATGTAATTTATCCACCATCTCCACCGACAAATGGCAACAGCAAGCCGCAATGTCAGTTTTGATGCCCAAATAAGAAAGACGAGTGCAGGGACCCTCTGCCTTATCTGCAGCAGTAGAAACCCAAAGTTTCATGAAATCAACCCACACCAGAAAAACAGCAAATATTCGCAAAGTGGGGAACCCCCGGGGCCGACACAGAGAAAGTCATCCAGGTAATGTGCAGTGCCCGACTCACCCATACCCTTTCTTCATTTGACCACTTTTGGTAGGTACTAACCACTGCATACCAGGAACACCACACAAGACCTGCCATTATGGAGATGCTTTGACCCAGTCATCTAACCATCACATCACAATTTGGCCCTTGTCAATGTTGCTCAGATCCTTACGCTTGCCCATTGTTCCTGCATCCAACGCATCAACTTAAAAAACGGACTGCTTACTTGTTGCCTAATTTATTCGACCCCTTGACATGTTCCACTGTAATGAGATAATCAATGTTATTCACTTCACATGTCAGTGGTTTTAATGTAATTGCTGATGGGTGTATAATTGTATAGTGGCACCTAGTGGAACTACACCCAATAACTACTGCTTTCAATAATGCAAGGTAATTCAAGGTAACAATTGGGATGGTGAATAATAAGGACAACCATTCCAGTGGGGAATGTTCAGTGGGAGTGACAAAAACCAGAGGAATACAATGAGAACACTGAGATACCAAAAATTCTATATGTAGTAAACAACTAGAACTAAAATGAACCCAATTGATAGCAAGTTACAAGAGGGGGCCTTCGTCCATAGGAATCTTCCTGCATCATATTTATCTGCCGAAAAGGGATTGCAGAGCCTTTCTATTTTTCCCCAGAGTCTGGGCCAGGAGTTGAGCTTGATGGAAGGTGCTCCCTGAGCCATCTTTGCAGTGAGGACTGACATTGCTGCTCCTGGTGTTTGGCCTCCATATTAATCCTGCCCAAAAACCCTTCCCTGGAGCCAGTGGCTGTTGGTTGCTCGACACCTCAAACCCTACCTTTGCTGCTGGGCTATCTACCGCCCATTTCAACCTGCTCGTTTTTGTCACTGGAGCATGCCATGGCTGTGGGTGACAGTGATGTGTGATCAGGTGAGGCAGGTTAGCAGAACCTTTTCCTTAGGTATACTCCAAAGTTTTGACTGTAAAAATTATAAGAAAAATGTAAAGAAACAATTATAAATATCTACCTTTGTATTATTCTAATAATTTTCTATATAAAACTCTGTAGAGTAAAAAATGTATGACAAATGAGGCCCTGTCTACCTTTTCTGCACATCCCTGATCAAAAGTACCAAATTTCCAGCACTATATACTGTTGCACCTTTGTATAATGCCCACATGAACCCTCAGGTTTATATATGTGTCTGTAAATCTGGCTTTGATACTAGCCAGTGCCTCCCCAGCCATTTACCTCACTGCACATCACTGGTTGGTGATGCTCAGATGGCAGGCAGTATCTCCTGACTATGTTCTCCAGGTGCCCCATGCGTGTGACTGTGTTACTGGCTATGCTACCTTGCTGCTGTTGGGCTGACCACTGAGTGCCCATTTCAGCCATGCTACCTCCTTACTGCCTCTGCTGCGGCTCTGCTATGTCTGGATTCTCCCTTCACTGAACTCATGGGCATTGTTGCCGGCCATTCCCCGATGATTTCCTACCTCTTGCACCTTAGCATAGCCTGGTTCATCGAAGCCTCTGCTTGTGAAGCACTGGGGGTCTCCTGCTGCAGTCCCTCTCTTGCTGGTCTTTCCTCTGCAGTTGGTGCCTGCTCTGCCTGACCTCAAGCCTCCTGTGTTCAGCTCCAGGATCAAGTTCTCTGACACCTGGTGTACCAGCAGTTTCTCTCCCCTGTCTGTCTTCTCCCCTCTTCTTTTTGTTTCTCCACCTTCCCTTCTTTCTATTCCCCAGTTTTAGTCCCATTACCTCCCCTGTTCTTCTCTCCATTCCCCATTCTTTTTTTTAATCTCTTTTATTCCCTGCAGGTTCTAGACCTCTTCTGTGCCTCCTTCTATCTTTCCAGGATTGGTTCCTGATCCCACTGTTTATGTCCTGACTCCTGACCATCTCCCTGCACAGAGCACCTTCCCACAACTTTCTTCCCTGGCTAGTGGATCTTGGAACTTTTGAGCCCTAACACCCTCTCTCACAGGTTTATCATACTCGATTTACGTCACCCCCATGCTTGCTTCACCATAATTTTTTATTTTAACATTGAGGTATGTCATATAACTACAAGTAACTCCAGTAATCCACTGCAGGGGAACAGAAAGGATACGTATAACAGAGGCAAGATTCCGCAGGCTGTGGCACAGTTAACTGGGTACCTTGTTCAACTGTTGTCCTTCTCATTAGCTCTTACTGTAATGTTATGATATTGCCACCCAGTGGTTCCCTTGGTGTATTACTGTATCTGCTCTTTAGTATTTCTTTTTACTGTGGCCATACTCATACTGTTAGCAACTATACTATGATATTGCCACCTAGTGGCCTTCTTGGTGTATTACTTGTGTTCTTATATTTTTATTTGATTGTGGTCATACTATTTTCAATTCTTTTGTTGTGTTTATTTTTTTTCCTGTCCCACTTTATTATAATTTGTCCTTTGTTACATGCATGTTTATAAATATATCTGTTTGATTATCTTGAAATAGCTTTTGAGTTGATAGTCCCATTACTTTTGGCCCCTTAAAAAGTGGGAGGCACATATAGAAACCATTGTAATTCCTACACCGTTCACCTGATTTGGATGTAATTACCCTCAAATTAAATCTGAAAGTCTGCAGTTAAAGCACATCTTGTTTGTTTCATTTCAAAGCCATTGTGGTGGTGAATAGAGGCCAAAATATGAAAATTCTGTCAATGTCCCAATATTTATGCACCTGACTGTATGTTGACACGCCACCTGAAAGGGTACTTTGTCATTCTAGCTATCACGCCTCTTGATTATTTAACCGTTACGCTTCCTGTTTTATTCCTTTCTCCTTCGTGCCCTTTGGGCATGGATAAATTCCTGGATAAAACCGATAAACAGTTAGCTCCCAGGCACTCTAAAACATCCTCTAAAATGGGCAAATCCAAACCTGCTTCCTTCACCGAGCGATGAGGCCCCAGTGTAATCAGGTTCTTCCAAACCCTTCATAGCTATAGAGATATCTGACATCAATATCCATTTTATAGATAAAAGGTGTGATAATATGGGGGCACACATTTATGCAACTCTAGCCCGAATTGACTCTAAGTCATCTCGTTTATCAGCACTTGACAGTAGACTTAGGGCCATATTCAATTTGAAGCGAAATGTCAGAATTGGCATTTTAATTATCGTCTGTTTTAATTATCCCCGTATTCAATTTCAAAGACTTTTCGCCGATGCGAAAAATCTTTGAAAAAAAATGGGGATAAGTTTTCACCATGTTTTACATGACGAAAAAAAGTGCAGAATTGGGGTTTAGGGGTGCAGGCTTAAAAAAAATTAGCTTGCACCCCTGGGAGTATCATTTAAAAAAAAACTGTCAAAAAAAGTTTTTTAAAAAATCGGGACATCCCAAAAGATTAACTTTAAATTTGGGAGTGAAAAAAAAAATAGGGGAACAAAATACCAAACTAACGAAATTAATTCTGGTGGGGTCCCCAAGTATGCGGCAGGTGTTTTCTTCATTGCACAGAGTAGCGGCAGAGTAGCGGCAGGTGCATTTTTGCTGAATTTTTAAAATTAACTTTAGGGACTTAAAAATATGATTATCCCCATTTTCATGTACCCCAAATTTGGTAGGAATAACTAATTAAAAAAAAAAAATCTAAGTGCTATTCTTCATCACTTCTTCATAGCCGCAAGAAAACACCTGGCGCGGCTATTTAAAAACCCTAATTACCTTCGGCAGGGAATGACAGGGGTACCCACAGTGATCCCCCAAGTCAGGACATCATTAGGGGGGTTCCAGGATGAATTCCCCCAAATTCCCCTATTTTTCCTGATACTTACCTTTCTGCAGGCTCCTGTTTTCGCCGGCTCCATATTGAATATGGGGATAAAGCAGGCATGTGCCTGATACTTTATCCCCAGAAAAGCTCTGATGTCGAGCGAAAAATCCAGCACGGACTTTTCACTCCCTAATTGAATATGGCTCTTGGGGCCATATTCAATTGGAAGCGAAAAGGCCGTTATTGGCTATAATTTATCGCCGATGACATCAATTTCAAAGACTTTTCGCCGGTGTGGAAAGTCTTAGTTTTCACCATGTTTTACCTGGCGAAAAAAAGTGCAGAATTGGGGTTTAGGGGTGCAGGCTTAAAAAAATAGCCTGCACCCCTGGGAATACCCCCTAAAAATGAACTGTGTCAAAAAAAAAAATTAGGGACACCCCCAAAAAAATTATTTCATTCAGGGGGGGTTCCCAAGTATGCGGTGGTGTTTAAAAGAATGCGGGTGGTAGAGGCAGGTGCAATTTTGAAGAATTTTCAAAATACACTTTAGGGACTTAAAAATATACTTACCCCCATTTTCATGTACCCCAAATTTGATAGGAATAGTTATTTTTACAAAAAAAAACTAAGTGCTATTCTGCACCATTTCTTCATGGCTGCAAATATGCTCCTGCTGCGGCTATTACAAACCCCGACTTACTTCAGCAGGCAAAAATGGGGGTACCCATAGTGATCCCCCATGTCTGGACATCTTTATGGGGGTCCCAGGCACATATCGTGTAGTGTTGTCCCCGGCAGGCTGTGCTCAATGTCGTTCATGACATTGAGCACAGCCTCTGAACGATATCATTAACGATATCGTTCAGCGCCGGGCTCTCTCCCCCATTTCCTGACATACAGCAACCTGACGAGATCATCAGGTTGGCCTGCATGTCAGCCCGATGAACGATGATGACGAACGACCCGCGGGAACGCGCGTCGTCGTCGTCGTTCATCTTTTTGGGGTTAAAAATGGACAATAAAGTGGACGACTGAACGATAATGATATCATTATCGTTCAGTCATCCACTTTATCGCCCAGTGTGTACGCACCATAATACTGATACTTTTCAAGATAAGATTGACGATTTGGACAACTGCCACGTCTGTACAAACTAGGAATTTGTAGGCATCCCTGAAAGCACTAAAGGTACACTTTTGTTAGAGCTCTTGAGTGTGGACATACCTGTGGCTTTGGACATTTGTGGTGAGCTCGTGGTTTCTTAAATTGAGCAAACCCATAGGTTGGGACCTGAAAGGGAGGGGGATTGGTCTAGACCTCATCCCATTTTTTATAATTTTTAAGATTACCTGGCCTAATAATACATTCCTACTGCCTATCATAGGGCTCAACAATTGCAGGTGAATTATATCAAAATACTCATATTCCAAGATTTTTCCACTCTGGTATACCAAAAGCATAAGGAATTTAAGAGGTGTGTCGTCAGTAACATACTCTAAACATAGGTTTTGCATCGTTATATCCTGCAAAGTTAAGATTGTAAATGGCTGCACTTTGTTCTTACAAGACAGATCACCCTGTAGATCCCCACATGGCTGAAATCTGTCTTATGCTCATGGGTCTTATCAGGGGCATTTTAAGAGAGGAGGGAGCCCGTGTGCAGCCTCCGTTTGGGCCCCTTCCTCTCTGACTACGGCTTAGTGGCACTGAGCGCTGTAGATTCTGACTTTATGCCAGAATCTACAGTGCATGCGCTGGACTCTGGGAAAATGGCGCCCGCGCCTACTTTCACGTGCCCGCCACCATTTTCCCAGTGAGTGTTTGCTGCTATACAGCACCGGTCTGGCACTGCAGAGCAGCACTTCGGGAATCAACGGAGAGGTAAGTATAATTACCTATGGGTACAGGGTGTGCGGTGTGGGCCCCTCTGGACCCGGGGGCCCGTGTGCCCCTCACACCCTGCACCCACTATAGATACGCCCCTGGGTCTTATCTATTGAATGTTGTTTTTATGTATGAATAGGATTTTGTTACCTTTCTATTTGTTATGATCCGCGACAGAGGATCATCTTGGTGGCAGGTCCTGGCTGTATTAGGTGACTGGGATACATCATCATGCCTTAATTCCAGTTCCGGCTCTTATAGGTTACTGGAACTCTGTGTCTGTGTGCAGATTACTGCTGTATTCCTGCCTCAGTTTGTGTTTAGAGCCCAGCTGCATACTATCCTGTCATTAGGTAGGTTTTCTGCAGGGATTACGCTGATTGGTTCCTGTTTCTGATAACTTACAGCCAGCCCTAGACTTCCTGCCAGTGATATCGTCTGACTTCCAAAGTACGTGTTTGGTCCTGTGCTCAGAAGCCTGATTTCTAGCCGGTCTCACCTTGTTCTGCAGTTCCAGTGTGCTGAGAGTATTTCTGCTGCGCCTTACGCCTGTCTGCCTGATCAGAAGTCGAGTCATCTGCTGTGGTTCCATCTGCTCACGTCCTTGCTGGTAGGACTTCCCGGAACAGTGACTTATTCAACCACAGTCTACCTCTCCACAGCCCGTGGCACTTCCTTACCGCAGTCCATTCTAGTCACGTCATTCTGTGTCTGGCTGATTCAAACCAGCAGTGTTCTCTACCTTGCTGCCTCCAGCCTGTGTTCAAGCTGCGCCTGTGTTCACCTGTCTGCTCAGTCAGTGGCTTGACGTACCTCAGCCCTCAAGGCTTTCACAAGCGGGTACTAGGGAAACCTCTGATGAGGTTAGGAACCGGTGGGTTACAGGCTAAGTCTCCTAATTGCGGTCAAACCCAGGTTTGACTAGACCTGCCCAAAGGCACGGAGTCTAACTCACTTGGTGGTTTTCTCCAGTGACCCCTGGGATTTGGGTTTTCGCCACACCAAGTGAGCAGGTCGCGGTCCTCTGGACAGGTACCTGGGAGTGACAGAATACTGAATATATATATATATATACACACATAACACATGGAAAACTAGGAATAACACAGAGGAATGGCTAGGACTGAAACACAGGGACTGAGTACACTTATATGCTACTTGGGGGTGCACTGGAGGTGTACACGGGACTTGTACAGAAGCACAGGGATAGGGTACACAAGGATTCCCCTTGGGAAGCACTGAAGGTATAGACAGGACTTGAACTGAAGCACAGGGATAGGGTATACAAGGATGTGTATTTTGTACACAAGGTTCGGCCCTGGATACACTGGCAGATGACTTTGGGATTTGTACACAGGGATGTGGATTTTGTACACAAAGGTGCGACTCCGGATATACCGGCAGATGACTTCGGAAAAGTACACAGAGATGCAACTTGAGCCACACAGGATGAACTTGTAACTTGTACTGAACATGGAAACTGAAAGCACAGAGGTGCAACTTGAGATACACAGGATGAACTGCTAACTTGTACTGAACAAGGGAACTGAATGCACAGAGGTACACTTGAGACACAGGATGGATTGGTAACTGAACACGGGGACTGAATGCACAGAGGTGCAACTTGAGACACACAGGATGAACTCATAACTTGTACTGAGATGAGGATTAAACACACGGAGGTGCGACTTGAGACACACAGGACGAACTCGTACTGAACACAGGATTGAATACACAGAGGTCTCAGGGAAAGCACAGCAAGCCAGGAACACCGAAGAAAGAAATACAGCCTCTGGAACATGAGACGGTTGTCACATGGAACGACTGCATGCAGTGATACAGTGATGTTGATCAGCAACTGCCTGTTGCAGGAGTCAGACCTAAATACCCCATGGCAGCTGGTCATTGGATCATGAGATCAGCTGGGAGACTGCCGGGCTGCCATTGGAGGAGACTGATCAGGTGAGATGAACCAACATGGCTGCACCCATGCCTGCTACCACAGGAGTCAGGACGCATGCATGGAAATCCTCAGCTCTAACCCACCACTACAACTGGCATCTGCATGCCTCAGAGCCTAGAGGCACCAGTACAGTGCTGAGTAAAGGCCTTTCCCAGGCTGCATTCTGACAGCCGCACCATGTTGCTTCTGTCGCACCTTTGCCCTCAAGGCTGCACCTCAGCCCTCAAGGCCTTACTGTGTTATTCTTGTCGTATCTCAGCTCTCAATGTCACACAGTGTTGCTCCTGTTGCACCTCGGCCCTCAAGGCCACTCCGTGTGGTTTCTGTCGCACCTCGGCTCGCAACGCCGCACCTTGAACCTATTCTGATACTTCAGCTGGGAGCTCTGCCACAGTATTGTGCATATCCTGTCTAGTCCTTGTTTGTTATTTGTATGTCTAGTTCATGTCTATTATTGGCCTGTCTAGTCCATGTCTGTTATCTTGCCTTTCTAGTTCTTGTCTGAAATCCTGCAATATCACAGTTCAGGTCACTCCTGATGTGCAGCCTGTATTGTTTGTCTAGTCGCTCCTTGCCTGACAAGGGAACAACGGGTGGCTGTTATTGGTGGAAGATCCTCCCATTGGCTCTAGAGGTTTCACACAACCATGCGAGAACCGTAACACTATTGAGGAGTGTTCAACTTTCCTTTTTCAATTTCCATGCCGCTTCCCACATTCCTAATTGATGCTCAACCAAAATGGTCATGTTTAGTATCGGACACGTACCCATTTGTTTAGAATGGTGCCCGTTTGCACGTTTTTCGTTTTGGAAGAAAAGAGTAGAAAATGCCGTTCGAAATTTAGCATTGCGATATTGTTTACCTTACTTCGGTTCTTACTGCAACATTATTGTGTTTTTTACTGTTTATGTATGACATGTTTTTGATTATTGAGAGTTTGCTATCATGTCTGCCTTATTTTGATGTTTCTTATTATTTCCCAGTGCCTGTGGGAGCACCATTACGACCCATGCTTTGTTCCTTTTATTATCCATTTCCACTTGGCAGTGAATTTGCCAAACTCCATAACTTCAGTTAGCTATGCTTCCTAATGTTTCCCATCCTACACTCCCTTCTTTATCCATACCATTGAAACTAGTCTCCTGGAATGTTGGAAGTTTAAACTTTCCCATTAAATGGAAACTCATTATTACCCATCTCAAATGACTGTGTTCTGATATTCTTTTTCTTCTGGAAACTCATTGGGTTGAGGGTGCTGAATCTGCACTGAGGGCTTTGTGGCTTGGGGCCTGTGTCTTGGCTTCTTTTCATTCTAAATTTTGAGGGGTAGCTATTGTTTTCCACAAATGCCTGGGGTCCCAGTGAAAGGGCTCCCCTGGCTGTGGCATCAGTCCCCCGCTAGAAAGGGTCCGGAGCTGGCTTTAAATATAGGGAGAACCATATGCAATTTTTTTCACCCTATATTTAAAACCAGCAAAAAAGTAGCAGCAGTTTATTGAAATAAATATGTCGATATTATCCTTACCCCATTCATAATTTGTTGTTTATATTTATACAACTTTCCCTCCAATTTTTATGGTTTTGCTTGTGTGGATCTATGATTCCTAATGTATGAATAATTGATCATCTGTCATAAAGATAAAGCTAGAAGTAATAGAGGGAAATGACAAAGAACAAATAATAATGGGAATCTATTCAGATATATTCAATTATAGTTTGTATAAATATATCCTTAGTGTATAAATATGTTATGTGTGTTCATTTTAATATAGTCCTGTTATAAATAGGGCTGTAGTTGCACCCATTTCTTCCTCTCTCGTCTATATATCTTTGGTCCGATCTATGGTGTCATTTCTGTAATATATCTTGTATAGATGGTATAACCTCACTATTCAGACAGAGCTGCTATTTAATCCACTATGGGTTAATGAATACTAGACTTAAGTGATTGATTTTAATCCGAAGTATAAATGTTAAGTCTATCAACATGACCTTGTGGTTAATCTCTCAAGATTGAACCAACAATATAGGGAATATATCTAGAAACTAATTTGACTCCACAACATGTGATTATAATAGTTTTCTTAATGTGGTACCAATTAAGTATAGATTTCACTGCTTGACGATGTTAATTAGAACTATTTATATTGTTTTAGTCTAAAAAGTGTCTGTATTATGAGTAAAGTCCAAGATAAGGTTGCTGTACTATTGTTTCCATATGAATATAAAAGTAAAAATAATATTCCTAAATAATTATCAGGGATAACAAACGGAAACATAAACTACAAATCCCATAATTCTCTGATCTGCTTGACCAGTGCTTGAGTCCGATCATGTGACTAATATCACATGACTCGATCACGTGACTAGTATCACATGACCGGAACAATGGCATCCTAAATCTATGTGGATGCCAATAGAATGCTGGGTGTCATGTGACGTGTGATGATAGACCGTTATGCATCACATGACACGTGATCATCATGACGTGTCACTGGACATGGGTCTCCACTATTGTATCGGATAGCGGAAAGATAAAATACCATGGCAACACATTGATACAAATGTTTAGAAGGAACTTACCCCTGGAGACACATGTTATTTATTTACATCACGTGACCGGAGCCGGTTCCATAGTTAGATGAGGTAAGAACAAGCTTTAAGCTTAATGAAATATAAAAAGAAAGTTATCTTATATAAATTAAGTGTAATATGTATGTAGGTCTGCCTCCAAATGAGTATGGAATTGGTTTTAGAAATATATAAGTTGATTGGTTGATAAATTGGAATCATGTGAATTTGAGCAATTGATTAGAAGGGTATAAAAAGACCCTCCAGGACATTATAAGTTTACCTTTGAAAAAGCTGCTAAATGTGCAGCAAAACGCGTCAGTGGACTGCCTCTGTCCAACAAGTGTTTTATTGGACACTGTAAACAAGCCTGGACCAGCCTCCTGATAATTCTGGACCTCCATTTGGGAATTATCCTGTATACATTCTTTGGATTTAACCATCTAATCCACACCATGAATTTCTGAGGGCTCCGAGTGCAGAGTATGGACAATATGCCAATAGGACCATCCCTCTATTGGTGACAGGACTTGGTAAATATTCCAGGAATTATTATACCCACAATACACATTTTTTTTTTTTGCTTTCAATTGAGACTGTGAAAACTTGGTACCTATCATCCGGAAGGCCTATACAGGAACAGGCATGAGATTATTTGTTGGAAGAGGCTAAAACGTTTATGTTATTGCTCATTTATTCCTACTTTTAATTTTTAACCTTAATTTTTATTGTTCATAATTTGACTGTATATTATTTATGTGATTTGCAATATTGAACATGTTTTAAATGTTTGTATAAATAAATATCTTTTACAACATTATCATATACACATATTTCAGTGCTGCTACTTTTTTATGTTTCTAATACTTGAGGGTTTGACGATCCCCCCTTAAGCAGCTGCTCCGTTAAACAGACCGTACCAGTGCCTGTATACATTACTTAATATATTTAAAACCAGGTCTGTCCCTGCTGTCTGGTGCTGGTTCTTAAATTACAGTGTAACCCTACACATTTTTTTCCCTGTATTTTTAAGAACCAGGACTGGCTGGCAAGTACGAGGCTGGTTATGCTTTAAAGGGGGACCTCATGTCATTTTTTTTTCAATAACATTAACCCATTTTTTACAGGTCTTAACACTTAAGCAGCCAGCACATATCTCACTGATGTGTGCAGGCTGCTAGCTCGGAAGAGATTTGCAGAGAGAAAATACTACAATCTCAGGGGAGTAATCTCATCTTCACTTGCAACTCGGTGGACATATCTTGATCTGCTTCACCATCGGCCAACTCACTTTCTGCTAAACTTTTAGTAAATTTGTGAGATGAAAATGGGAAAATCACCCGAGATTCGGCGATGCAAATCGAGAATAAAAAAAACTAAACTCGACCATTCTTGAGGCTTAGTAGATTTACCCCTAAGTGGCAGCGCAGTGTGTTATTCTTATTCATAAAAAATCTTGTGACATTGTAAGTGGTATCACAGTGTGTTATCCTTTTCTTATTCATAAAATAATCTTGTGACACTCTAGGTCATTGATACTGCAGTGTAATATTTAAAATAGTACAAATTGACATGTGTGCTGTACCCCACTTCTGTTCACTTGTGTTTGTTGATATGAAGAACGATCAGTTGAGAGGAGAGCAGGAACCACATGCTAGTGCTGTAACTACTGCCAGTGCCACCAGTCATGACGATACTAGTCCATCTACATCATCTAATAAAGCTGATGCCCAAGGGCATACAGGGCTTAAGTCAGGGCATCTAAAATCAAGAACCAGTCTTTTACAGTGGTAAAGAAAAAAATGTCAGAAGGAAAGTTAGCTGCAGAAAAACTTAAAATTGGCAATGTGCCTTTCGTCACATGAAGTGGCAAGGAAAGGCTAAGGCATTGGCCTTTATTTATGACTGGTGGTTCTGCTTATGATGATGTAAGCACAAGTGAACATGCTGACATAGAAATCAAGGATGCTTCTGTGGAAGTGCACCAGGATGAGCAGGATATTTGTGTAACTGATGCTAATAAGGATGTTGTTGATGAGGATGTTGTTTGTGTAAATCAGGCACCAGTGGAAGAAACAATTATTGCCCATGATAAGGAAAATCCCATTGTCAACAAAACAATCCACTTCTTATGTGTAGAATTATTTCTACCCAAATCCGGACAACAATTATTCTGTACCCTTTGTAAAGCCAAAGTAAGTAGAGGTAGGAACCTTAACCACCTAGGAATCTCCTCCCTGTTACATCATCTGCAGCGCATCCATCCAAAAAGTTTTTGTGTTTCGTGTTGACTCATCTGCATCACCAGTGGGTCTTTTGGGAAAGTTTTTTTTTTTCTTGGCAGGTGCACTTGCTGGAAAAACTGATGGAGAAGCCATCGCTACATCACTTGCCACTTGAGCTGATAATTTGCTTACCAACAGCTTTTTGCATCTCTTCAAATCTGTGTCCATAGGAAAGAAAGATACAACGTATGACTTAAACCTTATATCTTAAATCTTGCATTTGCTCTGTTCAGCTTGTAAACATATCTGTGCTTATGTGGACAGTGGGTACAATGGCATTTTGGAGGCCACTAATTAATTTTCCCTGTACAGGCTGAGAATTGCTTTTCCAGTGAAGTGGAATTTTGATGGGATTTGGTAGCAGGGACACAGGACTTCAATTCACTGTCTAAAACCCACTGCATTATTAGCAGATATTGGATGCACATCTAATACCAGCATAGATGTTATGGCATCAGTGATCCGCTATGCAACTGGGGGAATGCTATCATACTTGCTCCCCCTTGCAAAGGATTGTTTAACAGTCTATTGTTTTTTAAAGTACTACTAGTAGTCTTCTTGGTCCCCTTTTGGGATGAAAATCCAGTCCCAGCAGCAGGCATAGCGCTCAAGGATTCTTCTGTGGCAAGGACTGATGTGAATGATTTAAATATTTTTTGTAAATGCCTCCCCTTCCTCCTTAATTATATATTTGCTTCGGAATCAAACATTTTAATTAAATTTACTACTAATCAAATCATCCTTTCCATGCCTTCAACTACATACATACTCCAAATCCCTCAGGCCTCTTGATAAATGCAAACATGTTTCCTTATGTGCCATGTTGGAAGTTGAACTGCCATGTGTTTGTGCCGCCCACTGATGCCGCTTAGCTTAGTCAGCCTGCTAGCTTGGTGCAAATTTTGGGCCTAAACCAAATGAAACAAATACTGTGAGCTGTGTGGTGGTCCAAAATTGACTGGAAATGAGTGGAAATTAATGGTATTGAGGTTATTAATACTGAAGGAACAAAAAAAACAAATTATGTGATTTTAGCTGTTTTTATCATTAAAAAAAAAAAAAAGGCCAAAACCAATACACGCAAGGGGCGGTTTTTGTCGAAAACCAAATCCAGATCCAAAACACGCATAGATACAGTACCAAACCCAAAACACTGGGATCAGCACACATCCCTAATTATTAGTTATGTTGCTAAAAAAAAATGAAGCGACAATTGCTTATAACTATCTCCAGAGGTCCACTGCTGAGACCTTTAATGTGTATACTTCCCAGCCAAGTTACACCTCCCTTCAGGCTTAAAAACAGGCAAGGCAACTTTTGGAACAAATTCTCCTCTCTCAGGCTAAGAGGGATTTTGCCAAAAACAAGTACTATAGATGGGGAAATCAAATGGCAAATTATTGGCATCTTTGTCTAAACCTGGAAGCGGAATTTTATAGTAGCTGTGAGAGACCCTGCCTCTAACACATTACATAATGATGCCAAGGAAATTATTTCCCTTTTCCACATCTATGATAGAAATCTGTAGAAGGGTGCATCAGTGGATAGCACTGTTCAGACACGGCTATTTTGCGATGCTCAACTTTCCAAACTAAAACCCTCTCAAAGGGAGTTTCTTGCTCACGACATCTCTTTGGCTCAGGTCCTCTTGGCAATTAAAGGCTTACAACCTCACAAATCACCTGCGCCTGATGGGTTCTCAGGTGATTACTATAAAATTCTACAACATGATATTGGCCCTGCTCTGGTTGAATTATTTCAGCATTTACAAAGACATACAACTCCCATTCCAACATACAATGATACCCATACTATTTTACTCCCTAAGCAAAACACTGATCCATAATTGCTTACCTCATACAGACAGAGCACTCTAATTAACACAGACTTTAAAGTTCTAGCTAAAATGAAGTCCTCCATGATCCCGCCTATTTTGGCTGACCTATTCAGGCAAAATAGATGAGCAATTTGGTTTTGTGAAGGGGTGTCATTCGGTGAGGAGTATGCGCATAGGTTATTGCAGCAATCCTAGCCTCCAAAAGGTTTTGTGACCTTTAATTGGTGCTTCTTAGTATTGACGCACACAATGCTTTTGATATGGTGTTGTGGCCTCATCTGTTCGCTGTATTGGATAACAGGGCCTTCGATACAGAATGTATTAGTTTGAACCAATTTTTTTATACGTGTCCCAAGTCCTCTCATCTAATAAATAACTTATGGGAGGACTATATTGAGTTACCAATTACTGTTTAACCTTGCATTGGACCCCATTTTGAGGCTAATACAGAATCGGCCTACTTTTCAGGACGTTTCTTTGGGTAGGAAGAAGATTAAAATGTCGGGCATCATCATAAATACTAATAAATCATTGGCTATGCTTCTAAATACCACTCTCATCTGCTCATGTTGGAGAAGCTCTATTCCTTTACAATGGTTCACAACAAGCCTTCCATAATTGGAGAACTGGCTCCCTAAAAATTCAGCTCAACTTTATGATTTCAATATCACTAGTGCAATGAAAGGCCATCTATTACTTTTCTTTCTTGGCAGAGCCAATCTAATTAAAATGGTCTCATTCCCAAAACTGCTATATGTACTCCAGTCCCTCCCTATTCTCCTGAATCAAAAAGACACCAAACATAATCCTCTATGTTGTAATTTTATCTGGAGGGGTGGATGTGCTAGGATCAGCCTTAGGAAGTTACATCAACCCAGGAATAATTGAGGCATCAACTTTCCTAATATTACTGACTGTAATCATGCAGCCATTTTACGTTATCTGTGGGATTGGCTGAATGACACAGAAGTATACACATGTACTGGCCTACAGCAGAGCTTTGTTCACCCCCTAAACCTTTCTAGTTTCTTCAACCAGCACGAACAAGAGATTCCTCTGGACCTCCGGGATAACCCTTTGTTATGCAGCACTTGTACACTTTGGCTTATTCTTTTCCATAAATCCAATTTGAATGCACACAAATCACTCCTTGCATCATTTTTCAACAATCCAGAGTTTCTAGGTGGCATGGCTTCTTTACAATATGGCAGGTGGGAAGGTGTGCATTCTGTTTCCCATCTAGTGAACACCACAGGTAAATGCTCATTAACATTTACTGAAGCCTTGGAAAAATTTGAGGTATTAAGATATTATCCTATGGCTTTCTTACAGACCCAATATTATGTTACGTATATCATTAAGGCTTTCTCAGAACTGGATCGGAACAATACACTTGATCCGTTTCTAAGATAACCTCACCTCTGCATAAAGTTGTTACCTCATATTAAATGTTTTTAAGGGAGGTGACTGGTAGACTAATTTCTCTTCCCTTTCTACTGCCAAGTTGCTTTGTACATCCATTCTTCCTGTAGACTTTTACCTTCTAGCATATTCACTGAATTATTCCAGAATATTCTCCATCATGCTGTACCTGCTGATCACCTAGGAGGTGCTGTTTGATGGGGCTTTCAGAATTGCATCATTGTCCAAGTGTTCTTCTAGTGAGACTGTTCTATTTCATTGTCTTTGGGACTGTCCAGTAGTTAGGTGCTTCTGGTTACTGGTATGTAATTATGCTGCAACTTAGTTAGTGAACTATGGGGCTGATTCATTACCGTACGCAACTGCAATAGCGATTACACACGCAGTTCAACTGCTATAGTATGCTACTCAATGCCCATTGCAGCACTGCACAGGGATGCCCACTTTGCTTAGCACACATCTGTAATGTTTAGCTAGACTGCAAAACCATCGGTACAACCAAGTACCTGACCTTACTCTGAAATTGCTAACATTCACACATGCTATGAGACCAGACTACATAGGCCAGTGGCTAATTTATGCATGCTCCTGCAAAGGTGTGCGAACGCACTGGCACGCCTGCGTTTCCCCGATCACCCCCCATCAACAGACACAAATGGCATTTCCTGTCAATCACTCTGCGATGGGTCTGCATAGTCACTGCAGTCGTAGTCCTGATCGCAATAGCTAGTTCATGCACTGTGATGCTTACGCATGTGCAGAATGCAACAATCAGCTGATTGCTTGCATAATTGCAGTTGCGCACAGTAATGAGTCAGGCCCTATGTCCCATTTGGCCCCGAATAGGCAGTGTTGGTGGCTTTCTCTGAGAACCTAGAAACTTCTTCATAAGAGTTTATAATACACCTCTTAGTAGGAGCTTAGGGTTCGATAAAGACCTGCTCGCTAAGCCGCGGATGCACACTATGGTCAATCACTGCAACCGGGAATCGTGCGCTTGTAGTACACAGACTGGACGCTACTTTGAGTGACAGAATGTGCCGTTTGTGGGTGGTAACAGGGGAAGGTGGTTGTGAACGGGGCAGCGGTGCTGTGAACGCAGGCGTGTCTGGGCATCAAAATGGAGTTTTATGGGTGTGCATAATTAGCAAAGAAGCATCATTGTATAGGTCACTTGGTTGTATTTCAGCCTGCAGTGATCGCAGTGCTTGCGGCGGGGTAGGGTCTACCTCAAGCGCTGCGTGCAGTTCTGATGGCTCTCGATGTTACTGATTAATCATACACTTGCTGGAGATGACGTGTGTTGAGAGACAAAAGTGGGCATCTTTATACCGGCGTGCGCTTACTCTGCCGTCGCTCTCTAAGACATAGAGAGCGTCCTTAAACTAGACAGTGTGATCGCGGAACTTACATACCTGGCCACTTTTGGTTGCGAGAGAGCGCAGCTGAGTGACCGGATCTGAATTTGGCCCTTAGATTGCTAATGACCCTCCAATTTCTTAGTTAACTTTGATTGGAGTTTAGGTTATTGTTTCCTCCCTTTATTACATATCTCTCTGGGCGCACTTGATCTTCTACTTTATTGATGTTTTTGTTATGTACAGTACATGTACAGTAAGTGGCGGTTATTCCAGGAAGATCTTCTGCTACTGGGTAGCTCCCATTGTACATAATTTTATTACATATTCATAAAATTCTATTTTACCACTGTGGCCGGAGCCCGACCACACGTGATTAAATTGACTGCCATGGCACTGAAGGGATTAACCCTCATGCCGCGGCACCATTTTTAAAAGGACCTTTAGGCGCAGTGCTCCACATACTACGAATGTATATGTAATGTGTTTGAACATGTTAAATTCAATGTGCTGTGCGCAGTTGTGGAAATTTACTTTTAAATGTATAGCCTATGCACTTATAAGGAATGTATAAGTTATTTTGTTTTAGAAGGCTGTAACATTTAGAATCAAATGGTTTTGAGATTTTCTCACCTCCTAGTGATATGTTAATTATCCTGACATAGTGACCAAACCTTCATTTACAGCACTTTCATTGAAATGCAATGCAGAGGTCTCCGGTGTGTCTCTATGTACAATACTCAGCAAGTTTGGGGAAAGCAATTTGTGTTTAAGAAGCTTCTATTGTGTGTAAGAACTTAGAATGTGTTAAGACTCAGAAAGCCAAAACTGGTTTTAGTCATAGACATGTGAAAGGACGAATGCCATTGAAAATTTGCATTATATGTACATTTTCAGAAACAGTATATGCTAACTCAGTTTGTGCTTTAGGCAAAGCAACTGTTCTTTGGGTGGTGATGAGGAAATTATGTTAGTATCTTTAAAATGCAAGATGTGTTTATTTATATTTTGTAAGCTAGTATGATTGGCTAGAAGGAACACAGGGCGGATTTACCCCCTGTGGTAATGTGTATTGGAGTGACATATATAACAGGCCTGCGAGCCTGGGTTGTGTACATCCTTGTATATCTTTTGCGGAGAAGACCTGCTGTTTGATTTCTGTATTCTGGTATCCCCCTTCAATCCGAAGGGAGGGTCTTTTTTAAGACTTTGAGCAATAAACACCTTACCTTGACTACAATTGCATTTGAATCCTGTGACCAACAGAATTGCGCCAAACGCTATTCCATTCTCGTAATGTTCTGGGTTGAGCCAAGCATCTCCGAAGCTCAAGCCCTCTACCCGCTACCGTGCAGTGCCTGGTCCATTGCGAGGGATCAGACGGGAAAAGCAGACACCAAACAGGAGGTGTGGCTGCAGCTAGTCAATGCATACTCAGCAGAAGTGGTTCCAGGCGCTGGAGGCAGGAGCCTGAGTGTACCTAAGAAGCGGTTCCAAAGCCGATAGTAGAGTTTGGTGGTGGTATCATCGTCAAGCCCACGGCTCACTGGGTAGTGTCAGTGACAGGCGGTCACTGATGGTAAGCAGGAATCCCTGATACCCCAGTGGAGATCAAAACCCCAATCTGTGATCGGGAGTCGGGCTGAAGTCATCCAGTCACAACCACACCAAGGGACACATTTATCAATGAGCTTTATCAGCTCCCATCTGTCATTTTTCAAACAGATGACATTTGGGAGCTGACTGGCTAGAACACCATTATCATATGCAATAAATTTTATCACACGTTGTGAATGATAAAACTCGTTGATAAATAAGCCCCTTTGTCTCATATGTAATAGCCTACAAGTTGCAGGCACTAGCGTGATTTATGCAATCTAGTTGTTAGACTTACAGTGACCATAATTTAATAGGCAAAACCAACCATCTCTTGCTCTGCGAGCAACAGTGCTTGCAGCAGCCCTCTCCATAGTTTTCTGTGGCTACAGGTATTTAACAAGCTCAAAAAGCTTAGCTTTTCCTACATTTTTATTGGTCCTAATACAAATAATTTAACATTGGCAACCTAATATGGTTAATAAATAATAGTGTTCAATTAATATTATTACTCATTAATTTGGTACCTTAATACACTGAGGGCCTGATTCAGAGGTGTAAACAGTTGCCATGTTGGCTGTGTCTTTTTGCAGAGTGACAGCGCTGATATACAGATGTGTCCTGCTACATCTTTGCTCATAGCGCGCCATACAGGCTTCTAAGTCATGGCATGAGACTAGCACAGCGTGTGGCGGTAAGGCGCAGCGAGACTTGACAATATCCATGGCATGCAATACACAGCTTCACCGCTTGGTGGCCAGTGCTTCACTGATTAAAACTACTTTGGTGAATAATACAGCAGTTGATGGATATGGCACAGAATACAATAAAACAGTAAGCTCTGACAGGTGGGCCTATCACATACTGTACAGTAATGCAGAGTGTAAACAGTGTCTTAATACAGTATACAGTACTGTAGTAATTCTGCACGGCACACTATTAGAAATTAGTAGTGGGGTTTTAGCAGGGCTGTATGATATAATCACTGAACCACAAATCTCAGCGCAGAAAGAGGTGTCTCTGTATTACAAACTGTGTGTTTTATACCGTACTCTTGTGGCAATGTTGGCACTGCTGTGCAGCTTGGAGTTTGTACAACATGTCACAAGTCAGTACACATCAGTAAGTGCCGGTCACTGTGGCACTGTAGAAAGTGGTGTGTTATGCACACACAGTGATGACATGCCTTAGAAATGAGTAGTGGGGCTTGAGCAGTGGTGTATGAAACCATACTTGAACTACAAGTCTCAGTCCAGAAAGCAGTATCTTTGAATTACAAACTGACTGTGCATGTTATGCAGCACACTTGCGGCAATGTCGGCACTGCTGTGCCACTAGGAGCTTGTATAACATATCGCTAATCAGTACATATCAGTAAGTGCCTTCACTGCGGCACTGTAGAAAGTGGTGTGTTCCGCTCACACAGTGATGGCATGTCTTAGAATTTAGTAGTGGGATCTGAGCAGTGGTGTATAAAGCCATAACTGAACTACAAGTCTCAGCCCAGAGAGAGGGGTCTCTGGGTTACAAACTGACTGTGCGTTTTATGCTGCACACTTGCGGCAAATTCCACAGTGCTGTGTGGCGCTCACACAAACATGTCATGCCTTAGAAAGTAGTAGTGGGGTTTGAACACTATGAAACCATCAAGTTACAGGACATAAAAATAGTACACACTGACTACCTTGCAGCATAAATACACTGAAATTCACACACACACACACACACATAAAACATGGCCTACACGTGCGTACGTTCCGATGCATTAGTATCCAGTATTGTGCATCCTACGTGCTGCTCTGTTTCCACTATATACAAAATGGCTGTGAGACAGCAGCCATACTCAGGGAGGCAGCTGCATATCCTCCTTCAGTGATGGGTTCAGCTGCTGATCAATAATTTTGAAAAGCGATAGATCTATAACATAGACCTGGTAAAATCCATCAGTAGCTTCATCGCTCACCACAGACAGGTACACAGGATATGGTAGTTTCACAGGCCAGATGTCATACAAAGTCTTCCAAACAGCAATATTTTCTTCAGTGGACTCGCAGGTCCCGGATCCCTAACACTAATCACCCCAGGCCTATAAGCTGGGCAACTATCTCACCATCAGGCTCCATTTTCCCAGTGCCTCTGCAGTTCTTAAACCAGCCTCACATAGGTGTCTGTAATCAGCTGCCTTTCCAGACTCTGATTGAGGCAACACCTGAACTGGACATTACACATGCCTAATGCCTTTGCTCTGCCAAACCTGGGAGATCTGGATATTTCACATTTACTTCATGTGGAATTATGCTGACCCTGTCACAATATATATACTGTATATATTCACTCCCAAACTCGCAAGGGTGGAGGAATATCCTTCTGTTAAAGAAGCATTAGAGAAGTCTGGGAATTATATATGATCTGTTATACAACAGGAGCAAATAATTAAGGAGATAGTTTGTCTTAGTATGAGGATTATACACCTCATTCACATCTAAAGGTGGTTTCTATCAAAATCAAGATCCAAACCTGGGAGACCAGAATTAGGTCTGAAAGATAGAACAGACTTTATATGTTCCTATATTTAAGGATTTAAAAATACTCAGGAGCTGTCTAAGGAATAAACCAGTATTAGCTGACATTAAAAGGGTGTTTTTTACACATTTTGAGACAAGCAAATCAAAGATGCCACAGAACCCCAGTTGAAGTCGTGATCAATGAAACGCATTGGGTGATTGTCGTCACAATTGACAAAGATTTGTTCAATAATCCTATTCCTTATAATTGGGATAATGACAGGTTATATGCGAATAAGAAAAGCTTTATGTATTTTTGAATTTTAATAAAGTGTTTTGGAATGTTAAAGTCTTTTGTGTATCAACTCTCATCATCCATTGACTCATAATCTATATATATATCAATATTGTATTACCAAAGGGGATTGAAATTGTGAATATTAAGTGCTCCTCAGATTATCATTTAATTTATATATATATATATATATATATATATAAACACACAACGGAGAGAGGTGGCACTCAACAGACTTGTTGATAAACAATATCCTTCATTCCAATGGCGTTTCGGGGTAACCCCCCGTCTTCAGTCGGGGGGTTACCCCGAAACGCCGTTGGAATAAAGAATATTGTTTATCAACAAGTCTGTTGAGTGCCACCTCTCTCCGTTGTTTGCATATGGGGCTAGTACCCTTAGGAGGGCACCACAGCAAGTTATATTTGGTTCGGTCCGTGGAGTGTCGGGTCAATTTTGGTATATATATATATATATACTGTCCTCAAAGGCTTTCACTCCACACTTGCTGCAGCTTCATAGGGTGCCAGTTATAGTAAATAACAAATGAACATGTTCCCAGAACGGCACTCCTATCTCATACAGATCCATATAATAACCCCACTGGGACTGGGTATATCTTCATTCAACATTTCAAGAAATGTAATCTTTTCTTCAGGAATACAAAAGATAAAATGTACAACACTTACCTTTATAGCGCAGAGGTTCTTGAACTTGGTCCTCAGGACCCCACACAGGTCACATTTTGCAGGTAACCCAGCAGATGCACAGGTGAATTCATTACTCACTGACACATTTTAAAAGATCCACCTGTGATTCCTTGAGGAGACTTGAAAAACGTGCACTGTTTGGGGTCCTGAGGACTGAGTTTGACAACCTGTGCAGTAGCGTGCAGACAGGCACTCCAAAAAAAATCTGAATGCATCCTGCCTTGTTGCCTTCCCTCGACAGATCAATACTCACATCAACAAAGCTGGCGACACTCAGAGGACTGAAAAGAAAAGATTCAACACCAGGCCATAATTTCACCATTGTTTCCATCTCCTTTATTGGAAATTTTCCTCAGGGACAATAACAAGTACAAAAAAGCACAATAAATACCCACATGCAGATTGATCAGATGCCTCCACCAGGAGAGATGACATCACCAGGGCAGCGTGCTTACTGTTGACTTATCTCACAAGATGGATAGCGTCTGGTTACCTAGGTGACAGACATCTAGATGATGTCATCTCTCCTGGCGGGGGAGAGATGTGCTTTTTTTGTATTTACTTGTTATGGTCCCTGAGGAAAATCTCCAATAATGGAGATTGAAGTGTCAGTGAAATTATTGAGATGGGCGGCTGCAACCCAGCCTCCCAGCAGCTCACCCATCCACACCTCTGGCTCCGCACCACCAGCAGCACGACCAAGAGCCAATTTCAGCTGCATACTACGGTTGCTGACCTCCGCAGACCAATCAGAACAGCCATGCACTTGCAGCACACCAGCAACACGCTGATCCAGCTCACCAACAAACCTGCAGCTTCCAACCAATCTGCAACGGCCGCAACGTCGACCTAAATCACCACAACAAAAAACCTACCGGTAGGTAAGTACTGCCAAGACTCACACCAACACGCAGGACGCCGCACAGGTGTTCCAACCCACTCTGCAAATCCCCCCACCCCCCGAGACTTCCTAGACTGTTGACCATAGGTCCAGCAGGGGTGACGTGCAAGGTCACTGAACCGCACGGGAAGGAGCCCCCTAAAAGGGTCCACCTACCTCCCCAGTCTCATCACCACTCATCACTGAACCCCACCCACCTGCCCGGGATCTTAACAGAGCAGCATTGTGACTACTCAATAAAAGATTTTGCCCAAAATTACTGTGTCTCGCTGGCCTCATTTTGATCCTATTCCATTCCCCTTTTCACATTACTCCAAACTACACTCCATACCCAATCACACCCTCCTCAGTGAAATTATTACCTGGTGTTGAATCTTCTCTTTCAAGTCTTCTGAGTTCTGCCCACTTTGTGGATGTATGCAAAATTCCCTTGCTCTGGGCACCAAAGCTCCTAGTTACACCTCTCCCCATGGCTGCAGTGGCTCAGGCAACGCCTTTTGCATTAGGTACAGTATTACTGTACAGTTACAATAGTTAAGTATAGCCAATCAGGATTCTCCATAGCACCATTACTGTGTGACATAACATGAATGGGCTTTGTGTGACATAAACTGTTAGAGACATGAATACTGTGTGACATAATGTGAGATCAATGGTTAACCACCGAAGATTGATGGTTTTGCAATGCTAGGCGGCAAACCAATTGTTCACTGCCATCAATGGCACAGAGCCAAATGGTGTAGGGATGGCCATCAACCATCGATGTTTTCAAAACATCGATGGTTGCCAGCCGATGTTAACTATTTTGCTTGGCATCCTTTTGCACCAAATAATGCCACCATCGGCCCACCATATGTGCAACATCAACTCTCGCGCCAGCCTATGGCAGGTGCAGTGTCTTCGTCTGAAGTCCATCTAAACATGGCCTCTATGGCTGCAGCTCATGTCTGAGAACACAGTACATCTGAGTGGACTAAGTCAAACATCAAAATTACCTCTGCTGCTCTGTGTCTTGGAACATCTTCAGCCATCCAGGTTGCAACTTGGCGACTAGGCCACATCCTTGCCAAGTGTCTCCAGCCCTCAAGGCTGCTACGTAACCACCCGGTCACCATCCTTGCAAAGTATCTCCAGCTCTCAAGGCTGCTATGTGACCACCAGGTCACCATTCTTGCCAAGTATCTCCAGCCCTCAAGGCTGCTACATGGCCACCAGATCACCACCTTGTCAAACTTCTCCAGCCTTGGGCTACAACTGCACTATCCTTCGGTTGATCCCATCGCTCCAATAATCCTCAGAACTATTGCCTCCTTCTGAAGTGAATCTCCCTGGGATTCATTACATCTATAAAGTTCCCTATCCAGCGCAGATAGTCTCCTGTTTTCAATTCTATTCCCTTTGGGTTAAGTTGGGAAACTCACTCTTCTCCTTAGGTCGCAGAGATTGGGCAACCATTTGCACCACCCCTACATTAATTTGTTAACAGAGTAGTCAGAGAAGAAAAAAGAAAAACTTAAAGTATTTTGCAAAAAAACAGACTGAACCATGTGTCTAATCAATGTTTTAACATTATACAGTAGGTGCAGTGATGATTAGCTTGCTTATAATGTCTATGTAAACAAATAGTGTAGACATACAATGATCAGTCCTTGGTTTTAAAAGAGTTCTCTTCTTCGGGAGAGAACTCCAGCCTCTGGCTACCGCAGTGCTGCAGGTAAGGAGCCGGACGCCTGCTGGTAATAAAATCTCAGTGGGAATCCGGCTTGGAGTACCCCTGCGATGCCGGGCTGGAGGACACTGGCGGCAAGTGCAGTGGTGCACCCGGTGCACGTGCACCTCCAAGGTAATCTAGGACTCAATATGGCGGCAGTGTGATAAACATGTCCCTACGTGTTTTATTAGACACTTATCTTGAAAAAGACACTGCAGAGCATTGAAACGCATTCATAAAGTGTCTTTTTATCCAAACCCACATATCCTATGTGATCCACATTGCCTGCTTGGTGGTATTCCCGGGATCCATCTTCCCCAGTAGTTCTATGTTGGGAATCATTTAGGGTATGTGTGTGATTCACATTCATTTTATATTCTAATAAACAGATGGGTACAGCCATCATTTGTGATTTTACGTTTGTTTTGGATTTCTTGGGTTCCATATATCGCTGTCTGAGATCCTTCAGCCAGACAAATGAGAAGTTGGACCAAAAAAGAAACCACTATATGCATTTACTACATTTATCCAAAGTAAGCATACATGTAAGCACCAGTCTTTTATGCACCATTTACATTTTGCATGGGAACTTGGATACTATAAAAATCTACTTGGATTTGGACTTCACTCACACCCTCCATTATTCATCTGCAACAAGGGTGTGAATTATTGAATTTGGACAGTATTACTACATCTGTCTTTTCTGTTTTAATGTTTTTTCTATATGTACGGACTGCTAACTTGATAAACATCTGAGACTTCAAGTATTTTGGGAGCACCCACAGTGCAGAATTGTAAGATCATATCTGTTTTACCTCCAGCCCCAGTTCTATTGAAGAGATTGACTATCTCTTGTTTAGTAGCTGAATCAACTGAATCAACTTCTGTCAGCGCCGTGTTTTTAGTATTCTTTGCCATCACACATAGTCATTGTTCGGCAGCAGACATGAGTTGCTTCTCCAGTTTTGAAAATAGATACAATAGGAGGCAAACCTATATAACTAAATGGGATAATATAGAGAGTGTTACATCCAATCAAGAAAATTATAGTATAAGACATGATTTTTTCAGACTAGAGGAATTGTTAAAGCTGGAATCAAAAAATTGGTTCGACAGCACCAACCTACAAAAATATTTAGATAAAGAGATGATTCCTAGAGGGCTACGTATCTTCAAACCCTCTATCTTTCCAACCCATTTGGAGTTTCAGGGTGAATGGGAGAACATTTTAGATCAATGTTCACTATCTCTCATGAAACTAGTGATTATATATAGAAACTCTAAAGTGGATCAAATAATAAAAGAAATTGATGATTAAGACTAAATTAGAACCTTTAAACAAAAGAACGGAGTTTATGGATTATGATAACAGGATAACAGAGAAGATTCTAAAATTTGAACAGAATATCACAGAGAATAAATGTAAAAAATTTAAAAGGGATCTAGATGACTATAAGAAAGTACAAGTGAGATCCTTTAGGACGCAAAATAGAATTAAACACCTACCAAATCCATCTATGACAACTAATGTCAGAAATCTTCGAATTTCAGGCCAAACAATCCATCACCCATTGTCAGGGTGACAGTTTACGAGACGGAGAGTCCTCTCCGATCGTTACCAGCGTTCAAATGGGTATTCTAATCCTGACAATAGAGAACCAGAGACTATGCCTTTTCAGAAACTCTCTAGAGAAAATAGAAACCTAAGCGCACATGCCCTAAGATTAATCATCTTAATACTTATGAATATAGGGAAAAAGAGCAAGAGGTTTTTTGTAGGGAGAGAGAACAAATACCTTTAGGAGACAGGGTGGAGAAAAGTCAAACACCCACCCACACCAAAAAGATATCGGACTATAAGTGTAGAGGTAGAAGAGGTGGGAAAATGGAGAAATCCAAGAGATTAAAATTGAACACTATGGTTAAGAGTATCTTTAATTTGTCTTCTAAAAAACTGTCCAAAGTGGAATTATGTTTGTTAAGCAAATGTTTAAAGTTTTCTCCATCTGCAGAACTAAATATAGTTGATCTGTCTGTAGAGCTGAATAGGTTTATTCATAACCTTTGCAGACAAAGATTCTTCGCTAAAAAAGTAATGATTCAGGACAGTCAAGATACTCACCCTATTCTCCTTGATTCAATCAATTATCCCATTATAGACATCCTACAAAGCCTACAAAATGAGTCCAATCCTACTGAAGGCGATGAGACACCACAAAAAATATTCAATATTGATAAAAAAGGTCTGAAACTCAAATCTGAGTTTTTTCCCATTAGCTTTAAAAGTAACAGTAGTGAAATATTTTATAAAACTACATTAGAGAGCTTTAGAACCCTATGTACATCGAACGAGAAACCCAAAAGGAGTAATCTAACTAAACAAGAAAGGAAGGCTCTTAAAGAATTAACCAAAGATTCATCCCTTATAATAAAAGAGGTGGATAAGGGAGGGGGTCTAGTATTACAGGACAAATCGGTTTATATCAAAGAGGCCCTTAGACAGCTTGGAGACACTAATTTCTATAGTGTTATTCCAAAAGATCCCACCAAGATGTTCCTATATGAATTAGAAGGGCTTCTAGCAGAAGCATTGAAGGATAGAGTCATTACAAAAGAGGATTTCAGATTTCTTTTACCATCTTTTCCTACTGTTCCAGTCTACTATCACCTTCCCAAAATACACAAGTCCCTCACCTCACCCCCGGGACGTCCCATTATTTAGGGTGTTAATTCTCTGACTTCATTTCTTTCTGCATATGTGGATGCTTATCTTCAACTATGTGTCTCTCAGTTAAGATCACATATACGTAACACTACACATTTTTTACAATTAATCCAAGGAGTTAGGTGGCAATCATCCTATGCCTTCCTAACCCAGGACGTTCAGAGCTTGTACACCAATATTCCCCACCAGTTGGGTGTGGAGGTAATAAGGAAGATACTGACTCGTGATGCTGACTTAACCGAGAGACACATATGGTTTCTTTTGGATTGCATCCAGTTCATTCTATCTCACAATTATTTAATTTTTTCGAACACTTTTTATCTTCAGTCCATGGGAATGGCCATGGGGACCAGGTATTCACCGAGTTACACCAACCTCTACATGGGTCAGTTTGAGGAGGATGCTCATGTGGGGTGGTAAACTCAGTGACCACTTGGTCCTCTATGGCCATTACATAGATGATCTGTTTATTATTTGGGATGGGGATCTTGACACTGCTTTGGATTTTGTTAATTCTCTCAACACCAACACTTTTAATTTGTTTTTTCTAACTCATTTGACAAGAAGAAAATTAACTTTCTGGATATCTCTTTTGAGATTTGTAATAATCAGATCTTGACCTCCAACTTCATGAAAGAAGTAGGCAGTAATGCCTACCTCCATTTTCATAGTGCCCATTATACACCATGGAAGATCAACATACCCAAAGGACAATTATTAAGTCTTAGATGGAATTGTACTACTAAGGAGAGCTTTCTTGAACAAGCCATGACTATGTTAGAATCTTTTAAAGCAAGAGGTTATCTGAATTATATTCTTGATAGGGCTCTAAATGAGGTAACGGATACTAATAGAGATTCTCTTTTAGTATCTAAAATGAAATCAAATACAACATCAAAAACAGGACAAAATTCAATAACCAGTCATCGGAAATGAAAAGCATTATCAGATCAAATGATCATATTTTAAAGTGTGATCCAATCCTTAGAAATATCCTTCCAATGAACCCTAATTTTATTTTTAGAAAAAAATCGATCATTGAAAACTATTCTTGCTCCTAATTTAATGAAATGCGACCAAAATCCTGAAGAAGCAAAAAAGCTGACTTGGTTAAGGAGAAAACCAGTAGGTTTTTATAAATGTGGCAATGGAAGATGTATTACATGCAAACATGCCCAAATAAAACCAGTACAATACTTTCAGTGGCAGGTGATAGAAAATTACAGATTTACAGCTTTATTAATTGCAATACCAACTGGGTGGTGTATTTACTCAAATGCGGGTGTGGTCTCAATTCTGTTGGACAAACGACAAGACCACTAAAAGTGCGATTTCTAGAACATCACAGGAATATTTTGAATAGGGTCCACAATCACAATATTCCAAAACATTTTTTAACACACCATCAAAGTGATCCTAGCTCTCTATGGGTTATAGGTCTGGAGCATATTGACCGTACGGTGAGAGGAGAGGGAGATAGGTTCAATAGACTGTGCCAACAAGAGATATATTGGACCTTCCAGTTAAATTCATTGTTTCCCAGTGGACTTAACGAAGCACTGGAGTTAAATACCATCAGATAGCCCCAGTTCTATGTGGACTCATTAGGATAATAGAGGATATATAAATTTATGGGTCATCTTAGCTTTCTCAAGATTGGGGGGATTGCAGTTTAATCATCTAGCCTATTAGAATTCTATCTGGATCTTCTACCCTTATCTTGTTCCGTCCTTTATTCAATTGAATCGTGCTGGAATTTATTATCATCATCCAGTTATAAGTATCACTTTGTATGTGTGACCTTTTGGGAGCTATGGACTAATCTAATAATTCAAATAATCTGGATATATATCAATACTTGAGGATTATCGATATTCCAAGATTTGTTTTGTTGTATTTTGTCTTTATATCTATATGCAATCAGTGGGTGTTATTGCCATTTGAGGAATGTCTAAACCTATGTTGCTGAATGGGTCATTAGGGCATCTATTTATACTCCTTTATTTATATATCATTCCGATCTTGTCTTTGGACAGATTGGAATGTTGATTTCCATATACAAATGTCTGTAAAAGTGGGTTTTTCTTATCTATCAATGGAATGTTGGTTTTCTCATAGGGATCTACCTGAGGGACTGACGTTGTCAAAGGGAGGTAATATATGTGGAACGCGACACCGAGTGACGCTGCGCTCCATGGACCAATTCCCCCTTTGAAATTAGTGATTCATTCTTAGTCCCCTCCCTACGTCCGTTTCTCATGTCAGCTGACGGGAATGAGGCTTGGAACGCACCGCCAGGGGACACCTCGTCTCAAGCTACTATGGAAGTTGTCTCACTGTAGATCACTTGTCATCTCTCAACCAATGAGAAGGTGGTTAATCACTTCTCTAACGGACACAGAAGAGAACCGAATTTTAGTAAGTGTTCTATAAATATATATTATATTGCATGGGTTATTGGTTTGCCTCCATTTTTAATCTATCTATTTTTAATCCTTTTTAACTATGTTTTTAATTGATTCTGCAGATGTATGTTGTGGTTTTGATCCATGTGAACTCTGTGATTAATCACAGCTGGATCTAATCGAATACAAATGTTTGGCACTATTTAAAAGCTGCACTTAGACCACTATGGTCACCTTCAAAAAGCTGCCAGCAGGCAGTGAAACGCATTGGTGATTCACCCTGAATCAGACCTCTTTGCGAACCTTGCATCTACTTGGAAGGATTTATCCATTTGGAACGTTGTCCTTATTGGAGTTTCCTATTATTCCCTTAAACGGCTACAGCGAGTATGAGGAGATTCCTTTTGTGGTTGGGACATTGACTACAAAGACCATCGCTAATTAAGGATACACTGGACTTCTCTTCACCAGACAAAGTTGTTACTTTTAACGGGAGCATCTAAATGGACTTGGTGCGGTGCATATCGACAGTGACAGAGCCTGACAAGGGTGTATGCTTATACATGTGAGCTTTCTTTAAACTGACATGCATGTCTACCATTGATTATTTTTGTGCCATATACATTTGTCTATTGATTATTCCAATTTTTATCTTTATTTGTGATTTATGAACTCTAGTGTATATTAAACTGTGCATTACTTATCCAATCTGCGTTGTCCAACGCAGCAACGGTTAATCTGCGTACCATCAGTCGGCTGTGGTGACCCATGGGGTCCCGCAGCCGGCCACTGCAGTTTACCCGACGGAGATCCTGGCTTCTTCCCTCCCCCGCAAGGGCGGCGATACGCCTCCATTTCGGGAAATGGAGGGCATCGCCGCCCCCTCCCCGCCCACAAACGGCAGCAGACTGTCAATCACTGACAGTCTGTTGGCAGTTTGCGTGTGGTCTCGCAGACCTGTTCTGCACATGTGCAGAACGTGTCTGGCGTCTGTGCAGATTTCTGAACATCGGGACTCTGCGATCAGCAGTGCACGCTGAATCAGGCCCTGTGTCAGGTAGTATGGGGAATCGAATCATGTACTACATCTCTTGTCTGAAGGGGAAGATCATACTTGCCTACTTTATTAATTTCCTCTCCAGGAGATGCCCAGAGTGGAGATGCAGGTGGGTGTTGATGGGAGTGGGGTCGGTTATTAAGCCTCAGTGTCTCATTGCAAAATGCCACGAGTCGCGCATGTTTCAATAGGGGACAGGGCCAAATTACGCAATTCTTTTATAATCACATCATTATGTCTGCCCCATCCTCACGAATCCGTGGATACCTGGGGACAGGATGCGGGAGGAATACCTACAGTTCCGGGGGAGCGCGGGGAGGTTACCCAAAAAATCAGGAACTTCCTGCAGGTTCCAGAAGAGTAGGCAAGTATGGGGAGGATGTTGCATGTGATGTATTGGGGTGTGACATTACATGGGGGATGAAAGGGTGTGATTGCCACCATCCAGGATTCCTCCTGACAGTCCAGATAAAAAAAAAAATCACTTTTTATTTTAAAAGTGATAGTTTAGCTGTGGGGTTAATGAAAGCTTCTTTTGAATTATGCGTTGATATAAAGAGCAGACACCCTACACAGCATTAGAGTGTGTGCTTAGTCCTATCGGCAACTTTTTGACTTCAAGTTGAGAAAATACTGTATGAATTAATTAAATGCAGCAATTGAATATATATTTTGTTTAATTGTATGGTTATTGTGAAGTAAAATGCATATTACACATATTAAGGGACTAATGTGAATGGCTAAATATTCTCTGTAAAGCGGAATATGTATGCGCTATTTAAATAACTGGTAATAATAATAATAATATGTTGAAAGCATTGTCCTAAGATATGTTAATTTGTATAGGGATGAGGGGACGCCAAGGAATTTTTCATCCAGGGCTTCACTTGGTCTACAACCAGGAAACCCCTGGGTTACTTAATTTTAAGAGAACTATTCAATTGTTTTGGGCGCCCATCCTCGAGACTGCACTTCTAGTGGATTTCTGTGGCCATCATGACCAGCATGGGGCTGACTGTGGTCGGCGCTACACTGGCTAACTAGGGCGGGCGGGCCGGTACCGTGGCCGGCGGCACCCCCCCGCGCCGCCAGTCCAACGGTGCCCAGGGCACGCACCCCGCTCGCCCTGCCCTAGTTACGCCACTGCCAAGGATAGTAAATATTCAGCAAATACAGCAGGCATAAGCTCTTAGGGGTATGTTTAGTGTGGGTTTTTACAAGTGGAGATGTTGCCCATAGCAACCAATCAGATTCTAGCTATTATCTTCTAGAAGGTGCTAAATAAATGATAAATAAATCTGATTGGCTGCTATAGGCAACATTTCCACTCTTAAAAAACCCGAACTTTAGTAAATATACCCTTATTATGCACTAGTGTCACTTACAAATGTGTGCCAAATAAGGAAATTAAAGCATCATATTCTTTATTTGTTTTTTTATTAAGATTTATATAGCTGATATGTTTAAACAGACTTTTACAAACTGACATTATAATACAGACATTTAACAAAAATAAAACAAAAATCTAAATGGTCATCATTGTATAAAAAAATATACATATTTTTTGCCTTCCATACCTTTATTTTCTTTATAACACATTCATTTACTTCCACAAGCTATATATCATCCTTGGGAAAAGCACATGTATGACTTTTAATAGTAGCACCTATTATTATATTTGCAGTTTACATTAGTGAATACTTTGAGCCCAATCCACTAGACAGAGCTAATTGTGCTAGTGGTGACAGTGGTATCACTAAAAGGTGCGGGGGCTACAGGACGCACTGAGTGACACCATCCAATGGGGGGGGGGGAATCAAAATAGCAGAGCTGCTTTGCTATTTTGGTATCAGCCTTTGGATGGTATCACAGTACAGTGCAGATAAATGACCTGCACATTCGCCAGTCATCAGCAATGCGCTGGGAGAGGTTGGGGGCTGGCAAGCACCCCATCTTTAAGAGTAGGACGTGACATGTTGTCAAGCACTTAAAACATCACAGAATAGGCCATGGCCCCTTTTGTGTGCAAGCGTGGAGTCTCTCAGTGCCGCGATGGGTGTCACTGCCCATAATGATGCCACTGATGAATGTACTTGAAGGGGTTAATTTACAAGTTTACAAAAGTGGAGTTTTAGCTCATAACAATCAATGAGATTCCTGCTATCATTTATCTGGTCCATTCTAGAAAATGATGCCTCACATCTTATTTGTTGCTATGGGCAATGACTCCACTTTTGTAAATTTACCCTGAAGTGTATGCTTGGCAAAATAACTAACTTTAATAGTATGTGTAACTGTTTCCCATATTTTAACATTTAATGTAATAGTACTATACTGACAATTTAATGCAATAGTACTAATAAAGTAATTTTATTACGTGGTCTGTCTACGTGACATCGCCCAACACAGCACCTTTGTGTGGCTTAATGTTTGTTCTTAGGGGGGGATGGGCTGCACATCCTAATTACAACATTATAAGAGGTGCTACCATGCTGTAGTTCTTAAGCAGAAAAAGGGGGAAGCTGATGCACACTCTAAAGCTGCATACACACACAACAATTTTGTTACCAACGATTTTCTGACCAATTTTCTGACCGATTTTCTGACCGATTATCTGTCAGATTTTTTAAAGTGTAATCAACAATTTTTTTGAGCTACAAACGATTTTTGCATATTAACTTAATGAAAATCTTTGAGTTGGCCAGTCTGACTGAACTACAAACGTGAACGCACATGAACGATAATCGTTAATCGTTTTCACTCAGAAAGTGAACGATTTTTTCAACGATAAATGATATCGTTAACGATAATCGTTAAAAAATTGTTTTGTGTGTATGCACCTTTAGAACTAAGAAGAATAAATATAAAAAATATAATAAAATATGAATTAACATGGTTTTATATAGAGGTTCTTAGTACATGTTTGACCAGAGATGTTTGCCCACCTACCACTTCATATTTATTATTCTTAGTACTTAGATTGTGCATCAGCTTCCCCCTGTATTCTGCATTCATTTTTGTTCTTGTCTGATGAACTGATTTCATCTCGTCAATGCTAAATTAACTTAGTTCTTCTCACTAGTTAGAGAACATGAGCCACCTTTATTATTTAGCACCATTATTATAGTACCTTCATGTACATGTAGAGTAGATATACAGTACAATGGCCATTCCTTGGTTTTAAAAGTGTGACTCACTGAACCCCTTTTCCCATGATGCTCAGCTAGCAATTGGTCATGGACGAGCTGGTAATAATGACAGGGATGATGATAATGATGATGGCTATCCATGCCTGTTGAAAATAGGTTTTAAATCAGCACAGCCCAAGCTTTCCATAATGAGGATCCCTTATATATTTTAACTAGCTGTTGCGTGTGCTTTTGCCCACGATGAAATAGTTTCTACCAACATTTTTATTATTTGAGGTGTTCTAGATGTATTGTTTTGCATAGGGGCTCTGTAGTAGGAGAGGCCTACATGGTCAGCAGTTCTATACAGAATGGGGGCAGCAGCGCCTCCACTCACCACTCACACCAATGTTACTGTGTGCCCTGTGCACAGACTGCTACTGTATGTTGCCTATCATATTCAAGTAAATGCTGGCACCTCTCCCCTACCCCTTTCCGGATGTGCGCTTAGTGCCACTGACAGTCTGCTGCTGATCTGCGTGTGATCAAGCACACACATTCTGCCAGGGCCAGCCCTAGCCCAAATTTTTTGTTAAGCGAATATATTTTAGGTCCCCGCAGGCATATTGTTGTGCACGCCTGAAAAAATTTAGGCCATGGTCTCATGGAAAAATCCATACCCCATTTTTATCACACTGGATGCATGCTCTCTCCATTGAATAGATGCAGCATGCACGCGCACGGCAATTTATTCACTGCTAGCTCAAAGCAGCTACTGCCTTTTGTTTGTTTTTTAAGGAGGATAGATATGGCTACTATGCAGGTGTATAGAAGTCACCCATTGTCACACACACCAGTCAGACATTGTCTTGCATACCCACAGCAGTCATCTATTGTATCACATGCACACACAGACAGCAGTCAGACATTGTCACATACACATCAGTCATCCATTCTCTCTCACACAGCAATCAGCCAATGTCACACACACGAGTCACCAATTCTCACACACACGCACGCACACACACACACTACAGTCCCCCATTCTCTCTCACTCACACACACTGCAGTCCCCCATTCTCTCACTCACACACAGCAGTCCCCCATTCTCTCTCACTCACACACAGCAGTCATCCATTCTCTCTCTCACACACACACTGCAGTCCCCATTCACTCTCACTCACACACAGCAGTCCCCCATTCTCTCTCACTAACACACAGCAGTCCCCCATTCTCTCTCACTAATACACAGCAGTCCCCCATTCTCTCTCTCTCTCACTCACACACAGCAGTCCCCCATTCTCTCTCTCATACACACAGCAGTCCCCCATTCTCTATCTCACACACACACTACAGTCACCCATTCTGTTGACCCTTTGCCTCTGCGCAAAGCTGACACTGTGCTTAACTTTCCAGCCAGGGGTCATTACCTCTCCTTGGTGGGTTCCCTCCTCAATGTGCCCAGCATAATTAAAGAGCCGACCAAGCTGCACCACTCCTTCACTGATGGCGCCCACCTCAGTGTCCCTGGCGGCTTGGATGGGCAGTGCTGCCGCCTCAGCCCGCAGCAGGAATATGCCTGCTGATCCTTCTCAAATGTGGGCTGCAGCTCCCATGAGTCCCTCTGCATCGTCCAGCTCCCACAAGTCCCATCGCATCATCCAGCCCCAGCCCTGTCTGCGCCTGCGACGTGATGTCGCTCCTTACAACCAAGGGGCCACCCATTACAAGCACGGTGCAGCTGTGTCACAGTGACACAGTCTGCCCGCCCAGCGGCCCGCTGCCTTGTGTTACATAATAATTTTGCATTGTCGCAGCCAAGGCGCCCGCCCTACTCAGCTGCGTATCACGCGTAATTATAGAACTGGCCCTGCCTCTACCCCTACATACACAAAGTGTGACAGCATACTCTCTTACACATACACACTGCAACAGATACACCCCTTTCACATACACACTGAGTGACAGCATGCTCTACCCCTACATACGCAAAGTGTGACAGCACCTCTAGTCCTACATACACAAAGCGTGACAACTCTTCCCCATACATACACATAAAGTGAGACAGCACTCCCTCCCCCTAAACACAAAGTGCTACAGTACCCCCAACCCCTCTACACAGAATGTGACATCAGTCCCCCTCTGCACAATGTGTAACAGTACCCCTACCCTTTCTACACAAAGGACCTCATTCAGAGCCGCTTGCAAAAAGCGAGCGCACTCTCTGAATGAGAGCGGATGCTTTTTTTTTTTTTAAGTCGGCCTCCTGGCCGCTCACTAAGCTGTAGGTGACCACCCACAGCTTTTGCAAGCGGCAGGTGATGGTCGCGACCATCGGACTTGCGACGAGACCCTTGTGGTAGGGTCTTGTCTGCCGCAAGCCCCAGTGAGCTTCCGGCTCTAATAGAGCAAGGAGTCAGCAGCGAGCCCCCTCCTCCAGCATCACAAAGTGCAGGAGAGCGCTTCCCCCAGCACCTGGTGCAAAAGCATGGAGTTCGGGTGGACTTTGATGGTGCCACATATGCTGGAGGCTCTGAAGGTCAGGTAAGGACGGCAGTCCATCAGCAGGCAGTGGGCGCATTCCTTCCTGAGGAGGCGGCAGATGTCTATGGAGGTCACTTTCATGCCGACGTAACAGCAAAAATCAGCACTGGTGTGCGCTACACTTCCACCTTGTTTTTTTATTTTCACAGCCACTGCTTATTAGCCATTGTTGTTCTCCCTAGCACCCGATGTCGAGTTGAACCTCCCCCCCAACATGTACTTGCTGCACCCCCCCTGTCTGCACCAATGGCCATAGGTTGTCAGTGAAACTGCATACAATGACAACCACTGGCTATAGCATTCCCAGAAAATGGGCATACATGCCCCCCATTTTCAGGGACTCTAACTGACACAGCCCCCAAATGGCTGCAGCCTGTGGGACTGCAAGTGAGCTCACAGAAGGAGATCTGCACATGCGCAGCAATGATCCTGTGCATATAAAGATATTCGGACATCGGAGTTATACGCAAACCACTGGGTTTGTGTACGACTCTGAATCAGGCTCAATAAACATTAGCTGTAGGCCTGAGTATCAATGTTAACTCCTCCCACTTTTCCAGCAAGCCCTCCTACTAAAATTATTGCTCCTCCCTTTTTAAATAGGTAAGTTTTAATACCTCACAAGTTTTGTGAAATGAGTCAGTGGTTGTGGTACTATTGGGATTTTTACGTTGTTATTGTTTGTTTGCTTTCTTGTTCTTTTAAGCACTTCCAGAGCTACAGTATTAGCCTTTCACAAGCACTTTTGGACATTACCATCAATTATTATAGTGTAAAATGACTGACACTGATATTTTTCCCAGTGTGCAACTTAATAGACCTCAAGTAGCATTTTCTTTTTGTTTTCCAAATCTAATTACTTTCCAGCTCTGTCTCAAACATGGAAAGTAGTAGTTAATGTTGCCACAAGATTGAGAAGCAGTGTGCTCATTGTTATTGATATGCCAATGCCTGAATTGCCTGGTGGTGCTGGTAAGAACAGTGCTGCCCGTGCCAAATTAGATGGCTCTGACTTTTGATTGCTCTTGTCTATAGCAACCAATGTAAAATAAAAGACTGTCCCATTTTGAATAGCAATATTTTCAGGAGTAAAGCTGAACTGTTCTCTGGAGCCGGCTTCCAGTGGTATAAGACTGGAGACATTGATAGCTGTGCCATTCTCAAAGTTGTCTATTAATGCCTGGCTGTTGAAACCCATTCGTAAGTCATAACTTGAGGCTGAAAATTTTAAAATATAAGTATAAATGGTCATATAACTTACCAAAGCATATATAGAGTAGTTAATTAAATTCTACTTTCATTCCCACATTCACCTCCCCACACATGGCCAGCCAAATTGGATCTGTTACTCAGATCAAGAGGGTGGCTAATTTCTGGCCTGTTATTGTGGCTATAGAATTACTGTACTAACAGACGACCAGTGGTCATCTTCCAAATGTATTATCCAATCGGCAATCTGATCAGTTTTTATATGGTTTTCTGACATTGTGCTAGTTTTGGTACCACACACTGTGATAATGGGCAGCTGTTGATAGCCAGCGTAGCTAACACACATCACAGTTATAATCATTCTACCCAGATTATGAATGATTCCGAAGAGAGCTAATCTGTATTTTTTTCCACCTATTAAAGAAAGACACCGATTTCGGGCTAGAGATGGCCTAAGAGACCAAGTTACCCTTTTGGGCCCTCTCCAGATTCCAGGGTAAGTGCAATTTTGTTAGATCTATGATCTTTTTAAAGCCTCATGTGCTTAAATAAATTTTAGGGTTTTGAATTTGATCAAAAAGAATGTTAGCGGCTCCAGAAATAATTTGCCCCTTGAAACTGTGATTTAACCTCAGCCAAGTTCAGGAGTGTTTTAAGAGAGGAGGGGGCCTGTGTGCAGCCTCCGTTTGGGTTCCCTCCATTGAAGTAAATGGTGGGAACCACAAAATAAGCTTTTGTAACCCTGCGGCTCTCCATTGACTTCAATGGAGGGAGCCGGTCATTGGCTGAGAGAGGCGGGAGCTGACCTCTCTCAGCCAATGAACGCTCAGATACGGCTCTACAAAGGCAGAAGCCGCGTCTGAGATCTACATTTGGGAGGTAACAACCATCGTGGTTGTTGCCTGTTGTGTGGATCGCATTACTCATTTTTTTATTTTACCAAGACCATGGATGCCTACCATGGAGAAGTGGACCAGTCCAGGTATGTGTGAGTGTGTGTGTATGTATGTATGTATTAAAATTTTACAGTCACAGTATGTGTGTATTGTGTTTATTTAAATATTTCTTTACAGGTGAACTACAGGTACCAGGGAGCCCTTAATGCCCCGCATGCTGGTACTTGTGGTTCTCCAAGTACCAGCATGTGGGGGAGGCTTGCTGGGACCTGCAGTTCTACTGTAAAGACCATGTATATACTCTTCTTTTTTTACACTACACTTACACCATCAACCCGCCACCCACCGCCCAGGGGTGGCGGGGATAGCCCCAGGCTATCAGTCTAGGTCAGGGGTGCCCTGGAGAGGGGGACCCCTTTATTGGGGGGATCCCCAGGGATCCCCAGTCTGGACTGACTAGCGGTCAGAGTTAATGCTTTGGCTGGGGGGCCTGGTGAAAGGGCTCCCCTGGCTGTGGTATTAGCCCCCGCTAGAAAAAGTCCAGTGCTGGTTCTGGATAATACAGGGGGACCCTATGCATTTTTTCCCCTGTATTTCCAGAAACAAGACCGGATCAGAGCCCAGTGCTGGTTGCTCAAAGTACGGGGGACCCCTACATCATTTGTCTACCGTATTTTGGCAACCAGGGCTGGTTCTGACTAGCCCAGTGCTGGTTGTGCTTAAGTATGGGGGACCCCCTACGTCATTTGTCCCGCGTATTTTGCACATCCAGCACTGGGTCATTAAAGCCCGGCGCTGGTTGCTCTTTTGGGGGAGGGGTTACGCCATTTTTTTATTTATTAATTTTTTTTAACTTTTTTACACAGGTTTTCATTTTTATTAAACACAGATGCATGGACGGAGATCTGTCCATGCATCTGTTTCTTCATGCATGCAGTACGGAACTCCTTGTTCCATGCCTGAAAGCATTTGGAGAGAAATGTCACCGATTCCCGGTCTCGTCGCGTTATGTAGAGCCAAACTCTCTCGAGAATACGACGTCAGGAGGATGACATTTGGCCTCGCAGTAGGATCCGAGTCAGGTGGGAACACCCAAGCCGCGGCTTGGGTGGACTCAGATCCCCGATATTCGTAGCGTTTTCCACAGAATCCGAACCACTCATCCCTATTATTAAGTATCCAAGATATGCCTGGAAACTTGTGTATAAACCATTATGTCCATTTATGCATTGCCTGCAGTTCTTCCTACACGGATTCCAGTCACGTGGTCATTCACAAACATGTCGACAGGCACCATTTTGACATGCTCCGAATATCGTCATGTTCACAATGTCATGTTCACAATGTCATCATCTGAGATGTCGCCATGTGAAATAGTGACATTCTCAGAGATAGGCGCCAGTGGGAGGATTAGGTTGCAGGGAGTGGGTGGATACTTAGGGTTAGGCACTAGGAGTAAGGTTAGGGACAGGGACAGAATACTTGGTATGCCGCTTCTGAGACGCCTATTCCAGAACTGCACGTCACATGACCGCCGGGACCCAGAGGAAGACGATGAAGCCGCTGGGACCAGGCAAGTAACCATAGGGCCATCAGGGACTTTAAGTCGACATTCTATCATGTTGACATGTCATCCTTGTAGACATGCTGAATTTCAACATGGACACTCTCAACATGATAAGTATATTGACATTTCGGCCATGTTAACATCACCATGTCAACCTGATGCACGTTAATATGATAAATGTCAACCTAACATACCACACCCTTCCTGCACAAACTCACTAAATTTTGCCTATCCGATAATGCCCCATTACAGCCCAGTTACTCATCTTCGGTGGTAAGTGCAAATGCGAGTGAAATGCATAAGACTCTTGCATGTGCTCAGTTCGGGAGCATGTGCAGAGTGAAAACACGCAATATATGCTTTGAAAACGGTATTCTGCAGCATGCCCAGTATCTCTATCTAGATGTTTTGTTCATAGCTACATACTCCTGAAGGGGGCCCCTTAGCAGCTCACACAAAAGAACATAGTTTCGCCAGGTAAATAATTACATTTAGCACATACCATTTCCCCGATCCAGGTCATCGCCAGTTGCTGTCCAAGACAATATGACTTGTTGGCCTTCAATAACTGCCACCAAGTCAATGATTTTACTAGGCTTAAAGACATCTGTTTTAATTTCCGGAACATCTGATATGATAAAGGCACCTCCTGAAGATATTCGGCTGAAAGTTCCCAAATTCTGAGGTTCAGAGGTAAGTTTTGGCTTTGGTGGGTTGCTGATTATAGTACCTATTAAGAGAAATTAGTCAATTGTAGGGTTTTTTCTCCCCAACTTTAGAAGATGAAGTGTGGTAGAATATATAAACTGTAGGCTGTAAGATTAGTAAAAGACAAATCCCCTTAAAAATTAAATTATTTCAATACTTTATTTAGTCATTAAGGGAACCTAAAAGGCCAATTCTAAGACCATTTCTTTCTGATCACTCCTGGTTTATATAAATGTTATATGTAAATGATGTTATATTCATACTTAAATATTTACACAAGACTTCTTTGCGGATTGGACATGCCAAATAAACTTAATGTACCATTCCAGAACTTATTGCTGGAAAATAAAACTTTTAATTTTTCCTGCTTAGGATTTTGTATGTACTTTATTATTTTTAACAAATTGTGCTAAACTATTACAAGTTTTGAACTAAGGTATCTTGCAGAAAGTTGAGATCATTAAGAAGATTTAGTTCCTCTATACTAGATTTCCTGATTAAATAATAATTAAGTACACTAAAATCACAGTGCTCTAAAGTATCAGTATTTTTTCCACGACACCCCTACGAAAAAAGTTTCTTGTTGAGAAACTCAGCAAAAATCAATAAATGAAGTAAATTCTGCTTACAGATGTGCCCTCATACATCTAGCCTCAATACACCACGCAGCGTGACTTGCCTGGTGTGAGTAAGCCACCAGGTCCCATGAGATTCAGCTAGCGCCGGGTATCTTTTTTGTGCCTTTTTTTGCTGAAAATGCGTCTCAGGGCCGGATTATAGGGAGGGCGACAGGGGTGATCGTCCCAGGGCCCCACACATAGGGGGCCCCACACACTGTCCCCGGCCCCAATCCCCAAGAGGAACTGTTTTTTTTCTTCTCTTCATCGGAGCCGCCTGCTGCGGCCCACAATTAAGCCCCGCCCCTGGATTTGGCTCCGCCCCTTCTTCTGCCGCTGCTCAATATGCCTTTCCCTGCCTCTGAAACAGTAAGTTATGTACAGTTTATGTGTACTGTGTCTATGTCTATATATATGTGTGTGTGTCTATATGTATATATGTGTGTGTATATATGGGCCCCCACATGTTTGTTGCCCAGGGGCCCCCACAGAGCTTGATCCGGCCCTGAAGGGTCTGATTCAGCATGGATCGCAATTGCAACTGCGTACGAAGATCAAGCAATTGTTAGCCTTTGTGTACGCATATAAGCTGCACTGTATATGCAACTAGGATACTCCATGCAGACTGTCCTTATTCATTTGATATGTCACACTTGTATATCTGTGTGCACTTGAGTCTGTATATGAACAACAATGGAACTTGAAATGAAAAAAAAGCTGCGGCTGATACATTGTAGCACTTTGTATACAGGTTCAGTGGACCTGGGACACCAAGAGGGGCTTTTTTGTGCAACTGCAGCAAAAATGTACGAGGGTTGTTCAAAAAGTAATGCCTAAATGCTCATAACTCTGAAATAAAATGCAGCATTTATTTGAAACTTTGTCAATTTGTAGTTTAATATGTCTGCTAACTATATACAGTCAGGTGCATAAATATTGGGACATTGACAGAATTTTCATATTTTGGCCTCTAGTCACCACCACAATGGCTTAGAAATGAAAAAAAACAAGATGTGCTTTAACTGCAGACTTTCAGATTTAATTTGAGGGTAATTACATCCAAATCAGGTGAACGGTGTAGGAATTACAACGGTTTCTATATGTGCCTCCCACTTTTTAAGGGGCCAAAAGTAATGGGACTATCAACTCAAAAGCTATTTCATGGACAGGTGTGGGCTATTCCCTCATTATTTCATTATCAATTAAGCAGGTAAGAGGTCTGGAGTTGATTCTAGGTGTGACATTTGCATTTGGAATCAGTTACTGTCGACTCTCAATATGAGATCCAAAGAGCTGTCACTACCAGTGAAACAAGCCATCATTAGGCTGAAAATCAAAACAAACCCATAGCAAAAACATTAGGTGTGGCCAAATCAACTGTTTGGAACATTCTTAGAAAGAAAGAACGCACCGGAGTGCTCAGCAACACCAAAAGACCCGGAAGACCACGGAAAACAACTGTGGTGGATGACAGAAGAATTATTTCCCTGGTGAAGAAAAACTCCTTCACAACAGTTGGCCAAATCAATAACACTCTCCAGGAGGTAGGTGTATATGTGTCAAAGTCAACAATCTAGAGAAGACTTCACAAGAGTGAATATAGAGGGTTCACCACAAGATGTAAACCATTGTTGAGCCACAAAAACAGGAAGACCAGATTAGAGTTTGCCAAACAACATATGAAAAAGCCATTACAGTTCTGGAACAACATCCTATGGAAAGATGAGACAAAGATCAACTTGTACCAGAGTGATGGGAAGAGAATAGTATGGAGAAGGAAAGGAACTGCTCATGATCCAAAACATACCACCTCATCAGTGAAGCATGGTGGTGGTAGTGTCATGGCGTGGGCATATATGGCTTCCAATGGAACTGGTTCCCTTGTATTTATTGATGATGTGACTGCTGACAAAAGCAGCAGAATGAATTTTGAAGTGTTTCGGGCAATATTATATGCTCATAATCAGTCAATTGCTTCAGAACTCATTGGACGGCGCTTCACAGTGCAGATGGACAATGACCTGAAGCATACTGCAAAAGCAACCAAAGAGTTTTTTAAGGCTAAAAAGTGGAAAGTTATGCAATGGCCAAGTCAATCCCCTGACCTGAATCCGTTTGAGCATGCATTTCACTTGATGAAGACAAAACTGAAGGGAAAATGCCCCAAGAACAAGCAGGGACTGAAGACATTTACAGTAGAAGCCTGGCAGATAATCACCAGGGATGAAACCCAGCGTCTGGTGATGTCTATGCGTTCCAGACTTCAGGCTTTAATTGCCTGCAAAGGATTTGCAACAGTATTAAAAAGTGAAAGTTATATTTAGGATTGTTTAGTTTGTTCCATTACTTTTAGCCCCTTAAAAAGTGGGAGGCACATATAGAAACTGTTGTAATTCCTACACCATTCACCTGGTTTGGATGTAATTACCCTCAAATTGAATCTGAAAGTCTGCAGTTAAAGCACATTTGTTTGTTTCATTTCAAAGCCATTGTGGTGGTGAAAAGAGGCCAAAATATGAAAATTCTGTCAATGTCCCAATATTTATGCACCTGACTGTATGTAGTTTTGTTTAGGTAGTCCAAGAAATACAATGGAATCCAAGATGAAACAAAGAGCCGTCATTGAATTTCTGGAAAAAGAAGGCTGCAGTGCTACAGAAATCCACAGAAGACTGAAAAAAAGTGTATGGTGAGGGTACAATTGACTATAGCAATGTCAGAAGGTGGATGAAGCATTTTCAATTGGGAGAATAGTCCGTGTGCGACAAACCTCGTGGTGGCAGACCATCAACTGCAGCGACAGCAGAGAGCTGACACAGTCGATGCCATGATTCAGAAAGACCATTGTGTGACCATCAGAGATATCAGTGATGAACTTGAATGTAGCCATGGCACTGTAAAAACACTAATCAATGATTTGGGATTTCGTAAAGTGTGTGCTAAATGGTTTCCAAAGCAATTAACCAGGGATCATAAGGCCCAGAGGGTGGAAGTGTGCAATGACCTTTTGACCAACTTTGAAGCCAACCCTGAGACGTTTTTGGAAAATGTCATTGCAGGAGATGAGACCTGGGTATTCCTTTATGACCCAGAAACAAAGGCCCAATCAAAGCAATGGAAACACCCAAGTTCACCTAGGCCAAAAAAGTTTAAATCACAGTGATCCGTAAACAAAGTCATGGCCACATTCTTCTGGGATTGCCGAGGTGTTATTCTCATCGATTACTTGGAACAAAACCAATCAACAGTGATTGATACATTATTACACTTAAGAAGCTGAAAGAAACCATCCGCAAAAAAAGGTCAACAATTCGACTGTCAAATGTATTCTTACACCATGACAATGCCAGACCTCACACTTCGATGGCAACATCTGCGGCCATTGAAAAAATGGGGTGGGCAATAATGCCACATCCACCATACAGTTCTGATTTGGCCCCTTCTGACTTTCATCTGTTTGGCCCTCTCAAACACTGTTACTGTGGTCAATATTTTGAAGACATAGAGGTTGTTAAAAACGTCATACGTTCCTGGGTCAAACACCAACCACTGGAATTTTCCAAAATGCATTCACAGCTTGGGTTGAGAGGTGGAGAAAATGTTTGAGGGCAGATGGTGAATTTTTTGAGTAGAGTCATTCTGTTACTAAGACTTCAAAGTGTTTTACTGCAAATTTTCAAATCTGTATCTATAATAAAATTTGAGTTGTGAGCATTTAGGCATTACTTTTTGAACAACCCTTGTATAAGGACAGATATGTATGTGTCACCCTTAGGTTCAGTTATGTGGTGGTGGACAGGGTTGTGCTTCTGTTCGTCCACATAGTTTAAGGTTGGCAGCTGGGTCTGCCCATAACATTGATAATAAATAATTTGGTTTGGTACTCGACTACCATCTTGTGGCACCCCTGCAAGTGCTCAGTTTGGTAACCACTGTGCTAGGGATAACACCAGCATATGAGAAAGATTTGGAGCTCACCTACAGTAATAAAGCAGGAAATGCTCCATAGGATTTTCATAAAAACAAAAGACATAAATAGACTTAAACACATATATTAAGGAAATAATGTTGTGACATAATTTAATTAATTTTATTATTGTGTTCTGTTTTTGTTTTTAAAAGACTCTTATACCATCAGGTAGCCCGGAGAGGGTGAAGGCAAAACAATGTACCTGTATTATATATATAAAAAGATATATGGGCGACCTCCAATAAGGCCACAGCTCAGTCCCATCCTCCCTAGGGAAGTCCAGTGTTGGTCATACTGTACCAATAGCTTCCTACAGGTCTGTGAGGTTATACACCACTCTGCAGTTACAGCACCTACTTTTACTGGGGCCCAAGAAGCAACTGCACTGGTGGCCAATTTCCTCTCCACGGACTTGACTACACTTATCAAGTGATAACTACAGTTAGTTAATAAACAAGGCAGAATGTAATATAGTACTGTAAATATAGTACAGGTTGAGTCTCCCATATCCAAATATTCCGAAATATGGAATATTCCTAAATATGGAATTATTTTAACATGACTGAGATAATGAAACCTTTGATTTTTGATGGTTTAATGTACACAAACTTTGTCTAAGGCACAAATTATTAAAAATATTGTATAAAATTACCTTCAGGCTTTGTGTACAAGGTGTATATGAAACATAAATTAATTTAATTTCTGTACACAAACTTTCCTTGAGCCACAAAATTATTGAAAATATTGTATAAAATTACCTGCAGGCTGTGTGTATAAGGTGTATATAACACATAAATGCATTCTGTGTGTATATTTGGGGCCCATTCCCAAGATATTTCATTATGATATGCAAATATTCCAAAATACGGAATATTCCGTTATCCAAAATACCCCTGATCCCAAGCATTTTGGATATGGGAGACTCACCCTGTATACTGTATTTTAGTACTGTAAATATAGTATACTGTAATATAGTATGCACTGTAAATATAAATAAACCAAATTGAGTGTTATAAATATTGGCATTTCATTATTGATTAAATATTATTACCATTCTCAACATAACCAGGCAGGTATAGTGCTCGACTGTTTGGTAAGGCAACTTTTCCACCTTTGTCTTGATTCTCAACCTGCACTTTCAGGTTGTATCTTCCATTTCCTTGGTATTCAATGAAGCATCTGGTATAAATGCCGTCATTCTTGAAAATATCCGCACCTTAATGGAAAGCAAAATGTAAAGCAAACACATATTGTTACACTGCCCATAAGCAGTAATAGGGAGTGATTCTGAGTCAGACGCAGCAATGATGTCGGTAGAAATATGCACCCCCATTTATCATCGATATTAAACACCAGCGCAATTTTGTGTTTAGTATCAACATGATACAAACGAAAAATGTACCAGAATTTACCAATACTTACCCCTCCGGCGAGGTCCAGCGAAGTCCTCAACCTCGGGGCGGTCCTCCACTGGGCTGCTGGCAGCCTAACACTGCCAGCGACGAGGCTCCTGTGTTATGTGCATGCGCGATGGTCTGTCTGTGCATGTGCATTACATGGGGACCCGGCAGTGCCTGGAAGGCTTTGCTAAAGCCGGAAAGGCAGCCCCGGATCTCCATTGCGGGCTATGGGGCCTGCATTGCTCTCGCCATCTAAAAGATGCCAAAAGCGATGCTTGACAAACATTGGTAATCTTAGATTACCGCTATTTGTTAAATACAGAAACCTGCCATAACCCCTTTAGCGAGCGATTCGATAGTAAATGGGGACAATGGAGTCATGTTTTTTGCCTGTACACTCATCTGAGTAGCGATGCTCATGATCCCAATTTTGTACGTACAAAGTCGCAGAACAGAGTTGGATGCACAGTAGCAAAAGTGTATTGGAAATGTATGGGCGTTCCTGGAGGTGGCTTCTCAGATGCACAGAGATGTTGCATAGTATAGGAGTGTAGCAGGCGTGTTGCTGATAGTGGTTGCATTCAGTAATGCAGAACTGTCTACATAGGAGGCCACATTCAGGCTGATAATCTGTGTCTGCCAAAGAGATACTGAGTGTCTAAGGTCACTGACAGTGGGTGTCTCAGTCCTGGCACATTCATACACGCGAATGTACACCAGGGAAGGGCTTTGTAGCAGCATTAGCATACAGTCGCAGACGTGACTGCGGCAAATAAAACCCAGTCATGGGGGCGCGGCTGCATATGACTCAAAAAAGAGTGATTGGATAAGAGCGGAGTTTGTTAAACCTCAAGTCTGGGAGCTGGCTTGTGTGACACCATGTGATTGATTTGGTCCTATTGTGAGAAGGGTGTGTTTTAGTGTACTATGTGAGACCTTGTGGGCTGAGACAAAGCCTCTTTTGTTCCTGTCTGCCCACCCATTTAGGGTGCAAATTTGGTTGAGTTATTTAGTTAGTATAGTCTTTGGGTGCGCTCACCTCCATTGACTTGTTTGTTTGCTGAATCACCCTCCCAGGGCAGCGACATCACCCTACCGGGTGGGTAGTCATGTTAGAGGGTTGAGTGGATACCTATTGTTGACAGTTGTTTATTTATTGGTTAGTGTGCACCTTGGGCGATATCCACTGGCTATGCATGTCTGTGTAGTGCTTTGTTGGAGTGGGGCGACTCTGGACATCCTTTCTTTGCCACCATACTTTCCATCATTTAAGATTTTAATATAATTTTAATAAATAGCTAACAAATTATTCTGCCAAACTCATGTCTCCGAGTCTTTATTTTATATTGTTGTTTACTTAAGAATGTTTTTTTATTATGTGGTGTATGCACAGGACACCCCTCAGATGATTTTTTGGTTTAATTATTAGGTAAACAATAATTTGATTATCTCAATATCTTAGAGGAACTCTAACCCCTACTGTAGGGAACCGTATTAGGAGCTGCTGTAGTTGTCTATGCAGCTGTAGGTGCACGTTTGTGTCTCTGGTAGGGAAAGTAGATTAGACGCCATCAGTTCTAGGATTGAAGTGAATGAATATACACTATATAAAGTGCTGCAGAATATGCTGCCACTATATACACAAAGAGTAATAATAGTTAGAGGATACATTTTAATATACATGTATATAATTATGGAGATCTAATTGTTTAGTACAGTAGGCGGGCAGCACAAACAGGAATCGGTATGTAATCAAATACCGACAGTGGCAGCCCGGCAGGTCGAAATCCTAACAGCTGAAGGTAAGTACCCTAACCCTCCCCTCTCCCCCCTCTAACCCTCCCTTAGGAGTGCCTGACCCTAGCCTCCCCCTGCTAGTGCCTAAACCTAACCCCCCCATCCTCGCATCATAAACCTAACCCCCCCGGGGGGGGTGCCTAATCCTATCCCCCCCCTAGTGGTGCCTAACCACCCTCCTTCTACCCTAAACCTCCCAGGGGGTGCCTAACCCTAAGTGCCCCCGGGGGTCCCTAAACCTAACCCGCCCCACCCCTGCGCTAAGACACCCGGCATATCTTTGTTCGGATGCCGGGTGTCGGGATTCCGTAGTGGGACTAATGATAGGCGTCGGGATTTTGACGCCTATCTTTAGTCCCATGTCGGGATGTAAGTGTCGGGATATTGGCAGACGGGATAGCGCCCACCGGTATCCTGATTGCATCCCGCACAAACATATCTTTAGAAAACCCATGTTATCTAATGGCTGGATGCAAACATTTTTTTATCTAAAAAATGTGATTGTGGGTAGTTTAATAATGGCCACACATGCAGAAATATTATAAGTATATCTGGCCAATTTGATAACACTCTCTGTAACATCACGGTATAGTGTCAAAATAAGCACAGGGCAAGTTAATGAACTGTTCGAAATCAATATAATTTATGTGCAAGTCTAAACTTGTATTCCGCTTCGGAATAAACAGTTTAATGTCTCTTATGGGGAGATGTATCAATCCTTGAAGAGTGCTGAAGATGGAGAAGTTGCCCAAAGCTGTCATTTATCTAGTACAGTCTTTCAAATGACAATTAAAAGCTGGTTGGTTGCTTTGGGCAACTACTCCTCTTTATCTTTCTCCAATGCTTGATACCTCTCCTCCATTGATTCTTCAAATACCCTAATAAAAAAAGTACCTTAGCATCTAAAACCTTACCTGCTCCATTGTCCAAAAGCTGCAGTGTAACAACACTTCCATTCTGTGCTTCAATAAAAGCAGTAACCTTTACTCCTGTAACTGGAGCAAACCCCTGGGTTACCGTCACATACACAATCAGTGGACTGGGGTACCGGCTTGTGTCACTGTTCATGTATGCTTCAGCTACAATTGGCGGCACATTTGGATTGGCTGCTCTGGAACTCACTGTTAAACCAAGAACTTGCTCTGCTGGTTGAGCGTTACATAAGCTGTATTCCCAAGCACCTCTCTGCAATGAAATGTATACATATTTGCTTATTAAGGTGATATAACATTTACAAGTATATATACTGTATATATATATAAAATGTCAAAAAATATTGTAATGTTTTATGCTAAGGAAATTAGCAATTGATGTCATCCAAACCTGTTTCCATAAGAGTCTTTTTCAAAAATAATTGGGAATAGCCTACATGTCAGACAACATTTTTTTAAGGAGCAGTTAATACATAGGATCATCTTTTCTTGTAGTATTATAGACAAACTTCACATTTTATTAAGCTACATTAAGCTTGAGCACTATAACATGTTTAACCGTAATTGCCTACTCTTCCAAATTTCCAGGAGACTCACAAACTTGGGGGGATTTTTTCCTGCTCCCAGAAAAGAAAACACCTCTCCTACAATGAATCGTGTCATAGCAGCTCCTCTCCCTGCAATGTATTGTGGCATTGCAAACACATAATATGTAAGCCCACAACTCTCCTAGGACACTCCCATCAGAAGTAAAGGTCCTTGCGTCCTTATACTTGCCACCCGGTTACCACTCAGAAACGCCTACTTTATGCTGGTCTCCATTCGCACATGATGCTGCATTCATGCACCTACTTGTGACTTTAGACACATTGTGCGGCACATGCACACACCCTGTTTTGTGATTCAGATGTATGCGTCATGTTGGTGTGTCCGACTCAGAATCAGGCCCTATGGAGGTAAATGTAATAGGGTCCGAGTTTATCTTGTGGGACAAACTCACACATTTAAAGGTCAGAGGGCCTGATTCAGAGCCGGACGCTCTGACCAGAGCGCTCGCTCTGAATCAGGGCCCTCCTCCATGAAAATGGAGCGGCCTCCTGGCTGCTCGTATAGCTGTTGGTGACCAGTTATAGATGGTCGCGATGGTCTTGACCATCGCGACCATTGGACTTGCGACGGAGACCCTGCGGTAGGGTCTCCCTGCCGCATGCCCTGGAGTGATTTTGGCTCTATCAGAGCCAAAATCACTCCCACTGACATCACTAGTGATGTCAGTGGGGCCGGCTTCAGACGGTAGGCGTCCCCATGGGAACGCCTCCGTCTGGCAGGCACGCCCACCAAAGGGGGCGTGCTGTCAATCAACATCGACAGCACGCCCCCTTTGGTGTGAGACCCGGAGCGATGGAAAGCCCGTCGCTCCCCAGGTCTCGCGCATGCGCACGACGGAGCTCCCTCCGTCGTGCGCATGCGCAGTGGGGAACATCTACCTACTTGCGAGCGTACTGATGCTCGCGAGTGGGTCTGAATGACCCCCAGAGTTTGTCCCACAACTCACCAAATGTAATAGCCTGCAAACTTGTGAGTTTGAGGCTATTACATTATGCGACTGTGTGTTCCTATGAAAACTTGGACCTTTTAATGTGACTAGCATAAAAACATCAGAGTTATACAGAAGCCTTCACAGATCAGTGAGAACACCTCTATTAACCTTGTGGTTCCCATCATAGGCTACAATGTAGCGGTTCTCACCACAGACTTGAATGGCACTTTCCCACCATTGAAGTCTATGGGGGAAAGTTTGAGAGACGGGCTGACCGCTCAGAGCCATTCAGTGGGCAGCTACTATGGAGGCAACCCGCTGATTAGCTGGCAGCTCCTGTATTGACAAGAGTCACGCAGGTTCCAATCACTGTAAACACATACACTTCCTCCTGTCCGACCTGGTTTCACTTGTCCAGTTCATCGTTTTTAACCCCTTGCATGCCTACTTGCACAGATTATTAAATCAGGGATAAGGGGCTGGGAAAGCACTTCTGCACTAGGTTTAGGTTTAAGAAGGTATATATACTTGTGTAACGGCCCCAATTAGACAATTTGTGGTACATATGAAATCATTCTATGGGGGTGCTGCCAAGGACAATAAGTAGGAGTTTACAAAAAAGAGAAGAAAAGGGTATTGTCTCTTTGTTGGCGCACATAGAGGATAATTGTATATAAAATATAACTTTTATTAAATAAATTATTTAAAAAATGTTTCGCCTTATTAGTGAAATATTCCAAGAAAAAATATAATAAAAACATTGAAACAAATGTGTGTCATCAATTGATATTAAATTATTAATAATTCATTTGTCTCTGTGTCCCTTTCAGTTATGTTTCTGAGTAAAGATTCTATTAAATGTTGTTTTCTCCAGTGTCATTAATCATAACATATATTTATATAGTTGAAATCAATTGGCCCTGCATGTACTACCCACAATTGTAATTAGATATACTGTGTTGAAACTAAACCAAGATATAAATTCCATTGGTGATATTATGCTGCCATCTATTGGTTATGGTATGCCATTACACCTTTAGAACCAGGTTGATTTAATGGGTGCTATATTATGCACAATGTCCTCTATAAGGGCCACCTATTTGTATTCATGGAATATTGTCACATGGGAACATGTATACAGATCTTGATACAAATCTTTGTGTCGCCTATTGGGTTAAGAAATAAACAATCAACTGCAGCAATCATATAAAACTAATTAATATGTGGACATCTTAATGCCCTAGTTGATATTAATGCTTAACCCAAATATAAGGATTCCCTTGTATAGCTATAGGGTTTATTCGTGCAGTATGGTACTGTATTTGGTTTATGCTCAGAATGTGGCACCCCCTGTTGGTTTTAATTATACCTAATACAATACAGTGCTATTGTTATAGCTCCCTCTATAGGGCTGCAAAATTGTTCAATAAACTGTTACTCACTCAGACTAACATTACTGAGTGTTTAATGTGGGTTCCTCATGCCCAGCTGGAAGGTTTAATCACAAGTAGTAGTATTGGAGTAGATTATATATATTCACACTACTTGCTCAGAGTAACACTATAACATAGTCTGAGTACTAGGAAAGCATGTTAATGCATGCCATTTTCTTCACTGTGATAATCACATTTGCTTATACACACAGTGGATGCAGTGCTAATAACACAGCATAGGATTATCAGCAGCAGGAGCTACAGAATTTTTAAGAGTATCAGTCTGAGTGAGTAATAGTTTATTGGCATTCTGTAGCTCCTGCTGCTGATAATCCTATGCTGTGTTATTAGCACTGCATCCACTGTGTGTATAAGCAAATGTGATTATCACAGTGAAGAAAATGGCATGCATTAACATGCTTTCCTAGTACTCAGACTATGTTATAGTGTTACTCTGAGCAAGTAGTGTGAATATATATAATCTACTCCAATACTACTACTTGTGATTAAACCTTGCAGCTGGGCATGAGGAACCCACATTAAACACTCAGTAATGTTAGTCTGAGTGAGTAACAGTTTATTAAACAATTTTGCAGCCCTATAGAGGGAGCTATAACAATAGCACTGTATTGTATTAGGTATAATTAAAACCAACAGGGGGTGCCACATTCTGAGCATAAACCAAATACAGTACCATACTGCACGAATAAACCCTATAGCTATACAAGGGAATCCTTATATTTGGGTTAAGCATTAATATCAACTAGGGCATTAAGATGTCCACATATTAATTAGTTTTATATGATTGCTGCAGTTGATTGTTTATTTCTTAACCCAATAGGCGACACAAAGATTTGTATCAAGATCTGTATACATGTTCCCATGTGACAATATTCCATGAATACAAATAGGTGGCCCTTATAGAGGACATTGTGCATAATATAGCACCCATTAAATCAACCTGGTTCTAAAGGTGTAATGGCATACCATAACCAATAGATGGCAGCATAATATCACCAATGGAATTTATATCTTGGTTTAGTTTCAACATAGTATATCTAATTACAATTGTGGGTAGTACATGCAGGGCCAATTGATTTCAACTATATAAATATATGTTATGATTAATGACACTGGAGAAAACAACATTTAATAGAATCTTTACTCAGAAACATAACTGAAAGGGACACAGAGACAAATGAATTATTAATAATTTAATATCAATTGATGACACACATTTGTTTCAATGTTTTTATTATATTTTTTTCTTGGAATATTTCACTAATAAGGCGAAACATTTTTTAAATAATTTATTTAATAAAAGTTATATTTTATATACAATTATCCTCTATGTGCGCCAACAAAGAGACAATACCCTTTTCTTCTCTTTTTTGTAAATGCCTACTTGCACCAAAGAGGATGTGATCTACACTAGGAATAGGTAAGTATGGAATTTTTTTCCAGCTCCTGTATTGACAAGAGTCACGCGGGTTCCAATAACTGTAAACACATACACTTCCTCCTGTCCGACCTGGTTTCACTTGTCCAGTTTTCCGTTTTTAACCTCTTGCATGCTTACTTGCACCAAAGAGGACGTGATCTACACTAGGAATAGGTGAGTATGGAATTTTTTTTTACAGGTGTTGTGGATGCTACTGGACAAGTGGACGTGAATGGCTACAGGGATCATAGGTAAGTATGCATGAATGTGAGTGTGATTGTGAATGTGAGTGTGAATTTGAGTGTGCATGCATGTGTATGTCTTGTCTTTGTTTTAATATTTCTTTTGCAGATGAACTACCAAGACTGACTCAACAGAGCCTGGTGCTGGTTCATAAAATACAGGGGATCACCCACATTTTTTCCCCTGTATTTTAATAACCAGGACAGGCTCAACAGAGCCCAAGCAGGTTATGCTTGTGGGGAGGGGTCACACATAATTTTTGTTTTTTGTTTTTACTGTTTATTTTTTTAAACACACAAAAACGGGCACAGATCTCACGGATCTGTGCATGGTTCTGTGTAACTCAGACCTGCTCAGGCTAGCCTGAAGCAGGTCTGTTTTCTCAAGTTTTCAGGCAGTAATAATGGGCCTGATTAATTACAGATCGCAGCTGCAACAGTGTATGCAGATCAGCCGAAGGTGCATACTGTGCATGCATATGCTTCGCAGTGCGCGTGCGTGAATTAGCATTGCGATCACTCTGCGATCATGCACGCAGAAAGAAAGCCATTGTACATGGAGGGACAGGACATCAGCGTTTGGGGGTGGTGACAGGAGAGTGGTCAGAGAAACGCAGGCCGTTTGAATGCCGTTTCCTGGACGTGCATAAATTAGCCACTGCAACGGCATACGCAGCTTAAGCTCACTGCGTGCGACGAGGTTAGCAATTTCTGAGTAAGGTCAGACCTGCTGTAATTGTGCAAGAGGGGCCGGTGTTCGACTTGTGTTCCCGATGTATACGCAGGATTGCAAGGTATTACAGATACAAGACAATGGTAGTAAGCGTCTCTATGCTGGCTGTTCGACGGCACTGCAATTGCATTCACTAGCATATTTTCCCAGTAGACCTGCGTGTGTAATCACAGCCGTGATCGGATTAGTGATCTGTAGTGAATCAGGCCCTGTGTGCGAGTTAAACAGTCACACTCAATTACATTGCCCAACTTGTATCCTCACAATGGCAAAAACATCTGGATGCCTGCTTTGCCATTGCGAGTTGCGGGGGTGTGAGAAACATACGGGTTTGCATGTTCTCGCACCCTATTACATAGGGTAAGTTGTAAAAAGGTGTGAGTATAGCTCTATACCTGCACATTTTCCAAACTCCGGACTCGATTACATTTCGCCCTATATGTGTCAATTTTAACATGGATAAAGTAAAAAATATGGCAGCACCAAATAATTTGTAAATCAAAATATGAAGGGAAGACAAGACGCCTGGGTAGAAGGAACTATGCTTATATGTTTAGTTAAAAAAACAAAGGTTTTTTGCAAATTAATTTTATTATCACTTAAAATTTGGTACCATACCTCTGCGGTACCTGGGATCGTTAGACGAGAAGACTTTGAGATCGCATCACTGACAAACTGGTCATTTATATAGACTTTCCCATTTGGATCTGTTAGCTTGATATTTGGAATTGCGCTGGTCCATGTCACTAAAAAGAAAGTGTCATTCCCTATGGAATTGTCGATGGTAACTTTGCCATTCAGAAATTGATTATGTTGTATTGTTGCTGCAGTACTCTCAATCTGTTCAAGGAAGAGAAACAAGTTTAGCATTATGTAAAAATATAACCCCCAGCCCCGCAAAGGCAATACAAGTAATACCATTAAGTATGCAATGCCGGGGGAGGAATCTAAATGTATCCCTCTTTGCACTCCAGATTCTCTTTCCATTTTAAAGTACTGTATGTGTTAACGACAACCACAGATGATATCTGCCAGAGTCAAACTCAGATCTTGATATATAAATCACAAATACAATGTCCCCATTGTACATTGTATGGGGCCGCTGGTGTTCTATGATAACCATGTGGAAACTGCTGTTTCCCTTGATTAATGGGAAAGATAGGTTTGTGAAAAGGCCCCTTAGAATTTGATGCATTTAACGCAAGTTATGCTGCACACACACATGGGATGCAGTCAGGAAGCTGATGGACGAAATGCCGACCGCCGGCTTCTCGACTGTCAAATCCCAGCAAGGTACTAATGACAGGTGTCAAAATCCTGACGCCTGCTATTAGACCTACTCCAGGAGCCCGACGCCCGGCATACCGAATGAAGGTAAGCCGGGCGCCGGGCACGGACAGCCGTGGGGACGGAGGGTTAGGTTTTATGGCTCCTGGGGAGACTTAGGGTTAGGCACCCCCCTGGGAGGGTTAGGTTTAGGCTGCGGGGAAAGGGTGGTTAGGTTTAGGCACTTAGAGGGTGGTCTGGGTTAGGCACTAGGGAGGTAGGTTAGGGTTATGCACCCCTAAAGGAGGGTTAGGGGGGGGGTAAGGTTAGTTAATACTTACCTTTAGAGATGTCAGGATCTTCACTGGTGCCGGTCTTCTGGCGTTGGGATTTGAACCGCCAGACATAGGTCCGGCGGTATTTCATACCGATCCCACACATACACACACAAAAAAAAATTCACATTTGCCAGTTTGAGTGGCACATATCTCCTCGCTGATAAGTGTTTTTTGTTTGCAAATAGATTGAAAGCTGCAAGATATAAGAGAATGTCCTGGAATGTACCTGAACAATAAATGGGTAAAAGAGGGTGTCTGTGGTGTTGCCCTTTAACAAAATTTTCTCCTGGTGCACTACACTACTATCAAGGGCTGGTAGCAACAATTGTGCTGCAGTGTTTGGGCACCTGCAACAAATACAATACGTGGTTGGCTATTCTGCTGCTGTTCCACCGCTTCACCTGTACAGATGCACAGGTCATAAATATATTAAAAGCACAATTTAGGACACAGGGTTATACATTTTTCATAGGTATGCCAAGTACAAAAAAGCACATTTGTGTTAAAAATGGGACTTCCGTCTCACCCTAAATGACCCCAACAGCTTTATATTTTTATTCATGTTTTAATTACGTTATGACATACCAGAACAGACTGCTGTATATCATCTCCGCTGCTGGATTTGATCACACTGAAGGAGTCAATCAAACCGTTTGCATCAACTTTATCTGATGCATAAAGCTGTAAACCACCTGTGCACAAAATGAAATGAATTCAATTGAACATCATGGTGACAAAAATTACAAAATTGTTACACTTTCTATCGGATAAAATGTGTTGTGTGCAAATCACTTAACAACTAAAATATAACCATAAACAAAGACATTGAGAGTTAGATTTGGCAGAAACTGTTAGCTATTTATTAAATGAAATATTTATTTAAGGTAAAGTATGGTGTCAAAGAAAGGATGGACAAAATCAGTCCAATCCATAAATATATATATATATATATATATATCTGTGTGTGTGTGTATATATATATATATATATAGATAGAGAGAGAGCGAGAGCGAGAGAGAGCGAGAGCGAGAGAGAGCGAGAGAGAGCGAGAGCGAGAGAGAGCGAGAGAGAGCGCGAGTGAGAGAGAGCGAGAGAGAGAGAGAGCGAGAGCGCGAGAGAGCGAGAGCGCGAGAGAGAGAGAGCGCGAGAGAGAGAGAGCGCGAGAGAGAGCGCGAGAGAGAGCGCGAGAGAGAGAGAGCGCGAGAGAGAGCGCGAGAGAGAGAGAGCGAGAGAGAGAGCGAGCGAGAGAGAGCGAGAGCGAGAGAGAGCGAGAGCGAGAGCGAGAGAGAGAGCGAGAGAGAGAGAGCGAGAGAGCGAGAGAGAGCGAGAGCGAGCGAGAGAGAGCGAGAGCGAGAGAGAGAGCGAGAGCAAGAGAGCGCGAGAGAGAGCGAGAGAGAGAGAGAGAGAGAGAGAGAGAGAAGCCAGAGCTGAGGCAACTTTGTCTGTTCTTACACTGGCTAAGCTGATTGAATGTAGGGGGATGTATCCTATTGCAAAAGGGAAGATAAACTGCACAGGTATTAAAGGAAATTACTGAAAATAATATTTCTGATACCTCAAATATATCTAACTTCTATTGACATAATTTAATCACCACAAGGGTGTAACTGCTAACAAAATCTAATTCAGGAACACAAAAAGAAAAAAAAGTGTTGTTCTTGATGCAGTGCACTAGAGAAAGGTCAATGTAAATATAAAATGTAACTTTTGTTAATAATTAGATGCATAAAAGACAGCAAAATATTTATAAATAATTCCACAGAATTATTGAAACAAACAATATAACAGAAAAGTGTAAGGACATATAACAAGGTGAATCTTAAAATAAATTGGTAAGTCTCCCTTGGTCTCTAACAAAAAAAATCATAAATACAGAATTTTAGCATGTGATTATAACCCTAATAGACAGCTAATATATGAACTCAATGTACTATATCTGTATAATTTCATATAATTGTTTGGTATTATGTTGTGCTGTCATATGAGGGGCAAACTTCAAGCATTAGGGGATCCCCTGGATGTAGGCTGAAGTTAATATCAGCTCTATGTTGTGCCTTTAGCTTGAGTGTAACTATATAATAGCCACAAAGTAGAAAAAAGATGGTACCATATCTCTCTGTCACAGAGTATCTTATAAACAGTGATGGTAAATATATGACTACATTTGTCCTCCAGTGTAAACAGATTCACTCTAAAACTGCTGTATAGTAGTAAAATCTATAACTCACGAATGAGTGGTACTAATTTATTATAGTCATGACTGATAAACTTGACATCACTCTAATTAATTAGTATATACAAGCTCCTCTCAAGCTCATTTTTGTCCACTCTGCACTATGTTTTATATAACTGTACTACATACGATTACCCATTCATGATAATATGAAAAGTGGCTTCTAGTATAGTCACCTCCAAGATTCTACATTATCTAACTGATATGATTATCAGTGTCTTATAGATCTCTCTAATTGTAAAGCTGGGTACACACTGACAGATACATTGGCCGATCAATTGATCGGCCAATATATCTGCTGCACGCCGGCCAGTGTGTACCCGTGATATGTCGGTGAACGTCGTCGTTCACCGACAAGTTGCATTGGCTGTGCTGCACAGCTGATGGACAGATTTGTCTGCAGACATACCTGTCCAAGGGCAGGTGTGTACTGGTGGTCGGCAGACCGCCCATACACACACAGGGACAGCCTCAAGGAGGGGGGGTGGAACACGCCCCCGACCCGCCCACCGGCCGCCAAGTCCTGCCCACCAGCCGCCGGGAACCGAGGGCACAAGCAGATGATGGCCGTTCAGTGTGTATGAACGACCATCACCTGCAGATTTATCTGTAGATGACTCGATCTGTAGATATATCTGTCAGGTGTGTACCCACCTTAAGTCTCAAGGGAGGATCATATGATGTAATTATAGCTTACATAGCTTTAACGAAGAACTAGATTCATAATGGATTTTCTTTTCTTTTGGCATTAGTATGCGTGCATTCACAACAGAATAAAGTGCCAACTTTAATGCCGACAACATGTGTATATATTAAATTGTAATGTGCAGTTTGATATAGAAATAATTAATCACATATAGTGGTTATAACGCTGGTGTGTTTGTCTGTTTATGGACTAATATACATCCCTTTTTCCCCCTCCTCATACATATGATAGAATGCAGGATTAAATGTGAGGAGGGTTCGTTCATTATATACTTATCGCGCTAGTATGTCTTATGGTAAGAGACCAGGACTAGCCTTCATTCTCTAAACATCAGCAGCAGGATGCAATTGGGAAACCGGCTGTCTTAATCCTGACAGCCGGCTTCCCGACTGCTTTTTCCCATCGAGGGTTAAATGACAGGAGTCTATATGTAGACGCCTGCCATTTTCCCGACGACGGTAGACTGGCGCCCTGCATCCCGATCGAAGGGATGCCGGGCGCAGCAAGCGGACAGCCACGTGGGGGGGGAGGGTTAGGTTTAGGGCACCTGGGGGGGGACTTAGGGTTAGGCACCCCCCCAGGAGGGTTAGGGTTAGGCTAGTGGGAGGGAGGGTTAGGGTTAGGCACCCCTAAGGAGGGTTAGGGTTAGGGGGTTAGGTTAGTTTTTACTTACCTACGGACGATCGGGACTTCCAGTGCTGTCGGGCTTCCGCTGCCAGGATCTCTGCTTCTGTCGGCCTGCCGCGGACGGGATTCGAACTCCGGCCAGAGGGACGGCGGTATTTCATACCGTTTCCTCAGCAGCATATAGTTTATATACAAATCCCTCTTCTCATTCACACAGCAACCTTAAACCAAACTTAAACCAAAAGAAAAGAAAATCCATTATGAATCTAGTTCTTTATAAAAGCTATGTATGCTATAATTACGTCATATGATCCTCCCTTGAGACTTATAATTAGAGAGATCTAATAATAAGACACTGATAATCATATCAGTTAAACTGGGTACACACTGACAGATATAATGGCTGATCAATTGATCGGCCAATGTATCTGCTGCCCGTCGGGCATTGTGTATACTCGCGATATGTCGGTGAACGTCGGCGTTCACCTACATATCACATCGGCTGTGCTGCACAGCCGATGGACAGATATGTCTGCAGACATATCTGTCTATCGGCAGGTGTATACGGGTGGTCTGCAGACATATCTGTCCATCGGCAGGTGTGTACAGGCGGTCGGCAGACCGCCCGTACACACACAGCGGCAGCAGCGAGGAAGGGGGCTGGACATGCCCCCCGCCCGCCGGGACATGCCCCCTGGTCGCCCGGACCTGCGGACAGGCACAGATGATGGTTGTTCAGTGTGTACGAACAACCATCATCTGCAGATATATCTGTATAGTGTGTACCCACCTTTAGATTACGTGGAATCTCGGAGGTGACTATACTACAAACTGCTTTTCTTATTATCATGAATGGGTAATCGTATGTAGTACAGTTATATAAAACATAGTGCAGAGTGGACGAAAATAAGCTTGAGAGGAGCTTGTACAGTTATATACTAATTAATTTGAGTGATGTCAAGTTTACCACTCATGACTATAATAAATTAGTACCACCCATTTGTGGGTTATAGATTTTACTAATATACAGCAGTGTGATTAATCATAGAGGTTTTAGAGTGAATCTGTTTATGCTGGAGGATAAATGTAGCCATATATTTACCATCACTGTTTATAAGATACTCTGTGACAGAGAGATATGTTACCATCTTTTTTCTACTTTGTGGCTATTATATAGCTACACTCAGGATAAAGGCACAACATAAGAGCTGATATTAATTCAGCCTACATCCAGGGGATCCCCTAATGCTTGAATTGTGCCCCTCATATGACAGCATAACATAATACCAAACAATTATAATGTATGAAATTATACAGATATAGGACCTCATTCAGAGCCGGACGCTATTTGCGCTCGCTCGTTCAGAAAAAGGGGCTGGATATTTAAATAGAGCACTCGCTCTTTGCGGTCTGTTGACGCCTCTATGTCTGAGCGAGCGTCCAAAACATGCGCTCATTATTTTGTAAAGTCGCCCCTTTGCCGCTCGCATCATACGTCATCTCCGCTATTTATTAGATTAATCGAGTACATCGAAAGGCGTATGAACTGCTCGCAATTATTGTGGTAGCATTTTCCTACCGCAATCATGCGAGCAGTTCAGGCTAAAAGACAACCAAGTGACGTGATCGATGACGCTGCTTTGTTAATTATGCACACCCTTAAAACGCCCGTTTTGACCGTTTGGCATGCCTGCGTTCGGAACTCCACTCCCCATTTTCAAGCACCTTCCCCTGTTACCACCCACAAACGCCTCATCCTGTCACTCAAATTAGCAGGCATTCGCTATTTTGCGAGCGCACGATTTCCGACCGCACTGACTGGTTGGCGCATGCGCATTACAACCCATACGCATGCACAGATGTGCGAACATCACTCGGAGCGAACGAGCGGCCGCTTACGAGCGGCTCTGAATCAGGCCCATAAGTACATTGAGTTCATATACTAGCTATCTATTAGGGATATTGGGACTCATTCAGAGGTGGTCGTTAGATGCAAGCGGTCGCTCTGAATCAGGGCGGCTGCATCCATCCTGAACGACCGCCTCCTTGTTGATCGTTAAGCTGTGGGTTAACACCCACAGCTCTAATGACTGACATGGGTGATGGTCGCGATGGTCAAGACCATCGCGACCATCGGGGCTTACGACCAGACCCTAGGGTAGGGTCTGGGCACTCGAAAGCCCCAGGGAGCTTCCTGCTCTGTTCGAGCAGGAAGTTTCCCACTGACATCAGCAATGATGTCAGTCGTGCGCTCCATCGTGCGCATGCTCTGTGGGGCAACATCGAGTTGGTTGTGAGCGCTCAACACTCACGACCAACTCTGAATGAGCTCCATAATCACATGCTAAAACTCTGTATTTATGATTTTTGTTTGTTAGAGACCAAGAGAGACTTACCAATTTATTTTAAAATTCACCTTCTTATATGTCCTTACACTTTTCTGTTATATTGTTTGTTTCAATACTTCTGTGGAATTATTTAGAAATATTTTGCTGTCTTTTATGCATGTAATTATTAATAAAAGTAAAATGTTATATTTACATTGACCTTTCTCTAGTGCACTGCATCAAGAACAACACTTTTTTTCTTTTTTGTGTTCCTGAATGTAGGAGGAGCTGCAGCAACACTGTGCACCCCGTCCCAGGCAGTTCCCATGAGGCATTGTGAGAGGCTGAGGCCTGAGCTGCTGCCGTGTGGCTCACTGACTGTATTCTCGATGCCCTTTTCTGGAGCCGCAGGTTTGTGTATCATATGTGGGAGGTGCCAGTAGGAGGAGCTGGCAGGGGGCAGGTGTGCCGGCTGGTGGGATCTTTAATAAATTATGCTGTATTTATTTGCCTGTATTTGTGTTTTTAAGTGAAAGAGGTGTGTGTGTGTGTCTGTGTCAGTTTGTGTGTATGTAGTCTTTGTCAGCAGTGGCGTCATGAGGGGGGTGCGCGCCACACCCGAGTGTCAGCCTCGGATGGGGTGACACCAAAATGCCGGCTCCTCTGCAGTGACAGGAGCCCAGGTGCTGCAGTGTGACATTCTCCTGCAGCACCAGACTCCTGTCATAGAAGAGTCTCCGGGGCAGCCCTGCATCTATAGCGTAGGTATGGACATCGGAAGCCGATGGTTAGCAACTGTTGATGTTTCTGATTCAATGGAAGTACTTTTTCCATCGAATAGCGGGAATTTGATGGTTGCCAGCTTTCCGATGTCCATTTGATGGCTGGCTGCTGGGGGAGCAGGTGAGCAGTGGGATATAGATATATATATATATATATATATATATATATATATATATATATAGGGAATATTTATTGTGGTTAGATTTTTTTTCCTTGGAAGCCCCCCTTTAAAAATCCTGCATTTGCTACTGCAATCTACAAAGCACAATAACAACCGACACCATGCATTATGCATTGCAGGTGGATACCACCCAAGCTGCACAAACACAACTATAAATTGTCTACCCACCCATTTGGGTGATGACACTGCCCCCTGTTAAGATGGTACTGCCAACTACCAGTCAACGAAGGGAGCACACCTAAACTAAGTAATTGCACCAGGACTGGTGACCTGCGCTTTGGCCTATAGCCCAGCCCCCTTAAATAAATTCAGTACCCTGCACTACCATAGACTACTAAGCACAAAGTGATCAGCACCCATGCCAGCCCCATTCTAGAGGTTTACACTACCTCTTTTATATGTAATAATTCAGTTTCTAACAGAGTATGCTGGCACTGCATAACTAATATATCGTAAAGAACAATGAACAGTGCTTTATATGGGAAATGGCAAGATGATATTGTGGCGTATAATTGGTTCTCCCACTCACACATCCCCTCTGCCACCATTTAAAATGATGAACAAAATTGATTAGATGGTTCTATATTACAGAATTGCAGGACACTGGTTATACTGGCTATATGTATGCTGTAACTCAATGAAGCTCTCACCAGCACATTATAATATTTGTTTGTGAGGTATTGTACACCTTTAAACAATTATTTCTGTTAGTTTGTATAAGGGACCAGAAGGGTCTGACTATATTTGTGTATAATATATAAAAATATATTACAATGTACTTCAAAACCCACATATCCTACTGTGCATTCATGTTATGTATTAACCCAATTAAACCACATTATTTCCTAATTGTTAGTGATTTCCATTTGTATTTGAAGCAGATTGTTATCATTTTATTTTCATTCTTAATTATCTGTAGGTGGCCTTTGTGGGTTGTGGAACGAATTGCACCATTTAGGTCAAACTCCATGAGCTCAATGCCATGAAACATTGAAGAGTGGGGCCAAGATGACGCGATTTGCCAGGAATCACAGCATCTTGTACCCTCCCACCTATTTTGCTTAGAAGTGGGCAAGATATGGGAGAGTGACTTGCTCTCCTGGGAGTGGATTGCCTTGTAATTGCCTAAATATGATGGCCTAATAATGCAACAAAGATAGGAATTATCCCATACAATGTACTACAATCACATTGGTTCAATCAGCTGTCATTATGGATAAAGATGTACCTAATTGAACAGGGACATAACCCACCTGTCATGCTAGATAACTGTTCTAGTCCTGGTTCTGCTTTGCCTCCAAGTGCAATAGTGTGAATAATTACTCCACTGTTCTTTGCTTCATTTAAACAGCTGCTAATACCAGAGTCCTCACCATCTGTTAACAATACAATTTCTGTGCCATATGTGTTTCCATCCATACCTTTGTTTACCTGCACAAACATAAATACCAACATTCATTATCCAATGGAATATTTTCCTTTTAGGTCTTACTGCAAAGAATACACCTGGTTTGGGGTGTTCTGATGTTAGAACTTGATCTCTGTAAGCTTTATTTATCAATTGAAGATACAACTGTCACTTAGCAATAGCCACCAGCTACCTTCTTCAGCTACAGCACAGTTGGTGTAATGGTTAGCATTACTGCCTCACAGCACTGAGGTTGTGGGTTCATTCCCACTATGGCCCTAACTGTGTGGAGTTTGTATATTCTCCCTGTGCTTGCATGGGTTTCCTCCGGGTACTCTGGTTTCCTCCCCCACTTCAAAAATATACTACCATGTTAATTGGCTCCCAACAAAAAAAAAATTAACCCTAGTGTTTGTATGTGTGTGAGCATGTGGTAGGGAACATAGATTGTAAGTTCCACTGGTTCAGGGACTGATGTGAATATCCAAATATTCTCTGTAAAGTGCTGCGGGATATGTGTGCGCTATATAAATAACTGGTAATAAATAATAAACAAACTTCTATACTGAATTATATTTACCACTAGCTAGGATGATGTGTTTATACAAGTCAGCTGTGTAGTAGGAGGAGGCTGGTCTTTGAGACTTCTCTCAGTTGGGTAGTTCAAGTATAAATAGCCTCACTTTCTTATAATTCCTTATTACCCAGTTGCTGTGCGGTTCGGTTCTCCAGAAATCCGAACCCACCCGAATTTCATGAATCCGGGTAAATCTGAGTCGCCGTTCTAATCTCCTGAGGAGATCTGGGTAAATTTGGGTCGTGGTTCTGATATTTTTGCAGTTTGGAATTCGGATTTTAAATCCGAATTTCGGGTTTTGGATTGCATAAATTACATGATTTTAGCGGTTTTTAAAACTTTTTATCTATATTTTATTAAAAAATTCAGATCCAAAACAAAAACACTTGAGGGTGGTTTTTTTCAAAACCAAATCCAGATCCAAAACCTTGAAGGAGATACAGATCCAAAACCAAAACACGGGGGTTGGCGCACCTCCCTAGTTGCAATATACTGTATCTGTGTTCCAGTTTATTATAGTTCTTGGATTTCATTGTTATCTTGTGTCTTGACTATGGCTAGTTTTGGATCTCGCTTGCTTTGTTTCTGTCCTGACCTTGGATTGTATTTTGACTTTGCTTGTCTGTCACCAGCCCTGACCTCGGACTGAGTACTCACTATTCTTGTCCGCTATTAGTTTGTAACCTAAGTATGCACTATTCTACTTTTTGTGCTCAGTCCATCTGTAGATCAGTAGCCAATACCCTGAGCTATTGAGCTGTTATAATTTTCAGTCGAAGACCTGGGGCATCCGAGTACTGGTAAGCATATCCAGCTTTATAGAAAAGGTGTCTCCAAGGGGGAAGATATCTCAAAGTAGCTATAGGTTGTTCATTAGCACTATTGGTGCACCATCGGCCACACCATTGGCCACACCATCGGACTTTGCACCTGCCTATGGCAGTCACAGTATGTCCGAATGACCATGGTCGCCAGTGTCAGTGTAACTGTGTCTTTAGACGTCCACAACATTCCCACTCCTGTTAGCCACCCCACTTGTGCCTAATGCCTTACCTGCATCCACCTCTGTATCACCCCATCTATCTGCTTAGGGGACTTTTGCAGGCATTGGCACTCAGGTACTGCATAAACATTTTCACCTAAACTAAGCTACTGATGAAGGAAATACCTCAAATCCTTTGCGAACTCCAGCACATATGTTTGTATCACCAGTAGCATTCGTTGGAAGAAACCTTTTAACCTGTTCACGCTGGGAGGTGGAAACAATCTTAACTAGTGTGGTCATAACTGTTGCATCACTGGAGAAAGTGACAATTCCAACATATGATCCAGATTCAATGATTTGCATGATGTACACTTCAGAGGCCTGGTGCATACGGGAGATTCGATCTAACTGCAAAGTAAAAGGGACAGTTTTAAATGTTATGATGTAAATAAGAAAAAAAAATTCACAATGTATTTTAACATGATATACTATATACTTGCATTATACTAAGTGTAAATCATTGTAGTAAAGTGAAGAGCAGTTTGTTGAAATAATGTTTTATTATAAAAAATTATTAAGCAGATAAATTAAGGAACATGAATTACGTTGTGAAATCACTGGTCCTGATACTGAATGTGGCCACATCTTGCGATTTTGATCAAACTGTGCATGTGCAGCAGCCAACATAAGCAACTTAGAGCAGCTACGAATGTTTCTGAGCTGTAAACATCTTAGAAGCTTCTCAGAAACAGAGAATGGGTGGTAATGGGGCATTTGCACTTTGGAGAAGCATCCTGTCAGGAGAAGCATCTCTTACTGAGCATACGCATTAAGTAATCCTGGTCCAAACCCAGAAGTAAAGTGATAGTGAATGCGTTAGTTGTCACTTTACTTTTCAGCCTTCATCAGGATAGGCTATTTTTGGAGCCTGTATCTTAGCGCATTCCCCTAATAAATAATTCTAAAAAAGCATTCCAGAAAGGGGCATAACTAGAGGACTTGGAGCCCAGAGCAAGCTGGAATAAACAGCACCCCCCCCTCCCTATCATTTATATGATCTGGTGCTACGATCCGCTACCAGGATTTCTGACAGCCTTAGCAGTTTCTAGTCCTGGCTGTTGCTTTGTCATCAGGGAAGCTGTCAGTATTGTGGAAGCATTCAGCTGCAGCCAGTCTGCAATCTAGCTCTCAGTGTGTATGCAGTTCAGCTGTATTGCAATTAGGAGGATGGTTGCATTGGTTCCTCTTTCTGTTATATTGCATTCATTCCCAGTATTAATTATGGGAAGGCCTCATAGAGGGCCTAAAAACAGTAATTACTGTGCATGATGATATATAATATACATTCTATAATATTCTAAATAGATGTATCTGTGTTTGCTCTCTATTAAGATACAGGAGGCTTGTTATGAATATACCAATTATTGGATTTTAATAGACAAAAACATTAAAAGTAAAAAATTATTAAAATGAAATCACAAATTCCTTAGTATAGCAGCATAGTTCGCAGATGACAATAGTATCCAAATAAAACAAAAATTTCACATATAAAAGTAAATGTAGAACAATATTGTATATATAAAAAGAGCTCTTTGGAATCTGTTGTCTTGTATTAACAGTCAAAGTCCAGAACTCACTGAAATGCTTTTAGTATAAGCAAGTCTATAGCTTATGCTGGCCATACACGCTACAATTATCGGGACGATCCGCCCGATATCGGCGGATCGCCGCGATAATTGTAGCGTGGGGGGGCGACCGAGGGTTAAATATTGCTCGGTCGGGCATGCTGGATTGTCCAGCATGCCCGTCCGATGCGATATTACCCGGTAAACTGTCGGCCACATCGGGCAGTGTATGCCCAGCGCAGCCGACAGATAGACATTTCCTGTGTTCCTTCCTACGGAAGGAACAGGGAAATGTCTCCTCCCCCAGGGGCGGAGCGCAGATGTTGGGCTATACACTGTGAGATTTCCCTCACAGTGTATGCCGCGGACATCTGCGGCTGACAGCCGGCCAGATAAAATGTCTGTCTGTCTGACAGACATTTTATCTGGCAGTGTATGCCCAGCATTAGTTAAGTGTCTGATTAGAAAACATGTAGCGAATATGTTGCCATTCCAGTGTTATCATATAATATAAATAAATAGACAAGCCGGTTTGTTATAGTCAACAGCTGTTTGTAGTTTAACTTGTGTCCCACTTGCAGTATCACTGTCCACAGTCTCCTATGTATATATATATATATATATATATATATATTGTGACACAGTTAGGTTAGGGGGTCCCTCTCCTGGGTAGAGGACTCCTTCCTTTCACACACAGCAGCTGGGAAACAGTACGCCAGACTGGATGCAAGTACAAGCTGGTCGGCGCCAGTCTTTATTGTACAATGTCAGAAACAACATAAAGAAAACATAAACATAAATCCTAGCCCTGTCGGGGCACTAACTTCACAGGTAGTTCCCTCACTACCAGAACCTGGCAGGGCCTAATGCCCTCACCAGCAACAAGGGCACAGCACAACACTTACAGTTAGGTTTTCAAGTGTCTCTGAGCAAACTCCCTGTCTGCTCTCCCAGATGAGACAATCAGCCCTCAACACACTAGGCTTATATTGGCCACTCTCAGGTGGAAACCCTAACAAGCCTGTTACCAGGCTGCAAGAACCAAAACCTGGAGTGGCCGTGGGTGGAGCCCTCCCTCTCCTCTCACCCACAACCCCCAGGTCCCAAACCGGCTTTTCAAAAAGCCGAAACTCAAGCCTGCTACACTGCAGACTTTCTCCTGGGGGTTTAAAACACATAAGACAGGAATCTGGGACAAATGTACCTGCCACCGACCACTTTACCAATGATCCTATCACATATCCCCCCCCTTTGTTTCAACCTGTGGGGCGGAACAATTGAAGCCCCCAAACAATGAACGTGTGACAACGCATCAGCATTGGCCAGCTGGCTTCCTGGCCTGTGTTCCACTGAAAATTTAAAAGTTTGTAACGCCGAGAACCATCTTGTAATTCTCGCATTACTGTCTTTATTTTCGGACATCCACTTCAAAGGGGCATGGTCAGTGATCAATTTGAACTTTCTTCCAACCAAGTAGTACCTGAAAGCCTCTAACGCCCACTTTATGGCCAACGCCTCCTTCTCCACTGTGGCATAGTTTCTCTCATGTACATTCAACTTTCTGCTTAGATAGAAAATAGGGTGTTCCTCACCCTCCTTGTTCTGGGACAGGACCACTCCTATACCTACTTCTGATGCATCGGTTTGTACTATGAATTCCCTGTCAAAATTAGGAGTCATCAGGACTGGTTGGGAACACAACGCTACTTTCAACTCCTGAAAAGCTTTCTCCGCCTCAGGACTCCATTCTACCATGACTTTTTGTTTGCCTTTGATCAGGTCAGTCAGAGGGACTGTCATGGTGGCAAAGTTGGGTATAAACCTCCTGTAGTACCCCGTAATTCCCAAGAAGGCTCTCACCTGCTTCTTATTCAGAGGCAGTGGCCAGTTTTGTATGGCATCAACTTTATTGAGCTGAGGCTTTATCAGGCCTCTGCCAATGGTGTATCCCAGATATTTTACTTCCTCCATGCCTAGACAACACTTTTTTGGGTTGGCTGTCAAACCTGCCTTATAGATGGAGTCCAAAACTGCTTGTACCGTGGGTAAGTGAGACTGCCATTCAAGACTATGAATGACCACGTCATCCAGATAAGCAGCCGCATACCATCTATGGGGCCTTAGAATCCTGTCCATCATTCTTTGGAAGGTAGCAGGTGCCCCATGTAGCCCAAAGGGCAACATCTTGTACTGAAACAAGCCCTCTGGTGCTGAAAAAGCTGTCTTTTGTTTGGCGCTCTCGGTTAACGGTACTTGCCAATACCCTTTGGTTAGGTCAAGAGTGGTTAAATACCTTGCCGTCCCTAGTCTCTCAATCAATTCATCCACTCTTGGCATCAGGTAGGCATCGAATTTTGAAACACTGTTCAACTTTCGGAAGTCATTGCAGAAACGCACACTCCCGTCGGGCTTTGGAATCAACACAATGGGACTTGACCATTCACTATGTGATTCTTCAATAACTCATAACTCTAGCATATTTTTAATTTCTTTCGACACCGATTCTCTTTGTGCTTCTGGCAACCTATAGGGCTTTAGATTAACTTTAACCCCTGGGTCAGTGATGATGTCATGTTTAATGACCGAGGTTTTCCCAGGTACGTCAGAGAACAGCACCCTATTTCTGATCAGAAACTCCTTGACCTCTTGTTGTTGAATTGCCGACAGGGTTTTTGCCACTGTCACTTCGGGAACTAAGGGCCCTGGATTTACTGGAGGGGCTCGGACGGCCGACAGTGCCGTTCTATCTTTCCAAGGCTTTAAAAGATTTATATGGTATATCTGTTCCGGCTTTCTTTTCCCCGGCTGGTAAACTTTGTAATTGACCTGCCCCACTCTTTCTAAGATTTCAAAGGGCCCTTGCCATTTAGCCAAAAGTTTATTTTCCACAGTGGGAACCAATACTAACACTCTGTCCCCGGGAGCAAAGCTGCGTAACCGAGCATTGTGGTTGTATACCCTCTGCTGTGCCTGTTGAGCCTGTTCCAGGTGCTCTCTCACTATCGGCACTACCGCAGCAATTCTCTCCTGCATTTGAGAAACATACTCAATCACGGCTTTGTAAGGACTAGACTGCCCCTCCCATGTCTCTTTGGCAATGTCTAGTAACCCCCTTGGGTGTCTCCCATACAACAAGTCGAAGGGTGAAAACCCGGTGGAGGACTGGGGAACTTCTCTTATGGCCAACAATAAATACGGCAATAAGTAATCCCAATCCCTACCATCCTTGTCGACCACTTTCCTAAGCATGTGTTTTAACGTCTTGTTAAACCTCTCGACCAGCCCATCGGTTTGGGGGTGTTAAACCGAAGTTCTTAACTGTTCAATTTTGAACAGGCGACATAACTCTTTCATGACTTTTGACATAAACGGTGTACCCTGGTCAGTTAGTATCTCCTTGGGTATACCCAGTTTGCTAAAGACATGAACTAGCTCTCTGGCAATGGTCTTGATTGACGTATTGCGCAACGGGATCACTTCCGGGTACCTGGTAGCGTAATCCATTATGACCAGAATATACTGGTGTCCCCTGGCAGACTTCATTAAGGGTCCAACCAAATCCATCTCTATTCTTTCAAACGGCACCTCTATAATAGGCAATGGAACTAGTGGACCCATAAAATGTGGCCTGGGAGCATGATACTGACACTCAGGGCAGGATGCGCAAAAGTCAGACACCTCTTTATGAAGCCCGGGCCAGAAAAACCTCTGCATTATTCGCTCAGTGGTTTTCTCTACCCCTAGATGGCCTGCCGTTATATGACCATGGGCCAGATCCAACACTGTTCTTCTGTAGGCTTTGGGAACTATTAGTTGTTCCACAATATCTTCCCCCTTCTTAGTCACCAGATATAACAAATCCTGACACATTGCCATGTGGGGATAGGACAAAGGACTATCAGGGTCTACGGATTTACCATCAACTACTTTTACATTCTCCCTGGCTTTTACCAAAGTAGGGTCATTCAACTGCTCCACGGCAAAGACCTCTCTTCTGACCTCTAAATCAGGCAGATGATCACCTGGCCCAACAACACTTCCCACCTCAATGGGAGGCACATCAGTTGGCGGGCCACCGTCACGTTCCGCATTCTCTAGTTCGCCAACCATAGTAGAAAAAGGGAATAACTCTGACTCAGAAGAAACTCCCTCCTCCACTACATCGACAACCTTCTCAAATGGATCGGGGTTGTTCACCTCTGGAACAAAACGGCTTTCCCACAACTTCCAGAAGTGAGCAAAGTCTCTCCCCAATATTGCATCGTACACCAGACCATGCACCAAACCCACAGAAACTATAGCAGAGCCACATGGTGTCTCGATGTTCACCTCGGCCGTAACATAATATCGAGTATCCCCATGTATGCAGGTCACACCAACAGTTTTCCCTGTATGCCTCAAGGGGTTCACCAGCTCAGCTTTTATAAGTGTCACCAAGCTACCAGAGTCTAACAGTGCCTCTACACGGTTGCCATCTACAGTGAGTACACACATGTGCTTATCAGTCTCAGCCTGCCGGTCAGCCGTAGAGGCTGTCTGTGCAAAGAAAGACCCCCTGCGGTAGACATGAGCAGTATCACATTGCATAGGTTCAGTTGTAAGTGAACAATTAGCGGCAATATGGCCGAAGCCACCACATCGGAAACACTGAATCATATTAATGTCTAGTCGTTTACGGGGCAAGAACCTTCCTGGCCTGGCAGGCCTGTCTCCAGGTTCTACACCCTCAGTCTTAGGTACATTCCACCGCCCAGCACCCTTCTCCCCTGGAACAGTCTTACCAGTGTCTGTGGGAGTTCGCCGGTGCGCCATCGGGGCTCGGTGGGGCATACTCATCAGCTCCTCAGCCACCACGTACCTCTCCACCAGCTCGACCAACTGGTCCGCGGACTTAGGGTCTGCATGGCTCACCCACTTGCGCAGAGTCGCAGGTAACGATCGCAGGTACTGGTCCATCATGACCCTTTCCATGATCTGTGGTCCCGTCAGCATCTCGGGCTGTAGCCATTTTGAGGACAGATGGACGAGGTCATGCATCTGCGAACGTGGAGGCTTGTCCATATGGAACTCCCAGTGGTGGACCCGTTGGGCACGAACAATGGTGGTGACTCCCAAGCGAGTTAGGATCTCCTGTTTTAGTTTTTTATAGTCCTTGGCATCAGCCAGGCATAAGTCGAAATAGGCCTTTTGTGGCTCCCCAGACAAAAAAGGGGCCACCAGACTTGCCCACTGCTCCTTGGGCCAACTCTCCCTTTCGGCCGTTCTTTCAAATGCGGCGAGATAGGCCTCCACATCATCGCCCGAAGTCATCTTTTGGAGGAAGTGACTGGCTCGTACGGAGTGAGTGGTGGTGGGAGGACCAGTAGCAACATCTCTGGGCCGGGCGACCAGGTGCTGTACCACCTCTTTTATGGTCTGGCTGTTTTCTGCTAAGGCCTGGCGGGTTTCCTCAATGGCGACCTGTTGTTGCCTCTGGGCTGTCTCCAAGGCCAACAGTTGCACCCTGGTGGATTCCTGCTGAGCCCAGGTAGATTCCTGCTGAGTCCTGGTAGATTCCTGCTGAAGTTTGTTTGTCTCTTGCTGAGCTGCTGTAGCTTGGAGCAAGGCCTTAATGTCCTCAATTTTGTCCTGGGGTGTAGGTTGGAAGCTGAACCTTGCCTCTCTGAGCATTGGCTGACGCCTCCTCTATGGGACTCCAAGGACACAGTGTTATTTCCACACTCACAAATTGGGTGTCTGTCCCTTTAATTTTTAAATGGAAAGTTTTCCTCTTGCTGCAACTTCAGTGTGTGTGGTTGCCCGCATTCTCCACCATATTGTGACACAGTTAGGTTAGGGGGTCCCTCTCCTGGGTAGAGGACTCCTTCCTTTCACACACAGCAGCTGGGAAACAGTACGTCAGACTGGATGCAAGTACAAGCTGGTTGGCGCCAGTCTTTATTGTACAATGTCAGAAACAACATAAAGAAAACAAACATAAATCCTAGCCCTGTCGGGGCACTAACTTCACAGGTAGTTCCCTCACTACCAGAACCTGGCAGGGCCTAATGCCCTCACCAGCAACAAGGGCACAGCACAACACTTACAGTTAGGTTTTCAAGTGTCTCTGAGCAAACTCCCTGTCTGCTCTCCCAGATGAGACAATCAGCCCTCAACACACTAGGCTTATATTGGCCACTCTCAGGTGGAAACCCTAACAAGCCTGTTACCAGGCTGCGAGAAAAAAAAACCTGGAGTGGCCGTGGGTGGAGCCCTCCCTCTCCTCTCACCCACAACCCCCAGGTCCCAAACCGGCTTTTCAAAAAGCCGAAACTCAAGCCTGCTACACTGCAGACTTTCTCCTGGGGGTTTAAAACACATAAGACAGGAATCTGGGACAAATGTACCTGCCACCGACCACTTTACCAATGATCCTATCACAACATATATATATATATATATATATATATATTATATTACCTCAGTCCAAGTGAGCCGATATATTGTTGCACCTTATATCATAAGCGGTCTGCTGTAATCACATGGCCACGCTGTGGAAGTCCGCGGACCGGGTGCTTTCGTCCATGCAGGAAATGATGGCTGGCAATGTGGAGAGGACACGCTGTAAATGGCAATGAGTGGCCGCTGCTGATGTCGTTCCCACAGACCAGATGCTAATGTCCGTGCAGTGAATGATGACTGGCAGTGGAGGGAGGAGATGGTGTGAGCGGCAATATACTGCTGCTGCTGCTGTTCCCGGCTAATGATAATAGGACTCTTGAGTAGACACAGACATCTGGAGCAATATCCGGAACAAGAAATGACTGGAGGGTCTATGGTCAATTCGTTTCGTCCCGTGAAATGCTGGGACTTTTTCAAGACTGAAGACTTAGGTCCGTGGTGTCTCCTTATATTCCTCCAGGATCTCATTGTTTAATTATCTGATCCACAGCACCTGAGTCTTGTTTTTTGTGTTGCAGATTATCCCTATTTGTCCGACATTCATTTAAGTATATAGAGATCAATTCTATCTCTTATATATATATCTTTACCCAGTTTCAATATGAACATACTATAGATTGTAAGCTTTCAAGCAGGGCCTTCCTATATATATATATATATATATATATATATATACATATATACAACCAAAACCAACCTGCGCTATATTAAAAACAGCCGCTCCTTTCAGTAAGTCCACTGTTAGTAGGACCAACACATAAATACAAAGCAATTACTTCAAGGGCGCTACAACACACTTAATAATACAGACAATTCTTATATTCTTCGTAAATAACAATCCCTTCAGGGTTTATAGGCTCCAGTTATTTCTGTTTTGTGAATGTAGATAACAACTTTCGTGCTCGCTTTTCAGAGCTGATCGGAGAGTTCATATGACAAAACTTGTTTTAACGTCCTTCTTGAGGTTCTATAAGATACCCTCATACCAGAAAAACACCCAAGATAGGCCCAAAGGCCAACATTAATACAATGTAAAACAATCTTTATTAAAAAATTCGCAAATTCAGATAGATAAATGTATAAATATGTTAATACATCAACATCTTTTATACAGATAAAAATAGATTTTCCACACCTTACAAATGAATGAAGGTTTATAACATAATGTCCACCATTAGTGTAAACCCTACGCGTTTCGTCTTACGTCAAGACTTCATCAGGGATAGATCTATAAAATACATATTTATACGAATATATTGGGTGTTTCTGGTACAAAAAAAAAACACAAAAAAACCAAAAAAACCCAAAAAACTAAATACACATAAAAAGTTCATATCACAGGAAACGTACCTCGAAATACATATATTTAAGGATATAGTATGACAGTGATCAGAACGGCTCTTGGAATCAATAATTAACCTATTTGGAATTAAAATATAGATTCCATCAGTTCATTATTGTAACTTAACAACATATTCATCTTTCATCAATTTTAAACTTGAATTACATACCTCACACTCGTTGTACATATTGAGATAAATCAGATCTTTAGATCATCAAAATTAGGTTATACAACACCTGTAGATATTAAACGGTATAAATTCTTAATTATATGTCTCAATAACCTTATACTTTCTCATTATTATCACTAAATAAATAATAGCCCTCTAATATTTACTTATTTTCAAACTTTACACAAATAACATCAGTTGTTTGGATACTTTGATCTATATCATACATTAATCAAAGCTCCCATAATTTAAATAATTATTACTAAGTGCAAATAAGCATAATTAAATCACATAAACTCACTTATAGTGTTTCTCTTACATTTATCTTAAACAATAAGGCTATATAAATTCTATCACAAAAATAAAATAAAATTCCAACCCAGAACATAACTGGAACATTCCTTTAGTTAATCAATGCACCACTTACTTTTTAGGTCCTTCTTTCTCTCAATCCCACTGCCACAATGAACAACCCTTTACTGTTCATCCTTATAAACCCTTAAAGATGTGACATCACTTCCTCCCAAATCTTATTGGAGTATGGAACATATATAAAAAACCTCTTTTAAATATGATTCTAATAAACCCAATTTCCTAAACTAAATAACAAAACATTTCTACTAGTAGAGCGCTTAGAAATGGATAAGCGCTCTACTAGTAGAAATGTTTTGTTATTTAGTTTGGGGAATTGGGTTTATTAGAATCATATTTAAAAGAGGTTTTTTTATAAATGTTCCATACTCCAATAAGATTTGGGAGGAAGTGATGTCACATCTTTAAGGGTTTATAAGAATGAACAGTGAAGGGTTGTTCATTGTGGCAGTGGGATTGAGAGGAAGAAGGACCTAAAAAGTAAGTGGTGCATTGATTAACTAAAGGAATGTTCCAGTTATGTTCTGGGTTGGAATTTTATTTTTTTTTGTGATAGAATTTATATAGCCTTATTGTTTAAGATAAATGTAAGAGAAACACTATAAGTGAGTTTATGTGATTTAATTATGCTTATTTGCACTTAGTAATAATTATTTAAATTATGGGAGCTTTGATTAATGTATGATATAGATTAAAGTATCCAAACAACTGATGTTATTTGTGTAAAGTTTGAAAATAAGTAATTATTAGAGGGCTATTATTTATTTAGTGATAATAATGAGAAAGTATAAGGTTATTGAGACATATAATTAAGAATTTATACCGTTTAATATCTACAGGTGTTGTATAACCTAATGCTGATGATCTAAAGATCTGATTTATCTCAATATGTACAACGAGTGTGAGGTATGTAATTCAAGTTTAAAATTGATAAAAGATGAATATGTTGTTAAGTTACAATAATGAACTGATGGAATCTATATTTTAATTCCAAATAGGTTAATTATTGATTCCAAGAGCCATTCTGATCACTGTCATACTATATCCTTAAATATATGTATTTCGAGGTACGTTTCCTGTGATATGAACTTTTTATGTGTATTTAGTTTTTTGTTTTTTTTTTGTGTTTTTTTTTTGTACCAGAAACACCCAATATATTCGTATAAATATGTATTTTATAGATCTATCCCTGATGAAGTCTTGACGTAAGACGAAACGCGTAGGATTTACACTAATGGTGGACATTATGTTATAAACCTTCATTCATTTGTAAGGTGTGGAAAATCTATTTTTATCTGTATAAAAGATGTTGATGTATTAACATATTTATACATTTATCTATCTGAATTTGCAAATTTTTTAATAAAGATTGTTTTACATTGTATTAATGTTGGCCTTTGGGCCTATCTTGGGTGTTTTTCTGGTATGAGGGTATCTTATAGAACCTCAAGAAGGACGTTAAAACAAGTTTTGTCATATGAACTCTCCAATCAGCTCTGAAAAGCGAGCACGAAAGTTGTTATCTACATTCACAAAACAGAAATAACTGGAGCCTATAAACCCCGGAGGGATTGTTATTTACGAAGAATATAAGAATTGTCTGTATTATTAAGTGTGTTGTAGCGCCCTTGAACTAATTGTTTTGTGTATATATATATATATATATATAAATATAATGATACTTATAGAACGCGGCACTGTCAAGAGTTGTTTCTCCAAGCAGCTGCTGAATGAGAGATAGTCAGTCTCTTCAATAGAATAATAAAAGTAGATAGAGCAGCGCTGAATGAAATTTATAATCACAATTTATTAGACACAACAATTAATAAAACAATGAATACAATTATTAATAAAGCAAGTCTTCCTTCAGTATTGAATGTACAGATGTATAAGGCACATATAAATTAAATTATGGACATGCATGTGTGAAATAGAAAGCTCACATGTAAATGAGCATAGACCCTGGGCAGGCACAATCAATGTTCATAGACACCACACAGAATTCAGTTCCAAAAGGAATGCTCCAGTTTGAGAAGTTGACTTTACCGGCGTGAAGGATAGTCCAGCATTATCCTTATTAGCGATGGTATTTACTGTAAAGGTCACAACCGCAGATTTCCCTGGTATAGCGCTGTTGCCGGTGACAGGATACTGGGCAAAATCCAATAATGGACAACGTTCCAAATAGAAGAAATGGTGCTTCTGGATAAAGTGCAAATTGCAGAGTGCCTGGTTTGTGGTGTAACACCAACACATTCACTGCCTATTGGCAGCTTTTTCAAGGATCTAGCCTTTCATATAACACTGGTGGTATGTAATTAAAAGGATGTTTTTTTGCAATGGTGAGTGCCCTCACAGTGTGATTTTTTGGATACAAGTGGACCTCCAGATTTTTTCTGATGGTGTTATTGAGGTTGCAACCCTAATGGACGGCATTGCTGCAGTGAGTGTGGGCCTTATTGGAAATATATATATATATATATATATATATATATACTCCACAGCAGATACAGCGGCACTTGGGAGACTTCACAATGGGGTGAAACAACATGTTTTAAATCGACGTTTCGGGATACGGAGACCCCGTCTTCAGGAACACACAGATAACAAACATACAATGACAATAACCTAAAATACCTGTGACTGTGCTTGATTGAACCATCTGGTCTGCCCACCTCCGGCAAACGGACCCCACACATCCGGTCGCGGCACCCGCGAACCGGAAGTGACGTCATCCACTGCCCGGAAGATGATGCAGACACATAGTGCAAAACACAAACATTAATATATTGCAAAAGTTGTAGCAGCGCTGACCTTACAATAGACAGCGCTGTTTGGTGCCAACGATATACATCTAAAAAAAGTGAGAATATAAAACATTAAAAATAAACGTTTGGTACATACATGTATAAATGTGGCCACATTGCCATCTTGTGGCCAAACCACAGATATACACAACAATAATTTACTGTGCAACTTACATATTGAAGTATAAAAGTAGAGTGCCATCTAGTGACCATAAGAACAATAACAAAGTGTCAAAGGACACAAATACAATCAAAATAGTGTCATTAAAAAATAAAATAATAATAATAATAATAACTACTAATTACCACACCTGTGGTGTACAGGAAAATAATAATAATAAAAAAATAATGTCATTGAATGCCAACATTATCCTCAAACATGTATTAATAGTGCCAAAATATAAAAAAATGAAAAAAATTTAAAAGAATAAAAATGTATATATGCATACATATCAAAATACACAGTAAAGTCCCCCTGCACATACCAGAAGACTACTAGAAAATATTTTTATATGATCTCTGTACCACTATTATGGCTAGCTGTCATCCCAGGGTAATTACACAAAGACAAAAAATGTAGTACCATATAAGTAACCTAAGCTGTCAACTGCTTCAAAATGCATAAACTTCTTAAGGACAAATATATTGTAATCCCCTTTACAAAAAGTTATGGATCCCCAGAGACTCATTAAGGCCCCTGTGTCTAACCGGAAGATCCATTTTGTTTCCCTTTGCAATAGTTTTTTAGATCTATTGCCTCCTCTAATAGAGACCGGGACATGATCTATTATACGGTATCTCAACGTAGCCATACTGTGTTTTAAATTGGCAAAATGGCGTGCAACAGGTTGTTCGCTTTGCCCCAAAAGAAGGGCCGCCCTAATAGCAGACCTGTGCTGGGCCATTCTCTCCTTGAACTGACGTTCTGTCTTGCCCACGTAGTGTAATCCACATGGGCAAGTTGAACGTACACAACATACCTCGATGTGCAACTCAGATTCCACTGTATCTTAAAAAAAAATTTTGGCCACTGGTCTCTACTGACCCAGAATTACCCATGCTTCATTCGTCTAAAATCATGTCGAGTTATACAAGGAATAGAAGTATTAGGGACTGGTTGGTCAAAACAGACATCACTGGCTTTAAAACATCTACTAATGAGCCTACAGGATTGCTGTTTTCGTTGTCTGGGATGCACCACGTGCAATTATTTGGTTCCAGGAGAATTTATCTCCCACCCGTATACGGGTAAAAAATTTAAGATACAGTGGAATCTGAGTTGCACATCGAGGTATGTTGTGTACGTTCTGTCTTGCCCGTGTGGGTTACACTACGTGGGCAAGACAGAACGTCAGTTCAAGAAGAGAATGGCCCAGCACAGGTCTGCTATTAGGGCGGCCCTTCTTTCGGGGCAAAGCGAATAACCTGTTGCACAACATTTTGCCAATTTAAAACACAGTGTGTTCCTGAAGACGGGGTCTCCGTATCCCCAAACGTCGAATTAAAACACATTGTTTCACCCCATTGTGAAGTCTCCTGAGTGCCGCTGTATCTGCTGTGGAGTGAATAGAGGGGAGTGATCTCCGCCTCATTGAGGGCACCTGGAGCAAGGTATTTGCCCAGCTTGGGGCTTATGGAGTGCCGGGACTATTATATGCATATATATATATATATATATATATATATATATATTGCAAGTACACATATAACATAATAATAGTAAAACAATATAATAAAGAATTTCCTTATATTATTTATCTACATGATTAAAACAGGAGGCTGGATTTGTTAATCTTGTATGTTTATTTTACATCTTTATTTATATTTATGCATTTATGAAAGAGATAGGAAAAAACAGGATAATTGGAAAATCGCTATTTGTGTACTTGCTATATATATATATATATATATATATATATATATATATATATACACAATGGCATCGGCTCAGCACTCCTCATTCCCATCAACAGCTGCCTCTGTGCCCTCCTTAGTAAACTACTAATAGCGAAAAAGTGAGGCGGCACTAGAGTGGTGACATTTTGCAGCTCGCGAACCGGCGACCATTGAAGAGCGGCGTTCATTTCAATTTAGCTCAAGCCATGAGCCAATCACAGCTTGCGTAAAGGCAGTCAAAAGAAAGCGGCCATGGCTAGCCAATCACGACTCACCGCATCATGGCTGGCGGAAGAGTCAGTTCGTTGGCGGCAAGCAAAGGATGAAGACATCGCGCAAAGAGCTCTGGCGGGTGCGGAAGAGGCTAAAAACTGCCGGACTCAATAATTGCAATAACGCTATATGTGTACTTGCTATATATATATATATATATATATATATATATATATATATATATTCACAATCCCTTTAGGACCGGCACTCTCCCTCCGTGTTCAACTGCTCAGGTGCACTCCGTACAAAATTTCAAGGTGTCAACTTTATTATACACTATTTATTTATCTACATCAGTCTCCGATAGCGAAAAAGTGAGGCGGCACTAGAGGACTTTATCCATCTTTAATCGTAACCAACGTTTCAGGGCTTCAGCCCTTTTGTCAAGGTCATATACAAAATATAAAAACATGTCTTACCTTTAAGTAGTCACCCAGGTGTGATAGTGAAACTCGTGGGTAACACGCGCTTCCGCACACTGCAGTCGGCGTCCTATACTGATGACGTGGTTGCTGTGAGCAGCTCCATGTTACCGATTTAGCTTCCATAATCAAGAGGCGATTACCTCTGTCACCACCACGGATAGACATGGGCACATGATCAATAATAAGGTGCTTTAATTGTGACAAATTATGTCCTTTCTCAGCAAAGTGCCGAGCTACCGGCTGATCACTTTCTTTGCCTGCTAGCGCTGCTTTTATAGCACCACGGTGTAATGCCATTCTGTCGCGCATGGTTCTGATAGTTTTTCCTACATAAGCAAGTCCACATGGGCAAATTATCATATACACAATAAAGGTGGTAGTGCATGTAAGGACATGATTAATTTTATACATAATATCCCTATGTGGATGTTTAAACTGGTGTGCTACTACTATATTACGGCATGTGGTGCAGTTCAGGTGGAATTGGTATGAAATACCGCCGGCCGCCTGACAGGAGCAGAGTGCGACGCAGCGGAAGCTCGACAGCGCTTGAAATCCCGATCGTGGATAGGTAAGTATCCACTAACCTAAAATCCCATAACCCTAACCCTCCTTAGGGGTGCCTAACCCTAACTTCCCCCCCAAGTGCCTAACCCTAATCCCCCCTCTAAGTGCCTAACTCTAACCACCCCCTTCCCCGCTGCCTAAACCTAAGTCCCACGGGGGGGTGCCTAACCCTAAGTCCCCCCCGGGGGTGCCTAACCCTAACCCTCCCTCCCCCTAGCCTAACCCTAACCCTCCCAGGGTGATGCTGGGCGCCGGTCTCCCGGCGTCGGGGAATGCGGGCGTCTACATCTAGACGCCCGGCATTTCACTCTTGCCGGTATAAGACAGTCGGGAAGCCGGCTGCCGGTATTTAGGCAGTCGGCTTCCCGATTGCCTCCCGTTCAGGCACTTATAGCATCCATTCTTTCTCTTCAAGAAATTAGAGTCACTTTGTTGGTGTTGATCAAGTCCCGTGATGTCTGTGTGTACAATATTATCTTTGATATTACGTCCTCTGAGGAAGCACGTCATTGGTCTATATTTTTTAAGACCAGGTAGGTTGATATCTGTAGCTATAATTGGCCAACATGCTTTACTCGCATGTTGTATCACTGGGCTCGCAGTAGAGAAGTGATGCTTCCAAGGAATGACCATCTTGTCTTTTTTCGAAATAGATTGCAGCAGCTGTGTTCGTTCTATACTCAATACATCAGCCTTTTGTCTCCTAAGCTGTTGCATGTCATAACCCCTATCAACAAATTTAGAGATGACGGTATCAATCGCTGCCTCTGCTTCTTCTGGATTACTTGTAATTCTGGCAGCCCTCAGCATCTGTAAGCGAGGAAGACCTCTTTTCAGTGACGTTGGGTGATGGCTAGAGGCATGCAACAAATTATTTTTATCAGTAGGCTTATTGTAGAGATTGGTTATAATTTCACCGCCTTTGACAGAAACCTGAACGTTAAGATAATTGATCGTTGTGTAGCTATATTGAAAGGTTAATTTGATCGGTGAATCTCTACTATTGATTGTCTCCATCAGACTGACAAACTGCTGTTCAAGCCCCGTCCAAAACATAAATAGGTCGTCTATAAACCGGCAATAAAACAATATATGTTCAGAGATTCCAAAATCTTGAAAAAACATTAGTTGTTCCTCTTCCAACATGAACATATTAGCGTATGTAGGGGCCACGCTACTGCCCATGGCACATCCAGAGCATTGAAGATAGAATTTACCGTTATATAGAAAATAATTCCTTGTCAGTGTAAGTTCTAATAGTTGTAATAACAATCCTATATCCAGCTCACTTCTCTCCCGCGCTCTCACTATCCTATTAATAGCTCTTAATCCCAGTGTGTGTGGTATCGATGTATTTAAATTACAAACGTCCATCACACACATAAGGGTTTGATCTGGGACCCTCATAAGTTTTATCAGATGGTTAAGAAACATCGTAGTGTCTTTAAGGACTGATGGATATTTATTTAAGAGCGGCTGTAGGACACGATCCAATAATTGTGCAACAGGTTGGTACAGTGAATTACGCGCAGAAATTATTGGTCGACCTGGAGGTCGAATCATATCTTTATGAATCTTAGGAGTTAAATACAAGATCGGAACAATCGGAAAATCCTGTATGAGGGCTTGTCTTAGCTTTTTAGTGATCAGCCCCTGTCTCTCAGCGCCCATAAGGATTGTATCCAATTCGGTTTTATATTCGGCAGTAGGATCATATGGCAACTGGCGGTATGTTGTTGCATCCTTTAAATGGCGTTCTGCTTCGCACATATAGTCCTGCAAATTAAGGATTACCGTAGCTCCGCCTTTATCAGCCGGTCTAAAAATAACATCCTTGTAATTACTAAATTGTTTTAATGCTACAGATTCATCTCTGGATAAGTTGGTATGAACTCGCTTGCTGGCCACATTGTATCTATGTACAGAATCATTAAGTAACCTAGTATATGTCTTAATGGACGAGTTATTAGTTTGAGGATCAAACTTGGATTTAGATCTTTGTTGTAAAAACTCAGCATGAGGTTCTATTAAAGTACTATCTGGGGAATGTTGAAAATGTTCTTTCAACCTAAGCTTACGGGAGAATTTATGTAAATCCCATTGCCACATATATTCATTATGTTTAGTAGTTGGTACAAATGACAGGCCTTTATTCAGTACCCTAATTTCTGCTTCACTAAACGTTCTAGATGATAAGTTCACCACTAGATTTTCTTTCTGCCTGCTCTGCCTTTGGGTCCTCTTGGTCTGCCCACCCCGACGGGTGGCCGACCTATTGGTTCTCCTGTGATTACAGATGTTTCTCCTAAAGGGAAGGAAGGTTCAGTAGTGGGAATATCTGAATCAGGTGCTGCGAAGTCACTGTCACTATTCGATGTGGCCGGATCACTTGTGACATTTTCTCTTCTCCTACTCCGCTGTTTAGATCTAAAAAAAGGTTGCCTCCTTTGTTCATTTCCCATAATCCATCGATAGACTTTATTCTCCTCATAATCAGATTTGACAATTTGATATTTGTGTTGCTTAAATCTCACCAATTCCTTCCGATATGTTTCACACTAATTTCTAAGTTTCCATGGCTGATTCACTTTCAAAGGTGGATTTATTGCTGCTTTCAAATTGATTGATTTTTTCTCTAATATTTTTCAATTCCCTACCTACTTCAAGGTAAGACATGTTTTTATATTTTGTATATGACCTTGACAAAAGGGCTGAAGCCCTGAAATATTGGTTACGATTAAAGATGGATAAAGTCCTCTAGTGCCGCCTCATTTTTAAGCTATTAGTTGTTTACTAAGGAGGGCACAGAGGCAAGCTGTTGATGGGAATGAGGAGTGCCGAGCCGATGCCATTGTATAACGGGAACCCTTCTTAGGACTTCCTACCGGGTTAAGGCACCCCACGCTATTCTATTACCGGAATCATTCAGGTTATTGGTGAGCATCTGTACAATATTGGACATTATGGAAAATGCTGCAAGTGCGAGCAACAACACTGATTATCCAGGATGTAGAGGTGTTTATACCTCACATAAAGAACCCTTTAGTTTTATGGATGATGAAGCTGCGAATATACTGAATATGGATCAACTTACACCAGGAGACACAGCGAGCATCACAGATGATTTATTTCGCCAATTATTAAAAATGAAGAGAAAGGAAATTGATTTCCAACTACATGGCATTTCATTGTCCAATTATTATAGAGAGAAACTCATACCTCTTGGGTTTCGTGGTAAGAACACTCCTACGATTGGACGATTCAATCCAGAATTTTGTCACAGATGGATTGGTATTCTAAACAAATGTGGAATGGATTTAATGCTCCTCGTAATAGAGGAAGCAGGTAGGGAATTGAAAAATATTAGAGAAAAAGTCAGTCAATTTGAAAGCAGCAATAAATCCTCCTTTGAAAATGAATCAGCAATGGAATTACAACAGAAACTTAGAAATCAGTGTGAAACATATCGGAAGGAATTGGTGAGATTTAGGCAAAACAAATATCAAATTGTCAAATCTGATTATGAGGAGAATAAAGTCTATCGATGGATTATGGGAAATGAACAAAGGAGGCAACCTTTTTTTAGATCTAAACAGCGGAGTAGGAGAAGAGAAAATGTCACAAGTGATCCGGCCACATCGAATAGTGACAGTGACTTCGCAGCACCTGATTCAGATATTCCCACTACTGAACCTTCCTTCCCTTTAGGAGAAACATCTGTAATCACAGGAGAACCAATAGGTCGGCCACCCGTCGGGGTGGGCAGACCAAGAGGACCCAAAGGCAGAGCAGGCAGAAAGAAAATCTAATGGTGAACTTATCATCTAGAACGTTTAGTGAAGCAGAAATTAGGGTACTGAATAAAGGCCTGTCATTTGTACCAACTACTAAACATAATGAATATATGTGGCAATGGGATTTACATAAATTCTCCCGTAAGCTTAGGTTGAAAGAACATTTTCAACATTCCCCAGATAGTACTTTAATAGAACCTCATGCTGAGTTTTTACAACAAAGATCTAAATCCAAGTTTGATCCTCAAACTAATAACTCGTCCATTAAGACATATACTAGGTTACTTAATGATTCTGTACATAGATACAATGTGGCCAGCAAGCGAGTTCATACCAACTTATCCAGAGATGAATCTGTAGCATTAAAACAATTTAGTAATTACAAGGATGTTATTTTTAGACCGGCTGATAAAGGCGGAGCTACGGTAATCCTTAATTTGCAGGACTATATGTGCGAAGCAGAACGCCATTTAAAGGATGCAACAACATACCGCCAGTTGCCATATGATCCTACTGCCGAATATAAAACCGAATTGGATACAATCCTTATGGGCGCTGAGAGACAGGGGCTGATCACTAAAAAGCTAAGACAAGCCCTCATACAGGATTTTCCGATTGTTCCGATCTTGTATTTAACTCCTAAGATTCATAAAGATATGATTCGACCTCCAGGTCGACCAATAATTTCTGCGCGTAATTCACTGTACCAACCTGTTGCACAATTATTGGATCATGTCCTACAGCCGCTCTTAAATAAATATCCATCAGTCCTTAAAGACACTATGATGTTTCTTAACCATCTGATAAAACTTAAGAGGGTCCCAGATCAAACCCTTATGTGTGTGATGGACGTTTGTAATTTATATACATCGATACCACACACACTGGGATTAAGAGCTATTAATAGGATAGTGAGAGCGCGGGAGAGAAGTGAGCTGGATATAGGATTGTTATTACAGCTATTAGAACTTACACTGACAAGGAATTATTTTCTATATAACGGTAAATTCTATCTTCAATGCTCTGGATGTGCCATGGGCAGTAGCGTGGCCCCTACATACGCTAATATGTTCATGTTGGAAGAGGAACAACTAATGTTTTTTCAAGATTTTGGAATCTCTGAACATATATTGTTTTATTGCCGGTTTATAGACGACCTATTTATGTTTTGGACGGGGCTTGAACAGCAGTTTGTCAGTCTGATGGAGACAATCAATAGTAGAGATTCACCGATCAAATTAACCTTTCAATATAGCTACACAACGATCAATTATCTTGACATTCAGGTTTCTATAAAAAGCGGTGAAATTATAACCAATCTCTACAATAAGCCTACTGATAAAAATTATTTGTTGCATGCCTCTAGCCATCACCCAACGTCACTGAAAAGAGGTCTTCCTCGCTCACAGATGCTGAGGGCTGCCAGAATTACAAGTAATCCGGAAGAAGCAGAGGCAGCGATTGATACCATCATCTCTAAATTTGTTGATAGGGGTTATGACATGCAACAGCTTAGGAGACAAAAGGCTGATGTATTGAGTATAGAACGAACACAGCTGCTGCAATCTATTTCGAAAAAAGGATGCTATAAGTGCCTGAACTGCACCACATGCCGTAATATGGTAGTAGCACACCAGTTTAAACATCCACATAGGGATATTATGTATAAAATTAATCATGTCCTTACATGCACTACCACCTTTATTGTGTATATGATAATTTGCCCATGTGGACTTGCTTATGTAGGAAAAACTATCAGAACCATGCGCGACAGAATGGCATTACACCGTGGTGCTATAAAAGCAGCGCTAGCAGGCAAAGAAAGTGATCAGCCGGTAGCTCGGCACTTTGCTGAGAAAGGACATAATTTGTCACAATTAAAGCACCTTATTATTGATCATGTGCCCATGTCTATCCGTGGTGGTGACAGAGGTAATCGCCTCTTGATTATGGAAGCTAAATGGATTATAGAACTTAATACCATGGTGCCATGGGGTCTTAATGACAAAATTAGCTGGAACGCATTGTGATAGGTTTATTCGTAATTCACATTTGGATATACCTTTTATACAAGAATCTGGAGGTCATCTTATAACATGGAATTGTTTTTGCTTGATATCATGTGGCACGATACATCAGAGATGCATTAGTTATATGTATTATGTGCAGTGTGTATACATAGCAACTAATAAGAAGTCATGTTGTTTAGTAATTTATGATGCTCTATTTGTGCTTACATTGGGATTATCACCCCATGTTAGCATTTTGGTGATGGTTTATTAGTATGTCACGGTATGCACGATATTCCATATGTTTACTTGATGACGTGTGGTTGCCTCGGTAACAGGGAGCTGCTCACAGCAACCACGTCATCAGTATGGGACGCCGACTGCAGTGTGCGGAAGCGCGCGTTACCCACGAGTTTCACTATCACACCTGGGTGACTACTTAAAGGTAAGACATGTTTTTATATTTTGTATATGACCTTGACAAAAGGGCTGAAGCCCTGAAAGTTGGTTACGATTAAAGATGGATAAAGTCCTCTAGTGCCGCCTCACTTTTTCGCTATATATATATATATATATATATATATATATATAACACGTCCAAATAAACAGAGGCACTCGGAGACTGATGTAGATAAATAAATAGTGTATAATAAAGTTGACACCTTGAAATTTTGTACGGAGTGCACCTGAGCAGTTGAACGCGGAGGGAGAGTGCCGGTCCTAAAGGGATTGTGAATATATATATATATATATATATATATATATTAGGGATGTGCAGGCTCGGATAGGTTCGAGTTTGCACGTGGAGTTCGGATTTTTCCCTCCAAAAAAACGGAACTCAGAACGAGGCAAAACGTCATCTTACATGGACGAACATCATCATTCCTGGACAAAAGACCAGGAATGATGATGTTCGTCCATGTAAGATGACGTTTTGCCTCGTTCTGAGTTCCGTTTTTTTGGAGGGAAAAATCCGAACTCCACGTGCAAACTCGAACCTATCCGAGCCTGCACATCCCTAATATATATATATATATATATATATATAGCAAGTACACATATAGCGTTATTGCAATTATTGAGTCCGGCAGTTTTTAGCCTCTTCCGCACCCGCCAGAGCTCTTTGCGCGATGTCTTCATCCTTTGCTTGCTGCCAACGAACTGACTCTTCCGCCAGCCATGATGCGGTGAGTCGTGATTGGCTAGCCATGGCCGCTTTCTTTTGACTGCCTTTACGCAAGCTGTGATTGGCTCATGGCTTGAGCTAAATTGAAATGACCGCCGCTCTTCAATGGTCGCCGGTTCGCGAGCTGCAAAATGTCACCAGCCGCTGGGAACTGGCCATTGAGATGTATCCCGCTGTGGACACATCTCACCAGACTGCAGGACTTCTGGCACTGGGATCAACACTTGATCCCAGTGCTGGCCATTGCCCAGGCCGGCGGTGCCCCCCTCTGCCGGGCCTGTCAGATGGCGCCCAGGGCAAGGCACCCCACACACACCTTGTTCTTTACGCCACTGCTTCCACATCACTGCAATATGCATCAATAAGGTATGCTAATTTGTAGAACTTTATAATAGATAGTCTCATTTGAAAAACATCTGTTACACTACACATCAAATGCAATTGCCTTTGACAAGCGGTGGTACTGTAACCTCACTTACTCTTGTGGTTAGAGGGATCACCAATGATGTATCCTCCATTGATCCTCCACCCTGAGTGGCAAATACTGCTGCAAAAAGGCTACCAATAGCATTCTTTTTTAATGAGTTTAGATAAGGTGACTTTTTTACATTTATGTAATGGAAAGATCTGCTGATATTGTCATTGAAAAGGTCAACTTTTAGCCAAATCTAAATAGTTTAAATGGCAATTTAATTGTACATTTACTTTTTGTCACAAGCCCAGAGGTGGATTTAGACCTCACGGGGCCCTAAGCAAGACACTGATTTGGGGCCCCCTTCCTCAAACAAACCATACCACTACCTCAATGACAGCAGCACATCACTGCTTCACTGACAGCAGCACATCACCGCCTCACTGACAGCAGCACATCCCTGCCTCACTGACAGCAGCACATCACCGCCTCACTGACAGCAGCACATCACGCCTCACTGACAGCAGCACATCACTCCTCACTGACAGCAGCACATCACCGCCTCACTGACAGCAGCACATCACCGCCTCACTGACAGCAGCACATCACCGCCTCACTGACAGCAGCACATCACCTCCTCACTGACAGCAGCACATCACCGCCTCACTGACAGCAGCACATCACCGCCTCAATGACAGCTGCATATCACTGCCTCACTGACAGCAGCACATCACCTCCTCACTGACAGCAGCACATCACTGCCTCACTGACAGCAGCATATCACCTCCTCACTAAAAGCAGCATATCACCTCCTCACTGACAGCAGCACATCACTGCCTCACTGGCAGCAGCACATCACCTCCTCACTGACAGCAGCACATCACCTCCTCACTGACAGCTGCATATCACCGCCTCACTGACAGCAGCACATCACCGCCTCACTGACAGCAGCACATCACCGCCTCACTGACAGCAGCATATCACCGCCTCACTGACAGCAGCATATGTCCCCTAGCCCCCCTCACTGACAGCAGCACATCACCGCCTCACTGACAGCAGCACATCACCACCTCACTGACAGCAGCATATCACCGCCTCACTGACAGCTGCACATCACCGCCTCACTGACAGCAGCACATCACCGCCTCACTGACAGCAGCACATCACCTCCTCACTGACAGCTGCATATCACCTCCTCACTGACAGCAGCACATCACCGCCTCACTGACAGCAGCATATCACCGCCTCACTGACAGAAGCACATGTCCCCTAGCCCCTCTCACTGACAGCATCACATCACCGCCTCACTGACAGCAGCACATCACTGCCTCACTGACAACAGCACATCACTTCCTCACTGACAACAGCACATCACTGCCTCACTGACAGTAGCACATCACCTCCTCACTGACAGCAGCACATCACCGCCTCACTGACAGCAGCATATCACCGCCTCACTGACAGCAGCACATGTCCCCTAGCCCCTCTTACTGACAGCATCACATCACCGCCTCACTGACAGCAGCACATCACCGCCTCACTGACAGCAGCATATCACCGCTTCACTGACAGCAGCACATCACTGCCTCACTGACAGCAGCGCATCACCTCCTCACTGACAGCAGCACATCACTGCCTCACTGACAACAGCACATCACTGCCTCACTGACAACAGCACATGTCCCCTAGCCCCCCTCACTGACAGCAGCACATGTCCCCTAGCCCCCCTCACTGACAGCAGCACATGTCCCCTAGCCCCACTCACTGACAGCAGCACATGTCCCCTAGCCCCCCTCACTGACAGCAGCACATCACCTCCTCACTGACAACATCACATCACTGCCTCACTGACAACAGCACATCACTGCCTCACTGACAACAGCACATGTCCCCTAGCCCCCCTCACTGACAGCAGCACATGTCCCCTAGCCCCCCTCACTGACAGCAGCGCATGTCCCCTAGCCCCACTCACTGACAGCAGCACATGTCCCCTAGCCCCCCTCACTGACAGCAGCACATCACCTCCTCACTGACAGCAGCACATCACTGCCTCACTGACAGCAGCATATCACTGCCTCACTGACAGCAGCACATATCCCCTAGCCCCCCTCACTGACAGCAGCACATGTCCCCTAGCCCCCCTCACTGACAGCAGCACATGTCCCCTAGCCTCCATCACTGACAGCAGCACATCACCGCCTCACTGACAGCAGCACATCACCGCCTCACTGACAGCAGCACATCACTGCCTCACTGACAGCAGCACACCACCTCCTCACTGACAGCAGCACATCACTGCCTCACTGACAACAGCACATCACTGCCTCACTGACAGTAGCATATCACCTCCTCACTGACAGCAGCACATGTCCCCTAGCCCCTCTCACTGACAGCATCACATCACCGCCTCACTGACAGCAGCACATCACTGCCTCACTGACAGCAGCATATCACCACCTCACTGATAGCAGCACATATCCCCTAGCCCCCCTCACTGACAGCAGCACATGTCCCCTAGCCCCCCTCTCTGACAGCAGCACATGTCCCCTAGCCCCCATCACTGACAGCAGCACATCACCGCCTCACTGACAGCAGCACATCACCGCCTCACTGACAGCAGCACATCACCGCCTCACTGACAACAGCACATCACCTCCTCACTGACAGCAGCAAATCACCGCCTCACTGACAACAGCACATCACTGCCTCACTGACAGCAGCACATCACCTCCTAACTGACAGCAGCACATCACCTCCTCACTGACAGCAGCACATCACCGCCTCACTGACAGCAGCACATCACCACCTCACTGACAGCAGCACATCACCTCCTCACTGACAGCAGCACATCACCTCCTCACTGACAGCAGCACATCACCTCCTCACTGACAGCAGCACATCACTGCTTCAATGAAATATACATTTCTGACAGAAAAATTTTATTATTTTATACTATTTTATTCACTTACACTGCTATACAGTTAAATATTTATTCACTAAAAATATTTCAAATTACACAGCGTATTCTGAACTATTTTGTTCTCCTACTTATTTTGTCACAACAGGGGCTATTTTATAAGATGGATATACCACACTTGGTGTGTGGCTGCATTGATATTCGTATGACTTGGCATGCGTTTATCAGTGCAACCGCACACTGAGAGTGGTATATCTATTATATTTATGTATCAGTAATAAATATAACAGTTGCTATACTAGCTTGTCTTGTAACTGAAGCCCCTCATGACTACTTGAGAAAGAGGCAGGTCCCTTAAATAAAAATGGGACATTAATATTTTCTTGACCTTTAAATAAACATGCAGTAACCTCGCTTCCCCTATTGTGAAGGTGGATGTTGGTGAGCTCTATTGCCCAAGATAGTATGGGAAGCACTGGCATGCACCTCACCTCTCCCCCACCAACACCCACACACACACTGATTGTGAAGGTGGATGTTGGTGTCTGAGCCCAATTGCTGCAAATAGTAAAGACACTGGCAGGCACCTCACCTCCCCTACCCCCTTCCCTTGCTGCAAACAGTAAAGGCACTGGCATGCACCTCACCTCCCTTAGCTCCCCTTCCCCTAGCTGCAAACAGTATAGGCACTGCCAGGCACCTAACATGCCCTTAGCCACCCTACCCCATGCAGTAAAGGCACTGGCAAACACCTCACCTCCCCTAGCCCCCCTCCCAAAACAGTAAAGGCACTGGCAAACACCTCACCTCCCCTAGCCCCCCTACCAAAACAGTAAAGGCACTGGCAAACACCTCACCTCCCCTAGTCCCCCTCCCAAAACAGTAAAGGCACTGGTAAACACCTCACCTCCCCTAGCCCCCCTCCCAAAACAGTAAAGGCACTGGCAAACACCTCATCTCCCCTAGCCTCCCTCCCAAAACAGTAAAGGCACTGGCAATAACCTCACCTGCCCTAGACCCCCTCCCAAAACAGTAAAGGCACTGGCAATAACCTCACCTGCCCTAGCCCCCCTCCCAAAACAGTAAAGGCACTGGCAATAACCTCACCTGCCCTAGCCCCCCTCCCAAAACAGTAAAGGCACTGGCAAACTCCTCACCACCACTAGCCCCCCCAAATAGTAAAGGCACTGCCAGGCACCTCACCTCCCCTAGCCCTCCCCTTGCTGCAAAGAGTAATGGCTCTGGCTGGCATCTTACCTCGCCTAGCCCCCCCCTTACTGCAAATAGTATAGGCATTGCCAGGCACCTAACCTCCCCCCTAAGCAAATCCCCTCCCCCATCCCCCCTGGTGTTTGTGTAGGTGGTTAGCTTTATTGCCCATGATAGTAAAGGCAGGACTCGCAGGCAGTAACCTCACTTTTTATTCAGCAGCGAGCATCGCACCTCACTGTCTTCCTGTCTGTATTCTTGGCTCATCAGAAGGAGACACTAGATTAGATAGAGTGGTGCGCTATCCAATCGATGCACGGGGGCGGGGCTAAGCTCCATCTCATCCAGCCTGCTGGAGCCTGGAAGCAAGAAAATGCCCTCTGGCATGCTTAATTATACATCCCCATTGGCTGCTACGGCCGGGTCCTAAGCCTATGCCTGCATTGCCTAGCGGTAAATCTGCCTCTGCATGAGCTAGTCTTTCATATTTAATCAAATTAGAGGTTTCATTATTCTAGATGTAACACACGAGTAATAGTTTTATTATAAGGAAATTAAAGCTTTATCATTTGCTATTTGCAAGATATCCCCGGAAAACTCCCTAAATCTGTGTTGGCTCCTCCATTTCTGACCGCGATGCAGCCTTCATAGCTTTCTGCGCAGGCTGCTGAGCTGTCAGATTTACCAAGCTCCGTAATGCTGCACACACCGCCTTGGTCCCGATAGCTAACTTCATCTGAAGATGGCATTTAGCCTAAAGTAGCTATGGGCTACAGTAACGGGGATTTTTTTTGAAGAGGGATCCTCTGGATCCATCTCTGTCGGCCCCTACTGAAGCATACGCGGGCCGCTTGCCATGCATGCACAGTTTGTGTGCAGACTTCAAACTAGGAAGCAGAGTGATAGTGTAAATTTTCACTTTGCGAATTTAGGCATTAAAAATGTATTGCATGGCACATTAGGGTTTGGTAAACTTGTTACATTTTTTAATAAGTATCTCATTTATTGAGGTGTGGCCATGTCAGGGCTATTATGTTGGGAATTTATGATCAGTGTCTCATGTAAATTTAAAGGGGAAAGGATTGAAAGATACATAAATGTTATACTAATTAAACTCTAAATACTCAAGAGATTAACAAAGCTTGAGGGGATATAAGCACCCATTTTTTTTTATTGAATCAATACTAGTTTGTGCAGGGTAGGTGCTTTAGTTAAGGGTTGGGGAAGCCAGCTGTGAATCTAGATTAGCCAGCCAATTAGGGTGCCTTTGGGGGTGGGTTCTATCTTCATATATATAAATTGGTCGTGGTGCCAATTTCCCCTTTCCAGTTTTTGATCCAGACTGATTAGGTATACAGTGTTTTACTGAATTATTGTACTTTTTATCTTTGCCTTTTTCACTTTATACATTTTCTAACTTCTCTTCTATTATTTATTTACTTTTATTCCTGTATTCACTGTCCTCTGCTACCCTCCTTTATCTTTTACCTCAGCCTTTTACTCCCAATTTTCTTGTACTACTCAGGGCCGACACGATGTGATAAGCCCGCTCTGCGCAGCAAGGAGGTGCCGGGCTGGAGAGACGCTGCTGCCACCTTTTCCATTTGCCGGGCTCCCGCTGGAGATTTGTTACCAGCGGACTCGGCACTATGATTGAGCTCTTCCCAATTGTACCAGAACTAACCCCCAGCAGCAGAGATATAACCATCTCCCAGTTCATGGAACAGTTACTGGATAGCCCACTGGTGACCTGAGTGAGTGCCATGCATGTTTCTGGGGGTGCTGGAGGAATATATCTAAGTGTTCCCTAAATGTTATTACATTGTGGCTATGGATCTGTTAGGATCCACGGGTAGCGGCCATAGTTGAGCATGGGATACTACATACTGTCCTGTCCTTGTTCTGGCTGTTGCAGGCAGATAAAAATCCTGTCTTATCTGTGTACAGCTCACAGGCTGTCATTCCTGCCTGTCAGGTGCACACTAGTTAATCATCAGTCTGTGTGCAGAGTTCAGGTGCACACTAGCCTGTCATTAGGAATAGCTCTCTGCAGGAAATGTCTCTGATTGGACCCTGCATGTCAAAGTTACAGCCAGCCCTGCACTCAGTGCTGGTTATACTGTCTGACTACCACTGTATGTAGCTCTGTTCACAGTTACCTGAGTTCTTGCCAATCTTCCAAGTTCTACCGTTATGGTATCCTGATCCTGTCAGTGTTCAGCCCTGCTGTATGATTGCCACAGTCCTGTCTAGTCGTGTCAGTCTGCATTCAGGTAATGTTACCTGCAGTGTTCTCCACCTCACTCCCTCCAGTTTGTGTTCCTGCCACATCTGAGTACACCTGTCTGCTGTATGGTTCCTGCACCTCGGCCTGCAAGGCCGCATCTAGCCATGTCAGTTTATTCCCAGCTATTTTTCTAGCAGTGTTTTCCACCTCACTGCCTTCAGTTTGTGTTTTCTGCTGCGTCTGAGTACTCCTATCTGTCATCTGGTTCCTGTATAATGGTCTGCTAGGTCTCAAATTGTGTTAGTACTATCACGGCTCAGTAGCCGCATTTCGTCTGTCTCAGTCGCGTCACGGTGACTAGGCTGCATCCTAGTCAAGTCCTTCCCAGCTATCATAGCCACATATTGGCTCTCAGGCCAAATCCTTGCCAAGTACATCTCAGCTCACAAAGCTGCACCTTGGCCACTGGGCTGCATCTTGCCAATTACATCTCAGCTCACAAAGCTGCACCTCGGCCACAAGGCCACATCCTTGCCAAGTTTGTCTCAGCTCTCAAAGCTGCACCTTGGCCACTGTTCTGCCTCATTATTGTTTTTTGTCTATGTTTCTTGTTTATCTTGCCTGTCTTGTCCATGTTATTTTGCCTGTCTTGTTTAGTCTGTTATCCTGCTATATCCTCTTTCCTGGTCATTCCTGCTGTGCAGCTAGTTTAGGTTGAACATTCTCTGCCTGCCTGACAACTCAGCTTGCAGCATAGTCCCTAGGCTATCCTAAGATCCATTATCTGCCGCTGCTAGTGCGCTCTGTTATATCTGTTTAGTGTCACTTCTCTGCAGTCTCACTCCAGTTAGCAGGGCTGGACTGGCCATAGGGCACTTCTGGCATTTGCCAGATGGGCCGATGGCCAAATGGGCTGGTCCGGCCATCTGGAGGTCCAACCATCAGCAGGGCTGGCCCATAGGGGTGGTGCATGGCCACCACTGTCTGGATTGGAACCAGTGACATGCTCACAGGCGAATTCAGAGAGGGGCACCTATTGCAGCTGCATGGCTGCACCAGGATGCAGCTGCTTGTGTCAGCCATCCCCGGGCTGTGCAGCTACTACAATTTATATGCGGTGTTCACCCGCCGGCACATGCAATTAAGTTAAAAAAAAAAAGCCGGCATGCATGACATCACACTGTGCCGCATGATCGAGGAGCCACTTCATGTGAGCAGCAACAAGGTAAGTGTGGGGGCTGCGGCTGGGTACAAGGAGGGGGGCTACTGAGTACATAGGAGGGGGGCTGTTGGGCACACAGAGTGCGGCTGCTGGCTACATAGGAGTGGGGGCTAATGTGCACACAGAGGGGCTGCTGGGTACATAGGGGGAGAATGCTGGATACATAGGAGGGGGGGCTGCTGGGTACATATGAAGGGGGCTGCTGAGTACATAGGAGGGGGGCTGCTGGGTACATAGGAGGGGGGCTGCTGGGCACACAGATAGGGGCTGCTGGGTACTTAGGAGGGGGGCTGCTGGGCACACAGAGGGGCTGCTGGGTACATAGGAGAGGGAGCTGCTGGGCACACAGAGAGGGGCTGTTGGGCACACAGGGGCTGAGTACATAGAAGAGGGACTGCTGGGGCTGAGTACATAGAAAAGGGGGTCTGCTGAGCACACAGAGAGGGGCTTGCGGGGCTGAGTCCATAGAAGGTGGGCTGCTGGGGACACAGAGGGGCTGCTGGGACTAATTATATAGAAAAAGGGGGACACAGAGGGGGGCTGAATACATAGAAGTGGGGCTGCTAGGGCTGAGTACATAGAAAAGAGGGGCTGTTGAGGCTGAATACATAGAAAAGAGGGGCTGAGTACATAGAAGTGGGGCTGAGCACATAGAAGGGGGGTTGCAGGGGCTGAGTACATAGAAAAGGGGGGGTGTAGAGAGGGGCTGCTGGGGTGAGTACATAGAAAAGAGGAGCTGCTGGGGCTGAGTACGTAGAAGGGGGCTGCTGGGGACACAGAGGAGCTGCTGGGGCTGGGTACATGGAAGGGGGGTTGATGCTAGATCCAAGTTGGCAGAAGGACCTCTGTTGTCAAAACCATGTTACCACTACTACAGGGCTGGTCAGCTACAAGTAACTATACACATGGGCATAGAGGGGAAATATAAACCTGTGAATACTGAAGGAAGGTGGGGGTGTTGTGATATGATGAATGGGGAAGAGTGCAATGAAGTGGGGGAGTTTTGTGAGAGGAGGACATTGAAGGGAGGAAAGGGGTGCTGTGCCCAGACCAGCCTACAGACTCTCATCCTGTCACATCTGCCCCATGGACACTCACCCTATCACCTACCAGGCCTGTCCCTGCACACTCACCAAATCACCTACCAGACCTGTCCCCATACACTTACCCAGTCACCAACCAGACCTTTTCCCGCACACTTACCCAGTCACCTACCAGACCTTTCCCCGCACACTTACCCAGTCACCTACCAGACCTTTCCCCTCACACTTACCCTGTCACCTACCGGACACTCCCTGCATCCTCACTGTCACAGTTGGGGCTAGAGAGTTACCTGTATCAGGTTATGAACTGGAATAACTGGAGGCCGGCTGGACTGGAACCATGGGTAACATGAATAGCTCTTTTATTAGAAGAAGTGGGTAGCAGTGAGAACTGCCTTTGGTGATGAGTGACTGGAACTGGAAACTTGAGACGTTGGAATGAGACCAGAAGGAACTTGGAGGGACCGGACTGGGACCGGCAGGTAGGCTGACTGAGCTGGTTGGGGTACAAGTAGATGAGCTTGCAGATGGATGGTAGCACGGAAGCTACTTGGTGCAGCGAATGAGCCGTAAGAGTGGACTTGGAAGAACCGGACTGGGACCGGCAGGAAGGCTGACTGAGCTGGTCGGGTTACTAGTAGATGGGCTTGCAGACGGATGGTAGCGTAGAAGCTACTTGTTGTGGCTTGGGAGGCCGTGGGTAGACGTGGGTAGCTGGGTGGCTACATGGAGTGGCTGGATAGCCGTGGGTAGACGCTGGTAGCTGGGTGGCTATGTGGAGCGGCTGGATAGCCATGGGTAGATGCTGGTAGCTGGGTGGCTACATGGAGTGGCTGGATAGCCATGGGCAGACGCTGGTAGCTGGGTGGCTAGGTGGAGTGGCTGGATAGCCGTGGGTAGATGCTGGTAGCTGGGTGGCGACGTGGAGCGGCTGGATAGCCGTGGGTAGGCGCTGGTAGCTGGGTGGATACTTGGAGTGGCTGGATAGCCGTGGGTAGACGCTGGTACCTGGGTGGCTACTTGGAGCGGCTGGATAGCCATGGGTAGACACTGGTAGCTGGGTGGCTACGTGGAGTGGCTGGATAGCCGTGGGTAGACGCTGGTAGCTGGGTGGCTACGTGGAGCGGCTGGATAGCCGTGGGTAGACGCTGGTAGCTGGATGGCGACTTGGAGCGGCTTGATAGCCATGGGTAGACGCTGGTAGCTGGGTGGCTACGTGGAGCGGCTTGGGAGCCGTTGATGAGAGATGGTAGTGAGGAAGCTGCTTGGAGCGGCCTGGGAGCCATAGGTGAGAGATGGTAGTGTGGAAGCTACTTGGTGCGGCCTGGGAGCCGTGTGGAGAAGCTGGTAGCGTGGAAGCTACTTGGAGCGGCCTGGGAGCCATAGGTGAGAGATGGTAGCGTGGAAGCTACTTGGTGCGGCCTGGGAGCCGTAGGTGAGAGATGGTAGCGTGGAAGCTACTTGGTGCGGCCTGCGAGCCGTGGGTGAGAAATGGTAGCGTGGATAGTTGAGCGCAGCAGGCTTACGGATAGCACTGGTCTAGGAACCAGCTGGAGCCTGGGACATACTGGTACACAGAGGTACAGCTATAGCACAAGTAGTACACCACAGAATGTAACAAGATGTTCAAGCACAGAGTGCTATTAGAGGAGGATCTATATACCTAGAGTCTGGCAGCGATTGGTGGACACAGACAGGTGGTCTGGCAGTGGCATTCTGAGTGGAGCAAGGCACAACATGCAGAGGGAGTAATCATCTCTGCAGCCCTTGAGAATCAGGACCACACCTGTGATTCCAATTAAGACTAGCAATGCTCACAGACAGAGCAGGGTCCAGGTGATTAATCAGTTTGGGTAGGAGAGCAGTCTGCACACACAGAGATGTCACAGCCAGCATGATTCAGCCAGAGCAGATGTCCCAGGAGAATTTCAAACACAGATCCATGGAGCAGCTGGCAGAGGTAAGTCACAAAAGGTAAAAACTAGCCTGGATTGTGACACTCACCATGTCACCTACCATACCTGTCCCTGCATTCTTACCCTGTCATCCACCAGACCTGTACACAAAGACTTTCTCATCCTGCCAAATACCAGACCTGTGCTGCCCACAGCTTCTGATACTGACAGGTCAGTCTTCTGTGAGGGGGCTGGAGCATATTATTTTTTTTCCTGTGGGGTGTAATATTATGTGGTATGGAGGTGTATTAATGTCATCTGAGGGGTGTAATATATTGTGGTATGAGGGTGTATTAACGTCATCTGAGAGGTGTAATATTATGTGGTATGGGGGTGTATTAATGTCATCTGAGGGGGTGTAATATATTTTGATATGGGGTGTATTAATGTAATCTGAGGGGTGTAATATGGTATATGGAGGTGTATTTAAGTTATAGGTTGTATATTAATGATATCATGGGGGAATAATGAACTTTGGAGGGGGGAGTGTATGCAGGTGATGTAGCAATTTCACTTGGCAGCTGAGTGCCTTAGTGTAGTATTTTTAAAATGATGAATGATTTACTTTATCAATTGCAGGTATATCAGAGATAATAAAAGCTGGCATGTCAAGGAAACAGGCCTGAATGAAGTCAGCACTAATTCTCCGTTTCCTGAGTACAAGCTTTACAGATTGTTTAAGCGCGCTCCAAGATCTGTCCCTGGTTGATGACATCACTACGTCTGCTTTTCCAAAAGGAGGTTGCCACGTGGGACTCGGTTCAGGAAATGGACCGTTTGACGCTGACTTCATACAGGCCTGTTTCCCTAATATTCCATCTTTATCATCTCTGATGTACGTAAAAGTAAATCTATAATTGTTTTAAAATGAATACACTATTTGCACTCCCTGTTCTATATGTTTTAGACTATCCATATGCTGCCCTTGAGGGAGGGTAAAAAAGGGTGCTGCAACTGGTGTTATTACTGAACAATTTTTTGGACTACATACTTCACTTTGCTTTGGGCACGGTGGCTCGCTTCACTTGCCATAGGTTTATATTCCTCCTCTATACCCACGTAGATAGTAACACTGGTAGCTGACCGACCCTGCTGTAGCGGTCACATGGTTGTGACATCTGAGGTCCTTTCTCCAACTTGGATCTAGCAACGACAGTGACCTGACCCGTGACCTTACTAGAGTGTGCACTGTGCAGCATTTTTAACCCCCTTGGTTTAGTGGGCTCCTCTGTGGTTTGTGCCAACTTGCAGTGGCTGCCATATAAGAAGTCTTATTATAAGTACTGTAGTGTACACGGCCATGCATGCATATGAGGGACCGTATATTTCTGTTTTCTCAGTCCCACTGTTATAAATTCTTTAAATAGACAAACATCATATCTGCTGATGAGATACCTGCCAAGCATATCTTTATGTGTAGGCATTTCTATGTGTGGCATAATGTGGAAGGGGCATTTCTGTATGTGGCTTAATGTGGAAGGGACATTTTGTTGTGTGGCATAATGTGTAAGGGGTATTACGTGTGTGTGGCATAATTTGTAAAGGGCATTACGTACTACTGTGTGTGGCATATTGTGTTAGGGGCATTATTACTGTGTGTGGCATAATGTGTTATAAGGGGCACTACTACTGCATTTAATAATGTGTTATAAGGGTTACTACTGTGTTATACGGCGCTGCTACTGTCTCATTTAACGTGAATAAGGTACACTACTGTGTGGTGTAATGTGACTAAGGTTGAATTGGTGGTACTATTGTGTGGTCACGCACCATTCCCAGCGAGACCACACCCTTTTTTTTGGGGCATGCCTTCGGCACACACTCTCTCTGCTTCTAAAATGTATAGGGGGACACCAATGCTCTTAATATACTCAGGCACCAAAATATGTACTTACGACTCTGCTTTGGTGTGCACAGATGTGTCATCCTCTTTGTTCAGCACCTCTGCCCTAAAAACTTCCTACAGTGAGCACTATCTAATCCTCCACAATTGCTAAGCTAGGGCTTGGTCAATTGAAAAAAGGCCTACCGTTTTCTCTGTGTATGACCTACACTAATGTAGTGCCAGCTATACCTAACTGACCAAATACCAAATGTCTGCCTATAGCACGTTTGAATCCCCTGCAGGATGAGCTCTGTTGTGTGTATTTTAAAACTGAGAATGATATATACTTTTGTGTTTTAAATTATATGTTTTTAATTATATTTGTAAAGAGCATAGACTAGGTAGGAGGAGCCAGGAATAGTAAGGGGATGAGTCTATACCTGGGACCAGATGCTGGCCCCGTGGTGGGCCTGTGTGCTTGAAATGCCAGGGTCTATTTTTAGTCCCAGTCCGGCCCTGCCAGTTAGCCAGTTGGAGAAGGACTGCCACATCACCATCCTGTCTTGTCCTAGTCAGCAGTCCTGTGGTCTCGTCTCATCTCATCGTGTGAGATCGTAAATGAATCTGTGTTTTGTGCTGGGATCAAATTACTCTTATATTTACATTTCAAATCTTGCTTAAAGTTTAAATTTTTTTTTTATATTCACCAGACTCTGCTAGAGTGTTAGGTTGCTGCATACAAAGTACATGATACATGTGTGTACATTACACCCCCACCCTCTGTGCTCAGGCCACCTGCTGGTAAACCACAGCTGATTGTACTAAGTACCCCCAATACTTCTAGCCCTCCCCCAGCTGCCTATTCCTGTAGGACTGGGTTATCAAGCAGGTGATAATACCCTTGTAATGGCATCCTCACACAGGGGCAGGTAACTTACCCTCTTAAAGTTTATGGCCCTGTAACTATAATTCACTGGTAGGAAATTTGCAGTTCTGCCTGGGGCAAAGGTTATCTCTGAGTGGTCACAGCACAGCACAGCAACATTTCTGTACCAAGGGTAATAGCTGAAGAATGTAATGTTCAAGGGTGAGTCAAAAATTATCCGCACTCCAGTTGTATTAAAACTTCTGTTGGCCGCACAGTCGTGTCAACGCTTTCCATACTGTGTCGCTGTCTCCCCAGTCACTGGGTTTGAACATGTTACGTCAGTTCATTTGTGAATGCAGTGCAAGAAAAATTAACTGCCCCATTTGTGATTTGCACGAAAGACGACCAGCATACACTGATTAGTTTTATGTGGTCTGAGGGTGTGTCTGGTGGCGATATTTAACTGCCCCATTTGTGATTTGCACGAAAGACGACCAGCATACACTGATTAGTTTTATGTGGTCTGAGGGTGTGTCTGGTGGCGATATTTATCGAAGACTTTGTGAACAGTATGGAGAAAGTGTTTTGCCACGAAGAAGTGTGTATGGATAAAGAAGTTCAAAGAAGGTTGCACAAGTGTCAGCCATGAAGATGAGCCAGACGCCAATCCACGTCCATGACTGATGAGAACATTGAGCGTGCTCAATTATTCTGTTGAATAGAAGAGTGACAGTGGATTATGGGCCTGATTCAGACCCCCTCGTGAGCGCTCGCTAGCGGGTCGATGGTGCCCTAGTGCGAATGCACACGACGGAGGGAGCTCCGTCGTGCGCATGCGCGAGACCCGCATAGCGACGGCCAAGCCGTCATTATGGGTCTCGCACCAAAGGGGGCGTGCTGTCGATGGTGAGTGACAGCACGCCCCCTTTGGTGAGCGTGCCGGGGGCGTGGCTGCCCAGACGGAGGCGTTCCCATGGGAACGCCTACCGTCTGGGTCCGGCCCCACTGACATCACTAGTGATGTCAGTGGGAGTGCTTTTGGCTCTGATAGAGCCAAAAGCACTCTAGGGCTTGCGGCAACGAGACCCTACCACAAGGGTCTCGTCGCAAGCCCGATGGTCGCGATGGTCTTGGTGTGGTAACCCACGGCTATGCGAGCATCCAAGAGGCCGCTTCGCAAAAAAAAAGAAAACGCCCTGATTCAGAGCAGGCGCTCGTTCAGAGCGTCCGGCTCTGAATCAGGCCCTATGTTGCAAATAATTAGCAAATCAGACATGGCTCTGCCTATGAAATAATCCACAACAGACTTGGGTTTCGAAACGTTTGTGTGAGATGGGTACTGAAACATCTCACGGAAGAGCACAAACAGAAGTGTTTGGACATCTGCAAACAAAATTTGGACAGATACTATAAGGAAGATGAAAGTTTCTTTAAAAAAATCATTACTGGTGATGAGACATGGATTCATCACTACAAGCCTGAGAGTAAATGGCAGAGTATGGAATGGAAACATCCTCAATTGCTGACCAAGAAAAAGTTCAAAAGTCAACCATCAGCTGGAAAATTGATGCTTACAGTTTTCTGGGATTCTCAAGGGCCAGTATTGGAACATTGGAACTAAAAAAACAAATTATTGGGATCGCAATAGATTCAAATAAAAAGCATATTTATTAATAGCAGTGTTCTCTAAAATATATCTCTAAAACAGATCAATTAATGGATAAATACATGAATTAGATCAGACTGGCAACATATTAATTTGTCACAATAGAAGTCAGAAACATGAAATAAAAATAAAACAATGAATGCGTAAATGGAGTTATAGGTCTAAAGAGTCACTTGTAGATTTTGGTAGATGACCTTTAATAAAACCTCCTTTGGTTTTTGCTAAATACACACGTGGTAAAAAGCTAAATGTTGGTTTGAAAAGGGATTTGATATGGATTGTCATTTGGATCTTTTAAATGTCTAGATATCCATGTTAATCCTCCACAACGTGGCAAGCATGAATATTGTAACTGATATCCAATTTATCCGATACAAAAAAGTACCTGGGATCAGCATTGTTCTGTCTGGGTAAACTGAGTGGGGGGCAGTGACCGGATTGCCCCTCCGACAATGAAAGCTGGCCGCTCTGTTGAATCTGAGGGGGTCATTCAGACCTGGTCGTTAGCGCCGATGCGCTCGGACCGGGTCAATGGCCCCCCACAGAGCATGCGCACGATGGCGCCGGCGCCGTCGTGCGCATGCGTGAGACCCGCTATGACCGACAGCGCTGGTCGTAGCGGGTCTCGATCCAAAGGGGGCGAGCTGTCGATGTTGATTGACAGCTCACCCCATTTGGAAGGCAGGCCAGGGGGGTGGCAGCCCAAATGGGGGCGTTCCCATGACAGAGCCAGAAGCTCTCCAGGGCTTACGACAAGGGAGACCCTACCCTAGGGTCTCGTCGTAAGCCCCGATGGTCGCGATGGTCTCTGACCATCGCGACCATCACCTGAGCGGGCGTTAGAGCTGTGGGTGTTAACCCACAGCCTAACGACCGCAACAGAGGTGGGCGGTCAGGATGCAGGTGGCCGCCCAGTTTCTGAGCGACCGCTTGCATCCTCCGACCACCTCTGAATGAGGCCCAGAGTCCCGTAGAGAATAGGTGAGGCTCAATATCTTGAGCGCTGCTACTCCGGGCAATGGCATATGTAAGTGAGTCGATCAGCAGCCATGTCGGGTCCCGCTACGTTTTGAGATCACTGGAAGGGTAGCGCTCGGATGATACAGTGTTGGAGCATCCGGGGTGCATGTAGCGCTAAGAATCTCCTGATTGAATCCACCAGTAAGGTTTAAACCTAACGTGTTTCTCGGCCTTTGTAAGTCTGGCCGTTTCCTCAGAGGTAATGAACCTTACTTTAGAAGGGATTCTAATTATATCATGAACAATCAGTGTAATTACAAGAGGGTGTGTTCTTGTCAGTGTTGGAACATTGGGCCTGATTCAGCTTGGATCGCAGTTCCTAATACACATGCAATAGGATGATTTTTGTGTTCTGCGCATGCATATGCATCGCAGTGTGTGTGTGTGAGCCAGCCACTGAGATCGGGACTGCGTTCCTATAGGCTATACAGACCCATCGCAGATTGATTGACAGGATGTTCCATTTGTGAGTGGTGACGGGGGAGTTTTTGGGCGAATGCAGGCGTGCCAGTACATTTCAGCGCCGTTGCAGGGGCGTGCATAAATTAGCCTACGCAGCCTGAGGTCTCATAGCGTGCATGGCTGTTAGCCATTTCTGAGTAAGGTAAGGGCTTGTGCAAGTGTGCGTGTGGGTCAGATGGTACTCTATTGTACTGATGGTTTCACTATTCTGCTAAGTATTACGGATGTGCGTATGGTAGAGTGGGCGTCCTTATGTAGTGCTAAGTTTATGTATTTATGGGTAATGTTTAGATACCACATACGCAAATCACATGAACAACATGAACAAATAAAACTATAATCAATAAATGAATAAAGATAAAAAGTTGCAAAAGCTGTAAGATAGCAATTTTAAAAAATGATCAGCTCAAAAGATCACCTGTTTCACAAACACTATTCATTCATGAAAATCAGACCCAAATCCATATGGTGTATATTTTGTTGCAGTTTAGAGTGACAGTCCTTTAGCAACATTACTCAATATTACCAACAGAGGGTCTGATTCAGCAAGGATCGCAGTAGCAAAGACGCACACAATCGGTTGATTAATTTGCATTGCACATACTTATGCATCGCAGTGCACGAACTAGCAATAGCGATGGGAAATGCATTTGCAGAGGTTACGCAGATCCCAAGCACAGTGATTGGCAGAAAGTGCCGTTTGTGGGTCGTGACAGGGGAGGGGGTGGTCGGGTGAATCCAGGCAAGTCAGTGCGTTGGGGTGGTTTTGCAGGGGCGTTCATAAATTATCCATTGCAATTCCATACGCAGCCTGAGGCCTTACAGCGTGACCTGAAGTTAGCAATTCCTGAGTGATGTCTAACCTGCCTTAACTGTGCGTATGGGTCCAATGTTACTCAATGTTACTAATTTTGCTGTTGCTCAAGTATATGGATGTGTGTAAGGGGAAGTGGGCGTCCTTATGTCAGGCTGTGATCACAATGCGATTGCAAACATTTGCATTTCACCGCTGATATTAGCAACTGCGGTGCATGCGTTCTGGCAGAATAGCGATCCTTGCTAAATCAGGCCCATAGTCTCCATCCAGTAAGTATTAGGAAAGTTCAGTGTTAGTGGTGTATACTAAGCGTTAAGCAATGGATTACAATGTGATAAATCACATATACTAAATACAGTCTTACCCCTAAATGTACTGTGCAGGATCATATGAACAATAGTTACAAGTGTATATAAAAAGACTTTGAAGTAATATAATGAAACAGCTTAGAAGCCAAGAAACTCATTAAGCCACTCCTCTTTTGTGACATCAGCAGACACTTTTGAACAAATTGCTGTTTTTTATCTTTTGCAATTTATAAGTTATTCATTGATTACAATTGTATTTGTTTATGTGATTGTGTATGCTATCCAATCATTACTCATAAATACATTTTTAAATGTATTTTTTTAATGTTATCACTGTCATCTGACAGCGCTCATTTAGTTTGGTTAGCTCTTTACTAACCTAAGTTAGTTTTTTAGTAGCGGCAGCCACGGCTAGGGTTTTTAACCATTTGATTGTATTGCACATCTAAACTCACTGACGGGTGTAGTAGGTATTACCGCCGGCCACATGGCCTGCAGTTCAAATCCCAACAGCGGAAGCCCAGCAGGGGTGAAGATTCCGATCGCTAATTAAGGTAAGTATCAGTATCCTAATTTCCTACCCTAACCCTCCTTTAGGGATGCCTAACCCTAACTTCCCCCCCAAGTGCCTAACCTTAAACCCCCTCTAAGTGCCTAAACCTAACCCCCCGTTCCCTGCAGCCTAAACCTAAGTCTACCAGGGGGGGGTGCCTAACCCAAGAGGTTAGTTTTTACAGGTCCAATGTGGTACATCCCACTGGGGAAGGTTTAGAGCTCTTCATTAAAGACCTTTTTTTCATTTCTTTAATATAATGGAGGTCACTTTTATGGTGGTGGACTGTGATTCTATTAACTCGGTTTTGGCAGATAGCAGTGCTTCTCTGTGGCACAACTTGGTGCAACAGGACTTGTCAAGCATTTTCCCTTTGAGAGATGTGAGTGGGTCATTACCTCAGGGGAGAACCTGATCTCCATCTCAAGGAGTGACCAGTACCAGGCCAATTAAGGGAAGGTGGTAGTGCCCTAGGCGGTTTGCAAGGGGGTAGAATTCTGCCCCCCATCTGTCTGTTGGTTCGGGCTAATCTCGAGATTCTCTGAATGGATTTTGATGCACTTTTCACTGTTCTATAGAGCATTTGTCGAGGAAGGTTTAGGTGTATGAACCATTAATGTGTCAGAGAAGAGAGCCGAGAAGTGACGATTTTAGTGAAGAAAGACAATGAAAAAATGGTCCTTGGTAGGCGTCTGTCTGTTTGTTTGGGCTAATCTCGAGCTTCATTTGATGGATTTTGATGCAGTTTCACTATTCTATAGAGCATTTGTTGAGGAAGTTTTAGGTGTATGACAAAAGGGAGCCCGCAGTGACAATTTAGTGAGGAAAGTCAATGAAAAAACGTAAGTCCGAGCGCTTTCTTGTCTTATGCTGCCTTAACCATTAAAGATATATCACAACAATAAACTTTATTTTATACCATGTAGAGTTTATCCGTTTTTTCAATAAAAATTGATGTAAGCCCTGTTTACTACTACAAAATTTCAGTTTTCCCCTTTTGTTTACCATTCCTATTTCATCTATATAAAAAAATATTCTTTCATTCAATTCCCAGTAAGAGTCTGCTTTGGTAAGACAACAAATAAAGCACAGGGACAGACACTTAACGTGGCGACTTTTTCCTTTTTCTCATGGAGAACTTTACATGGACCTTTTGCGTGTCACATCAAAACTAAATCTATTCGTTTTGACATCAGGAGGAAAAACGACTAATGTCCTCTACAAGGCAATCTTATAGGACATTAAAAAAGACTATGACCGTAAATTCAAAATTGCTCCCGTGCGAAGCTGGGATGGGTCGCCAGTTTATAAACAGTATATACTGTATAGATGTACTGTATAAATTCTGTATAGCTGTACTGTACTGTAACCCCTTTAATGCAATTATACTGTATGTGTAAGCTTTGATAAGTCAATTACTAATTAATTAGACCAAATACATATAAAATTGATCATTTACTGACATTTCATTTATAAGCAAAATATACACTGAACCACAGCAGCCAATCAGAAGTTAGCTTTTACCGTCTAGTTAAAATTAGACAATGACAGCAAGTGTCTTGTGTTGCTTTCAGTGCACATAGTGACCGTACATTCAATGTTAGAAAATGAACATCAATACTTTGTTATGTTTTACAGTACATTACTATTAGTATTATTTGTACCATGTTGTAATATAAATTGTAATAAAATACTTTTTAAAATTGAAAATAGACCATTGTTCATCATGTGTGGCTGTAAATATGCACAAGTGTCCCATAAAAGAAATTGGTAAATGGAAAAATAACTTACCTGTTTCATGCTTCCTGAAACATCAAGAACCAAGGTGACCACTCTGTCTTTATACTGCAGCAGGCTGATAGTAGGTGGGGAGATATTGGTGTCAGGTAGAGGAGCGCTCTGTGATATGTCCGGAGATTGCATAATCACTTCCCATGTGCTCTGCTGGTTACATAATCTGTTATGTTGATTTGGAGCTTCTTTGTTATGGGTCTTTTCATTGCAGAATGCATGCACCTGGAGAAATGTTCTTATTAGTTCATTATTTTAAATGATTGCTGCTTCGAGAATGCCCTCCCTATTCTAGGTTACTATTATTATTGTATTGGGAAGTGGTCTCTTCTAAAGGAGGATTATTGGAGAACTTCAGCATTACGAGACCAGGGTCTATAATCCTGTTTTACTTGCTTCTCCCGACATCTCCCAAAGACACAAGGTAATAGCAAGGTAATAGCAGTGTGCATATGTGACAGTGTAGTCTCTCCAGTAATTGAGAAAAAAGAGATATATTTCCAGCGCACACCTGCTTGCACCTCAAACTCGTGTTGAATTGCTTCTATGTATAAGAAGCAAAATATGAATAAGTAAATAAATAAATAATCCAAGAGTATAATTCATAAATAAAAACTCATTTATTTGAACATACATAGTTCATAATATTAAAACCAATATTGGGTACTGTTGGACTATAAATATGTATAGTGGGGTGGTTTAATGGAGTTAATATGTATTGAATATGTTTCCTAATACCGGTATACACAATACATGGATAAGACAAAAGACAGAACAAACAGAGCTTTACAAAACATCAAATGCCACATGGGTGTGACAGCAGTTCAAAGGAATATTCCTTATGCAAAAAAATATTTGTGTAACAGCCTGTCACAGCCAGGGTATTTCAGCATGGTGCTAGGCGGGTGTTACCTGTGAGGTCGTTGTGGCGCGGGCTGTCTGGTGGCGGAGCTGGTGTCTGGCGGGGGGCTTTGGCTGCACGCGTTGTTGTGCGGGCCTGTTGTCACTCTGCGCTGGTAAGGCCTGGCGGCGTCTCCATTCCGTTTGGCATGGGCGCTGCCATCTTGCCTTCTGGCCATGTGATGCGGCTGGCCAATCCTGGTGAGTCACATGTTCCCTCCGGCCAGCAAACAGCACGGCATGGGGTATTTAGGAAGGGTCAGTGCCTTCCTTCTTTGCCAGTGCAACGTGTATCTCAGCCTAGCTGAGAGGGAGTTCTCTGTCCTTATCCTGTTCCTGTGAATTCGCTGTCTGCCAGTCTGCCTGTCAGCTCCTAGCTCCCGCTGGACTACCCCGCTTCCTCCACCACCCTTACCCATACCTGAGTGCCTGAGCCTGCTGACATCCTGCTCATTACCTTAGTTCACTACCTGCAAACCTGGCTTATTATTTTCCTGCAGCACTACCTGCATACCTGGTGGATTATTCCAGTCTCACTACCTGCACACCTGGACAGTTCTAATTGTTTCTACTTGGACATTAACCCATTACTCGCACCACAGAACTTTAGTGCACGTTTATATATACCTGGACTTTTATTTACTGCCATACTTTATGTTTACTCAAGCACGTATCAAACAACCTAGTTTTATTTTCAAACCCGCTTCTGTGATCGCTCCTGCTACCACCCCGGGTCCACAAACAACCCAGAACATAACAGGTACGTTGTACACAGTCTCTCAAAAAAGAGGGGGAGATACACTAATTTGCGTTTTACTCACCCCCGTTCATATCAAAAGCCTTAATCGGCTATATAGTCCTTTTGATGCTTTAAAAAAAATATATCTTGTATAGCATTTACCATGGGTAAAGAGTGGCTGGGATTCCCGTATAGTGCAGTGATGAACTTACCCCGCTCTCTAGCGCTGAGAGAGTTGTGGTGCTGTGAGTGCTGTAAGTATCATACAACGCTGCAGCAGTGAAGGGATGTCTGCCGGCAGACTCACCCGTCTTTCCGTCCTCCGTGTAATGCAATCAATTGGGGCGGTGTGAAGCGGGGTCGATACAATCTTCTTCCTCGACGTTTCACCTGATCACAGGCTTCCTCAGGAGTGTGTATACTATATCCACACTCCTGAGGAAGCCTGTGATCAGGTGAAATGTCGACATCCGGCAGACATCCCTTCATCGCTGCAGCTCTATGTGCAACCTTCTGGCACAAGGTACAACAATTTCAAGTTTTAGAACAAGAAACTTTTCTTTGGCCACATTTTTTGAAAAGGAAAATTCAATGTGTGTATGTACTGATGTTATCAGTTTAATGACTGAGGGCCTGATTCAGAGGCGCTCGCAAAAAGCGAGCGCTCGCTCTGAATCAGGGCGGGCGCTTGGTTTTTAAGTTGCGGCCTCTTGGCCGCTCGCATAGCTGTTACCACCCACAGCTTATGTGAGCGGCCATGATGATGGTCGCGATGGTCTTGACCATCGCGACCATCGGGCTTGCGACAAGACCCTTGTGGTAGGGTCTCGTGGCCGCAAGCCCAAGAGAGCTTTCGGCTCTAACAGAGCAGGAAGCTCTCTCACTAACATCACTGGTGATGTCAGTGAGGCTGCCCACAAACAGAACGTCTCCGTTTGTGGAGCTACCCCCCGGCCACACCTACAAAAGGGATCGAGCTGTCGATCAACATTGACAGCCACCCCTTTTTGTAGTGATTCCCGGAGCGGGCGCTTTCTGCACTTGCTTCGGGGCTCATGCACGGGCAGTGCGCACACCACACGTGCGAACTGGCCCTCCATCGACCCGGTTGTGAGCGCACAGCGCTTGCGACCGGGTCTGAATCAGGCCCTGAGTTTGGTGTTCAGCACAATACTAGTTAGTGGTTACTGTTTATTGATTCCTCAAAGAGTAGTCTGATCATGGATGGAATATTTGTTGTGTCTTAACCACTTAACTGACGAATTCTTTTTCCAAAAACCGCTCCGAAATTGTCGTTTTTTTTTATGATTGAATTAGGTCAAGAACATCTTTTTAAGACTATTCCAGCGCATTTTTTTTTTTTAAAACACCATATACCATAAAAATAAACATTTTTATGGAATACTGTAGTGATGGCCATTGACAGCTGTACCATCGATGACCGATGGGTTCAACCATCGATAAAAACAATTGATTGTTTGAGACCGCGGCTGGGGGGCTGCACACACACAATCTATATACTATATATATATATATACACATACACGTGTGTATGTGTATATATATGTATATATATATATATATCTATCTTCACATGTGTATGTGTGTATATATATAAATATATATATATATACACACACACATCTCCGTATATATATATATATATATATATATATATATTATAATGTATATAGATTGTGTGATTTTTATTTTGGGGGGGGGGGGCATGTACAATGCCCGATCACTGTGTCCAGCAGTGATCGGGACAGGAGCGGAGTTGTAGGCAGTAGGAGGTGCTGGGGACTGGACACAAATGTAATCGCCTGGCCGGGGGAGGAGAGAAGAGCATGAGGTGCTGCCGGCTGTGCGGGTTCGGGAATAGAGCAGCAGCCACCGACGATGCTGCGGCTGCTGCTTCGGTGGCTTTGATAGGGGCAGCCATCGCCGCTGAAGTTAGGGTTGGGCTAGCCGCTGGCTCCCTAGGCATAGAGCAGCAGCTGCGGCTGACAAGAGCCGCAGCTGCTGCTCCTGTAGTTGGATGTCACTGCAGCTAGCGCCGGTGAAGGAAGGGGAGTGCTAGCCACCAACTCCCCGAGGACAGAGCGGCAGCCGTGGCTGACAGGAGCTGCAGCTGCTGCTCCTCTACTTGGATGTCACCAGCAGCCACTGCTAGCCAGCGCCGGAAGGGGTGGGCTAGCCGCCCACTCCCCGGAAACAGCAGCAGCCGCGGCTAACAAGCTGCCACTGCTGCTTCTAGAAGTCAATGCCACGTCGGCGGGGACAAGGGGGAGGGGATCCCGCCGGCTGCCCAGGCCTGGGACACAGCAGGGCAGCCGCGCAAGGAGGGAGGTCACGCCCGCTGCCCGATCACTGCTGGCCACAGTGATCGGGACACACAGGAGGAGAATCCTGTGATGCAGAGGGACCAGGAGGTCCCTCTGATATAGGCGGCTACGGGAAGACTAGCTTCCCAAAGCCGCCCAGTGGCCATTTCTGACTGGTCGTATCAGATACGACCATGTCAGGTAAAGCCCAGTCTGGCATGGTCGTATCTGATACGACTGTGCCAGGCAAGTGGTTAAAGGTAGTTGTACTGCTGTTACGTTTGCAAGGTGGATTCACAAAGTACTGCTGTTTTCTGTGTTTAGGGGAAAAAATAAAATCATTATATCACAAAGACCAGAGAGAGAAACCTATGTTGCTGGAGAGAAAAACATCAAGTACACTCCATTGGTTGAGCCACATAAAATAATTTGACCTCCACTTTACATTAATTTGTGTATAATTAAGAATTTTGTGAAAGCTCTGGATAAATAAGGTCAGGCTTTCACTTATCTGAAGGAAAAGCAAAGCTAAAAGAAGGCATATTTGTTGGCCCCCAAACAAGGATACTGCTTACAGTTGAAATATTTATTACTAAACTGATAGAAATTGAATCAGCTGCTTGGTACACCTTCAAGGCTGCTGTGCGTCGATTCTTAGCGAACAGAAAAGAGGCCAACTACATGTCCATGGTGAAGGAACTATTGGACAACTACAAGAATATGGGTTGTAGAATGTCACTGAAAATTCACTTATTACATCTATACTTTTTCCCGACAACCTGGATAGTGTAAGTAATGAACAAGTAGAACATTTTCACCAAGACATTCTGACAATAGAGCATTGCTACCAAGGATGTTGGGACCCTGCAATGACGGGGGACTACAGCTGGTTCATTATTAAAGAGTCCAATGAGACGCTGTACATTTCATCTTTTATTAACAATTACATTACATCTAATTTGTATTGCTAAGAGTTTATGAAGTTTAGTTTCTGTAGTTGTTAGGTGTGTCTGTTGTTTTATTAGTATTTTGTAAATTAATATGACTAATATTTCAATTCTATAGAAATTAATTGAAATTTTCACTTATCTTATTTTATTCAGATACAGCTATTACCGCTTTTGTTATTTGTGTGTATCTAATAATTGCGATGTGATAGAGGAAATCAGATTTGTACACTGAACTCAGCATTCCTAAATTAGGCGAAAACACATATTCACATGCCATATGCAGTAAATCTTTCCAATTTTGTTGGGTAGTATAATGAAAAGATTTGTATGACAAGGAAAACCTGGCCTACGTGGCCTTTACATGAATCCAGGCCTTGTCAGCATATGAGGCAAATGCAGTACAATAAATGAAAAAGGAAAAGTACAGATTTAGATGCTGAACATGAGGCTGATGTGGAGTTGGATGTATTATGTGCCAAACACACAAACACATTTTGTTCTTGATGTATACAAATAGGATAAAAAAGCGCTTCAATAAATTGATGCAGCAGAGGGACACAAGAGTGGTCTCATACACTCCACACAAGGTAAATATCAAACAAAAAAAATGTATCCCCCTTGCACACCACAACAGGGATTTCTATTCTGAGAAAATTCTTTATGAGGAATCACAAATATTCCAAAAAGTTATAAAAAGTTTTTTTCAGTTAAGTCTTCTCTCTACTCCTCCTTTTTCACCGTCCCCTTGAACAGCTATTTTGCACTCTTAAATTGGCCTCACATTCGGAGTAACATAAAGGGGAAAGAGACAAAAAAAGCCTCAATGGTGAAAAGTATCGTTTAACTCAACAAGAACACATAAAAGAACACTTAAAAAATGTTTCACCATCACACTAAAAATATAAAGGCGTACCAGATATTTAGGGTGCAGTTGCCCGACACCCGTAAGCGCATATGATGTAAATCCACAAGGGCCTCCCGGGATTGATCGGACCTTGGAGCCTGCAGCAGCCTGGACAAACTGGTTCCCTTTCTCTCTGGTATTCCTATTTCATTTAAACCCACCGACGCGTTTCAATTCACTTTGGAGTCTTTTTCAAGGTGATTAGATGGTGATATCAAGAGGGGGTTTAAATACCTTATTTAATAATCCTGGCTCCGGCTACATATTTTTCATGTTGCAGATCTGGATGAATCTCAGGATGCACTATATCTTACTCTGCAAGGGCAGCATAAAAGCCAGATTTATGCCAGGAGAGAGCTGTGCTATATGCGCTAGTTTGACACCAGGAAAAGCCACTAGTAAATGCACCTGGTTTATGTCACATGATGCATCTTGACAGTAATAGTAGCACTGTAGATGCTAACGGTACAGTACCCAATTTACACACACAATATAGGGTCTGATTCAGAGACACAGCTGCTGCGTCTTGGTACGGAGCGGTGGTGCACAATTATGTAGAAGATGCAGGAGAAGTTTTATGTAAAAAGATGCCCACTACTGTCTTCTCTGATCCGATGCTACATCCAAAGACGCAGCTATCAGATCAACTGTGTGACCATCGGACAGCTGAGTAACCCTCAGGTTACTCAGGATGTTTGGTGAAATCATGTTGCCGGAGCCAGTGACACAAGGATGCAGCCACCAGTGATGTGCGGCCAGGTGAGGCAGAGCCTTTCCTGTCATACTTATTACTCCACAGTTTTTACTATAAAAATGATAAGAAAAATGTAAAAAAGTATTATAAACATCTTCTTTGTGTGTATAACTTTTCCACACATTACTGATCAAAACACACCAAATTTCCAGCACTATATACTACTGCACCTTTGTATAATGAACTCTCGGGATCATATATGTATGTGTAAATCTGGCTCTGATACTAGCCAGTGCCTCCCCAGCCATTTACCTCACCACACGACACTGCTAGCCATTGGCTTCAGCACTCCCAAAAAATGGGGCCTACATGCCCCTGTTTTCTGGAACGTTGGCCATTGCCGCAAATGCCAGTAGCATGTCAAACCTGCTGCGGCGTTCTAGGCACTGGAAGTGACATTGCAGACCCAGATCTCCATACAGTGCAGCTCTGACACATGCACAGATCTTAAATCATCAGAATTGTGTGTTAACATTGAATTATGATATATCTCTGAACCAGCCCCATAGTAGTTTAATGATGCACCATAAATATAAGGCAGTCTCTCTGAGTGCGGACAGTGATTGAATTTGCTGCAAAATGATTGCACTTATCAGTATCCTCCCTAATAATAGTGTTTATATTTGCATTGATTTGTCTGTCTTGTGTGGCCCTGTTTGATGTACATCCTGTATTCCCTTCTGTCATACAAATCAATGATGATAATATATATAAAAGCATAACAAAATGTAGGGAAAGATACTTATACAGATGTAATAATGAATATATTCCTACTAACAGAAGGTTTCTCAGGATTTACAACAATGTGAACCACTTTACTTTTCATACTTACAGGTTTTAGTGCTTGTCCATACATAACAGATTCATGCACGTTCTGGTCCATATTTGGATAAAACTGACAGTACTCCTCATAGAGGCCAGTGACAGGGTCAATCTCACAATCTAATCTTACATATATGTCTTCTTTAGGTTTGTGTTTTTCAATCTTAGTTGAACCACCCAAGCTCAGAGGACACCTGAAATGGAAAGAGAAACAAATGTTATAATTTGTATTTTCTACTTTACAAAACTCACTATGTTGCAGCAGCAAAAAGACTTTTGTAAGCTGATGAGATCTACTGTATATTTTAATTGATGGTGTCAATATATGTTTATGCTTATTTAAATTAAACCAGTTGATGCACAGGGCACTAAATTATTAAACGCATGTTAAATAGAGAATATGCAGTCATATTGTTGACATTCAGAATGTCGACACTAATGGCAAATGGTTCTGAATGTCGATATTCTGAATGTAAAAAACTTCATGCATAATATCGACATTCAACATTGACAAAATGTTGATATTATGCATTTTTACAGTATAAATATACCATTGTTAAAGTTAGATCAGGGTTAGATAGTATTGTCAACATAATCAATCTCGACATTATAACAGTGTTGATGTCACAAATGTTGACAATGACATTGAGATTCTGTTGACATTCACAATGTTGATATTCAGACCATGTCGACATTCTCATATGTAGTGAATGTAAAACTCATATACCTCACCCAAGTAGAGGCAATGATTCAGAGGTGGACACAATGATGATGTTTGCGCATTTGAGCTATTATTAGCTAGTGTGCATCAGTGAAAAGTCCTAAAAACCCCAATGACGCATGTGTTCCCTGAGTGTACTCAGAGACTGCTGTTGTGTATAAAGGCGCTGGCAAACATGGGGGTTTCTGGGCGTTTACTGGAAAGTGGCCTGAAGTGTGCCCAAAAAATGAGAGCTTTGATAAAACTTACCTTCGTTAACTCTCTTTCTTCGAAGTCTATAGGGTCCACAGGGATACTTTGGGGTTTAGGTGGAGGTTAGGACCAGACACCAGGCAGTTAAAGCTGTCAACTCCCAGGATGCACTGGTCCATTCCTACATACTCCACCCCCAGACCAGAGGCCCTTCAGTTAGTTAGCAAGCCAATGGCAGGAGGAGGACAGGAGAGAAGGAAGACTGGTACACAGAAGAAACACACTCTCAGACAAGGGAGACATGACCAGAAAAGCCAACCCAGAGAAGCCAGGGGCGCCAGGGCGGGCACCTTGTGGACCCTATGGACTTTGAATAAAGACAGTTAATGAAGGTAAGTTTTACCATAACTCATTTTCTTCTTCAGGGTCCATATGGATCCACAGGGATACCTTGGGGATGTCTCTAAGCAGTAGTCAAGGACGGGGATGCTCCTGAGATGATAGGAGTATCTGGTGCTCAAATGAAGCATCCTGAGAGGCAAATGTATCAAAGGCATAGAACCTAAGAAAAGTATGGACAGAAGACCACGTGGCCGCCTTACAAAGCTGTTCAGCCGAGGTGCCACGGTGTGCTGCCCACGGCATTCTGCGGGGCCAGCTAGCAAGGTCCCTGGGAGCCCCTCGAGAGTACCAGACTGAACTGGAGTTGCAACGCCCGGAGGGGTGATAGAGTGTCATCACAGACGTATCGTGGACAGTCTGATGCTGAACACTCAGTGGTAAAATCTAACAAATCAAATAAATAAAAGCTTATGGGCTGCCTAAAGCAGCCTCTGGCTTAGGGGCGGGGTATGGGGGCATACTGGAAGTCGACAGCTTTAACTGTCTGGTGTTTGGTCCTAACCTCCACTTAAAGCCCAAGGTATCCCTGTGGATACCTATGGACCCTGAAGAAGAAAAAGGCTATATCATGAGCATATTCTGGGAGGGTCATGGGTCACACTTGCCTACCCTCCCGATTTGGCCGGGAGCCTCCCGAAAATCGTGTGCCACTCCCGGCCCCCCGGAAAGAGGGGCAGTGATGCAATTCATGCTGAATTGCATCATTTTGGCCCCGCCACCCGCTTCACAATGCCTGTAATGTCGGCATTGTTCAGCGAGGTTAGGGCCAATTACGCAATTGTGTGGCCCCGCCCCATCCCACACACAAATTACCATCATCCATCCGACCATGCCTTCTTGTGCCAGCCACAGCCCCATGTCCTGCCGATCTGGCTGTTCCCTCCCGGAAGGGGCAGCCAGAAAGTCGTCAACCATGTCATGGGCGTGTCAGTGAACGTTGCTGCATTCCCAAACACAGAAGCCATGTTTAGAAGAATTTCAGAAGGCAACGCTGCGCCAGTCATACACTGGTTCAAGTATCGATAGTGAGCACAATGGTGCACTGATGGTACATTGTTTGGAACCACCAGTGGATTTGTACTTTCCACGGGCATTAAAAGAGGGCGTCTCAGGTCCTATACTGTCTAGTGCATGCTAGAACACAAGGGGTAAGCTGAAACTACCATTTGCATATTACCAACACTGCGACTCTGTACAAAATCACTTTTGCCCATACATTAGCTTCCACCTCTGAATCAGGCCCTACAGTATGTCCACCTTTTGCCTCAGATGCATAACAACAATGTGATCGTTTTACAGAATGTCCTGTTCTCAGTGTAACTTTCCATTCTCAAGGGCACAGCTGTAGTAACAACGTGCCAATTTGTTGGGAATGCCTCTCAGAATAGTGATAAACAGCTGGATGGATGCAGACCCATCCATCTCAGGGGCAAATGCAGGATCTGTAGGGAGGGAGTTTCATATATGTGCATTATATCTATTTGAGAAACATGGATGGATGCAGATATGATAACACCCCCTTAAAAATTTTCCGGGCTTTTTAAATTATTATTTGTAAAAAAACAAAACACTTTTGTGAACCTGCAGCCATTACCTGCTGTCACCGGAGCTACTGTGACTGCAGGATGCCACTCTCTGCAAAGGCCACTCTGAGAAGCTGCTGTACATGACAGCTGCGGCATGCGACCCCTTGGCCATTTCTGGACACATTACATCATGAGGTGCTGTGGCAGGTCCGATATCGAGCTATTCGGACCTGAGTGGCAGAAAAGGAGTGTAGACGGAAACAGAGGTCTCTGGGCCTGATTCAGAGCCGCTCGTAAGCGTCCGCTCGTTCGCTCCGAGCGATGTTCGCACATCTGCGCATGCGTATGGGTTGTAATGCGCATGCGCCAACCAGTCAGTGCAGTCGGAAATCGTGTGCTCGCAAAACAGTGAATGCCTGCTGATTTGAGTGACAAGATGAGGCGTTTGTGGGTGGTAACAGGGGATGGTGCTTGAAAACGGGGAGTGGATATCCAAACGCAGGCGTGCCAAACGGTCAAAGCGGGCATTTTAAGGGTGTGCATAACAAAACAGCGTCAACGACCACGTCACTTGGTTGTCTTTTAGCCTGAACTGCTCGCATGATTGCGCTAGGAAAATGCTACCACAAGAATAGCGAGCAGTTCATACGCCTTTCGATGTACTCGATTAATCTAATAAATACCGGAGATGACATATGATGCGAATGGCCAAGGGGCGTCTTTACAAAATAGCGAGCGCATGTTTTGGATGCTCGCTCAGACATAGAGGCATCAACAGACCGCAAAGAGCGAGCGCTCAATTTAAATAGCCAGCCCCTTTTTCTGAATGAGCAAGCGCAAATAGCGTCCGGCTCTCTGTCTCAAAACATAACAAACTAACAAAAAAAAGGAGCTGCCTCTGCGGGTTATCAATCTAGCAGATACTTAGAAACCCTCCCTGTGTGCGTCAGTGCATGTAAGTTTTGCCATCCATTAAAGTAGTTACAATAATTCTACATTTTTCCAGGGTGCAACTCAGAATAAGGGACTCATCCACTGATGTTTAATGTTGATCCTGACTAGCATTTATAATACTTGTGAAATAAAACCCATTCTACTACCTTTATGATTACCAAATAGTGATTACACCAGTGTTGTGCTATACAGTATTTTTCCGAGTCATGTCAGAGGCTTATTAATTCATTTTATTTAAATTGTTTCAATGGGTTTGGCCACTACATATGGTCTCCCTATGTGTGCCTAATCTTTCTTCTTCACTTCTAGGAGATGTGGAGGTGAGACAGGAAAGAAAAGGTGGGCAGGGAATGACTTGTCAAGTGAGTGGCTCAGTTACTGTATGAAATTAAGTCCTGTCCTCCTCAGTAATACACCGAGTGGCAGTGACAATAATGAGGCAATTGCATCATCAAACTATGCCACTCAGTGCTAAGGTTTGGCAGGGCTCACGCCATGTCCTCACCCAACATTCTCATATTTGTTATCTACAATCTTTCAGTTGTTATGTAATCTGCAATCTATAGCAGACGCTAGGATATCGAAACAATAATATTCAACCCAGAAAGTAGATATATTTTATTACATCTTACTATTCAAGGAGGGGGGATTTACTTATGCTCCCAATATCCCCAACTACCCCTTTTATGGAACATATCACATCTACTAATAGAGTCAGACACTCCAAACCTAATAATTGGGGGAAACTTTAATGTGGTGGATCATCCCATTCTGGATCGCTCTACTTCCTCATGTTCTGTGCCGCATGCCCTGGCTGGGATGCACCTCCTAAAAAATAGGATGGGTATGATTGTCCCTTGGAGGCTTACACATGGCAATAGCCGTGAATATATCAAGGTACATCAAATGTTCTCATGGATTAACTATTTCCTTGCTGCAAATAGTCTTTCCTGGGATCTGTTGCACCTCCATCAGTCCTATTTTAATTTCTGATCATGCTCCCATACAGTTAGATCTGCAAATTTCACCTAGAAGTTCCAACCACTTTTGATTCTACCCCTCTTATTTGTCCCACAATGTTGTTTTAACTTGCATAACAAATACAAATGGAGTATTGGGATACGCCTATACTGTTTTGGGAGACATCAAAAGTGGTCATGCATGGTTGGACCACCTCTTACAATAATTCTAAGTTTAATTTTTTTCTTGATCAGATGGTCTCTTCCTATGACACCTTTGTGACCAATCCATCCCCCAATAATATGACCCTATATACTAGTCATAAACAACTTCTCTAAACATTTTTGTTGGAACAAGCACAGCGAAGTGTAATGTGTTAGTAGTCTATACTAAAAATAAATTCTACGGTTGGGGTAATTACTCAGGGAAGATGTTGGCTTCCATCACTAAACAACATAGTAGAAAGTATTATATTATGTCCATAACTAATCCCTTTACTGGTACTAGAGATACATCTTATAAGACTATGGGGTCTATTTACTAAGCTGTGTTAGGAGATAAAGTGAACAGTGATAAAGTACCAGCCAATCAGCTCCTAACTGCCATTTATCAAACACAGCCTGTGACATGGTAGTTAGGAGCTGATTGGCTGGTACCTTATCACTGTTCACTTTATCTCCTAACACAGCTTAGTAAATAGACCCCTATATCTGAACAGTTTTATGACTCTTTTTCTTCTTTTGAATGAGGATGAAACCGGACCAGTGTGTGACCGTCTCCTTAATATTACAGAAATAATGTAAATTTACATACAAGGAGGTGCTACCAACTAAATAGACTTCACAAAGAAAGATATAGTATGAAGGTGCACTTGGTCACAAAAGGTGAATAAAATATAACTTGTATTATCTTATTTAATTTAACTACTTCATTCAAGAATATTGATTACTATGGATATCCATATAGCCCTACAAACATTACATTATATTCACTAAGGTAGGGTGAGAAAATATTCCTATAATACGTGACAGGAATTCCTAAGAAACACACTAATAACCAATAATATTTATGAGAGTTAATAATCCTGTTTATAGTGTTGGTGGCAGATCATTTGTAACATTCAATTCCAGTGTCTAGCTACTATTGCAACATAAGTTGCAGCTTGTCCTTAAAAATAGGGCTCTATTTATTAACATTATGTTTACTAAAATAATGTGAAAAAGGGAGTTTTCACACCCTTTTCTTTAGTTTCATCTAAATTTACTAACGCACAATTGGAAAATAATTCTTAAAATTCTACGCCAAGCCCTAATTATCATATAGTTTTAGCAATCAGATTGCATTTCCCATAATTGTAATGGGAAATGCAATCTGCCTGAGATTTACTAAAAATAAATTGTGAAAAAATACCGGGGGAAGCCCTGTGATAATATAATAGTAATAATAACAGGCAGAGCAGAGCCCAGAGCTGGCCCCAGTGATCAGCTGTATGGTCTAAATAGATCACAAGCTGATCACTGCAAAAAAAAAAAGTATCTGAGTCCATGACCGGTGATCGGTGCCCCGGTGATGTCCTCCGTGGCTCTGGTCAGCTGGTCTCCCATCCTGCACTGTGACCCGAAGGTGATGGGGGTTGGGGGGGGGGCAGTCACAGGGGGGTCACGATCATGCAGGGGAGTAGCGGTTTCCGGTCGGCGCATGCGCCGGCACCTTGTCACTGTATTTTTTCCCTGGGGGTGAGGCATTGGCTTCAGATAGGCGAGACACGATATTAAACACCTGGGAATATACCTTTATGGACTTAATGTATAAAAGCTTATATTGCGCTCTCTAGAGGAATTTAAGAGCTGATGTCACCTTCCTCTCTTTTTTTTTTGGGGGGGGGGATGGATCTTAAAAATTATTACAGGTACCTTTCCAAGAATCCTTTACCCACTTCAGGTCTTGCCCTTAATATTGATTAATTCTGATAAAAGAAAACTTCTCGAAACATTTTGCTAATTTTTTTTGGAATAATGAATAACAAAACTAAGTATGGTTATCCTGCAAAGATCTAGGGCGGAGTTAATTTCACGGATGGTAAATTACAGTGTATACCCAAGCTGTCATCTGTAGGTATTTATAAATTCTAGATACACAAACCTGACACATACTGTACACTAATACCCAATTAGAGCAGCTATTTATACCTAACACGGACTTATATCTCCCCCAAGATATCCTTGACAACCCTTTATTATTGTCCACTTGGTCTGTGTGGAAAAGCATAGGACAAAAATGGAATCTAAATAGTTATTACTCCTTCTTTCTCCCTTTCCCTTTCAACATGATATTGTGGCATTCCTTTTTACTAGGTGGGCTAGGAATGGTATTACATACAGTATATCCATGAGATGTTACATGTAGGAAACCACTTCACTATTCAACTGCCTGTTCAAGTTCTCATTTTTTTACGGGTTATAATTTAGCATTCTTACATGCACAATATTATGCTTCCAGGATTCTTTCATATCCACATTACTTTACACTAATAAAGCATTGCCTTCTACCATGAATAGGAAAATGCATTTTAGATTATATTTTTGGGGCTACCTCTTCCCCTCCAGAAGTTATCAAATTGGTCTTAGACCTCAAACTGCTTGTTCAAAATGTTCTTGTTGTAAGGCTTCTCTTTATCATTGTCTCTGGGACTGCCCACCAATTAAAAAAATGTTGGGTCCAGGAAATAAATTGCACTACGCATCTTTTGAAATATCTTTCCCTCTCACCAAAATGGACAATCTAGGGAGCCTCAAATTCTAAAGCTAAATTCACCAAAGGGAGTAAAAAACTATCATGATTACCACTGCAGCTACAAAAAAAATTATTTTACAGCACAGTCCTCACACAATAACTTTATTTAAACACAACTTGTTTTATCTCATCCAACTGGATTGGCTTGAGGCCTCTCTACATAATGAGGATAAAGCTGCAACTTTCTTTGACTTCTGGGAGAGCTTCATCAACACTCTCCACATTGTATTACACTACTGCTTACGAATGACTTACTGATTCAATTAGATTAGTTATATTTTACAGAGCATATGATGTTGTGACTATCCTTTGGAGACTTTTCTTGTGATCTTGTATAGCCAACTGCTCAGTCCCTTGGGAACCTACTCCCCTTCTCCCCCTCCCTGATTTCTACCCTTCCTCCTTTTTCCATTATGTTTACAGTTATTTCTATTTTGGTTTTCCGTATCTGTCTATTGTTCCCGAATAGATAATGTTCATATTAGGCCTTTAGTACAGTGAATAATCAAGATTGTCTTACAGTATCATTACTGTACTTCCACACTCTGCTTTACTATTGTTATCACTGTTATCATTGGATGATGTAATGATCTTTCTTAAGACTTGTTTGTTGTTTAAAAAAAGTTTAATAAAAACTTGTTTAAAAAATAATATTCATCACTGTCTACGATTCTGATAGATTAATCTGCTAACAGAGGGTTACATGTTTGGTTTATATGTTGATGTTTGCCTTAATTCTGTTTCTCATTATACTATACTAGTTGATGTACTCGGTTTCACCTGTGTAGACCTTAGATATTTACTGTTTCCATTTCCATGTCACTACTCCAATAAAACATTAATCCTTCACCTTTCCCTCCCTCGCACGTGTTGTAACTAGGGATGTGCAGACTCGGTTCTACTCGGTTCCATTCGGATTTTTTTCCCGAATCTTATTGGGTTTCAGCTGTCACGAGTTTTGGATAGCCAATAAGATTCGGTAAAAAAAACCGAACGGAATCGAGTAGAACCGAGCCTGCACATCCCTAGTTGTAACACATTCGACATTCCCCTCCCTCACCTGTGTAGAAATACAATCCCCCCCACACCTGTAGTAACACATTACCCTCACTCACACCTGTAGTAACTTATTCCCCTCTCTCACCTCTGGAATAACACATTCCCCTTCCTCACCTCTGTAGTAACTAATTTCCCACACTCACCCCTGTAGTAACACATTCCCCTTCCTTCACCCCGTAGTAACACATTTGACATTCCCCTCCTTCACCTGTATACTAATACATTTTTCTCTGTCACCTCTGTAGTAATACATTTCCTTCCCTCACTATTCAAATAGGGGAGCCACACCAACTGCCAATGATGTTTAGCAGCACTTGGGATGACAGTTGGTGTTTGGATATGAACTGTGCTGCAGTCACAACAAGAAAAGACATTGCACAGGGGGAGGAAACATTTTAGCTCTTTTCACCCCCTTGGGAGTCGAATTTCAAAAAATCCTTTCTTAGTGGGCAACTACATCTTGCACGGAATATAGGGTCTTATTCAGGGCCTCATTCAGAGGCGGTCGTAGGATGCAAGTGGTCGCTCAGAAACAGGGCGGCCACTTGCATCCTGAATGGCCGCCTCCATTTCGGTCGTTAGGCTGTGGGTTAACACCCACAGCTCTAATGACCGCTAAGGGAGATGGTCGCGATGGTCAAGACCATCGCGACCATCGGGGCTTACGACGAGACCCTAAGGTAGGGTCTCGTCAACCTTAAGCCCCAGGGAGCTTCCTGCTGTGTTTCAGCAGGAAGCTCCCCACTGACATCACTGATGATGTCAGTGCGGCCGCCCACATAACGGTAGGCGTTTGTAAAGGAATGCCTCCGTTCTGTAAACCACCCCCCCGGCCCGCCTACCAAACGGGGGCACCTGTCGATCAACATCGACAGCCGCCACTTTGGTAATGAGCTCCGGAGCGACAGAGTTTATCTGTTGCTCCGGGGCTTGCACACGCACAGTTCGGCCGCTGCGCGTGCGCAGGCCAAACCATCGAGTCGGTTACGAGCACATCAGCGCTCATGACCGACTCTGGATGAGGTCCTCAGACTCGGTCGCAAGCACCGATGTGCTCGCAACCGGGTCGATGGGTAGCGGCCACACTGCGCGTGCGCAAGCCCCGAAGCGATAGAGAAACTCTCTCACTCCGGAGCTCGCTACAAAAGGGTGTAGCTGTCGATGTTGATCAACAGCTCACCCCGTTTTGTAGGCGGGCCGCGGGGGTGGTTTCCAAAACGGAGGCGTTCCTTAAGGAACGCCTACCGTTTTGTGGGCGGCTGCACTGACATTATCAGTGATGTCAGTGGGGAGCTTCCTGCTCGATCAGAGCACGAAGCTCCCTGGGGCTTGCGAGTGCCCAGACCCAACCTTAGGGTCTGGTCACAAGCCCCGATGGTCGCAATGGTCTTGGCCACGCTCGACCATCACCCTGGTCGCTTGCTAAGCCGTGGGTGGTAACCCACAGCTTAGCTTGCGACAGGAGGCCGCACAAAAAAAAAAGAAGTGCCCGCCATCATTCAGAGAGAGCATTCGCTTCTTGCGACCGCCTCTGAATGAGGGCCATAGTCCTCGATTTTCATGTCTCTAGGTCCAGGGGTTTGGGCTGGGCATTGATGAGTTAGTGAGTTATTTGATTTTATATCTATAAATTAACTTCAAATTCCACCAGTGTTACAATATTCATATATTTGTATCACCACGGTATGTAACATTCATTCAGTAATGTAAAGAGCCTTTTATAATCAATTATGTGAACATATCCTTACTGTAATTGGCCTATGTTAGACCATCTCCCACATCTTACCTCCCACTTTTGTCAGAAGGACGCACCGGGTGACATCAAAATATCAGAGCTGCTCTGCTATTTCGGTGTCACCCCGTTGGATGGTGTCACCGACAAGCCAGAAATTGGAGAGAGGCAGGGGAGAGACTGTGGGCTGCCCCAGCAGCTGCTGGAGCGCTGGGTAAGCTCACTGTGTGCCAAGAACTGGTGGTGGGAATGGCCCCAAGATTGGCACACATACGCGAAGCAACGGTCTTTCTGTGAAGCCATGCCCCCTTTCACACACGCCTACGGCGTGCAGAAGAACTCCGACCAGCAGCACTGGGTGTCACCGAGATAAGTGACGCCTCTGCCACATCCCTAAGCATGATGAGGCGGAAGTGTCAGATCTGAACCCTTTTCCTGTAGGTATGTACTCGGGCCTATTCAATTAGGTTCTGCATACCCTCGCGTTAATCCCCATTGGGTGTACTTTTACTCAGAGCCTCAGGAGATCGTTAAATCCCTCTGGGTTTTAACGAGCGGGGAAACCCATAGATACCATCATTTTATACTGAATCTACTGGTTACCTCACGTTACCTGAGAGTTTACTGTGCAGGAAAATGGAGAATAATTGAATAGCTCCAGGTGTTAAACCCGGAGCTTTGCCCCATGCAGTAAATACTGTGCCTAATTAGATATGCTCCGTAGTATCTAAAAAAACTAAGCATGTATACTATAGCTCCTCAGTATTGTGATTGATTGTACAGGAGACATTGAATATAAGTTTCACAGATCTCAGAATTACCTGGTTGCCTCCACTTTGCCTACTTTACTATGGTAGAAGGGAATCTCTTCATTGTATTCATCAAAAACTCCCCATCTCAGGTGAGCCCATTCATGGACAAACACTCTTCCTGCAAATAGAAATAACATTTACGAGAACATCAATTCATATAAACAATTATTTCATGTCTCAATATTGCATCTTATGATTGCCTTGTATTTGCCATACGTTAGCATTTTGCTATTCACAGAAGATACATTTTCATGGTTACATACAGAGCAGCACACCATCTGTACTTATGACACAATTCTTACAGCTCTAGTAATCAATTTTTTTTTATAAAATAATGTGAAAAAGGGTGTTTTCACACCCTTTTCAAATATTTTAGTTTCAATGAAATGTATTAAAGGGCAATTGTAGTAGTTTTCATGAAAAACTACTCCAAGCCCTTTAATTCTCATTTCTTTAGCAAGCAGATCGCATTTCCTATACTTGTAATGGGAAATGCGATCTGCTTGAAGTTTACAAAGAGGCAATTTTAAAAAAATACCAGGTGGGAGCCCTGCTATAACATCGCCATCTGAAGATGGCCTTAAGCAGGATTCCCCCCAGTACCTGGACTCCTGCTCTGACAGGCAGAGCAGAGCCGGGATCCGGCCCCCTGTGATCAGCTTTGTGGTCTAAATAGACCACAAGCTGATCACTGCAATAAAAAAATAAAAAGTAAAAAAAAACCCCCACTTACCTGCAGGCGGGGGTCCACCGATCTGTGATCCGGTGAGCTCTCTCATCTGGTCTGCTTGTCACTGGGGGTTCTTCACTGTGACCCTGGTCAGCTGTGCTGTAAACCAGCATCTCAGACCTGGAGCCCCAGAGATTAGCTGACTGGAGGTAAGAGAACACCGATACCACAACTTACAGGGGTATTCAGTTTGGAGCGAAAAGTCTGTGCTGGACTTTTTGCTCCACATCGCTGATTTTCCTGGGATAAAGTATCGGGCGTGAGCCCGCTTTATCCCCGTATTCAATTAAAAAGCTACGAAAACGGGAGCCGGCGAAATAGGATTGGCGGAAAAAAACGGGATTTACCTGGAATAAATTGTAGGACCCCCTAAAGCTGTCAAAACATGGGGATCACTATGGGTACCCCCATTTTAGCCTGCAAATGAAAGTCAGGGTTTTAAATAGCCGCGGCAGATGTTTTTATGCCGACATTGAAGAAGTGATGCAGAAGAGCACTTAGGTTATTTTTTTTATTTTTTTAAGTGGTCCCATCAAATTTGGGGTACATGAAAATGGGTACTAGCATATTTTTATGTCCCTAAAGTAATTTTTAAAAAATTCTGCAAAAATGCACCTGCCGCTAATAATCTATCCTAGTAAACATCTGTCGCATACTTACAGAATAGTCCTGAACCTATTTCCCTATTTTTAAACACTTTTTTCCATAATTTTTTTTTTTTCACTCCAATTTTTAAATTATTTTTTTGGGGTGACCCTAATTTTTTTTTTTTACTTTTGTTGACACAGTTTATTTTTAAATGACATTCCCAGGGTTGCAGGCTATTTTTTTAAGCCTGCACTCCTAAACCCCAATTCTGCACTTTTTTTCGCCATCTATTCAGTGGTGAAAAGTTATCCCCATTTTTTTTCAAAGACTTTTCGAACCTGCGAAAAGTCTTTGAAATTGGATACGGGGATAATTGAAATTGGCAAAAATGACGTCATCGCTCCAACTTTTCGCCCAAATTGAATACCCCTGTAAGTGTCAGCGGTGAGACGGGTGCCAATCCCGGGGGGAGGAGGGGAAAGCGCATTCATGGATGCACTGTCACTATATTTTTTACTAAAAATACAGTGAGAATTGTGCGATGATGACTCGCAGGGACAGGAGCGTAGCTTGAGCTATGGGGGCCCCATAGCAAAGTTTCTACAGGTCCCCCATAGATCTAACTATAGTAGAAGGGTCCAGGTCCAGTGAACGGCTAAGCCAAACCTCCCGGAAAAGGAGTGGCCTCATGGGGAAGGGGTATAGCCCCCCTTTTCATTACTATGGGGGCATGCATGGCATTCCCGGAGATGCTGGGCTGCCCCCAGGCTCTCCTTCACACTGTGTAGATGCTATTTACACGCTGTGGAAAGAGTGCCCCCCCAACTCTCCTCACCTGTGGGACACAGAAGAGCAGGACTGTCCCACCCAAAGATGAAGATACTTAAAATACATGATATTAGTGGGAAAACTTTGGTTTTCATATTATTTATATTGAAAAAGTAATGATAAATATGCCTACATGTCTGAAAGGTGGAACAAGATTATTAATGGTCACTATCACAACGGATATTTTCATTTTGAATGAAAATATCTCGGCATTTACTATAGTTAACTCGCAGAGACAGCAGTAGCTCTAACAGCTGTCCCTGTGAGTTGCATCCCTGCCAAATTTCTGAAAGACTCCTCTGGAGGATATGACAGTGTGCTTGTGTCTGTGTCAGATTCGGGAGATTACCTCCATATGCTTAAAGTGGTTTATGCCATCTGAGGATGATGTGAACCTATGGGGCTAAATTCTAAAACATGCAGTTTACATTGCTAATTAGCCTTTTGTAGCATCTGCTTTTGTCAAATGTTAAGCTGCATACACACACAGGATGATTTTCCTGAACGATATCGTTCAACAATAAATCTTTCATATCATTCATTTATATGCAGTGATCAATCAACCAACTACCAACGATATGTGTTCCCACATGAACGATAACGATATTTATGGCCTTTCATGCATGCAGGCCAACTTGAACGATTTTGTAAAGATTTGCCTGTAAAAAGATAGCTTCACTGAAATATCTATCATAGATATCTATCAGCGTGTACAACCAAAATCGTTTGCCCTGCACTACAGAAAGTTGGAGGGAAATCTATCAACGATATATATGGTTGTTCAAGTTGTACCATGTGCACCATTAGTTGAATTGCATGATGGTTTGAAATGGATTTATTGCTACTTATTTTCTTTTATCCAGAGGTTTTTTCTGGAGCTTTTCAATTCACCGCGCTGCTTACTTTGATGGGAAGCTGTTATGTCGGAGAATGACGGTTCTTGTGACTTAACCTGGGTGTTTAGTCGCGAGAACCGACATTCTCAGACTAAAGTGCAAGCCGTGAGGCTGTTAACACCACGCTAAGCAGGCAAAAAGCCACGCGGGCGGCACTTTAGTTGGATTTCTCCTTGCACCCTCAGGAGAGTGCGAGAAGAAATAGTTTAGTCGGACCAAATGGCATGCTCAATTGAATAGTTCCGGGAACTCCCTTCTGGGGCTATTCAGCATTGCACTGAATCGAATTCCCCCCAGTGGTAGAACTATTAATTTTTTTTTCTTAAACCCAGCAGATGAGAATATAGGGACCTTTTTATTAACATTATTTTTACAAAAAGAATGTGAAAACAGGTGTTTTCACACCATTTTCATATTATTTTAGTATCACATGAATTTAACTGGAGTAGAATTTGCTAAATTCTACACCAACCCCTAATTATCACATATTTTTAGTAAGCAGATGGCATTTCCCATACTTATAATGGGGGATGTGAGCTGCCCAGATTTATTAAAAATAACTAATGTGAAAAAATACCGGGGGAAGTCCTGTGATAATAACACCAACTGGAGATGGCGTTTTTCAGGGTTTCCCCCAGTTCCCAGACTCCTACTCTGCTCTGACAGGCACTGCAGAATCGGGAGCCAGCCCCCTGTGATCAGCTTTGTGGTCTAAAGAGACCACAAGCTGATGATCACTGCAAAAAAAAACAAACTTAAAAAAAATACTTACCTGCATCCAAGGATCGGTGATTGGTGCTCCAGTGATGGCCTCTGGGGTTCCGGTCAACTGGTTTCCGGGCTCTTGCACTGCATAGAGCAGCAGACCAGGGACACAGTGCAGGAGCCAGGAGACCAGCTGACCGGAGCCACAGAGGACATCACTGGAGCACCGATCACCGAGGTATGTGTAAGCTGAGTATGGGAGGGTCATAAGGGAGTGGGGGGGCTGTGCCAGGCCCAGGAAAGGTGGCATGGCCTAATCGCAGGAGGAATGGCCATGTCCTATTAGGATAAAAAAAGTATTTTATGAGGTGCTGCGCACTGGGGATGGGGCCGCTGTGAGCTCCTCAGCTCAGCGCAGCTTCGGCAGCCTGTCCCGGAAACATTTGCACATACATTACCCATTTCTGCTGTTTTGATAGACTGATAGCTCAGATTTAGGCTTCCATATTATATCTGTTAAATTGTGGTTTCAAATGTGATTTGTGAGTCATCTTTGGAAATTGTAAATTTCTTTTAAATTAATCTAATTACATGATTGATGTACTGTATATATATATTAGCAGTTATGTTATTTATCAAATCATTTGCCCTTGCAGCTTATCCTATGTGGGAAAGACCTAAAGGAAATTTAAGGAAAGAATGGTGGTTCACCGCTCCTCCATTAAAACAGCCTTAATGAAGAAATGCAGTGAGCAACCTGTAGCTCACCACTTCTTTGAGTGTAACCATCCTTTAACAACGTTGCGATATAGAATGATTGACCATGTGCCCCCATTAAATCGTGGTGGGGACCGGGATAAAACACTGCTTAAACGCGAGGCGGAGTGGATATTTAGATTGGATGTTATAGCCCCCAAAGGGCTTAATGAGAATCTGCCATTATCATGTTTTTTGTAGGATTTCTATTTATAGGGGAGTAACACCCAAGGGTTTAGACTAGAGGTCCCTTTAGATAGACTAGGGTGTTCCCCATTTTCTATACCTATGTGTGTTCGAATACCTAGTATTTTATTTTATTTAATGTAGTTCAATGTAATTATATTAATGTGGCATTTCAGATCTTGTGGTATCTTATCCAAACTGGTGATATAGCAGGCTATTAATTAGATTTGCTATGGAATTTATTTAATCTTGGTGACGCTTAACACAGTTATATGGTTTGATATATATGATCCCTCCAAGCCAAATGACTTGACATAGCAATGAATAATAATCTCTGATCGAATCATAGATCTACTTGTTTGTTTACTGCAACACATTTGTGATCGGACGCCTTTAAGATAGTAGAGATAGAGTAAAGAGTAACATTAATATGTGTATAATCTGTTGCTAGGTAACTGTTTGTTTTGTTTGAGCACGTGGTGTGCGCTGTCCGGGGACATGCAGATGCGTCACTGGCAGCCGCTGATGACGTCATTGGTGTGAGCACCGATCGAACAACGTGGTCTGTGGATCAGTCACTTGGTGATGGTGGCGGGTCTATATAAAGGTCAGTAATTTTGTATGTTGTTGTATCCTGAAGACAATTTACCTCATAAATTGAAACGTTGAAACTCTCACCATACTTGAGTCATTCATATGAAGCCTAAGTGCCGCACTGCTGTCTGGGTATATATATGTGTATATATATATATATATATATATACATATATCCAACCACAATCCGGCACTCAATGGTAAATGTATATACTTCACCGGGTGCCCTCCTCAATGAGCCTGATGACCTAAAGTACACTGTCACATAGCGATCCCTCTGGCGGCTCTCCGGATAATTTGTAAGCTTGACAAAAGCACTTATTAAAGGCGATGAAACGTTGCTAAGTACAGCTCTGCTTGTCTGAAGTTTTTTATCTGGAGTGCCGCCAGAGGGATCGCTATATATACATATATATATATTGTGACAAGAATCACATAGACCGGAGTAAAAGCCAACAGAAGTTTATTTTCTCACCACAGGCAGATCTACAGGTCAGTGCAGCATTCACAGGCAAGATGTTACTGCAGGTACACAGAATCTTCCATACAACAACACAGTTCTTTTAGTGGACCTTCAAGTCCAGGATCCCTGACACTAGTCACCCCCGAGGCCTATGACCTGGGTGAATAATTCACCGTCAGGATCATTGTGGATTTGCACTGACTCAACTTTAAAGACAGATAACAGGTGCTGCTAATTAGCCTTGCTTGTGGGTTACAAGTGATCACAGGAAAACCTAGACTGGATCTCATTACCATGCTGTTTAGTGCTTCATCTCTGCACAAACCCTGCTGCTCCACATTAACTTCATGTGAAAGCATGCCATACCTGTCACAATATATATATATATATATATATATATATATATATATATATAGGAAAATAACAAGTGTACCAGTTGCTTTTAGATATGTAGCAACAACACTATTCATATAGAGTCCATATAATCTTTATCCTGACGGGATCTCCGTGTATAATGTCCCAGGTGTATATCTCAAAAAAAGAAGAGAATAAAAACCAACATAGTGTAACCTGATATAAAGTCTTAATAGAAGATATGAGACTGTGCTGATTGCACAGAGTAGAAATGGTGTCAGAGAAAATGAAAACCAGCAATCACCAGCACCCAAATAAATGTAAGCCTCGTACCGGATAACACTTTTTCATACAGCAATGTAATTAGGGTCTCTTCTCCTTAAGCACCAATCCGCTCCAAGGTAAATATGTAAATATAAAAGAGAGAGCCTCCAAATCATGTGATACGTTTTTTAGGTATTGTATATGTGTGTCAAGAATATAGAACTGTGCTGATTAAACAGAGTTATACCAAAATAGAAATGGTGTCAGAGAAAATAGCAATCACCAACACCCAAATAAATGTAAGCCTCGTACCAGATGACACTTTTCATACAGCAATGTAAACAAGATCTCTTCTCCTTAAACATAAGTCAGCTCCAAGATAGATATGTAAATATAAAAGAGAGAGCCTCCAGATCGTGTGATACATTTTTTACATACACAATATTTAATTAAAAATACAAAAAAGACTCGTACAATATAGATATTAAAAGTAAGCTTATCTGTCCAAAGTGTTGTGGAGGTAATTTACAGGTGGTCCAATCTCCCACTCAACATGTTGGACCACTGACACCATTTCTATTTTGGTATAACTCTGTATAATCAGCACAGTTCTATATTCTTGACACATTGTGTATGTTAAAAAACGTATCACATGACCTGGAGGCTCTCTCTTTTATATCTACATATCTACCTTGGAGCGGATTGGTGCTTAAGGAGAAGAGACCCTAATTACATTGCTGTATGAAAAAGTGTTATCCGGTACGAGGCTTACAGTTATTTGGGTGCTGGTGATTGCTGGTTTTCATTTTCTCTGACACCATTTCTAGTCTGTGCAATCAGCACAGTCTCATATCCTATATTAACACTTTATATCAGGTTACACTACTGTATGTTGGTTATTATTCTCTTCTTTTTATGAGATATACACCTGGGACATTATACACAGAGATCTCGTCAGGATAAAGATTATATGGACTCTATATGAACAGTGTTGTTGCTAAATATCTAAAAAGAACTGGTACACTGAAGGCGCCGTTCCTTCACTATTTTCCTAAATCTTTAAATGATTGTTTGAATAGATCATCCTTTGGAAGGATTGGCAGCCACCTTAAAAAGGGAGTATCCATACTTGTATGTGTATAATTATTCACTTTTTTATCTTATCTTTATTTATAGTGCATGATCTTTGTTTATATTGCATGAGCTTTGTGCATCACTTACACTATTTTATCTATCTATCTATCTATCTATCTATCTATCTATCTATCTATCTATCTATATATATATATATATATATATATACACACACAGATATATATACACACCTTACCTCTGGGTCCAAATACGCTCAGCAAGATGTCATTAAGTATGAGATTTGGTGTCAGATGTATGTATTTTCCCTTTTCTCCACAGCCACCATATTGCAAAGTGTATGGGGAATCTCTGTCAACTCTGTGAATTGAAGGCTCAGCAATGATAACATCAGCCTAAGGGGAAAAAAAAGCAAACCAGTAAGTCATTTCTCCCTGACTGCAAATTCCAGTGTACACATCAGCTGGAGCCCTTAAGCTGCATACACACTGACAGATATATTGGCCGATCAATTGATCTGCCAATATATTTGCTGCCCGCCGGCCAGTGTGTACCAGCGGTATGTCTGTGAATGACGTCGTACACAAACATATGGCATTGACTGTGCTGCACAGCCAATGGACAGATATATCTGCAGACATATCTGTTCATCGGCAAGTGTGTACGGGTGGTCTGCAAACTGCCCGTACACATGCAGCAGCAGCCATGGGAAGGGGGTGGACCCATCCCCGAACCGCCCCCGGCCAACCAGACCCGCGGCTGCCTAAAAGATTATTGTTGTTCAGTGTATATCAACGACCATCATCTACAGATATAAGAAAAAAGAAAGAAACAAAACAACCTCACTTGCGCTCCAAACTTGTTCAACTAAGATGATATATGGTGGTCTTTTTTCCTCCAATGATGGAGCCGTTCTCATATGCAAATAGAAAAAACAAAAAATAACACAATAGTACAATAAAGGCAATGGTAAAAAAGTTCAATCAATAAAGCGCTGCTGAGAAATGGAAATTTGATAACAAAGGATCCTCTCCACCAGGGTGACGCTTCAGAAAGGCTCCAAAGAAAATCTTCAAATCCCAAAAGCACCAAACTCATGAGAGTATCAGATGTATAAAATTCTTACACGTATGCTTACTTCTAATCAACTGGTGTAAAGCATATAGCAGTTTCTTTAGGTCCTCATACGACCATCGAGATAGAGATGATAAATGAAATCCATTTGTTCTCAATAAAAAATTAAAAAGAAATGACACTTGTAGTGTAATCCACAGGTAAATTTAATCAAAACAAAAATGTAAAAACAGAGGTAAGTAGACAGCTGTACCATATAGATGTAGGTTACTGAAGATGATACCCGGGTATGTTCAGTATAATATGGATGTACTGGCTGCAACCAAACCCCAATGTAAAACACTCCTTTCTACGCATTTCGATGCACTGCGGCGTCTTTGTCAAGTGGAGTGTAAATTTTCAATAAACTAAAACAAGAAAAAAACTTTCTAATATCCAGGTAATTAAAAAACCTTTGGTATCAAACTGGTTAAAGTTGTCTACATATACCAGAATAAATAGTCAAGGTGACTCACCACTTCTTATAATTCACCATGCATAAATGTCAGCTCCGCTGTTAGGCTTGTGATGAAACAGCCCCTCTATGCATAGTGAAGGCTTATTAAGCCCTGGTTGCATGGCAACCATAACACATAAGCCAATGGGTGATGGTAATAATGAGACACGTGCTCAGGTCAAGAGACCCGGAAGACGCCCGCTCCATGAGGGCTACAGGTGGTATTAATCACCTGCTATAACATTGCAGGAGCTCGACTTCGGGCTACAGACATGCGCCGTCACGGTATCCACTCTGGACGCCGTCCCCACGTGTGAAGTCTGAGTCACATGATCGGACCCTCCCAGGCATATTGACAACCAGGAAATAGTGTGGAACGCAAACAATGCATTCCACCTACGCTGAATGCAATGTATGAAGTTACCCGAGTAACATCTTATTACAATGAATATACATAAAAAAATATACATATACATAAAAACTGCAATGATCTAAAGAACAGATATTAGAACAATATTAAAAAAATATTACAAAAACCATTTAACCTCAAAATCGAGGTTGAGACCTTTAGGTTTTAAAGTATTAAGATCATAAATGTACTTCATCTCTGTTTTTGCCAATCTGATGTCTCTATCTCTGGTTCTCCAATTGTTTTTTATCCAGGCTATTCCAAAAAAACTTTTTAACCCTTTGACTGATTGGTCATGTTTCTCTTTAAAAGGTAATGAGAACAGATGATTATCATTGCCCTTAACAATATTGCGAACATGTCCGCAATATTGTTAAGGGCAATGATAATCATCCATTCTCATTGCATCTTACACAACTTGTACAGTAATTTTACATGCCATTAATGGAGCAAAATGTATTCTACATACAGTATTTTTCTTTTACCACACTAAGGTATACCCTAAATAATTACTGCAATATCAAGCCACTGTTAAAAGTATTGGCAGATGCCTACAAATTGGTAGGTGCGTACCATTTGTGAGCAAGCAGATGAGTCCACACTTTGATTCCAAATCAGAATAGGTTTTATTGAAAATAATGGGATACACATGATAGAAGAAAAACAGCAGTCAATACGACAACATTTCAATCCCTCTTGGGCTAAGCACTGTTCAGCCATACTATCAGGATGCAGTCTGGGATTGGCCAACACTCCCCGCTGCACCAGCGTCCTTGAGTCTAGGTGTTCAGTCACTGGGGTTGGAGGTAAGTGGTGGGCTGGGTATTCTCTCCGGGGGTCTGATAGGGCTTCTGTGTATGCGTACTCGCTCCCGTGGTGGTGGGCATGGGTGCAGCTATGTTGGTCTGTATCACCTGACTAGTCTCTTACAATGGTAGTCCTATGGTCACACAGCTGTTCTTCTGATCCAATGACCAACTACCTAAGGGTATTTAGTCTGACTCCAGGAACAGGAAGCTGCTGTTCAACTTCACTTTTCCAGTGACTGTGATTACTAGCTGTTGCAGCTTTACAGGTTCCACATTCTTTCCTACCAGAGTTATATACTTGTGCCTGGATTCCCTGTGACTTCTCCAATGATTTCTTCTGTACTTGTTTGTGTACTAAACTCCAGTTAAGACTTTAAACAGCATCTGGTTCTCCTGTGAATATTTCAGCACCTGTCTCTGTGCTGAAACTTCAGTTAAACAACTTCAGCACTAATCAGCGTCTGGTTCTCCTGTGAATATTTCAGCACCAGTCTCTGTGCTGAAACTCTGGTTAAGACTTCAGCTTTTTTTTTTACCCGGCCTCCTGGGCACTCACTAAGCTGTGGGTGACCACCCACAGCTTTTGTGAGCGGCCAGGTGATGGTCACGATGGCTGCGACCATCTCGACTATCGGGCTTGCAACGAGACCCTTGTGGTAGGGTCTTGTTCTCGCAAGCCACAGCGAGCTTCCTGCTCTAATAGAGCAGGAAGCTCACTACTGACATCACGAGTGATGTCAGTAGGGCCACCCACAAACAGCAGGCATTCCTTCAGGAACGCCTCCATTTGTCCAGCCACCACCCTCCCCGCCTACAAAACAGGGCGATCTGTCAATCAACATCGACAGCCGCCCCATTTGTAGCAAGCCCTGGAGCGAGTGAATTTCTCACTCACTACAGGGCTTGCACACACGCGGTGCGTGCGCAGTGCCCCACCATCGACCCGCTTGCGAGCGCATAGCGCTTGCAAGCGAGTCTGAATAAGGCCCTCAGTACAGCATCCATATACTGACTCCTAGTGTCATTTCCTGTGTCTATCCTGCATTTGGATTATCAGTGTGTGTGCTCAGTGCAGTATCCATATACTGACTCCCTAGTGCCATTCTCCTGTGTCTATCCTGTGACTGGATCACCAGCATATGTACTCAGTACAACATTTGTGTACTGACTCCTAGTGCCATTCTCTGTGTATACATTCCATATCGTTACACTGTGTATGCAGCCTCCTAGTCATCTTACTTATAGTGTCAGTTTCCAGTCTTCATCACTCCCAGATACCTAACCAGAGGGCAGCGACCTGCTCACTCTGTGTGGCGAAACCCAAATCCCAATAGGAGGAGTCACTGTTGAAGACCACCAAGTGGGTTAGACTCTGCGCCTCTGGTTAGGTCTAGCCAACAACTGGGTTTGACCTTTAAGGAGGACATTATTACTATCATCTCATCTGTTGCTTCCTAGCTGCCCTAACCCCCCGACTCCTAGTCCTCCAACTGAGGCATTCCTTATACCAGATCATGACACATACTGTACAGTACTGTGAGGCTCCAATAACACAGTGACAGTCTTGTGCACATACAGATGTTTTTATAGAGCCAGGTAAACAAGTATTGCACCAGGAGTCTAATCAGTCTGACCTTTAAGTCTAGCGACTCAGACATGTGATTTTATTGAGGCAGAGGAGTCATGCACAATAGCACAAGGTTAAGAGACAGCATGTAGCATTTAACCATGTAACTACACATCAACAAAAAGCACATAACAAGCAACAAATTGTTGTAGTAGTAGTAGTAGTAGTAGTAGTAATAATAATAATAATAATATAACAATAAAGTTTACTTATATAGTGCTTTTCTCCAAGTATTCTTAAAAAAAATTGCCTTGCATTTAATAGGTACGTAGTGCACATGAACGTTACATTCCTATAACAGAATTGGGGCAAAGATGAAGTGCAACACACACATACTGTATGTCTAAGAATTGCAGTTTCATATTCATCTGAGTAGTTGCCACAAATAAGGATGTGTTGACTGTGAGAATGTCTCCCAACCTTCTGTGATTAACAAGGTGTCTCCACTGCATTCGGTATAACAAATGGTCTTTTCTTGTAAAAACAGTCGCTGGGATAAGGACACACACACTATGATGCATTCACGCTCCTAAGGGTAAATTTAGTAAGATTCGTGTTAGTCTCGATTTGTCCCATTTTTCCATTCGGATAGGATCGATCAAAAACTGCAGTTTTTTTCCCTTTAAAAATCCGGAATTTACCAAGCTCCCAGTTTTGATAGGATCGTTTTGGTTGATGGTGTATTTGATCGATCCTGTCCATGTTGAAACCCTAAATTCCCTGCCCGACTTTCTCTCCCAAACAAGCATCCTACATATATCAGTGAAATATGTGCAGGCTGCTTGTTTATTTTTTAATTTTTAGGAAAAAATTTTACGTGGGTCCCCCCCAAAAGCCTAACCAGCCCCAGACTGAAAAACGAGTAGGGTTTCCCCGTAATTTAGGAACCAGCACCTGGCTGCAGGGCCAGTGCTGGTTTTAAATATAGGGGGAAAAATGCGTAGGGGTCCCCCTATATTTAAAACTAGTACCGGACCCAAACCAACCGGGGTGAAATCCCACAGCCAGGAGACCCTATTACCTAGTTTCCATGGCCAAAGCATTCTCACCCCAAGCCAGTCAGGCCAAGCCGGGGATCTCAGGGGAGGTGGGGACCCCCCAAAAAAGGGGTCCCCCCCTCTTCCGAAACCCCAGACTTGGTCTGAAGCCCGGGGCTCTTCCCTGCACCCCTCAAGTCCAGCACCCAGGGCATGTGCCCCCTTAGCAACCCCCCTAGTTGGGGCCCTGCTTCTGACTCCTGAGTATTTGTCTTTGTTAGTAATTCTACTACCTCTAGTATCAACATTTAAACATTGTTTACCACCCTTGTTATTTGAACTTTGGGATTCTTACTTTTCTATATAGATTAAATAGTTTTGAATTATATAATTACACCCATATTTATATAACTTCCACCTCTCTACAATCCTTCAAATGGGCTCTCAAGACCCACTACTTCATCAATGCCTTCCAGCTCTCATCCTAACTTGCTGCTATATGTTCCCTCCTCCCTATATCACGCTTGTGTTCTGCCCCCCCCCCCCTTCAGAAAGTAAGCTCTTCTGAGCAGGGACCTCTACACTTTTGTGCTTCTCCTTACTTTATTTTCATCTAATTCTTACTCCCCACTAGGGCACCTAACACTTGGTTGGATATGCTCTGTTGCTTATTTTGGTATATTTGTATATTATACATGTCCTTGTTCTGCATTGTATTGTTAGTCACTTTGTAAGGCGCTCCAGAACACTTGTGGCACCATATAAATAAACAATGATAATAATAATAATAATAATAATAATAATAATAATAACTTACCTTATCATAGGACTCTGTCTTTGGCCTTTCAAACATATTGCTGCTTGTCCAGTGTTTGGGAACTAAAATTTTTGCACTTCTAATAAAAACTCTGTTTCCCGTAGCTTGCAGCATGTAGGTAGAAGCTTCTGTCACCATTTTCTGTAAACACATTTGAAAACAAAATAGTACTGTAATAGATGATCCTATTATATATCCTGTTATGGCAAACATTCTCAGGAGAAAACATGTAACAAATGGAAGAAGTTTGATCAGTGATTATATATGGACTGTCAGGTCAGTAAAATGTAATAAAATATCCTTGCCTTCAACCATATAAGGCCAAATGTAATAGGGTGAGAGTTTAGAAAATGTGAGACTTTAGCAGTAGTCACATTATTACATTGGTCGAGTTGTATTTCAAAACGGGAAAACATCTGGATAAGAGTTTAAATCGTGAGATTTTTTTTGGGCTGAAAAACATGCAAGATTGCATTTTCTCTGACTCTATTATACTGGCCGAGTTTATAAAGTGTGAGAAAACTCTCACATTTTCTAAACTCTCACCTTATTACATTTGGCTCATAGCAGGGCCGGACTGGCCATCTGGCCAGTTCTAGGAGGTCAGAAGTAGCCCAGCTCTCCACCCCACGCCGAGGCGGCAGCAGTGTGCCGGAAAGAGGGGAGGAATGCCGCAAGGCCAGGCCCCTTCGCGAGTGCGCGTGCACAGGACAGACTGCCAGGGTTGATGTACAACCCCAGTTCCTCCCTGGCTCAAAGAGTTTGATTTGTGGGACTCAAAGCCACACACACTAAGGGGTAGATTCAATTAAAAGTATTAGCTGCTGGAATAACTTCAGGGCCTAAATCAGAGATGGATATTACTGCACACACGCAGGAAAGCTGCTATGCAATACCATCCAACTAAAATGCAAATGCAACAGGAAGTGTCTGTAGGAAATAGACACCTCCTGCATGTATCTGCGTTTTGTGGGGCTAATTCAGCAGAGGATGGAATATTAAAGCTGCACGCAAGCAGATTGCAATTTCATCCTTGCAAATATACAAAGGCAGCAGGAGGTGTATGACACCCACTGCTTCAGGGGTTCCCAACCACGGTCCTCAAGGCACGCTAACAGTCCAGGTTTCAAGAATAGCCATACTTGAGCATACAGTATCTCAGTTATTTTGATTTAACCATCTGTGCTTAAACATGGATATCACTATAACCTGGAATGTTGGTGTGCCTTGAGGACCAAGGTTGGGAAACACTGCCCTGCTGCATTTGTGATCCCAGCACTGTGACCGAGGTCACAGGCTGGGATAACCATCGGTGTTGGCCAGCTGAATAAGCCTTGGCTTATGCAGGCTGGCCGACTTGCGAGGCCAGGAAACTGCATCTATTGACACAGCCCCTGGCTTTGCCATTCCCGGAAAACTGGGCTAACAGGCCCCCATTTCCGGGAACAGTGGCCGTCCCCATCCCTGCATCGCACATTAATTGTCTTTGCCTGTCAATCAGATAGAGGCATAGCAGGGTCTGCATGTAATCACGCGGGACCCATTCTGCACATTTGCGCACGCGGAGATTCCTGATAATTGGGAATCTGTGTTCAGCATTACACATGTGTGCAATGTTAAATAAGCCCCTGAGTGCAGCGTCCGTAGATGCTACTTCGGATCACTATTGCGACCATCGGTCACAATGGTTGCTGCTCTGGCTAGGCTGCGTAAGCTGAAACTTACTCAGCTTGGCTGTAAGAACTGGATAGCTGGGTCCTGGAAGTCTGCATGTGGTGACACAGACCCTGGGCTTGGCACGCCCCCAAAACAGGGGCAACACTGTGCATGCAGAGACCCCCAACAATCTGAGATGTATGCAAGCAATCGTGTTTTGCGAACCTCTAAATGGGCCACTTGGAGGAGCGGCTCATTTGGGGTGGCAGATTCTGTGCAAAGCTGGTCCTCTTCAAACAGTTTATAGATTATTTATTTTTTGTTTGGTATGGGGATGAGCAATCTATTGTAGAATTTGTGGAGTATCTCAATCAGAACGATTATAATTTAACCTTCACAAGCACTTTTCACTCTTCCACCATCACGTTTCTGGATATTAGGCTTAATATTGTTGAGGGCACCATACTAACTAGCACCTTCCACAAGGAAGTCAATACCAATAACTATATCGACTATACCAGCAATCACCGCAGGAACTGGCTTGACAATATTCCATCGGGCCAGTTCAGGCGGTTATGCCGAAATTGTTCCTCTAAAGATGTATTTACCACAAAAGCCTCTAGACTTATGGAGGTATTCAAGGGAAAGAACTATCCTGAACCCTTACTAATGGATTCTCTCAGATCCATTGAAGAATTGGATCGTAGCACTGTTTTGAACCCCTCTATCAAACAGAAGTCTGATTTCCCATCAGATAAGTCCAGCATTTTCATTACTAAACATAATAGCTGCTCACATCAGATACAGTACGTAGGATCTTTGCCAAGAACTACAGTATGTTACGTCTAGATCCACTGTTGAGAAATGAACTTGAACCCAAACCCACTAGTATTTAAGAAGGCTGATTATTTGAAGAATTTGCTAGCTCCGAGCTTTTATAGGAATATAGGTACTGGTTCTAGTTTGGTGTCCAAGTCTTCTAGGTGGTTACCTAAAAAAAGGGTGGGCTGTTTCAAGTGTGCCAGTACACGCTGTATCACCTGTGGACACATCAAACATTAAAGTAGTTCCTTTTGTCTTCACACTCAGATGTTGTATATCCTATTAGGTCATATATCAATTGCAAAAGCACATATGTAATCTACATGCTTCAGTGTCCATGTAAGCTCAAGATCACTCCAAACTAGGTTCCTAGAACATCGTAGGAACATTTTAAATGGTTTTAGACATAGTGTTTCTAGATATGTTGCACTTCAACATTCCAGAGATCCTAGGGAACTGATGTTAGTAGGCAATGAACATATTTTTCCAACTGAAAGAGGAGCGACAGGTTTCGCAGGCTGTGTCCAAGAGGCGTATTGGATACACACCCTGCGGTCGCTGGCTCCCGAAGGACTAAATGAAACAGTGGATTTAGTCTTTTAGGGTTGATTCCTGCTCTATTATCCTTAGGTTTCCTTTGGGTTCTGTCATCTGTCCTGCAGGTCCCCTACATTTTTCTATTAGGTGTCCTGCAGGGTGGTTCCCTTATGGGTCATTTGGGATGCATGGGCAAAACCTCAGTACTGCTGTTTTTTTTATTTATGACAATAATCATTTCCTTTTAAACGCAATTTGTATTTTGGGATTTAACAAATTGGTGCTTTGTTGTGCTATTGTACACATATAATTTATATTCATTAATATTTGTATTTGTTATATCTTATCTCTCTGTATAAATTCTTTTATTTACCATTTTTTTTACATTTATATTTATTTATTTTATTTTTATTTTTTTGACTGCTGATATATATTTTTCTATTTTTCCTATTTAGATAATTCTGTTCTAAGTACCCAAAATTGAGTAATATAACAAATAAATTAAAGTGATCCTGATTCCCACATTCTATGTGATATGCTATTGTTGTATTAAAAACTTTGCATGTTATTAGGCCATTAGAAAATGCTGCTAATTAAATGATTGTGTCCTGCTGGACAAAGAACTCTGTGATTTGCAGCCTTGGATATATAATCCCATCCAAATGAGGAGGGATCTATCTTGCCTTTTGAAAAAACTCTGTTACTGAGGAGAAACGCATCAAGGTCTACAGGTTTCCCTATTGAACTGCCTACCTTTTCTGGATTACCAGTTTATTATCAGTTTACCTCTTACTGTGCTACTGGGGACCTGCTTTCTGGGTACGGAAAACACTGGAGTGTGGGAGCACGGTGCACGGATCTTCCTGCCATCCTTGTCCTTTTGGTACAGCCTCTTTCAAACAGCCGAGGCACGGCATCTGGGCTGCATGCCCTCTGCAATTACCTGTACCACATTGGTGACACACAGGTCCAGCAGCTGCGGCATGAATTCAGGCTGTCATCCACTCGGCAGCCGATTCCCAGCTTTCTGCCAATCTTGGCTAGGACAAATGGCTGAGCTCTACCTACCTCCCGGGACTTTGATCTATACCCAGGACTGATTCCATTTGAGTGGTGAGTGGCCGCAAAAATATTGCGGTCTCAAGGTCTTCCCTTCAACAGGGAGAGAGACACTTATGTTTTTCAATTTGAGCAAATAAGTATTCCATTTCCATTTGTTTATGGGATCTATATGTTGAATTATCAACTCCTACAATACTATAGACAATTTACACATTTTGTCCCCCAGGGATCAGCACGTAATCCTCAGCACTGGTGCTTATATGCAGATTGTTACACTGCTTCTGATATGTGATTTTATGTTGATTTTAGGAACTGCAGTTCTATTAGTAGGATTCACTGTTTCTATAGTGATATTAAATCTATTTCTAGCTATTATCATTGGTCTGCTGTATATGTTTCTGTGATTTCAGCTGCAGACACATATTTCTATTCCATGTTCTGGCTTTTTTGGTGTATTTAGGCAGGAATCCCCTTGTGTCAGATGCCAGCGATTCACTGATGATCTCTGTCTGAATACAGCGCTCCACAACGTATTTTTCTAAGCAATCGTGTTTGCATATATCTCTGACTGCTGTGCGCCTTAACTCACAGAAGGTTGATTCTGGTCGCAGCCTATGGAGGTGTGAGCAGAATAAGCCAACTGCAGCAATGCATGTAATTGAGGGGTCTATGTACTAAGCAGTGATAAGTAACAGAGTGAAAAGTGATAAGTCTGTGATAAGGTGCCAGCCAATCAGCTTCCAACTGTCATCTCACAGGCTGTGTTTGAAAAATTACAGTTGGGAGCTGATTGGCTGGCACTTATCACAGACTTATCACTTTTCACTCTGTCACTTATCACTGCTTAGTACATAGACCCCCAAATCTTCCCCAAAATTACACTTTTATACACTGTAAACAATAATACTGAAAAGATAAAACAAACTTTTAACATGTGAAAAACTGGCTGGGATACCTGGCATTGCCTGGGTTGAAGACTGGACCCTGAAGTACACCTGGAGCCTTTATTTGTATACATTGTCCTCGCCTATAACCCTACTCCATTGATCCTGAAAAGGACCCCACTGTTTGCTAGCATGCATGCAAATAGTGGCGTAACTACTGTGGTTGCAAGGGGTGTGGCTGCTATGGTGCCCGAGCTGCCTCTGTGGACTTCCGTTCCCCCTGCATCCAGTCACGCTCACAAGGTGGGCCCGGGTGTTAGCGATGTCGATTTGGTGCAGCCCGCCAGCTAATTACAGCTGGTGCACCGGCAAGCAGGCAGACATGGAGAGACAGCACAGCAGTAATCAGTTTACTAACTTTATTGTTATTATTTCTAGTATACTTATTTATTAATACCCTTATTTTACTATGTTTATATACTACAGTACATTATACTATAAAAATTCTTCAATAGTTTTGCATATGAAGTCCAATAGAGGGCGATATGAGTTTGGATACACCACTTATTTATATGACTACAGTATATGAATATTTAATATTGGGGAGAGACATTTGAGGGGTAGATTTACATAATATCACAATGTATAATGGATATGGTGGTGTGTCCAGGATATTCCTATAGGTGTAAAATTTGTAAAAAAATATATGTAAAATATATGTAAAATATATGTAAAATTTCTACATATATTTATATGACTACAGTAATGCATTAATTTACATTAGGGAGAGAAATCCAATATATGCTTAGATATATTTATATAAGAACATGGGAAATACCTGATCTGATGAGAATTATATTCACCACACACTGAGTCATATGATGATATATGACCATAGGATATGTATCATACATGCCTACAGTTGCGGGAGGCTCCCGATTTTTCTGGTAACCACCCATACCCCCGGAAGAGTAGACACTACTCCCACATCCCACCACCTTCCTAGTGAAGTGGGCTGGATGGGGAGATTGTACGGGAATTTTTGGGTCTGCGAATAGGGGGCAAGGCTAAAATTACGTGAATTGCATAATTTAGCCCCACCCCCTACTTGCAGACCCGCAAATCATGGCATTTTCCAGTGGGGCCTAATGACATATACAGTCCGACCCTGCGTCTCTAAGATGTCAACAGAATCTCCTCTCCGGGCTTCTCCCAGGGGGTGTGGTATAAGAGATAGACAGTAATAAGATACACAATATCTATGGAGGCACGGGATGTAATAGAGTTCGAGTTTTCAGTCATTTCTAAACTCACACATTCTCGCACATTTGTTTTGATCATGTTTCCCATACAACTCGTGTGATGTAATGGGGTGCAATTTTTAGCCAAATTGCATTTTTGCATGCATGTTCTCGCGAGAATACAGATCCGGAAGTATGCGGTTTTTTGGGCCAACCGGAATGCGAGTTTCATTTACTGTTCTGTCAAGTTTAAACAAAGTCACTCATTGGCCCTCCAAAGTCTCCTGATGCCTACCTCACACACCCTATATAAACCCCTATTCTCCATTTTGTCCTTTCAAAGGTAGTGAGGAGTTTTGTGAAGGAGTGGTGGGAGAGAGAGTAAAAAAAACCCCTAGTATTGTATTGGTATTGTGCTGCAGCAGGGCATCCAGAAAAGCAGTGAGGGTAGCCAGGATGGTGGTGGAGGAGGAGGAGGTTGTACTGCAACCTGATATTGGTGAGGAGGTGAGCAGTGAAGAGGTGGAGGAGCAGGAGAGTGTGGAGCAGGAAGCGCAGGAGCTGGTATCTGAGGCTGAGGGTAGTGTTGAGGATGAGGAGGCTGAAGCACCCCCAGCCCCAGGGAAAACACGTACACGGGGCGTAATATACGCTTCAGTTATGATGAAAATTGCGCCCTGGTCCATGCAATAGTACCTGTTTTTCCGAACCTACTTGGGGCACTGTCACACCGGACGTCAGCAGTGCGTTGAAAGGCGATGTGGAATAACATCATTGATGCAGTGAATGAATACTGGCGTGACCTTAAAAATATAAAAAAGTGCTATAATGATATTAAAAGGAACACAAAAGAGAAAATGGCTGAAGAGCATAGGCAGCGATGCATGACAGGAGGAGGACGAGCAGTGAGAGTTCACTTCACTCCATATGAACAGGAGCTGAGGCCGGTTTTTGCTCCTGAGGTTTTTCCAGGTCCACATATTGTAGACACTGACCGGCCAGCAACCCCATGGCTTCATGGTGAGTATGCAAACAAATGTTACTACTTTTCACTGTCTTTTTTTCAAAGTATTGTGGATCCCATGTTTGTTTTTTTATTTAAAATGGTGTAGTGTGTACGCACCTGTATTCACTCCCATAATGGCCATATTCAATTTGATTTGCACCCGTGATACTTTTCCGCCTCCCGGACTTTCCACCTACTTCGCCTGGTTTGCATGGCGGAAAAGTATCGCGGGTGCGCTTCAAATTGAATACGGCTAGTGATCCCTCATGTCAGTGCATCTTTTGGGGGGGGGTGTCAGGCTGTTTTACACCAATCTGACAGGCTTTTTTGCCTCTTTTAGTTTAGGCGGGTGCCCTTTTTGTGTCCTTTCCAATTGAATACAGGCCAAATTGTTTTGTTTTTGTATAATCTCTTTTTTTTTTTTTTATTAAAACACAGCTGCTGCACTAAGGAGGTCAGGAACTCCTAAAAGACCTCGCATGGAAAGGTCAATGGAGCAGGCTGGTGAGTTAAGCCAACGTTTGAAAAACCCACTTACACAGATTTTGTTTTATTTAAAATGTTAATTTCTACAAAATGTCACATTACTTAATTAACCTTAGCATTGTGACATTAAAGTCTACAACAATAGAAAAGTCGAAATTATGTTCTACACATATTATTTATTTTAAAGTATGAATTAAAAGATAATAATAGAGATGTGTACACGGAATACATATGTTACAAGGACGCCCGCATGGCTGTCCGCGCTCGGCGCCTGGCATCTCTTCGATCAGGATGCCGGGTGCTGGTCTCCCGCGTAGGTTAAATAACCCTTGCCGGGATTCTGTAGTGGAGATGGCTGTCGGCATAGCGACCGCCGGCATCATAAATGCATACATTGTACACAAACATAGCCTCCTTGCATGTTAAACAGGCCTTATACATTTTTTGTTTTTTATTTATATTATAGACATTTTAATTGTAACAATGTGTTTTATTTGCACATCAATGGCAAAAGAATAGACAAGCAGCTTCTGCTGATTCAAATGATATGCGGCATACCTATATTTTTTGACAGACAGCGGGTATATCTGCATGCCAAATGCTATGTTACAGTGTCATAAGCGATGCCACTGTAACGTAGCATTTATCATGCAGATACACCCGTTGTGTCACTTTATTGCAGTCACTACTGAATGTACCTGTTTTGGTTTTTATATATGTGAAACTCAAACTAAAAAATAAATACAAACACACTTTTAAACATTATATTTTTACTATATTTTATTTTAATTTTTCAGGACCATCAGGAGTTTCTGTGCCTCCACTGCGGATCACACACCACCAGAATCTAGGGTCCCAGGAAGTCATTTTGGATTGGTGGCCTACACATCTGAGGAGGAGGAGGAGGCGGCTGAGGCAACAATTCCTCTTACTCCTGTGGTGGCAACAAGGCAAAATCCACCTGTACAGCACCAACAACCACCAACACAGTAACCATCACAGCCATACACCCCCAGTGCAGATGAGCTGGCTCAGTCCCTGCACAGCTTCCGTCAACACCAGATGCAGTACATGGAGATGCAAAAAATTCAAATGGACAGCATCACACACCAGCTCAGGAAGCTAAATAGGACCTCCGCAGTAGCCCAGGGGATACGCACCCGTATGGTTAGTGACTTCAGTAGGCATCTGGTGGAGCTAACAACGGCCGCCAGAGACCAAAATGCTGCCATACAGGAGCAAACACAGGCCTTTGTGGCACAAAGGGAGCTGGTGGCACAAAGGGCCCTTAGGGAAGTGCCATCAGCATCTACATCCAGCTCACAAGCCACCAGTCCCCAAACAGCCTCACCAATGAGTCCACCGAGGCGAAGTGCCCATACATGGGGGGTGCAACTACAGGGTCAGGGAGGGGTAGAGGTTCATCTGCCTCACAGTAATTTTTGTTGTTTTTAAAATTTGTGGTTTGTTTTCCTGATACCTTACTAGTTTAGTAAAGTAAGTTGAATTAAATTTGTGTCTGTCTTCTTACAAATGAAACTTAGATTGTATCGTTTATTTTGAACTATATTTAAATGGAACATATGTTTGTATTTATTTATCAGCAAAAAGTAGGTTTCAGAGAATCAAAAACACTGATTGTGACTTTACGCCGGGGAGAAAACTTATCCCCAAGACTTTTCGCCAATGACGACATTTTGGCCTGTTTTCACTTTCCTCCGTATTTAATTTGGAAGACTTTTCGCCTAGGTGGAAAGTCAATGCAATGTAATAGGAGGAAAAGTTTCGCCTATGAATAGCACTTAAGGACACCCAAAAACACCACTTTGAATTTGGGGGTGAAAAAAAAAAGTTTTGGGACAAAGTTAAAAACTAGTGAAAATTGACTCTGGCAGGGTCCCCAAGTATGCCCCATGTGTTTTTTACATTGCAGGGGCTTGCGGCAGGTGGATTTTTCACGTTGTTTAAAACTTAACTTTAGCAACTTTTAAATATGTTGGCCACCATTTTCAAGTATCCCAAATATGCTGGGATAAGTTATTTTAGGCGGAAAAAAAAAAAATCTTCACCACTTACACAAAACGCTATTTAGCAGCTATTGAGCCCATTTAAAAACACCAAATACCTTCAGCAAGCCAAATCTTTTGGGGGGTTTCAGGCTGATTCCCCAAAATCTTACAGTACTTTCCGCCTATTCAAGTTTCGCCGGGTCCCGTTTTTGCCTACTTTCAAATAGAAAACGGGCATACGCGGCCACGCGCGCATTACTTTTCCGCCTGCAAACCAGGCGAAGTAGGCGAAAAGTCCGGGAGGCGGAAAAGTTTTGCGGGTAATAATTAAGAAATAGAAGTATTTACATCCTTAAAAATGTGTTTTTACACTTATAGGCATATTTATATATGTTTAAACTTTTTAACATACAACTCTCCATTGTCACTTTGGTCTATTTTTTGGCGAGATTATGGTAATGTTTTATGTGCGAGTTTCGAACTCGCACCCTATTACATTGCACGAGTTGTATGTACAACCTGGGGAAACATCTGGATGCGAGTTTGAAAAATGTGTATTTGGAAAAATGCGAGTTTGCAGGATTGAGCGCGCTATTACATTGGTCGAGATTACAAAATGTTTCCGGGAAACTCGCAAAATCTAAAAATTAGAACTCTATTACATCCCGCCCCAGATGTTAGACAGTCAAAAGATCGACAGGTACAAATGGTTGACAGGGTCAAAATATCGACATGAAAATGGTCAACAAAAAATGGTGGACATGATTTTTTTTTGTTTTTTAGCCCTAATCTTCACACTAACCCTAAACCTCCCTTGGGTGCCTAACCCTAACCCTCACTCCTGGTGCCTAACCCTAACCATCGGGGTAGGTGTCTGACCCTAACCTTCCCTTCTAGTGCCTAACCCACCGGTAAGTGCCTAACCCTAACCCTCCCTCCTGGTGCCTAACACTAACCGTCTGGGTAATTGCCTAACCCTAACCGTGGGGGTAAGTGCCTAACCCTAACCCTCCAGTTAGTGCCTAAACCTAAAAAAAACAAAAATGCATGTGTCGACCATTTTTGTGTCGACCATTTTCATGTCGACCTTTGACCATGTTGACCATTTGTACCTGTCGACCTTCTTACATGTCAATCTTTAGTGTGTCGATCTTTGACCCTGTCGACCTTTTGTCCCTGTCGATCTATTGACTGGCTAACATCTGGTGTCTATCTAGACATTATCTAATTACTGTCTATCTACAGTCCGGAACCGCTCCCGGGTAGGAGATTTACAAAGTCGGCAAGTATGATATGTATGTATGTATATCTGATTTAATTTATTTCATACATAACACTAATAACAGCAAAGCATGCAACATGGGAACTTTATAATTCATTATCTTTTATATCTGGAAGGGTATTGTATATAGATATTCATTACAAATCTTATAGGTTATTAATCTACTTTGTATTTTGAGGTATCCAGTATGATAAAATAGGGGTTTCCCCATTAGTATATTGATAATGTACTATATGGCAATGATAGGTGATCCACAGATTGAGCTTCTTGGTGTGAATAGTAGATCCTTGTGTATAGGATGAATAGCTGCTCTGATCTACACACGGGGCGTTGTTTCCCAGTGATATCAGATTGAAAGGGCAGACCTGAGACTGGAGGGGAGTGGTGATTGGAGGATAATGAGGATATGATACTATATACAGGGGCGGCGCAGGGGGGGAGAGCGGGTACTAATTAACTGGGCCCGGGCTTTCTGGAGAGGCCCGGCAGGGGCCTGGGTCCAGCACCGTACCCTCCATCTTACATCACAGCAGGCCAGCACACGCTGCTGTGTGCTGGGCTGTCCTGGGAGACTGCTCGCGGCCGCTAAGAAGCAGCCACAGCATTCTCCTATGCCTGTAGGGGAAGCGATCAAGCTGATCGTGCCCCCCACTGGCTGTGCTCCTGGCTGAGGGGGCTCACTGCCACTCGCCAGCGCGCAGCAAAGCTTTTCTTTTTCTTTACCTAAGGGGTCATGATTAGGCCACGCCCCCTTTTACCCAGGCCCGGCGCAGCTCTTGGCGGACCTGACTATATAAACGGTTTCCGGGCGCCCATGTGGTTGCTCTGATGAAGAGGACACTGCGAAGTGCGCACCGGCTTTTTGAAGATGCGTGCAGGCCAATGGCATCACTAGGTGGGTGCGGGGGGTGCGGACCGCAACCGGGTGTCACACTTCAAGCTTCAAGGGGTGACACCAAAAAGAGTTGCTCTCACACCCCCGCACCCCCATCCACAGACGCGTCCACAATCTCCTTTCACAATCTCCAAGTGCCGTGGCCGCAATCAATCACCACCGCCGACTCCGTGAGCTGGAGTCCACTCTGCAATGACAACCCTACACTGACTGCCTTTACCTGCCGCCGCTGGGTCCGTACATACTGTGTCTGTGGACGCCGGCCGCGGTGACGTCACGCTGCGATGACATCATCAAGCACGTGGCACACTAGCTCCGCGGCACGCTGGTCATTCTGGGAGGGAGAACGAGGAGGAGAGGAGACTGAGTGCTGTGCCAAGAGGGAGGAGGACCTGACCTGCATTCAAGTGCGCACCAACCCAGTGCAGGCTCAGTCCTGGCTGGCTCAGCTGCCTGCCAGTGCGCATTGAAAGTTACTAATAGTATGTGTTTTACAGACCTGTTTATTTACCAATTGTCATATATACACTATACTGTATGTCTTTTTAGTTGAATATATATATTTTATAAAGTTGTTTTTTTTGCTGAAGTAAAAGTGGATTGAAGTTACATGTGTTTGTAACAAGAAATAGTTAATTTCAATATTAATCCAATAGTATTTCAGATGTTGTGCTCCCCTGTTCCCCTCTCCCCAGGTCTGTATCCCTTCTGCTCTCCTGTGTACTCTTCCCTCCCACCTGAGCCCCTTGTTCCCCTCTCCCCAGGTCTACACCCCTTCTGCTATCTATGTAACCTGCCCTCCCACCTGTGCCCCCTGTTCCCCTCTCCCCAGGTCTGTACCTATTCTGCTTTACTGTGTACTCTGCCCCTCCCACCCTGTGCCCCTTGTTCCCCCTCTCCCCATGTCTATACCCCTTCTGCTCTCCTGTGTACCCTGCCCTCCCACCTGAGCCCCCTGTTTCCCTCTCCCCAGGTCTGTATCCCATCTGCCCTCCCACCTGTGCCCCCTGTTCCCCCTCTCCCCATGTCTATACCCCTTCTGCTCTCCTGTGTACTCGGCCCTCCCACCTGTGCCCCCTGTTCCCCTCTCCCCATGTCTATACCCCTTCTGCTCTCCTGTGTACTCGGCCCTTCCACCTCTGTGCCCCCTGTTCCCCTCTCCCCTTTACACTCTGCTCTCCCACCCCCATTCCCCAATGTCTGTACCCCTTCTGCTCTCCTATGTAGTCTCCTCACCCACCCCTGTGCCTCCAGTCCCCCCCCCTCCCCTTCTACTCTCCTGTGCACTCTGCCCTCCCACCCATGTGCTCCTTCTACCCATTTTCATCCTCAGTGCAAAATATGCCCTGTGGGGTGTTTTTTATGTGCTACAGACAGTGAGGCATAAATTGTGATGGGACCCAGAAACTGTCTATTAGGACCCCAACTTTTTAAAGTGAAGAGTCCCCGGGACCCACTTTTTATTTAGCTCAGAGCAATCATTGAATTTTATACAAGATGTGACCTGTGAGAAGTAGATTAAAAAGTGAGGAAACCTTCCTGGGGCTGATTCAGCACGGATCGCTAATGCGGCAGCAAACGCTCACGCAGTGCCACGAAATTATGCAAATGTGTGCGATCGCAATGCCGCTGCAGCACAATATAAAGACTCCCACTTCCTTTTACTCACATCCGTAATACCTTGCAAGTTTACAAAAATTATTTATGCGTTGAGTTTACTTTGCATAACTCTTATGTAAATGTTATTGTATTGCATTTAGTGATATACAGGAATTATGATTTACATGTGAAACTAGTACAAAACATTAAGGATTCCATGTGGTGTGATACAGGAGGAGGTAATTTTTTTTTGGGGGGGTGACACCATGAGCTACCACACCAGGTGACACCAACCCTAGTAACGCCTCTGGTGCAGGCTCTAAAGCTGTGTCCTTGTACATGTATCGACTATGACTGTATTGATTGCGCCCACACTGTATGTTGTTTATCGAACCTGAGAGAGATCATATATGTTTTAAACAGTGTGATGTGAGAGAGTTGTTATTAAAGCCACAGAGGAAATATTTCCACAATCAGACAACACAGATTGGCCTGTGAGAGTTATATGACAGCATACAGCACTCCAATTACAACAATAGCTTAGTTGTGGGAGTGCACCATATGTGAATAAAAGATTGGGTTGTGAATGATTGGTGTATGACAGTACACACCACTCGTATTACAATTAAATCTGATTCTTTAAAAGTGCACTATTTGTGAATAAAAAAATACTGGTATATATTTATATAGAGATATTCAGTTTATTAGAGAGATTCATGGTAATAGATGCATACAACAGAGAGGGGTCACTCTCTGTGAATTTCACATTTATACTGTATATACCAGTGAGCATACAATATCTGGTCCAAGCCTTTGGAGTTTATGATCTACTGCAGGGGTAGCCAACCTCGGTCCTCGAGAGCTACCAACAGTTCACATTTTCCAGATCACCTAGCTGGTGCACAGGTGTATTCATTATGCACTAACACATTTGAAAAGATCCACAGGTGAAACTAATTATTTCACTTGTGATTCTGTGAGGAGACCTGGAAAATATGCACTGTTGGTAGCTCACGAGGACCAGGGTTGGCTACCCCTGATCTACTGTATACTAGAGGTTCCCAAACGCGGTCCTCAAGGCTCCCCAACAGTTCAGGTTTTAGAGATATCCGTGATTGAGCACAGATGGTTAAATCAAATTGGCTGAGGTACCAATTAAGTCACCTGTGCTCAACCATGGATATCTCTAAAACCTGAACTGTTGGGGAGCCTTGGGGACCATGTTTGGGAACCTCTGATCTATACAGAATCTTAGTATTCTCCAGGACACTGGCAATGTTACATAGTTGCCATCTATGTTAAGAACACTTTAGTAAAAGTGGATATGACACCACACTGTGGATATCCTCTGCAACACGTCACCCCTATTACATTGTGCAATATCAATTTCTTGATACAGCGTATAATAATTGAGACACAAACAGCGGCATTCCTGCACACAGCAGTTTTTAATCACTATTTGTCTGTATTCGCCTTATCATTGTACCTTAGTATTACTTTGCAGTCATTTTTACTTGATTTTTAATATACATAATTAAAAGTCATATTTTATTTTATTTGGTCTTTGTGCACTACAGAATACAAGTCTTTGTCTTTCCATTTTTTCTGTATTCAAATTGATTGTGAAGTGGTAGCACTATACATATTTATGTTCTATAAGAAGGCATTAGGAGTTGTATAATCAATAGGATATAATCTTTACCCTGTGCGGTTGTTTTTTTTCTTTGGTGTATAAAGCACCACAGGTTGCGAGGCAATCAGAGATTGTGGACCAGCAGCCAATCAGCAGTGGCAACTACTGATTGGATGCCAGTCCATCAAGCACCGATTGGCTCGTAACCGGCATCAAATTGAAATTGCGCCGGCCCTGTCTGTCCATGACTGCCGCTGCCTGCTGATTACAGCTGGCATACTGGCAGGCAGTCATGGAGAGACAGTGTTGACAGTCGGGAGGCAGTTGGAGCTCACGGACCAGCACCAAATTCAAAATGCATCTGCATTGTCTGTTCTTTTAAGATCTTACTATGTGGCCCACAAATTGTACTTCCACCCTTGCATGCAAACATAGAGGCTCTGGATTTAATATGACATCAAGTTTGTACAGACTGAGATTAAAATTAAACTTTTGTAGCTTTCTCACAGGTTTTTGGCAGACTGCCAGTTTCCACTGGAGACAGCCTCAGAATTTGTGTAATTTAAGAGTGTCCCCATTTTTAGGGATTGTATGAGAATGTGGCCCTGACGAAGTTCAAACCTAGACAAAAACTTAATCCTGATCAAACTATACCACCATGCCAAATTTGGTGGAGCTAGGTCTGTAGCTTTGCATAAAGGACAAACAGACGGACAGACAGACACGCTTTCTTGCTTATTATATAGATTTAAAACACTTTTTTTTATCACTTCTTTCTCAACACAAATGGCAATTTTGCCCATTCGCATACTATAAATTATACAAATATAACATACCTACCTTTAGTCTTTCAATTAACTCTCCATTTTCAGTAATGTTTGGGCTTATTGCAATAATAATATCTTCATATCCATTATCTTTGAGCATTACAAGTGAATCTCTTGCTGAAAGTGTAATTTGAAGTATAGAAATCAATATGAATACACCAATAATCTTCATTGTTGCCTCTCCGGAATCACCAGCTTCTTGTTGTTGCACTTTTTAATACTTGTTTCTGTGCAGCCAACCCCTGTTTAAAGGTGCATACAATGTTATCATGATATCTTGTTATCCTGTAATTGGTCAACAATTTAGCAACTGGTTTCGGTATAAATTTATCAATACTACTGTATATTGTGTGTCTGTCCACAACCAAACTAGGGGGGTATTCAGTTGGCCGCAGGGTTTCCCCAGCAACTAATTAACTGCAAAAATCTCAGCGGCTATTCAATTAAATCGAGATTCAGGCATTGAAACCTGTAATCTGCGGAATCAATGTTTTTTTTGCCGCACGCTAACCCGATTTTCTGGTTTTTCCGCGGACTTTACCTCGCACCTCCATGTGCTGCGAAATTAGGTCTGACTGCGCGCGGGGTTTGAGGACTCGTGCGTGGGGTAATCTAGCTAATTGAATAGATCTGACACGGCAATTATCCGGAGGGTTTAATTGATTCCCCCCCTATTATTCACATTATTTGCTATGATAATTATTAGGTATTATTTGCTAAGTATAATAATAATAATAATAATAATAATAATAATAATAATAAAATGGCTTATGTAAACTATTGCCTGATGTGTAAAAAGACACAAAAACAGATGCAGCAACAGATAGGCATAGCATGCAAGTGTCATGCTTCTAGCAACCATATTTATTTATCTATTTGGGGAGGGAGGTGGCACTTCCTAGCCCCTCTCACTTAGACCTTCTGTTGGCATGAACAGGTATTGTGCTAAAGCTTGTACAGTATCAATTGCAATTAGGGGTGAGCGGGTTCGGATTTCTGAAATCCGAACCCCCCCGAGCCCCCCCGATCCGAGTCCGATCCGAATCAGGCTCGACTTTTCCCGCCTGACTCGGATCTGAAATCGAGGCAAAACGTCATCATCCCGCCTTCCGAGTCTCGCGGGTTTTGGATCCTATATAAGGTACCCACGTCGGCGCCATTTTCTCACTCGGCTGTGGACAGTGAAGAGGGAGGGTGGGAGTTAGGGCTGTGTAGTGTAGTGTAGTGTAGTGCTGCTGTTGTCCACTACTTCAAAGTCCATAGGGGCTGGCTGTGTTGTGCTGTGCTGCTGTTGTTAATAGGGGCTGTGTCCACTACTTCAAAGTCCATAGGGGCTGGCTGGACTGTGTTGTGCAGTCAGTTCTCCATAGGGGCTGTGTCCACTCCAAAGTCCTGTGCAGTGTCCCAGTCCTAAAGGAGTGCTGCAGTGTTGTCCAGGGGGTGCTCTGTCCATCAGGGGTGCTCCCCCCAAGTGCTAAAAAAATAATATATTTTCTGTGTTTGTGAATTGTGTGCGCAGTAGCCGCACGTGCATCAACAAAGTAGTGCCAAGCGTGCGCCTGTGTCATAAGTAAAGGGCCGGCTGGCTTGACCGTTAAGGGTGCTGTAACCCCCGAAAGTACACTCCAGTCCAAACCAAAAAAAAAATTATTTTCTGTGTTTGTGAATTGTGTGCGCAGTAGCCGCACGTGCATCAACAAAGTAGTGCCAAGCGTGCGCCTGTGTCATAAGTAAAGGGCCGGCTGGCTTGACCGTTAAGGGTGCTGTAACCCCCGAAAGTACACTCCAGTCCAAACCAAAAAAAAAATTATTTTCTGTGTTTGTGAATTGTGTGCGCAGTAGCCGCACGTGCATCAACAAAGTAGTGCCAAGCGTGCGCCTGTGTCATAAGTAAAGGGCCGGCTGGCTTGACCGTTAAGGGTGCTGTAACCCCCGAAAGTACACTCCAGTCCAAACCAAAAAAAAATTTATTTTCTGTGTTTGTGAATTGTGTGCGCAGTAGCCGCACGTGCATCAACAAAGTAGTGCCAAGCGTGCGCCTGTGTCATAAGTAAAGGGCCGGCTGGCTTGACCGTTAAGGGTGCTGTAACCCCCGAAAGTACACTCCAGTCCAAACCAAAAAAAAATTTATTTTCTGTGTTTGTGAATTGTGTGCGCAGTAGCCGCACGTGCATCAACAAAGTAGTGCCAAGCGTGCGCCTGTGTCATAAGTAAAGGGCCGGCTGGCTTGACCGTTAAGGGTGCTGTAACCCCCGAAAGTACACTCCAGTCCAAACCAAAAAAAAAATTATTTTCTGTGTTTGTGAATTGTGTGCGCAGTAGCCGCACGTGCATCAACAAAGTAGTGCCAAGCGTGCGCCTGTGTCATAAGTAAAGGGCCGGCTGGCTTGACCGTTAAGGGTGCTGTAACCCCCGAAAGTACACTCCAGTCCAAACCAAAAAAAAAATTATTTTCTGTGTTTGTGAATTGTGTGCACAGTAGCCGCACGTGCATCAACAAAGTAGTGCCAAGCGTGCGCCTGTGTCATAAGTAAAGGGCCGGCTGGCTTGACCGTTAAGGGTGCTGTAACCCCCGAAAGTACACTCCAGTCCAAACCAAAAAAAAAATTATTTTCTGTGTTTGTGAATTGTGTGCGCAGTAGCCGCACGTGCATCAACAAAGTAGTGCCAAGCGTGCGCCTGTGTCATAAGTAAAGGGCCGGCTGGCTTGACCGTTAAGGGTGCTGTAACCCCCGAAAGTACACTCCAGTCCAAACCAAAAAAAAAATTATTTTCTGTGTTTGTGAATTGTGTGCGCAGTAGCCGCACGTGCATCAACAAAGTAGTGCCAAGCGTGCGCCTGTGTCATAAGTAAAGGGCCGGCTGGCTTGACCGTTAAAGGGTGCTGTAACCCCCAAAGTACACTCCAGTCCAAACCAAAAAAAAAATTATTTTCTGTGTTTGTGAATTGTGTGCGCAGTAGCCGCACGTGCATCAACAAAGTAGTGCCAAGCGTGCGCCTGTGTCATAAGTAAAGGGCCGGCTGGCTTGACCGTTAAAGGGTGCTGTAACCCCCGAAAGTACACTCCAGTCCAAACCAAAAACAAATTATTTTCTGTGTTTGTGAATTGTGTGCGCAGTAGCCGCACGTGCATCAACAAAGTAGTGCCAAGCGTGCGCCTGTGTCATAAGTAAAGGGCCGGCTGGCTTGACCGTTAAAGGGTGCTGTAACCCCCAAAGTACACTCCAGTCCAAACCAAAAAAAAAATTATTTTCTGTGTTTGTGAATTGTGTGCGCAGTAGCCGCACGTGCATCAACAAAGTAGTGCCAAGCGTGCGCCTGTGTCATAAGTAAAGGGCCGGCTGGCTTGACCGTTAAGGGTGCTGTAACCCCCGAAAGTACACTCCAGTCCAAACCAAAAAAAAAATTATTTTCTGTGTTTGTGAATTGTGTGCGCAGTAGCCGCACGTGCATCAACAAAGTAGTGCCAAGAGTGCGCCTGTGTCATAAGTAAAGGGCCGGCTGGCTTGACCGTTAAAGGGTGCTGTAACCCCCAAAGTACACTTCAGTCCAAACCAAAAAAAAAATTATTTTCTGGGTTTAGCCGCACGTATATATCAAATCGATATAACATAAATGGAGGACCAAACTTTCTCCGATAAAAATAAAATAGAGAAAGATCAAGAACCACTTCCTCCTAGTGCTGAAGCTGCTGCCACTAGTCATGACATAGACGATAACATGCCATCAACGTCGTCTGCCAAGGCCGATGCCCAATGTCATAGTAGAGGGCACATACAATCCCAAATGGCAAAGTTCAGGAAAATGACCTTGAAAAAGACATTTAAATCAGCTGAAGAGAAACGTAAACTTGCCAATATGCCATTTACGACACGGAGTGGCAAGGAACGGCTAAGGTCGATCCCTAGTATGTTCATGACTAGTGGTTCAGCTTCACATGACGATGGAAGCCCTCCTCCCACTAAAAAAATCAAAAGAGTTAAGCTGGCAAAAGCACAGCGAAGAACTGTGCTTTCTAAGAAGATATCACAAATCCCCAAGGAGAGTCCAAGTGTGGTGGTGGTTGCGATGCCTGACCTTCCCAGCACTGGACGGGAAGAGGTGGCTCTTTCCACCATTTGCACGCCCCCTGCAAGTGCTGAAAGGAGCACCCACAGTCCACTTGCTGATATGCAAATTGAAGATGTCACTGTTGAAGTACAACAGGATGAGGATACTGGTGTAGCTGGCGCTGAGGAGGAAGTTGGCGAGGAGGATTCTGATGGTGATGTGGTTTGTTTAAATCAGGCTCCGGGGGAGACAGTTGTTGTCCGTGGGATGAAAAAGCCCATCACGGTCATGCCTGGGCAGAAGACCAAACATTCCACCTCTTTGGTCCGGCAATATTTCTATCCAAATCCGGACAACAACTGTCTTGCCATATGTACCATATGTAAAGGTGAAATAAGTAGGGGTAGGGACGTCAACCACCTAGGAACATCCTCCCTTATACGGCACCTGCAGCGCGTTCATAAAAAGTTACTGTCAAGTTCAGAAACTTTGGCTAAGACCGTAAGCAGTCCAGGGACACCTAAATCCCGTTGTCCTGTTGTATCCAAGCGCCTGCAAGCCACACCGTCAACTCCCTCCTCGTCAATTTCCTCCTTAGTCAGGATCGGAAGTAGTCCTGCAGGCCATGTCACTGGCATGACTGACTCTCCTATCCGGGATTCCTCTGGAGGATCCTGCATTGCTACGCCTACTGCTGCCGCTGCTGCTGTTGCTGCTGCTGGGAGTCGTTCATCATCCCAGAGAGGAAGTAGGAACACCACTACTTTTACTAAACAATTGACCCTCCAACAGTCCTTAGCGAGGAGGATGAAGTACGACAGCAGTCATCCTGAAGCAAAACGTATAACTGAGGCCTTGACTGCTATGTTGGTGTTAGACGTGCGTCCGGTATCCGCCATTAGTGCAGTGGGATTTAGACAATTGATGGAGGTAGTGTGTCCCCGGTTCCAAATCCCGTCTAGATTCCACTTCACTAGGCAGGCGATACCGAGACTGTACAGAAACGTCAGAAAAAGTGTCCTCAGTGTCCTGAAAAATGCCGTTGTACACAATGTCCACTTAACCACGGACATGTGGACAAGTGGAACAGGGCAGACTAAGGACTATATGACTGTGACAGCCCACTGGGTAGATGTATCACCTTACGCAGCAACAGCAGCAGCGTCACCAGTAGCAGCATCTCAGAAACGCCAGCTCGTTACAAGGCAGGCTACGCTGTGTATCACCGGTTTCAGTAAGAGGCACACCGCCGACAACCTCTTAGAGAAACTGAGGGAAATCATCGCCCAGTGGCTTACCCCACTTAGACTCTCCTGGGGATTTGTGATATCTGACAACGCCACCAATATTGTGCGGGCATTACATCTGGGCAAATTCCAGCACGTCCCATGTTTTGCTCACACAATAAACTTGGTGGTGCAGAATTTTCTGAAAAGCGACAGGGGCGTGCAGGAGACGCTTTGGGTGGCCCGAAAAATTTCTGGCCACTTTCGCCATTCAGCGACTGCGTGCCGAAGACTGGAGCGCCAGCAAACACTCTTGAACCTGCCCCGCCATCACCTGAAGCAAGAGGTTGTGACGCGGTGGAACTCAACCCTCTATATGCTTCAGAGGATGGAGGAGCAGCAAAAGGCCATACAAGCCTATACATCCACCTATGACATAGGCAAAGGAGGGGGTATGCACCTGACTCAAGCGCAGTGGAGAATGATTTCCGTGTTGTGCAAGGTTCTCCAGCCCTTCGAACTTGCCACACGTGAAGTCAGTTCAGACACAGCCAGCTTGAGTCAGGTCATTCCCCTCATCAGGCTTTTGCAGAAGCAGCTGGAGAAAGTGAAGGAGGAGCTAAGACGGAGCGATTCCGCTCGGCATGTGGGACTTGTGGATGAAGCCCTTCATTCGCTTTGCCAGGATTCCAGGGTGGTCAATCTGTTGAAATCAGACCACTACATTTTGGCCACCGTGCTTGATCCTAGGTTTAAAGCCTATGTGGTGTCTCTCTTTCCGGCCGACACAAGCCTGCAGAGGTGCAAAGACCTTCTGGTGAACACACTGTCAGCTGAAGCGGAACGTGACACGTCAACGGCTCCTTCTTCATTTTCTCCCGCAACTGGGGCTGCCAGGAAAAAACTTAGGTATCCTAAGCAACCCGCTGGCGGTGATGCAGGGCAGGCAGGACCAAGTTTGGACATCTGGTCCGGACTGAAGGACCTGGCAACAATTTCTGACATGTCTACTGTCACTGCATATGATACTGTCACCATTGACAGAATGGTGGAGGATTACATCGGTGACAGCATCCAAGTAGGCATGTCAGACAGTCCATACCTGTACTGGCAGGAAAAAGAGGCAATTTGGAGGCCCCTGTACAAGCTGGCTCTATTTTACCTGAGTTGCCCCCCCTCCAGTGTGTACTCCGAAAGAGTGTTTAGTGCAGCCGGGAACCTTGTCAGCGAAAGGCGTAGGAGGTTGCTTCCACAGAATGTGGAGAAGATGATGTTCATCAAAATGAATTATCAGCTCTTCCAGGGAGACCAGCCTCCAGAAGGTACAGAGGGACCTGTGGTGGTGGATTCAAGTGGGGACGAGTTAATACTTTGTGAGGATGAGGATGTACACACTGAAGAGGGTGAGGAATCGGTGGATGAGGAGGATGAGGATGACATCTTGCCTCCGTAGAGCCAGTTTGTGCAGGGACACATTAATTGCCAGCTTGTTTTGTGGGGGCCCAAACGAACCAATCATTTCAGCCACAGTTGTGTGGCAGACCCTGGCGCTGAAATGATTGATTTGTTAAAGTGTGCATGTCCTGTTTATACAACATAAGGGTGGGTGGGAGGGCCCAAGGACAATTCCATCTTGCACTTCTTTTTTTTCTTTGCATTATGTACAGTTTGGGGCCTAGTTTTTCTAACTGCCATCCTGTCTGCCACTGCAGTGTCACTCCTAGATGGGTCACGTGTTTGTGCCGCCCACTCGTGTCGCTTAGCATAGTCATCCAGCTACCTCGGTGCAACCTTTTGGACATGAAAACACTATTGTGAGGTGTGAGGTGTTCAGAATAGACTGGAAATTAGTGGAAATTAAGGTTATTGAGGTTAATAATAGCATAGGAGCAGAGAAACCAACAAATTCTGTGATTTTAGCTGTTTTTATGCTTTTTAAAAAAAAAATACAGATCCAAAACACAAAACCCAGAACCCAAAACACGGAAGGGTGGTTTTGGCAAAACCAATCCAGATCCAAAACACGAAGAAAGATCCAGATCCAAAACCAAAACACAAAACACGAAAAGTGGCCGGTGCACACCCCTAATTGCAATACATAATAAGTAGCCTTCCCTTTGCAAAAGCCAGTGAAACTGATTACTGGCAAGGATATTGGTGGCAAAATGTTGTTGTAGCTGGAGGTAATGTTTTTAATGTATGGGACAATAAAAATCCCTATCTGGCTTCATTATTTGATCTTCAGGGATCTACACCATTTGATAAATAAACTTTTTAGTGCTTGAGAGAGCCTTATAAGTAGGGGGTCTCTGAACTAAGCAGTGGAGAGAGATAAAGTGGGTGGAGATAAAGTACCAACCAATCAGATCCTAACTGTCATTTTAGCTTAAACATATTAAGGATACCTAATTAAAACCTCTATGCAATCCTGTCTATACCTTCTAAAATCCTGCCTATACCTTCTAAAATCGTCACTATTTAGCATAATTAGTCGCACAGTAAATAAATGCTTTCAGACTTTGAATGTGGTTCCAAAGCACAAAAACTTATTATTCAATACAAAAACAGATGGTTACATGCTGTGATCTAAAGACAATTAGCACAAATAAATCATACAGACCCAAGGTACAGTTGTTATATATGCACGTGCTCTGGGCCCAGATACCGGCATCAGCATTGGAAACCTCCATCAACAGCACAGCAAGAAGACTCAAGACTGGGGTCAGAGAGCGCACATATATACTCTTACAGGGATAGGCAATACAATAGACAAGTTTGACATGATTCCATTGGTTCTTCTTAAAGGTGCTTCTGTTACAGGATAGTTCATAGGTCAATTCGAATGGACGCAAACAGCCTCTAACAACCCTTTGTGTCCTTTTTCCCGCTGCATGCTAATCTAAGCTGCTAACATTACAGAGTACATCTTAATGTTTTAACTCTCTATAGTCCATAGTTTACAGACGCATGCAGCAATCTTCTCACCGATGATACCAGAAATCTGTGGAGACACAGTAGATCAGTACAACACCAAACACGGTCTGCTTACCATGTACTAAACCTTAGATATCAAATAACCTTTATTACACAACATTAATAATTACTGCATAAACCTTGGATATTACACTTTAATGCTAGGGAACCTTTTATGTAAGTGTGCAGTGTGTAAGTATTGGGGAATTGGGAAAAGACGCTAGTTAGCGCTGTGCGACTGTGTTTTGTGGAGTACACCATGGTACGTGTTTTGCATGGTTAATCATTTTATGTTTTAATTACTGTCTGTATTTGTATGGTGAGGACTTTTAACTTCTTTCTATTGCATGGGAGTCGCACGATGCTAAATAATAGCATCGCCGTATGTACTTACAATGGCGTGATTCACTAAAATGGCGCTGGGCGGCCAGTCGCAAAATGGTGTCTCATTGCCATTCGCAAAATGGCATCGCCCCGATCTAATTTTAAACCGACTCTGTCTCAGCCAATTATCCGGCTTCGACAGTCTACCCTTTGATAGCAAACAACATGCTATAATACTGTGATCTGAAAATTAATTTATACTTACATTATGACATATTATTCAATGTTATATTATGGGATGGCACAAGGTGGTTCTTAATCCATCAATAATGTGTCTCTGGGAGGGGACATAAAACTACCCCTATGCGCACACCGCAGATCTTGGGAGATCATGGGAAAGATGTGGGGATGCACCAATCCTATAAAGGAAGTCTTGGGGGGAATAGGGACTTACATTATTTAAGATGTTTCAAAATAACATTTTAATAACACATTTTATGCATGTCTAAATCTTATACATTATACGATGGTACCTTCTAGTTCTGGTTTGTAATGCAGTTCTACATTTACCTCAATATTCATATTATCACTACTGACCACCATCATAATTTCATTCTTCTGGTTTACCTTATCTTTACATTTTCCATAATTCAATACAGTAGGAACACACCTGACACATATGCCAATTACTATGATGACAACCAGTATGAGGATCAGGAGTTTACCTATGCTCGCAATCATTTCCTGGACCCACTCTCCTAGACCTGAGAACCATTTCACTGGGTTCAACCATGAAACCCATTCCTCTACCTTCTCCTCTACTTCAGCCACTGAAGCATTATAGTTCTTCCGAAATTCCCATTTTAGCTGCAGAATTTCATCCATCTTCCAGTCTATTACATCCTTGGGATCGCTGGTATCGTTTGTAATGTAAGTGCAACATTTTACACTAAATTGGGTGGCCAAAGTTATGCAATACCCTCCAGTGACAGCTGTTAAATAATGTAACACTAGTCTATGCTGCACGAGTACGCTATTACCTACCTGTATACCTGAATGTGTCATCATACATCTCGGTGATATTATCTATTAATTTAGCAAGATCTTGGATATATCTAACATTTTGTGTACCCCGAGCGATCCTGGTGGGATCCAATGCTACCAAAACTTGAAAGCCAGTTGTCTCACTAATTAACTGAGTGGCTTTATGCACGTCACCAGGTATCATATTTCTTTTCTCTCTGTGTTCATACCATGTGTGAAGATATGGTGATGGTGTGTCTTTATGAATACCAAGCATTTCACCATGTGTGAGGGTCATAACCTCTGGGACTACTCTTCCCAAATAACACAAACCTTCAGAGCTCGGAGAGAGCCATTTATACGCTTTCCTTCCACGTATAAAATATACATCATCGGGGAGAACATAAGGAATAGTGAACATCAGTAACCCACACATTTCCCTAGCAAGTGATCCTACTTCAGGTTCTCCCATTTGACTCATACAAGTTTCTCGTTATAATATCTTGGCACAATATCCTTCTGGTACCCTACCAATCATTTCTTTGGTGGAACTTAGTGTATATTTATACCGGAAGTGTCTTCCACCTGCCCTAATAGTGCGTAACAGTTCATAATTCATAGGCTCACTATCAGCTCTTAGTGAGAAGGTCATCGTCTGATTATTCCCAGTCACCTCCCAACTTCCTGGTTCATTGGAGTTGGTGATGTTTAAACATAAAAGTGATTTATCTATTTGGTACTGGTGGAGTTTAAAATGAGGGGGTTTGGACTTAAGAAATTTTCCATCTAGTGCATGCCCTCTTTGTGATTCTAAAATGTCAGAGACATTTAATGGGAATGGCACTAATCCTACATTATGCTGTCCTTGGGGCACGTGAGAGCACACCCAACAATCGGTTTGGTTCAAAATTTTGCCCACCATGGTGTGATAATCCTCTAAAGGATACCCACCCCAATACTGGTTATACTTAGGTTGACACTGTTGGATGCATCTCTCGTTGACTACGGACCCACAGAACTCACACATACAAAAATCCTCAGACGATAGACTTTCACACTGTCTCCGAGTATCCAAAATAGCAGATCTCTTAACAATTACAGTACTAAGATTGGTCAGACACTCCCCTGATTGGCATAGCACTCCTCCTCTCGACTCCACTCCATCAATACTGCCATTAGCTCCCATCTCCTCTTTCGGTCCCCCGTCACAGAAATCAGAAATCCCTGAACAAACCAGGATGATGGAAACTGTGGAAGAGAATACAAAAATGAACACAGCAGACCAGTCCATTGCCATAGCAAGAACCTGCAAATTTCTTTAGTTCAGATATCTCACTGCAACCTTATCTGCCTCGTCTCTGCCTTGTTTCTTCACCGGTTGGTTGACCTTCTTGCAGTGAGTGGAATGGACCCAGGTATCTCTCTCAGCCACCTTCAAAGATGTGGTACTCGTTAGCAGCACCTGATACGGACCTTCCCAACGATCAGTCAAACAACCTGAACGCAAGAAATTTCTGATCATAACATATTCTCCAGGTTCAACATCATGACAGTTTGACAGTTTGTTTCAGGCATATCACGGGACAACAATTTCAGTTTCTGCTGGTGCTGTTTTAACTGTTTACTCATTGATATAAGATACCTTACAGTTACCTCGTTGTTACCTTTCAAATCTTCCTGCGGGCTTATAGTCAAATGAGGTTGTCTACCAAACAGTATTTCAAAAGGGGACAGATTTAGAGGGGGTCTCGGAGTGGTCCTTATGCTATGTAGGACCAACGGTAGTGCTTCTGGCCATCCTAGTCCAGTCTCTGCCATGATCTTACTTAATTTATTTCTAATAGTACCGTTCATCCTCTCCACCTTGGCACTGGCTTGCGGTCGGTAGGGGGTATGAAGTCGACTATTAATACCCATCAGTTTACACATATTTTGGAAAACATCACATGTGAAATGATTACCCCTATCACTCTTGATGATTTTAGGGATACCGTATCTGCACACAAACTCCTGAACAATTTTCTTGGCAGTAAATGCAGCAGTATTAGTGGCAGCTGGGTATGCCTCAACCGAATTGGAAAACACATCAGAGCATACTAATACATACTTGAGATTCCTGCAGGGTGGTAATTGGATTAAATCAATTTGTATTACCTGAAAAGGTCCATCAGTCAGAGGAATGTGAGATGGTTCGGTAGGGATCGTTTTCCCAATGTTTTTCCTCAAGCAGGTCAGACAGGACATTGCTCTCTTTTCCGCTTGAGAAGAAAAACCTGGTGCGCACCAGTATGCTCTCACCAATTTACACATACCTTGCTTTCCCAGATGAGTCAGACCGTGTGCTGCCTCAGCCAGGCTTGGGTAATATGCCTTGGGAGACACTGGCTTACCTTGTCCGTCTATCCAGAGTCCAGAGGACTCTTGCCCACATCCCTTGGACCTCCAGACTGACTTTTCCTGGATAGAACACAAATTTTGCATCTCAATTAATTTAAGCATATCAATTGTTTGGAAAGTCATGATTTGTTCAGTTGGTACATTCATTTTTAGCCCTGCTGCCCATTATGCAGCTTCGTCTGCCCTGTTGTTGCCCAGTGACACAGGATCATCCTCACATGTATGGGCTTTACACTTAATTACTGCCACTGCCTTTGGCAATTGGATTGCTGTTAGTAGTCCTTTTTATGTGTTTGGAATGTGCAATTGGTGTGCCTGCTGCTGTCATAAATTTTCTCAGACGCCATAAGGCACCGAAATCGTGTATTACCCGAAGGCGTACTTAGAGTCAGTGTAGATATTAGCGGATTTTCCTTCCGCTAATTCACACGCTCTCTTTAGTGCCACCAGTTCCGCCACTTGGGCCGAGTGTGGTGGGCCTAAAGGTTCGGCTTCTATAACGTCCTCGTCATTTACCACAGCATAACCTGTACATAACTCTCCAGTATCAGTTTGTCTATGACAACTCCCATCCATGTAAAATGTCACATCTACATTTTCTAAAGGTGTATCCCGTATTTCAGGTCTTGCAGTAAAAGTTTGATTCAGATATTCCATACAATCATGTGCATCAATATACCTGCAGAACTCACCTGTTGCCAGCGGCTCACCTCTCTCCATCCTTTGTGCATCATGTTGCAAATATGGTAAATACGTAGCTGGATTTAACGTACTGCACCTTTTGATGGTGATGTTTGCAGGTGCTATTAAGGCTAGTTCCCATTTTGTGAACCTAGCTGAGGAGACATGTCTGGTTTGGGCACAGTTTAGCAAAGCAGATACAGCATGGGGAGTATAGACAATAATATCATGGCCTAGTACCACATCCTCACTCTTACTGACCAATAGAGCAGTTGCTGCTACACTTCTTAAACACGTTGGGAGTGATCTTGCCACAGTGTCCAATTGTGCACTGTAGTATGCTACGGGCCTACTGGCATCACCATGTTTTTGTATGAGGACACCTGCTGCACAACCATTGGCTTCCGTACAATACAAATCAAAAGATTTTTCATAATCAGGAATTCCCAATGCAGGTGCTCTTGTCAGACTCTCCTTAAGATTAAGTAAAGCCTGCTCTGATTCCTCTGTGTGTATGACATGATCGGGCTTTGAGGAAGAGACTAGGGACCTCATTCAGAGTCTGTTGAAGCGGCCGCACGGTCGTACGCAGCCGATGTTCGCTTTTCTGCGCATGCGTACAGTTCGCAATGCGCATGCGCAAACTAACGGCTGCGATCAGAAATTTCTCTCTCCTTCAACACCGCCAGGTCGGTAGTTTGAGTGACAGATCGCAGCGTTTGTGGGTGGTAACATGGGAAGGTGCTTGAAAACGGGGGTGTGGAGATCCGAACACAGACGTGCCTCATTATGCGAACAGCATTTTAAGGGAGTGCATAATTAACAAAGTAGTGTCATGGCACACGTAACAGGGGAGGTTTTACACTGACATGATCGTAGAGCTTAAGAGAGGGTAAGGTCAACCTTTAGCTCTATGACCAGTTCCGATGGTAAACGATGCTTGCGATTAATCCTTATGTAGCTGGAGATGACGTGTTATGCGTATGAGATGTGGGCGCATTTTTAGCGATCCGACCACATCCACCCCTTGGTCGGCCAGCTAACAATCCTACCTTAGGGACGCAACATGCGTGTGCATCATTTGCATATCCGGCCCCTTTTGCTATACGACCGTGCAGCCGCAACGACCGACTCTGAATGAAGTCCAAAGTCCTGTAATGGCAAGGCCAAAATAGAAAAACCTGGGATCCACATTCTACAGTATCCACACATTCCCAAGAAGGTACGAATTTGCTGTTGGTTCTGCGGCAGTGTCATGTTCTGTATGGCCTGGATTCTGTCGTTCATGAGATGTCGTAACCCCTGAGTTAGGCAGTGTCCCAAATATTTAACCCTGGACTGGCATGGCAGTAGTTTGTCCTTAGCAACCTTGTGTCCTGTTTGCGAGAGATGAAGCAACAAAAGTTTAGTATCATTTAAACATGACATAAACAACTCAGAACATAACAATAAATCGTCCACATATTGTATTAGGACAGATCCATTGGCAGGTTGAAAAGATTGTAAACAGTCGTGTAAGGCCTGGGAGAAGATACTGGGGCTATCTATGAAACCCTGGGGCAATCGTGTCCATGTGTATTGTACACCCCTGTATGTAAAGGCGAATAGGTACTGACAGTAAGGATGAAGAGGCACAGAGTAGAAAGCAGAACAGAGGTCAATGACAGTGAAATGGGTTGCATTGGGTGGGATCTGCATAAGAATGACAGCTGGATTTGGCACTAAGGGAAATTGGCTCTCTACCACCTTATTAACCCCTCTAAGGTCTTGTACTAGCCTATAACCCCTCCCACCAATCTTCTTTACAGGAAAGATGGGACTGTTGGCTACACTTGCTGTACGAACTAAAATTCCCTGCTGTAACAATCGCTCAATTATGGGATAAACCCTTAATTCTACCTCCTGTTTTAATGGGTACTGGGGAATTTTAGGAACTTGCCTACCACTTTTTAGATTTACCATTACGGGACTTACGTTTGCCATTAATCCAGTGTCCTGTCCATCATTGGTCCAAAGTGAATCTGGAATTTGGGATAACATTCGATCTACCTAAGATGGATTTTCACTTAAACCAGTAGAGTGATACATTATCCTTTGGAGAGTGTCCAACATATCCCTCACCTCGTGCGCAACTCTTTCTGGAATATCTAGAAATACAACATCAGGGGTACAATATATGACACATCTCATCTTACATAACAAATCCCTTCCCAGTAGGTTGGTAGGAGCTGCTGCTGCCAGGAGGCAAAAATGCCTGGTATGCAATGGTCCTATAGTGACCTCTGTGGATTTTGTTAAAGGATAATGTTGCACTTTACCCGTTACACCCATTGCTGGTACTGTCTTGCTGGTCACCTGTAAGTTAGCAGGAGATTTTATAACTAACCTGGTCACCCCTGTGTCTACAAGAAAAGGATATTTGTACCAGCTACATCACCCATCATCACTGGTTCTTCCCTAGTACTTCCCGTTAACCTGACTATCTGTAGACTACAGGTATGACCTGACCCCTAGCGTTGACTCTCACTCTCCAATACAGCATTTAAGGCCACAATTGGAGCTGGTGACTGTTGTAGGTTTCCTGTACTCTATGGGGATATCTAGATACTCCCTGGTTAGGGGGTCCTACCTTCTTCACCCTAGAGTTCCTACTTACATGTCCCACTTGGTTGCAGTTAAAGCACTTTCGTGAGTGGGGTGGGTGAAAGAATTGCTGTGTGGGTTGAGCGGAAGGGAAAGATTGTGGGTGTGGATAAGGATATTGAGAGAAATATGGTGGTTGTGGATAGTATGGGTTTTGTGGCTGTGTGATAAGTGGGGTAGGGTTATGTTTGAGGTGGTGCAGGATTGGTGAGGACGTGTAGCTGTGCAGGTGCATGTGTGTCTATTGGCTGTGATGTTATAGTCATTCCTTCTAGAGCTTGAATACTAACAGCCATTAGCTTCTCACTCTGGGTCTATGGAAGAATAACCAGGCTGCTTCCACGCACCAAATCCCTTTTTGACTACCTTTCAACTGCTAGCATGTAGGTATTCCTATAACACCTACCCTTTTCAGTGATTTCGTCCACCCTCTACCCAGTTCACAATCACAATTTAGCCAAAACTGTGCGGTTCAATTACAATTCTCAAATAACTCTAACTGATCACTGAATACTGTAATCACACTGAGAGCAGAACCTACAACAAAGACAACAAATACACATGCTTATGTGTTTGAACGGTATCTATTACCGAGCTACTAGGCCAACAATTGCACCTAGTACTTAAGGGTCCTACAATACCCTTAACTAGGGAACATGTTGCCCCTACCAACAAATACTCACTGTTACACACCCTTATCCTGCACAGAAAAATACACGTTTTCCCAGATTATGGTAACACTGATCAAGATGCTTACAACAATGCTATCTATCAATGCACTCTCAACGGCTTTGTTTAAAACACGTGGTGGCAGCAATACAGGAATTACATATACGCTATTGTGCGACTAGTCGCTTTCACTATAATGTGACTACTACACAACACCTATTATGATTTTTACTCTATAGTGCGACTTGGTCGCATACACAATAATGCGACATCCCCTTTTTAACACAACAAAAAAACTATTGATGAAGGAAAACAAACTTTTTCCTCCCTCGTCCCTGGATTCTCAATCAGCACTCCTAAAACCACAATAACAGGTAGCGGACTCTCAGCAACAAAGTGGTAACAGATTTCGAAGGCAGAACGCGTTCTCTTGCTAGGCGCCTCCACCCTTTTGCTGAGAGATCGCTACCGAGTGTTACCTAGTGACCGGTAGCGTGATTTCACACTGCGAGCCCCCAACTATGGATACCTAATTAAAACCTTTATGCAATACTGTCTATACCTTCTAAAATCCTGCCTATACCTTCTAAAATTGTCGCTATTTAGCGTAATGAGTCGCACAGTAAATAAATGCTTTCAGACTTTGAATGTGGTTCCAAAGCACAAAAAGTTATTATTCAATATAAAAACAGATGGTTGCACGCTGTGATCTAAAGGCAATTAGCGCAAAGAAATCATACAGACACAAGGTACAGTTGTTATATACGCACGCGCTCTGGGCCCAGATACCGGCATCAGCATTAGAAACCTCCATCAACAGCACAGCAAGAAGACTCAAGACTTAGGTCAGAGAGCACACATATATACTCTTACAGGGATAGGCAATACAATAGACAAGTTTGACATGATTCCATTGGTTCTTCTTAAAGGTGCTTCTGTTACAGGATAGTTCATAGGTCAATTCGAATGGACACAAACAGCCTCTAACAACCCTTTGTGTCCTTTTTCCCGCTGCATGCTAATCTAAGCTGCTAACATTACAGAGTACATCTTAATGTTTTAACTCTCTATAGTCCATAGTTTGCAGATGCATGTTGCGATCTTCTCACCGATGATACTGGAAATCTGTGGAGACAGTGGATCAGTACAACACCAAACACGGTCTGCTTACCATGTACTAAACCTTAGATATCAAATAACCTTTATTACACATCATTAATAATTACTGCATAAACCTTGGATATTACACTTTAATGCTAGGGAACCTTTTATGTAAGTGTGCAGTGTGTAAGTATTGGGGAATTGGGAAAAGACACTAGTTAGCGCTGTGCGTCTATGTGTTTTGTGGAGTACACCATGGTATGTGTTTTGCATGGTTAATCATTTTATATGTTTTAATGACTGTCTGTATTCGTATGGTGAGGACTTTTAACTTCTTTCTATTGCATGGGAATCGCACGATGCTAAATAATAGCATCGCCGTATGTACTTACAATGGCGTGATTCACTAAAATGGCGCTGGGCGGCCAGTCGCAAAATGGCGTCTCATTGCCATTCGCAAAATGGCGTTGCCCCGATCTAATTTTAAACCGACTCTGTCTCAGCCAATTATCCGGCTTCGACAATATCTTTGCAAAATGCAAATATATGCAAACTGAGATCTCTGTATTTCTATTATCATGTAGTATTCAAGTCTCATTGCTGGTCCTTTGCAGTGTGCTGGGGAACATTATTTATTTTTCAAATACAGTCTGTAAAGTTACAGGAGATGTTTGGTTGGTACTTTATCTCCATCTACTTTATTTCTCTTCAAGGCTTAGTACATAGAGGGGTATTCAATATGAAACGTTAACTTCACTGTCAAAGTTAACGTTTCATATCGGAGTTTTTACCTGCGTTAAAGTATCGGGCGCGCTCCCGCTTATCCCCGTATTCAATATGAAATTAACGAAAACGGGATCCTCCGAAGTTGGATTTGCGTAAAGTTACGAATTTTTCCTTAAAAAAATTGTAGGACCCCCCTAAAGTAGTAAAAACATGGGGGATCACTATGGGTACCCCGTTTTAGCCTTTAAATGAAAGTCGGGGATTTAAATAGCCGCAGCAGGTGTTTTTTTCCCGACATTGAAGAAGTGTTGCAGAAGAGCACTTAGGTTATTTTTTTGGTTTTTTTAAGTGGTGCCATCAATTTTGTGGAACATGAAAATGGGTACTAGCATATTTTTAAGTCCCTAAAGTAAGTTTTTAAAAATTCTGCATTTGTGCACCTGTCGCTATAAATCTATTCTAGAAAACACCTGCCGCATACTTGCAGAATAGCCCTGAACCTATTTCCCTATTGTTAATAATTTTTTTCCCATTTTTTTTTCACCCCAATTTTTTTATTAATTTTTTGGGGTGTCCCTATTTTTTTTAAAACTTTTTTGACACAGTTCTTTTTTAAATGTCATTCCCAGGGGTGCAGGCTATTTTTTTAAGCCTGCACCCCTAAACCCCAATTCTGCACTTTTTTTCGACACCTATTCAATGGTGAAAATTATCCCCGTTTTTTATCAAAGACTTTTCAAAACTGCGATAAGTCTTTGAAATTGAATACGGTGTAAAACTAAAATCTGCAATAATGACGTCATACCTCCGATATTAACGCAAAAACAATGTTTTCGCTCCCATATTGAATACCCCTCATAGACCCTTAAATTTGAAACAATAAGGGATCTGTGTATGAAAGGGGGATTACACTTTTCTGCATTGAAAACAAGGCTTCTCCCTATCTATTGAATTGTTATTAACAACTTTTGGAGGAACTATTCACCGTAATTCTCCAGGGAAACCTTCCCTATGCAATGCCTATTTTACCGCAATCTTCAGGATGGTGATAGAAAAGCTACCCACAGGAAAAATACTTTATTAATTGAATTAAACAATTAAAAAAAAAAAAACAGAATGATTTTTCATTTTTTTCCTATATACTGTATTTATTAAATATTTTAACAACTTGTTTCTTTTAACTTGTTTCCTTTATTGATGAAAGTGAAATTGGAATCCAAAGCCTGGGCTTACAGTCCACTGTGCCTGTGTGATCCATACTTGCATACTCTTCTGGAATGTCTGGGAGTCTCCTGAATTGGGGGAATTCACCCAAATCCTGGGAGATTTGACACCCTTCCGCATTCTTCACTGCTCTGTAAGCTTCATCCCCCCACCCCGTGTCTCTCAGCTTCATCCACTACACTGTGTCTCTCAGCTTCATCCACTACACTGTGGGGGTCATTCAGACCCGCTCGCGAGTGGCAGGACGCTCGCAAGCGGGTCGATGTTCCCCACTGCGCATGCACACGACGGAGGGAGCTCCGTCGTGCGCATGCGCGAGACCCGGCGAGCGACGGGCTCACCATCGCTCCGGGTCTCGCACCAAAGGGGGCGTGCTGTCAATGTTGATTGACAGCACGCCCCCTTTGGTGGGCGTGCCTGCCAAACGGAGGCGTTCCCATGGGAACGCCTACTGTCTCAAGCCGGCCCTACTGACATCACTAGTGATGTCAGTGGGAGTGATTTTGGCTCTGATAGAGCCAAAATCACTCCAGGGCTTGCGGCAGCGAGACCCTACCGCAGGGTCTCCGTCGCAAGCCCGATGGTCGTGATGGTCAAGACCATCGCGACCATCATCATGGAGGCTCGCTATAGCTGTGGGTGGTAACCCGCAGCTATGCGAGCGTCCATGAGGACGCTCCAAAAAAAGGTAGGAGGGCCCTGATTCAGAGCGAGCGCTCTGGTCAGAGCGTTCAGCTCTGAATCAGGCCCAGTGTCTCTCAGCTTAATTCCCCAGTGTGTCTCACAGCTTAATTCCCCAGCCCCTGTGTCCATCAGCTGCATTTCCCAGCCCCTGTGTCCATCAGCTGCATTTCTCAGCCCCTGTGTCTCTCAGCTTCATTCCCCAGCCTGTTTCTCTCAGCCTCAAACCCAGCCACTGTGTATATGAGCCCCAAACCCAGCCCCTGTGTCTCTCATCCTCAAACCCTGCCCCTGTGTCTTACAACTCCAAAACCAGCCCCTGTGCCTCACAAACCCCGTCGCATCGCTGGGTACACACATCGTTAAGTATGTACCCAGCTTAATACTAAAATAATGTGAAAAGGGGGTTAAACACCTGTTTTCACAATATTTAAGTAATAACATTGGCAATGTTATTTGTAAACTCAATGTAGGACAGTGTGTCCAATAACATGCCGGCAAAGAGATTGCAGTATAGTAATAGCTATCACTATCACTATACTTCTGGATTCTGACCTGGTCATAACTCTGTGCATGTGCAGCCATCCTGCTGTAGCATTAGTCAGAAGAGGTAGGGGAAGAGAGTACAGAAGGCCCAGGGAGGATCAGATCTATTTTAACTATAGAGAAAATAGGAGACAAACTAGCCTTTTTAAATAGCCCCATTTCGCTACCTCAATGGACAACTATGGGACTGGCAGTACTTTAGTCAATGGTGGAAATATCTGTGATATCTTTGGTGTTATAGAAATAAAAAATAGCTCGTTATATAATTTTGCCAGTTGTGATATGTATTACAGGCGGGTGCATGGCCGGCTGTTCAATTCCCGACAGTGGCTACCCGACAGCGCTGGAAATCCCGATCGTCCTAAAGGTAAGTATCAACTAACCTAACCGCCCTAACCCTAACCCTCCTTAGGGGTGACTAAACCTAACCTCCCCCCCTGTGACTAACCCTAACCCCCCTTCTAAGTGACTAACCCTAGCCCCCCCTTCCCCGCTGCCTAAACCTAAGTCCCCTGGGGGGTGCCTAACCGTAAGTCCTCCCCGGGAGTGCCCAACCCTAACCCTCCCTTCCCCTAGCCTAACCCTAACCTCCCAGGGGGGTGCCTAACCCTGTCCCCCCCCCGGGAGCCCTAAACCTAAACCTCCCCCCCCGCGGCTGTCCGCTGCGGTGCCCGGCATCCCCTCGATCAGGATGCCGGGCGCCGGTCTGCTGACGTCGGGCAAATTACAGGTGTCTACATTTAGACGCCTGTCATTTGTCCCTAGTCGGGATAAAGCAGTCTGGAAGCCGGCAGTCGGCATTTAGACCATCGGGTTCCAGACTACATCCCAATTTTGCCATTATCCTGTGAAAACAGCCAGCATATTGCAGCCATCACTCTTAATTGATTTGTTTTCAAATACAAAAATGCCAAAATGAGTGTGTTTAAAAATAAGTAAATGTATAGCTTCAATATCATAAGGAAGGTCATTTTAGGTTTGTGCTACCACACAATGAAAAGTATAAAAGATTTGTTCAATGATTTCTGAGAAACATGGTTGCTGGAAAGGGTTATACAGTAAGACCATTTCTATACATTATGAAGTCAATCATTCAGCAGTGAAACAGATTATTTTTAAAATGTAGGACACAGAAGGCAGTTGGCAGTGATCCCCAGAGTGGGTATCTCAGCAAAGTCACTCACACATCAGACTGTATTATGCTCCAATAAATCAGAAATAATCCAAGAGCTACATCCAAGGAAATGTGGAGGTTCATTATGATTCCACCAGAAAAACACTATGGCTTCATGGAGGGGTAGCATGGAAGGGGCTCCTCAAATGAGGGGGAGATTAAGTGAGGAGAGGGCCCATGTGCAGCCTTCGTGCTGCCCTCCTCTCTCTTGCTAGCACAGGCGCAGAGTAAGTCTGGCATAGCATACGATGTCTCAAAGTAATTTTGTGGTCAATCCCCCCAAAACAGCCACATCTAGATAATATATGCATAGAAATTAGCATATGAAAAATGCAATTATCAGAACACATTGTTTGTCATACGTTAAAAAATTCAGAAACAGACATGACAAAAGTCACACACATGGAGTCCATACTGTATGTTTGTTAAAAACCTTTAGCTACAGTATGTTGAAATTGTATACACACACAGGTGACATGGTGACATGGTGACAGGTCCATCACCTTAAATTTGCGGTATCTTTAATTGTTACAATGTAAAAAAAAAGGTAATTTAAAACTTTTTAAAGAAACACTCACAAATATGCACTGAATAAAAGAAACATTTACATGACATTTTCTAACTTCTGTACAATAAATGGATTACAAAAATTGAATCATGAGCACCTCTATATGTACAATAGGGTGGGTAAAAAAAAAAAATTGCGAGTTCGAAATTCCAATAGTGTGGAAAAGTTGTGGGTCCATAACAGTAACTCAAGTACAAAATTTCAGCTCGGTCGGATAATTTTTTACTATCCCCGCAGGCGCTTGACACCCCCCTCTCCCCCAGTTGGTGCTTAAACCTAACCCTCACTTGCCACAGCCTAATCCTAACCTTCCCCCCTCCAGCAGCCTAACCCTAAATCCCCCGTGGTGCCTAAACCTAACCCGCAGCCACAAGCTAACCCACACCCACCCCACTATACTTACGTTTGGGATGCCAGTTGTCGGGATACCGGCATTGACAACTTAACTAATGTTGAGATTCCAGCGCCAGTGTTCTGGCCACGGGTTGGGATTTTGGCACTGGGATTTTGACCGCCAGCATCCAGTGTGGCAGTAAACTAACTACATCCCGTTTGATATTGCAGCTTGCAAAGTGTCAGCCTGTGGAATCTTGCACTTGCGACAAGTCAAAAAAGCCTCTTCCTTCTGAACGGGAGTTTTTGAATGACCAACAAACTTCCAGGGTTATGTTTATAGGAGGAATAGATGTTAAGGCGAATGATGCACCGAGAAAGTGTCTAAACAGGAAAGACATACATGTACCAGCTCAGACTAGTGACTTAGCTCCTGGTCCTTCGCCGCATTCATCTGTTCTTCAATTTGCACGTGCACAGAGGAGTAGCATGGAACCATGGCGCCCGGAGAAAGTGCATGTCATAATGCCCCCCTTCCCTTCTCCCTGTACTGAACTATGCCAGTGGGGTATGGCCAGCCTGCAGGGGAATACTGAAGTGAAGCGAAAAAAAGCAAACAGTGGAAGTGTGACAATTCGCATTGTGGTATCATTGGGGGAATGGAATGCTTTGATGAGGCACTGTCTAACATTTAGAATCTTATCTCCTTTGAACCATTGTTATTAGTCAATAGAGGAAATTGTATTATGTATTCTGATCATTTAACTTTAATTGACAAAATATATGTGCAAGAGTGAGATTCCACAGGGTGCACAGCTTATGAATGCAATTACTACCCCAAACAGTTTTCACTGGAATGGGGACACCTATGGGAAGCTCCCTTCTCAGCTATGCTCATATTTAACAAATATACATTGCACCTATATTAATGTGAGTACTACTAATCATGTTCTGTCTACCACCATTATTATTATTTCAGGTCTCCTAATATTTTTTAAAAGACCTTTCAAATAACACTTTGTGGTTATGCCTGGGAACACCTCCATTACTTTACATAGCAAAGCAGTGACTTTGTTTAATATAATACCTTATAATTGAAATTTAGGACTTTACCTCAGATGTGTCACTTTTAAGTCCATTGAAGCACAATGAATGAATGAGGAGAGAAGGAGGGAGGGGATCAAATAGGAGAGGGGAGAGGAAAGTGCCGATCAGAGAGGGGAGGTGACAGAAGCCAATAAGAAAGGAGTGGACAGGGGCAAAGAGCCAAACACAGGGTAGAGAGGGTAGGGAATTAAAGAGGTGAGAAGTGAATGTAATCAATCTGACAGGAAAGGGGCCGGATAGGAGGCAATCTGTACAGCTTGATGAAGCTTGAAATGTAGAAACGGATCTCAGATCCGTAACTTATTTAGGATATAGAGCAAACAAACCGAGATAAAACTAACAGGCGGCCGTCATACTGAGTAGCGCCCATGAATTCCTGAACCCTGGATGGCACACACTGTCCATTTTGGTGCCCGGAGCTCATGCTCCACTGGAACCACCCTCACTACTCCCCTGCACGTGCACACATATGTCTTCTAGTGAATCTAAAAGTGATTCAGACACCAGCGAAGATGATTGTAAACCATCAAAGCTTAAAAGCGCCTCATCGCAGATGCGCATTAGTCTTCGAAACACTGCTCTCGTTAGTGACCGATATGGTATGTCAAATAGGGAAACTGCTGCCATATCAACTGCAGTTTTGCAAGACTTAGTTCTCATCATTGCCAGTGACAGTCATTGATCACTCCACAGCACTCACCCAGCAGCAGTCACTCACACAGAGACACACTGTCAGTGTCACCATGTCTCTGCTCCTCACTGCCTGGCTGTAACACACTGGACTCACTTCAGTGGCCTCCCCACCAGTGCTGGGCATGATGGACTCTGGAGCCTGACTGTATATGTAAATATAGTGTACCGTCCAGTCCCCACAGCACAGCAGCGCTGCTAGATACTGTACACTAGTGAGGACACAGTATGTATGTTGCTCAAGGCCCTGCCCCTAGCCACGTCCCGATCCCATCCTCTGCCAACTGCGCTGCAGGGTTTTTTGCGCATGCTTAAATCATATAAATAGTTTTTACCATCAAATACTTTTGATGTGATGGTTAGTTCCCGATACGAGCCGGGAACCGAGTCCGGCTCAGGTTTTCCCGCCTGACTCGAATCTGAAATCGAGGCAAAACATCATCATCCCGCTGTCAGATCTCGTGGGTTTTGGATCCTATAAAAGGTCCCCGCGTCGGTGCCATTTTTCACTCTGGCTGTGGACAGTGAAGAGGGAGGGTGGGAGTTAGGGCTGGCTGGGCTGTGTTGTGCTTCTGTTGTACATAGGGGCTGGCTGGGCTGTTGTGCTGCTGTCATAGGGGCTAGCTGTACTGTGTTGTGCAGTCAGTTGTCCATAGGGGCTGTGTACACTCCAAAGTCTATAGGGGCTGGCTGGGCTGTGTTGTACGGTGTCCCATAAAGGCTGTAGCCCTAAAGGGGTGCTGTAGTGTTGTCCAGGGGGTGATCTGTTCATCAGGGGTGCTCCCCCCAAGTGCAATTTTTTTTTTTTTTCTGTGTTTGTGAATTGTGTGTGCTGTAGCTGCATGTGCATTAACAAAGTAGCGCCAAGCGTGCACCTGTGACATAAATCATGGGCTGGCTGGCTCGTCCATTTATAGGGTGCTGTAACCCCCAAAGTGCACTCCAAAAAAAAAAAATATTTTTTTTTTCTGTGTTTGTGAATTGTGTGCGCTGTAGCCGCACGTGCATCAGCAAAGGAGTAGCGCCAAGCGTGCGGCTGTGTCATAAGTCTGTTAAAGGGTGGTGTAACCCCCAAAGTGCACTCCAAAAAATTCAAAAATTCTTCTTTTCTGTTGTTGTGATTTGTGTGGGCTGTAGCCATATTTGCATCAACAAAGGAGCAGCGCCAAGCGTGCGCCTGTGTCATAATTCTGTTAAAGGGTGGTGTAACCCCCAAAGTGCACTGCAAAAAAAATAAAAATTCTTCTTTTCCATAAATGGAGGACCAAACTTTGTCCGATAAAAATAAAGTAGGGAAAGATCAAGAACCACTTCCTCCTAGTGCTGAAGCTGCTGCCACTAGTCATGACATAGACGATCAAATGCCATCAACGTCGTCTGCCAAGGCCGATGCCCAATGTCATAGTAGAGGGCATATAAAATCCCAAATGACAAAGTTCAGTAAAATGACCATAAAAATAACATTTAAATCATCTGAGGAGAAATGTAAACTTGCCAATATGCCATTTACGACACGTAGTGGCAAGGAATGGCTAAGGTCTTTCCCTATGTTCATGACTAGTGGTTCAGCTTCACATGACGATGGAAGCCCTCCTCCCGCTACAAAAATCAAAAGAGTTAAGCTGGCAAAAGCACAGCAAAGAACTGTGCGTTCTAAGAAGATATCACAAATCCCCAAGGAGAGTCCAAGTGTGGCGGCGGTTGCAATGCCTGACCTTCCCAACACTGGATGGGAAGAGGTGGCTCTTTCCACCATTTGCACGCTCCCTGCAAGTGCTGAAAGGAGCACCCACAGTCCACTTGCTGATATTCAAATTGTGGTGTAGCTGGCGCTGAGGAGGAAGTTGACGAGGAGGATTCTGATGGTGATGTGGTTTGTTTAAATCAGGCTCCGGGGGAGACAGTTGTTGTCCGTGGGATGAAAAAGCCCATCACGGTCATGCCTGGGCAGAAGACCAAACATTCCACCTCTTTGGTCTGGCAATATTTCTATCCAAATCCGGACAACAACTGTCTTGCCATATGTACCATATGTAAAGGTGAAATAAGTAGGGGTAGGGACGTTAACCACCTAGGAACATCCTCCCTTATATGTCACCTGCATATATATATAAAAAGTTACTGTCAAGTTCAGAATCTTTGGCTAAGACCGTAAGCAGTCCAGGGACACCTAAATCCCTTTGTTCTGTTGTATCCAAGCGCCTGCAAACCACACCATCAACTACCTCCTCGTCAATTTCCTCATTAGGCAGGATCGGAAGTAGTCCTGCAGGCCATGTCACTGACATGTCTGACTGTCCTATCCGGGATTCCTCCGGAGGATCCTGCATTGCTACGCTTACTGCTGCCGTTGCTGCTGGGAGTCGTTCATCATCCCAAAGAGGAAGTAGGAACACCATTACTTTTACTAAACAATTAACCCTCCAACAGTCCTTAGCGAGGAGGATGAAGTATGACAGCAGTCATCTTAAAGCAAAATGGATAACTGAGGCCTAGTCTGCTATGTTGGTGTTAATGTTCATCAGGTATCCACCATAAGTGCAGTGGGATTTAGACAATTGATGGAAGTACTGTGTCCCCGGTACCAAATCCCATCTAGATTCCACTTCACTAGGCAGGCGATACTGAGAATGTACAGAGTCGTCAGAAAAAGTGTCCTAAAAAATGCGGTTGTACCCAATGTTCACTTAAACACGGACATGTGGACAAGTGGAACAGGGCAGACTAAGGACTATATGACTGTGAGGGTAGATGTATTGCCTTACGCAGAAACAACACCAGCATCATCATAGGAGCAGCTCAGAAACGCCAGCTCGTTTTAAGGCAGGCTACACTGTGTATTACCGGTTTCAGTAAGAGGCACTCCACTGACAACCTCTTAGAGAAACTGAGGGAAGTCATCGTCCAGTGGCTTACCCCACTTAGACTCTCCGGGGGATTTGTGATATCTGACAACGCCACCAATATTGTGCGGGCATTACATCTGGGCAAATTCCAGCACGTCCCATATTTTGCTCACACAATAAATTTGGTGGTGTAGAATTTTCTGAAAATTGACAGGGGCATGAAGGAGACGCTTTGGGTGGCCCAAAAAATTTCTGCCCACTTTCGCCATTCAGCGACTGCGTGCCAAAGACTGGAACGCCAGCAAACACTCTTGAACCTGCCCCACCATCACCTGAAGCAAGAGGTTGTGATGTGGTGGAAGTTAACCCTCTATATGCTTCAGAGGATGGAGTAGCAAGAAAAGGCCTTTCAAGCCTATACATCCACCTATGACATAGGCAAAAGAGGGGGTATGCACCTGACTCAAGTGCAGTGGAGAATGATTTCCGTGCTGTGCAAGGTTCTCCAGCCCTTCGAACTTGCCACATGTGAAGTCAGTTCAGACACTACCAGCTTTAGTCAGGTCATTCCCCTCATCAGGCTTTTGCAGAAGCAGCTGGAGAAAGTGAAGGAGGAGCTAAGATGGAGCGATTCCGCTCGGCATGTGGGACTTGTGGATGAAGCTCTTCATTTGCTTTGCTAGGATTCGAGGGTGGTCAATCTGTTGAAATCAGACCACTACAGTTTGGCCACCGTGCTCGATCCTAGGTTAAAGCCTATGTGGTGTCTCTCTTTCTGGCCAACACAAGCCTGCAGAGGTGCAAAGACCTGCTGGTGAAAACACTGTCAGCTGAAGCGGAACGTGACACGTCAACAGCTCATTCTTCATTTTCTCCTGCAACTGCAGCTGCCAGGAAACAACTTAGGTATCCTAAGCAACCCTCTGGCGGTGATGCAGGGCAGGCAGGACCAAGTTTGGACATCTGGTCCGGACTGAAGGACCTGGCAACAATTTCTGAAATGTATACTGTCACTGTATATGATACTGTCACCATTGACAGAATGGTGGAGTATTACATCGGTGATAGCATCCAATTAGGCATGTTAGACAGTCCATACCTGTACTGGCAGGAAAAAGAGGCAATTTGGAGGCCCCTGTACAAACTGGCTCTATTTTACCTAAGTTGCCCCCCCTCCAGTGTATACTCCGAAAGAGTGTTTAGTGCAGCCGGGAACCTTGTCAGAGAAAGGTGTAGGAGGTTGCTTCCATAAAATGTGGAGAAGATGATGTTCATCAAAATGAATTATCAATTCTTCCAGGGAGACCTGCCTCCAGAATGTACAGCGGGGACAAATTAATACTCTGTGAGGATGAGGATGTACACAACACTGAAGAGGGTGAGGAATTGGTGGATGAGGAGGATGAGGATGACAATTTGCCTCCATAGAGCCAGTTTGTGCAGGGACAAATTAATTGCCAGCTTGTTTTGTGGGGGCCCAAACAAACCAACCATTTCAGCAACAGTCGTGTGGCAGACCCTGGCGCTGAAATGATTGCTTTGTTAAAGTGTGCATGTCCTGTTTATACAACATAAGGGTGGGTCGGAGGGCCCAAGGACAATTTCATCTTGCACCTCTTTTTTTTCTTTGCAGTATGTACTCTTTGGGGCCTAGTTTTCAAAACTGCCATCCTGTCTGCCACTGCAGTGTCACTCCTAGATGGGCCACGTGTTTGTGCCGCCTACTTGTATCGCTTAGCATAGTCATCCAGCTACCTTTGTGCAACCTTTTGGACTAAAAACAATATTGTGAGGTGTGAGGTATTCAGAATAGACTGGAAATGAGTGGAAATTAATGTTATTGAGGTTAATAATAGCATAGGAGCAGAAAAACCCACAAATTCTGTGATTTTAGCTGTTTTTATGCTTTTTTAAAAAAAAATACAGATCCAAAACACAAAACCCAGAACCCAAAACACGGAAGGGTGGTTTTGGCAAAACCAATCCAGATCCAAAACACGAAGAAAGATCCAGATCCAAAACCAAAACACAAAACACGAAAAGTGGCTGGTGCACACCCCTATTTAATAGTCAAAATACCTGAAAATAATGGCAGTTGATCTCAGGGACACACGCAGCAAAAATGGCATTTCGTGGAAAATTGCTATATTTTTAACTTTTTTTGGGGGGGGGTATGAACCCCCTCTTAAACATCTACCCTGAAGATTTGTATGTAACTAAGTTCAACTGAAGCATTTTCACCTAAAACAACTTAATTGCTAAAATATGTGCCCCAAAACCTTGTCTTCACCTAATTACAAATTATCCTATTTTGTGTAAAATTTAAAAAATTTCATGTGCCCGCGGGGATAGTAAAAATTATCTGACCGAGCTGAAATTTTGCACACTAGCTACTGTTATAAACCTACAACCTTTCCGCACTGTTTAAAATGCTAGTTTGAAATTAATTTTTTTCGACCCACCCTAATGTACAGGGGCTGCAGCTCCACGTGAAAATATTTGTTACATACACCACACAGATATCCAGCTTCAAACTAGGCATACTGTATATACATATATATATTAGGAGTGTGGACCGGCCACTTTTTGTGTTTTGGTTTTGGATCTGGATCTTTCTTCGTGTTTTGGATCTGGATTGGTTTTGCCAAAGCCACCCTTCCATGTTTTGGGTTCTGGGTTTTGTGTTTTGGATCTGTATTTTTTGGAAAAAAGCATAAAAACAGCTAAAATCACAGAATTTGGTTTTTTTATTGTTCCTATGTTATTATTAACCTCAATAACATTAACTTCCACTCATTTTCAGTCTATTCTGAACACCTCACAATATCGTTTTTAGGCCAAAAGGTTGCACCAAGGTAGCTGGATGACTATGCTAAGCGACACAAGTGGGCGGCACAAACACGTGGCCCATCTAGGCATGGCACTGCTGTGGCAGACAGGATGGCAGTTTTAAAAACTAGGCCCCAAAGAGTACATACTGCAAAGAAAAAAAAGAGGTGCAAGATCAAATTGTCCTTGGGCCCTCCCACCCAACCTTATGTTGTATAAACAGGACATGCACACTTTAACAAACCAATCATTTCAGCGCCAGGGTCTGCCATACGACTGTGGCTGAAATGATTGGTTCATTTGGGCCCCCACAAAACAAGCTGGCAATTAATCTGTCCCTGCACGGAGGCAAGATGTCATCCTCGTCCCCCTCATCCAACGATTCCTCACCCTCTTCAGTGTTGTGTACATCCTCATCCTCACAGAGTATTAATTTGTCCCCACTAGAATCCACCACCACAGGTCCCTCTGTATTTTCTGGAGGCTGGTCTTCCTGGAAGAATTGCTAATTAATTTTTATGAACATCATTTCCTCATTTTGTGGAAGCAACCTCCTACGCCTTTCGCTGACAAGGTTCCCGGCTGCACTAAAAACTCTTTCGGAGTACACACTGGAGGGGGGGCAACTTAGGTAAAATAGAGCCAGTTTGCACAGGGGCCTCCAAATTGCCTCTTTTTCCTGCCGGTACAGGTACGGACTGTCTGACATGCCTACTTGGATACTGTCACTGATGTAATCCTCCACCATTCTGTCAATGGTGACAGTATCATATGCAATGACAGTAGACATGTCAGAAATTGTTCGCAGGTCCTTCAGTCCGGATCAGATGTCCAAAATTGGTCCTGGATATCTAAGTTGTTTCCTGGCAGCCCCAGTTGCTGGAGAAAATGAAGAAGGAGCTGTTGACGTGTCACGTTCCACTTCAGCTGACAGTGTTTTCACCAGCAGGTCTTTGCACCTCTGCAGGCTTTTGTCCACCGGAAAGAGAGACAACACATAGGCTTTAAACCTAGGATCGAGCTTGGTGGCCAAAATGTAGTGGTCTGATTTCAACAGATTAACCACCCTTGAATCCTGGCAAAGTGAATTAAGGACTTCATCCACAAGTCCCACATGCTGAGCGTAATCGCTCCATCTTAGCTCCTCCTTCAGTTTCTCCAGCTACTTCTGCAAAAGCCTGATGAGGGGAATGACCTGACTCAAGCTGGCAGTGTCTGAACTGACTTCACATGTGGCAAGTTCGAAGGGCTGGAGAACCTTGCACAACACGGAAATCATTCTCCACTGCACTTGAGTCAGGTGCATAACCCCTGTTTTGCCTATGTCATAGGTGGATGTATAGGCTTGAATGGCCTTTTACTGCTCCTCCATCCTCTGAAGCATATAGAGGGTTGACTTCCAACGCATCACAACCTCTTGCTTCAGGTGATGGTGGGGCAGGTTCAAGAGTGTTTGCTGGCGCTCCAGTCTTAGGCACGCAGTCACTGAATAGCGAAAGTGGCCCGAAATTTTTTGGCCCACCCAAAGTGTCTCCTGCACATCCCTGTCATTTAAAAAAAAATTCTGCACCACCAAATTTATTGTGTGAGCAGAACATGGGACATGCTGGAATTTGCCCAGATGTAATGCCCGCACAATATTGGTGGCATTATCAGATATCACAAATCCCCAGGAGAGTCTAAGTGGGGTAATCCATTGGGCGATGATTTCCCTCAGTTTCTCTAAGAGGTTGTCAGTGGTGTGCCTCTTACTGAAACTGGTGATACACAGTGTAGCCTGCCTTGGAACACGCTGGTGTTTCTGAGATGCTGCTACTGGTGACACTGCTGTTGTTGCTGCGTAAGGTGATACATCTACCCAGTGGGCTGTCACAATCATATAGTTTAAGGTCTGTCCTATTCCACTTGTCCACATGTCCATGGTTAAGTGGACATTGGGTACAACCGCATTTTTTAGGACACTGAGGACACTTTTTCTAACGTCTCTGTACATTCTTGGTATCTCCTGCCTAGTGAAGTGGAAGCTAGATGGGATTTGATACCGGAGACACACTACCTCCATAAATTGTCTAAAACCCACTGCAATAATGGTGGATATGGGATGCACATCTAACACCAACATAGCTGTCAAGGACTCAGTTATCCGCTTTGCAACAGGATGGCTGCTGTCATACTTCATCCTCCTCGCTAAGGACTGTTGGAGGGTCAAATGCTTAGTTAAAGAAGTAGTGGTGTTCCATTTTCCTCTCTGGGATGATGAACGACTCCCAGCAGCAACAGCAGCAGTGGCAGCAGTAGGCGTAGCAATGCAGAATCCTCCGGAGAAATCCCAGATAGGAAAGGAGTCAGTATATGCCAGTGACATGGCCTGCAGGACTACTTCCGATCCTGATTGAGGAGGAAATTGATGAGGAGGGAGTTGATGGTGTGGTTTGCAAGTGATCGGATACAACAGGACAAAGGGATTTAGGTGTCCCTGGACTGCTTACGGTGTTAGCCACAGTTTTTGAATTTGGCAGTAACTTTTTATGAACACGCTGCAGGTGACATATAAGGGAGGATGTTCCTAAGAGGTTAACATCCTTACCACTACATATTACACCTTTACATATGCAGCATATGGCAAGACAGTTGATGTCCGAAATTGGATAGAAGAATTTCCAGACCAAAGAGGTGGAATGTTTGGTCTTCTGCCCAGGCATGACCGTGATGGGCTTTTTCATCCCACGGACAACAACTCTTTCCCTTGGTTCCTGATTTAAACAAATCACATCACCATCAGAATCCTCCTCATCAACTTCCTCCTCAGCACCAGCTACACCAATATCCTCATCCTGTTGAATATCAACAGTGACATCTTCAATTTGAATATCAGCTACTGGACTGTGGGTGCTCCTTCCAGCACTTGCAGAGGGCATGCAAATGATGGAAGGACCCACCTCTTCCCGTCCAGTGTTGGGAAGGTCAGGCATCGCAACTGCCGGCGCCACTACACTTGGATTCACCTTGGTGATTTGTGATATCTTCTTAGAACGCTCAGTTCTTTGCTGTGCTTTTGCCAGCTTAACTCTTTTAATTTTTTTCTGGGAGAAGGAGTGCTTCCATCATCATGTGAAGCTGAAGCACTAGTCATGAACATAAGGAAGGACCTTAGCCATTCCTTGCCACTCCGTGTCGTAAATTTCATATTGGCAAGTTTACATTTCTCCTCAGATGATTTAAATTTATTTTTTATGGTCATTTTACTGAACTTTAGCTTTTTGGATTTTACATGCCCTCTGCTATGACATTGGGCATCGGCCTTAGCAGACGATGTTGATGGCATTTGATCGTCTATGTCATGACTAGTGGCAGCAGCTTCAGCACTTGGAGGAAGTGGTTCTTGATCTTCCCCTATTTTATCCTCCTTTATTTTTATGGAGTGAATAACCCCAGCGTACCCCTGCACAACACACAGGACAGTACCTGTACAAAATTGAAGAAGGGCAGCGACCTACACCACAACACACAGGACAGCCCCTGTACAAAATTGAGGAAAGTCAGCGGCCTGCACCACAACACACAAGACAGCATCTGTAAAAATTATTTGTATTTTATATTTTTGGGCAGCGTAGCCCTGCACCATACAGAACAGCACTTGTAAAAATTATTTGTATTTTGGCAGCATAGCCCTACACCACACAGGGCAGCACCTGTAAAAAATATTTGTATTTTTGGGCAGCAGCCCCTTGATAGGAGCACAGCACCCCTGCACACCTACCTACACTGATGACAGGTGTGGCTGGCTAACACGGCACACACACAGAAAATACATTTTTTTTAACACTGGTGGTGGTTGGTGAAGAGAGCACCCCTGAAGGACGAGCACCCCCTGAACACAGCACTACAGCCAGCCATCCAGCCCCTATGGACAGGACAACAGCCAGCCCCTATATGGACAACAGTAGCCAGCCAGCATCAGCAACAGCTCCCAGCTCCCTCCCTCTTCACAGTAGCCAGCCAACACAGTATTGTAATGTATATAACTATATAAGTAGTGTACTACTAAGCTTATTATTTTTATTTATTATCATAACAGTACAGTAGCCAACAGCTGTCAGCTCCCTCCCTCTGCCAGCCCCTATGGACAGGACAACAACCAGCCCCTATATGGACAACAGTAGCCAGCCAGCCCCTATGTATGGACAACAGTAGCCAGCCTCTTCACAAAAGCCAGCCAGCCCAGTATGTAATGTATCACACAACACTAGCCAAAAGCTCCCAGCTCCATCCCTCTGTACACATGCTCCACAGCCGAAATGAAAAATGGCAATGATCGCGGGACCTTTTATAGAATCCAATATACAGTTAGGTGCATAAATATTGGGACATTGACAGAATTTTCATATTTTGGCCTCTATTCACCACCACAATGGCTATGAAATGAAACAAACAATATGAGCTTTAACTGCAGACTTTCAGATTTAATTTGAGGGTAATTACATCCAAATCAGGTGAACAGTGTAGGAATTACAATGGTTTCTATATGTGCCTCCCACTTTTTAAGGGACCAAAAGTAATGGGACTATCAACTCAAAAGCTATTTCATGGACAGGTGTGGGCTATTCCCTCATTATTTCATTATCAATTAAGCAGGTAAAAGGTCTGGAGTTGATGCTAGGTGTGACATTTGCATTTGGAATCAGTTGCTGTCGACTCTCAATATGAGATCCAAAGAGCTGTCACTATCAGTGAAGCAAGCCATCCTTAGGCTGAAAAATCAAAACAAACCCATCAGAGAGATAGCAAAAACATTAGGTGTGGCCAAATCAACTGTTTGGAACATTCTTAAAAAGAAAGAATGCACCGGAGAGCTCAGCAACACCAAAAGACCTGGAAGACCACGGAAAACAACTGTGGTGGATGACAGAATTATTTCCCTGGTGAAGAAAAACCCGTTCACAACAGTTGGCCAAATCAAGAACACTCTCCAGGAGGTAGGTGTATATGTGTCAAAGTCAACAATCAAGAGAAGACTTCACAAGAGTGAATATAGAGGGTTCATCACAAGATGTAAACCATTGGCGAGCCACAAAACCAGGAAGACCAGATTAGAGTTTGCCAAACAACATCTAAAAAAGCCATTACAGTTCTGGAACAGCATCCTATGGACACATGAGACAAAGATCAACTTGTACCAGAGTGATGGGAAGAGAAGAGTATGGAGAAGGAAAGGAACTGCTCATGATCCAAAACATACCACCTCATCAGTGAAGCGTGGTGGTAGTGTCATGGCGTGGGCATGTATGGCTGCCAATGGAACTGGTTCCCTTGTATTTATTGATGATGTGACTGCTGACAAAAGCAGCAGAATGAATTCTGAAGTGTTTCGGGCAATATTATATGCTCATATTCAGTCAAATGCTTCAGAACTCATTGGACGGCGCTTCACAGTGCAGGTGGACAATGACCCGAAGCATACTGCAAAAGCAACCAAAGAGTTTTTTAAGGCTAAAAAGTGGAATGTTATGCAATGGCCAAGTCAATCCCCTGACCTGAATCCGATTGAGCATGCATTTCACTTGATGAAGACAAAACTGAAGGGAAAATATCTCAAGAACAAGCAGGAGCTGAAGACATTTGCAGTAGAGGCCTGGCAGAGCATCACCAGGGATGAAACCCAGCGTCTGGTGATGTCTATGCATTCCAGACTTCAGGCTGTAATTGCCTGCAAAGGATTTGCAACAAAGTATTAAAAAGTGAAAGTTAGATTTAGGATTGTTTAGTTTACCCATTAATTTTGGCCCCTTAAAAAGTGGGAGGCACATATAGAAACTAGGGGTGTGCACCGCCCACTTTTCGTGTTTTGTGTTTTGGTTTTGGATCTGGATCTTTCTTCGTGTTTTGGATCTGGATTGGTTTTGCCAAAACCACCCTTCCGTGTTTTGGGTTCTGGGTTTTGTGTTTTGGATCTGTATTTTTTTGAAAAAAAGCATAAAAACAGCTAAAATCACAAAATTTGTAGGTTTTTCTGCTCCTATGCTATTATTAACCTCAATAACCTTAATTTCCACTCATTTCCAGTCTATTCTGAACACCTCACAATAGTGTTTTTATGTCCAAAAGGTTGCACCAAGGTAGCTGGATGACTATGCTAAGCGACACGAGTGGGCGGCACAAACAAGTGACCCATCTAGGCGTGATACTGCAGTGGCAGACAGGATGGCAGTTTGAAAAACTAGGCCCCAAACTGTACATAATGCAAAGAAAAAAAAGAGGTGCAAGATGGAATTGTCCTTGGGCCCTCCCACCCACCCTTATGTTGTATAAACAGGACATGCACACTTTAACAAACCAATCATTTCAGCGCCAGGGTCTGCCACACGACTGTGGCTGAAATGATTGGTTCGTTTGGGCCCCCACAAAACAAGCTGGCAATTAATCTGTCCCTGCACAAACTGGCTCTACGGAGGCAAGATGTCATCCTCATCCTCCTCATCCACCGATTCCTCACCCTCTTCAGTGTGTACATCCTCATCCTCACAAAGTATTAATGACCTGACTCAAGCTGGCAGTGTCTGAACTGACTTCACGTGTGGCAAGTTCGAAGGGCTGGAGAACCTTGCACAACACGGAAATCATTCTCCACTGCGCTTGAGTCAGGTGCATACCCCCTCCTTTGCCTATGTCATAGGTGGATGTATAGGCTTGAATGGCCTTTTGCTGCTCCTCCATCCTCTGAAGCATATAGAGGGTTGAGTTCCACCGCGTCACAACCTCTTGCTTCAGGTGATGGCGGGGCAGGTTCAAGAGTGTTTGCTGGCACTCCAGTCTTCGGCACGCAGTCGCTGAATGGCGAAAGTGGGCAGAAATTTTTCGGGCCACCCAAAGCGTCTCCTGCACGCCCCTGTCGCTTTTCAGAAAATTCTGCACCACCAAGTTTATTGTGTGAGCAAAACATGGGACGTGCTGGAATTTGCCCAGATGTAATGCCCGCACAATATTGGTGGCGTTGTCAGATATCACAAATCCCCAGGAGAGTCTAAGTGGGGTAAGCCACTGGGCGATGATTTCCCTCAGTTTCTCTAAGAGGTTGTCGGCGGTGTGCCTCTTACTGAAACCGGTGATACACAGCATAGCCTGCCTTGGAACGAGCTGGCGTTTCTTAGATGCTGCGACTGGTGACGCTGCTGCTGTTGCTGCGTAAGGTAATACATCTACCCAGTGGGCTGTCACAGTCATATACTCCTTAGTCTGCCCTGTTCCACTTGTCCACATGTCCGTGGTTAAGTGGACATTGGGTACAACGGCATTTTTCAGGACACTGAGGACACTTTTTCTGACGTTTCTGTACAGTCTCGGTATCGCCTGCCTAGTGAAGTGGAATCTAGACGGGATTTGGAACCGGGGACACACTACCTCCATCAATTGTCTAAATCCCACTGCACTAATGGAGGATACCGGACGCACGTCTAACACCAACATAGCAGTCAAGGCCTCAGTTATACGTTTTGCTTCAGGATGACTGCTGTCGTACTTCATCCTCCTCGCTAAGGACTGTTGGAGGGTCAATTGTTTAGTAAAAGTAGTGGTGTTCCTACTTCCTCTCTGGGATGATGAACGACTCCAGCAGCAACAGCAGCAGCAGCAGCAGGAGGCGTAGCAATGCAGGATCCTCCGGAGGAATCCGGGATAGGAGAGTCAGTCATGCCAGTGACATGGCCTGCAGGACTACTTCCGATCCTGACTAAGGATGAAATTGACGAGGAGGGAGTTGACGGTGTGGTTTGCAGGCGCTTGGATACAACAGGACAACGGGATTTAGGTGTCCCTGGACTGCTTACGGTCTTAGCCAAAGTTTCTGAACTTGACAGTAACTTATTATGAACGCGCTGCAGGTGCCGTATAAGGGAGGATGTTCCTAGGTGGTTAACGTCCCTACCCCTACTTATTCCACCTTTACATAAGGTACATATGGCAAGACAGTTGTTGTCCGGATTTGGATAGAAATATTGCCAGACCAAAGAGGTGGAATGTTTGGTCTTCTGCCCAGGCATGACCGTGATGGGCTTTTTCATCCCACGGACAACAACTGTCTCCCCCGGAGCCTGATTTAAACAAACCACATCACCATCAGAATCCTCCTCGCCAACTTCCTCCTCAGCGCCAGTTACACCAGTATCCTCATCCTGTTGTACTTCAACAGTGACATCTTCAATTTGCATATCAGGAAGTGGACTGTGGGTGCTCCTTTCAGCACTTGTGCAAATGGTGGAAAGAGCCACCTCTTCCCGTCCAGTGCTGGGAAGGTCAGGCATCGCAACCACCACCACACTTGGACTCTCCTTGGGGATTTGTGATATCTTCTCAGAAAGCACAGTTCTTCGCTGTGCTTTTGCCAGCTTAACTCTTTAGATTTTTTTAGTGGGAGGAGGGCTTCCATCATCATGTGAAGCTGAACCACTAGTCATGAACATACTAGGGATTGACCTTAGCCGTTCCTTGCCACTCCGTGTCGTAAATGGCATATTGGCAAGTTTACGTTTCTCTTCAGCTGATTTAAATGTTTTTTTCAAGGTCATTTTCCTGAACTTTGTCATTTGGGATTGTATGTGCCCTCTATTATGACATTGGGCATCGGCCTTGGCAGACGACGTTGATGGCATTTTATCATCTATGTCATGACTAGTGGCAGCAGCTTCAGCACTAGGAGGAAGTGGTTCTTGATCTTTCTCTATTTTATTTTTATCGGAGAAAGTTTGGTCCTCCATTTATGTTATATCGATTTGATATATACGTGCGGCTAAACACAGAAAATATTTTTTTATTTTTGCTGGAGAGTAGTGCACTTTGTGGGTTACACCAGCCTTTAAGAAATGAGCCAGCCGGCTCTTTACATATGGGACACAGGCGCACGCTTGGCTCTGCTCCTTTGTTGATGCACATGCGGCTACTGCGCACACAATTCACAAACACAGAAAATAATTTTTTTTTTGGTTTGGACTGGAGTGTACTTTGGGGATTACAGCACCCTTTAACGGTCAAGCCAGCCGGCCCTTTACTTATGACACAGGCGCACGCTTGGCACTACTTTGTTGATGCACGTGCGGCTACTGCGCACACAATTCACAAACACAGAAAACTATTTTTTTTTTGGTTTGGACTGGAGTGTACTTTGGGGGTTACAGCACCCTTTAACGGTCAAGCCAGCCGGCCTTTTACTTATGACACAGGCGCACGCTTGGCACTACTTTGTTGATGCAGGTGCGGCTACTGCGCACACAATTCACAAACACAGAAAATAATTTTTTTTTTGGTTTGGACTGGAGTGTACTTTGGGGGTTACAGCACCCTTTAACGGTCAAGCCAGCCGGCCCTTTACTTATGACACAGGCGCACGCTTGGCACTACTTTGTTGATGCACATGCGGCAACTGCGCACACAATTCACAAACACAGAAAATATATTATTTTTTTAGCACTTGGGGGGAGCACCCCTGATGGACAGAGCACCCCCTGGACAACACTACAGCACCCCTTTAGGACTGGGACACTGCACAGGACTTTGGAGTGGACACAGCCCCTATGGAGAACTGACTGCACAACACAGTCCAGCCAGCCCCTATGGACTTTGAAGTAGTGGACACAGCCCCTATTAACAACAGCAGCACAGCACAACACAGCCAGCCCCTATGGACTTTGAAGTAGTGGACAACAGCAGCACTACACTACACTACACTACACTACACAGCCCAGCCAGCCCTAACTCCCACCCTCCCTCTTCACTGTCCACAGCCAAGTGAGAAAATGGTGCCGACGTGGGTACCTTATATAGGATCCAAAACCTGCGAGACTCGGAAGGCGGGATGATGACATTTTGCCTCGATTTCAGATCCGAGTCAGGCGGGAAAAGTCGAGCCTGACTCGGATCGGACTCGGATCGGGGGGGCTCGGGGGGTTCGGATTTCAGAAATCCAAACCCGCTCACCCCTAATACAAACCGTTGTAATTCCTACACCATTCACCTGATTTGGATGTAATTACCCTCAAATTAAATCTGAAAGTCTGCAGTTAAAGCCCATCTTGTTTGTTTCATTTCAAAGTCATTGTGGTGGTGAATAGAGGCCAAAATATGAAAATTCTGTCAATGTCATACTATTTATGCACCTGACTGTATATATTAGTCTGAATCCTGTCTTGGAATGGATTACAGATTGGAGTATCCCAGACTTATTCTGAATGGGAAGATACTGACGTTCATAGGGCTCAGTTGGTCTCATGCTAGAACATTGTAATAAAGGAGGAAAATCATCCGATTACATGCAAAGTTCTCTTACAGTAGTGTAATTACACCTCTGTGATGAGTGTTTGCACTTCCCATGTGTCAGCACTGTAGTGAATGAGCGCTTTGGATACTAGGGGTAAACTCACTAAGATGGGAGTTTTATTTAAGAAGTGATGTTTCCCATAACAACCAATCAGATTCCAGGTACTATGGTTGGTCATTTGGCATTTTGTATGTATTATACTACATATAACCACTGATAAATATTAATGGTGGGAGGTTAAGGGTGTAGATGAGTGATTAGCAATGCCATTGCCAGTCTAATTTTGAAAGATAAAAATAAAAATCACGTCTATTTACTGTGCAGAATGTTCCATAATTGAACTTTTTATTATTTAGTCATCAATTCTGGTAGACGGAATGTTGCCCAGACCACCTTATGCAGCCATTCCGGGTGCCGACACAGGGCACATACTACCTTATTCAGCTATTCTAGGTGCTGGAACGGGGTATAGCCCACCATAGATAGCCTTCCGGGTGGCGGACTGGGTTGCCGACCACCATAGATAGCCATTCAAGGTGCCGGAATGGGGCGCAAACCATACTAGATGGCCATTCCAGGTGCCGCAAATGGGGCGCAAACCACCTAAGATAGCCATTCCGGGTGCCGGAATGGGGTGCAGGTGAGCTTAGATAGCCAATCCGGGTGCCGGAATGGGGTGCAGACCATCTAGGATAGCCATTCCGGATGCCAGAATGGGGTGAAGACCACTTAAGATAGCTGTTCTGGGTGCCGGAATGGGGTGCAGGTCATCTTAGATAGCCGTTCTGGGTGCCGGAATGGGGCACAAGCCACCTAAGATAGCTGTTCTGGGTGCCGGAATGGGGTGCAGGTCACCATAGATAGCCGTTCTGGGTGCCGGAATGGTGCACAACCCACCTAAGATAGCTGTTCTGGGTGCCGGAACAGAGCTCAGACTACCATTGCCAGCCATTCCGGGTGCCAGAACAGGGTGCAGGTCACCTTAGATAGCCGTTACGGGTGCCAGAATGGTGCACAAGCCACCTAAGATAGCTGTTCTGGGTGCCGGAACATAGTGCAGACTACCATTGCCAGTCATTCTCGGTGCCAGAATAAGGTGCAGACCACCTAAGATAGCCTTTCAGGGTGCCAGAATGGGGTGAAGTCAGCTTAGATAGCCAGAACGGGTGCTAGAACTAGGGCGCAAGCCACCTTAGATAGCCAGAACATGCTGCAGACCACCTAAGATAGCCGTTCTAGGTGCCGGAATGTGGTGCAGACCACCAATAAGAGCATTTCAGGGTGTCAGAATGGGGTGAGGTCAGCTTAAATAGCCAGAACGGTTGCTGGAACTAGGGCACAAGCCACATTAGATAGCCAGAAAGGGTTGCAGACCACATAAGATAGCCGTTCTGGGTGCCGGAAGGGGGCGCAGACTACCTTAGATAACTGTTTTGGGTGCTTGAACGGGGTTCAGGTCACTTTAGGTAGTCGTTCAGGGTAACGGAATGGGATGCAGACCACCTAAGATAGCCGTTCCGGGTGCCGGAATAGGGTGCAGACCACATAAGATAGCCTTTCAGGGTGCCGGAATGGGGTGAGGTCAGCTTAGATAGCTAGAACGGGTGCTGGAACTATGGCGCAAGCCACCTTAGATAGCCAGAATGGGCTGCAGACCACCTAAGATAGCCATTCTGGGTGCCGGAAGGGGGTGCAGACTACCTGAGATAACTGTTTTGGGTGCCTGAACGGGGTGCCGGAATGGGCCATTCCGGATGCCAACACAGGACACATACTACCTTATTCAGCTACTCTGGGTGCTGGAACGGGGCATAGACCACCATAGATAGCCTTCCGGGTGGCGGTCTAGGGTGCCCACCACCTCAGATAGCCATTCAAGGTGCCGGAATAGGGCACAAACCACACTAGATAACCATTCCAGGTGCCGCAATGGGGCGCAAACCACCTAAGATAGTTGTTCCGGGTGCGGGAATGGGACATAGACCACCTAAGATCGCTGTATTGGGTGCTAGAATGGGGTGCAGGTCACCCAGGGCTGGATTTAGGGGGGGCGACAGGGGCGGTCGTCCTTGGGCCCCCACACACGGAGGGGCCCCCACTAGCAGCGATGTAGCCAGTGGCTTGCACCAGGGTCCGCTGTCTGCACCGCCGCTAGTGTAGTGTAGACTGCAGTGAGTGTGGTCCACACTACACAGTGACAAACACACAGCAGCTGCCGGCAGCTGTGCGTTAGAGCAGCCGATGAGAGTCAGACAGATTCTCATTGGCTGCTGCATCAACGGAGGGATCCGGCTGGAGCTCACGCATGAGCTCTGCCTTCCGGCTCCCCCCGCAGCTGGTGATGATGGGAGAGATGTCATGATGCTGATGTCTCTCCCATAGTGCAGGAGAAGAGCCGGGTCTCGGAGCGGACATTGGTGGTCGCGTCAGGTGTGGGGGATTCAGGTAAGTTGTGATTTTTTATTTTGTGTGGGTAAGGGGCACTGCATGGAGGGACTGCTACAATGGTCACTGTATAGGGGGGCCTCTTCATGGGGGCACTAGGGGGGCGCTACTAGGGTCAATGCATAGGGGGGACTACTACTGGGGGCACTGCATGGGGGGACCATTACTGGGGGCACTGCATAAAGCGCACCGCTACTGGGGACATTGCATAAGGGGCACTACTACAGTCGGCATTGGGAGAGGGGCCTTACTACTGGGGACATAGGAAAAAATGTTTTCCTAGTGTGACAAGAAACGGTGGTATATAGGGGCCCCCACAAGTTTGTTGCCCAGGGGCCCCCACAGACCTTAATCCGGCCCTGAGGTCACCTTAGATAGCCATTCCGGGTGCCGGAATGGGGCGCAGGTCACCAAAGATAGCCATTCTGGGTGCCGAAACGGGACATAGACCACCTAAGATAGCTGTTCTGGGTGCCGAAACTGAGCACAGACTACCATTGCCAGCCATACCGGGTGCCGGAACGGGGCACAGGCCACCTTAGATAGCCGGAACAGGCAGCAGGCCTTACGGGTGGCGGATTGGGGTGCTGACCACCGTAGATCGCCATTCAAGGTGCCGCAAAGGGGCGAAACCACCTAAGATAACCATTATGGGTGCTGGAACGGGACATAGACCACCTAAGATAGCTGTTCTGGGTGCCGGAACAGAGCACAGACTACCATTGCCAGCCATTCCAGGTGCCGGAATGGGGCGCAAGGCACCTATGATAGCCGTTCCAGGTGCCAGAATGGGCTGCAGACACCTAAAATAGCCATTCTGGGTGCTGGAATGGTCTGCAAGCCACCTACGATAGCCGTTCCGGGTGCAGGAATGGGGTGCAGACCACCTAAGATAGCCTTTCCAGGTGCCGGAATGGGGTGCAGGTCAGCTTAGATAGCCAGAATGGGCTGCAGACCACCTAAGATAACCATTCTGGGTGCCAGATTGGGGAGCAGACTACCTGAGATAATTGTTTTGGGTGCCTGAACCGGATGCAGGTCACCTTAGATAGCCATTCTGGGTGCCAGAATGGGGCGCAAGCCACCTAAGATAGTCGTTACGGGTGCTGGAATGGGACATAGACCACCTAAGATAGTTGTTCTGGGTGCCGAAACAGAGCACAGACTACCATAGCCAGCCATTCTGGGAGCTGGAACAGGGCACATGTAACCTTAGCCAGCCGTTCAGGGTGCCGACACAGGGCGCAGACCTTCCTAGATTGCCAGAACACTTTATTCAGTCATTCAGGGTGCCTGAACATTGTGCTGACCACTTTAGCCAGCCATCCCGAGTGCCGGAACAGAGCACAGACTACCATAGCTAGCCATTCCAGGTGCCGTAATGGGACACAGACCATCTTACACTGTGTTCAGCGTGCCCGAACATGGTACTGACCACTTTAGCTAGTCATCCAGGGTGCCAGAACGGGGAGCAGACCAACTTAGATAGCTATTCCAGGTGCAAGAACAGGGTGCAGACAACCTTAGTTAGCCATTCCAGGTGCAGACCACCTTATTTAGCTGTTCAAGGGATGGGAACAGTACTTTTAATGCGTTAACCAGCTGTTACGGAATGGGGCGTTGACCACCCTACCAGCCGTTCCAGGTGCTGGAATTGAACACTGACCACCTTAACCAGTATTTTAGGAAAATTTGAAAAAGCAGGTGGATCAGTGAGAGAGGAAAATAAGTCAGACAGCAGAGGTAAAAAGACACTCAAGGGGAAAACAGTTGGAGATATGTAGGCAGTGGGTGAGTACATTGTACAGTAATCAAGGAGAGAGATGATGAGGGCAAGGATAAGGGTTTTAGTGGCTTTCAGAGTGAAGGTGCATGATCCTGGAAATATTGCAGAGAAAGAAATGACATGATCGTGGGAGAGGGATTGACTGCATGGAGAGAAGGAGAAGATGGTGGAAGCAAGTATGACACCTATACATCTGACTTGGGGAACAGAGGAAAGAGAGATATTGTTAATGGAGAGGGAAGGGGGGAGGGATACAATAACAAGTTTTAAAGGGTATGATTATAAGAAGTGGTGTGACATCCAAGAGGAATGAATGGCACAGGAGAGGATAGGAGGGAAGCGGTTAGGGGAAGAGAGCTACATTTTGGTGTCACTGGCATATAGATGAAATTGCATGCTAAAGGAACTGATGCCCACCATGGGAAGAGGTGTCACAGAATACAACAGAATAGAGGATTTAATGGAGGAGGGGGTGGACAACTGTTTAGAGCCCCCATTAGGTCAAGTAGGATCACTAGAGAAAAGTGACCCTTGGATCTAGTAGATAGGCTTTTAATACTCACTTTGTTTAGTGTGGATTTGGTAGAATAGAGAGATCTAAAACCAGTTTGGACAGGGTCATGTGAGCGTGGGTGTAGCGGAATTAGGGGAGTCTGTTGTAAACAACCTGCAAAGTTGGTCTAGGGATGAAGAGGTCTAGGGATGAAGAGAGATGGTAAGGTAGTTGGAGAGGGAATAAGTTAGGGGTTGGTTTATTAAGAATGAGGGAGACCACAGTACATTAGAAGAAAGATGGGAAGGTGCCTGAGGAGAGGGATAGGTTGAGTAGTTAAGCATGTGGGAGCAGGAGTCAAGTAGAGGCACTAGTGGAGGTGGAAAAGTTGAGGGGGCAGGTGGAGGATAGAGAAGGTTATGTATTTCAACACCTGACAGGGGGGAACCAGACAACATTGGCAGCTGGGTGTGTATGTATGTGTGTGTTGAGGGTGGTGGGGGTGTGAAAGAAGGAGTCTACAAGGAGGAGAAGTCAGATATAATAGATTTGGGAGGTAATGTGGGTGTAATAATTAAGTGCGGAGAGGGATAAGGGCAGGAGTAGACAGGAAAGGGAGAGATGGGAGTTACAGGTGGTGAATAGATGCCATGGGTTGGATTATTGAGAGATGAGAATTTTAAACGAAGACTGATGGGCACATTAATGTGCAGAGCAATAGGAGGAGAACATGAATATAAAGTGGAGGGAGTCAGCACGAGAATGCAATTTCCTTCACAGGAGCTCAGCAGTAAGTGAGTATGTTTAGAGAAATAAGATCAGAGTGAGTGACCCTCACTCACAGGAGAGGATCATCATGCGTTAATAGTGACAGCCGTTGCTGTAGAGTGAAGGGCAGAGGAAAGGGCTTGGCCATAGCAGGAGGACTGCTTGGTCTGACAGAAGAGTGGAGATTGTGGAGAGAAGAGAGACTAATGCTTGGCACACATTAGACGATCATGGCCGACGGAATAAACAATGTAAGGATACATTGGTTGCCTGTACACACAAACAATATGTTATCTTTCAGTTGCTGTATCCAGGAGCATGTCGTCAGCTGCCGGATCATTGCATCTGTTATGCAGAACAGCAGATGTGACGATGTTGCTGACAAACCACGGTAGCGCAATCGCAGGTACACATTAGACAATGTGCCCAATATATTGTTCCGATCCACGTCAAAACGTTATATCGGAAGATATATCGTCTAATATGTAACCAGATTAAGGATAAAATCAAATTATAGTGACAGAGATTACTGCTAATGAGATTAGGCTTAGAGGAGGTGTGGGGGGCATAGGTAGGGAAGAGAAATGCCGAAGAAGAGGAGATGGTGGTCAGAGGGCCTGATTCTCTACGAATCGCTTTTGCAATTGCGGATGCGATCGTGCACTCAGAACTGTTGGCGAAAATATGCTAATGTTTGCAATAGCAAAGCCATCGCACGCCCAGCATAGAGGCAGCCACTACTGCTATCTCGCATCCGTAATACCATGCAGTCCTGCATATACATCAGGAACATAACGTAACATTGGAGCATCACGCACAATTAGAGCAGGTCTGACCTTACTCAGAAATTGCTAACCTCATCATACGCAGTGAGTACACAAGCTGTGTATGCTGTCGCAGTGGCTAATTTATGCATGCCCATGTAACGGCGGTCAAACAGACAGACACGCCTGCATTTCTACAACCACACTCCCATCACCACCCCCAAACGCTGACTATCTCACTCACTCTGCGATGGATTTCCGTAGTCTGCATGATCGCAATGCTGCTGTTGGACACACGCGCTGCGGTGCATATGCAGTACTCAACAATCGTCTGTCTGCGTACGCTGTTGCAGTTGCAATGCGTGCTGAATCAGGCCCAGAGTGAGGGAGACGATGTTGTAGATAGCACAAAGGTGAGTGAAAACCAAGTAGAGGGATTGGTCATTGCTATGGGAGGGGGTAGCAGTCTTTTGAGAGAGGCCAAATGATGAAGGGAGGGTGAGAAGTTTGGAGGTAGTAGGATTGGCGGGATCATCAATTGGAATATTAAAGTCACCTATTATGAGGGAGGAGAGATCATAAGAGAAAAAGTGGGGATCCAGGTAGAGAACTGGGAGATTGGAGATGGAAACAGGGGTATGACAGATGATGGCTACACAGAGATGGGCAAAATGGAAGAGGCGGATGGTGTACATAACCATAGGTACTGTACTTTGTACAAATAAGGGCCTGATTCAGAGATGTATGCTTACCCGATAGTTAGTGCTCATCTCCTATGGTAAGTGTTCTGTGCATGCGTAGGACCCATTCTGTGTAGGTGCAGAAGGGCTCCTGTGATACCACACGGAGTTCCCCCAAGCCTCTACCTGATTGACAGGAAGCATTTTGGTGGCTGTGCAGGGGTGAGAACAGCCTGTGTTTCTGGAAATGGGGGAGTATCTGGCAGTGCTGAGGCCAGTGTCTGTGTCCATAGACACAGACTCCTGGCCTTGTAAGAGGTGGGTCCTGGTGGCTGATGTGTGTGCCTGCTGCCGTAAAGGTGTGGCGTGACACTTACCTCCCAGCTTCCAGTCTCTCACCTTCAGGCCGCCGAGGACTCTCTTGTCGATGGTCCTGGAACACAGGTTGGACGCGGACAGTAATGGTTGGGGTTCCCAATCCTGGCCCTGGAAGAAAATAACGTGCTGAGGTGGGGTGACCTCCACTGGGATCAGTGGATGGTCATCATTGGCACTTTAGGCCTCAGACTGGCTACACCTACGTGCCATGCACAAGGGTGCATCTCGAACAAAAATGCCCAAAAGGGAAGGGGGACAGGGATGACACACAATACAAACAGCACACAAAACACAGTTTACGCTCACCGAATATACTCTTGTCTCCTTGCTGGACGAGTGGTCCTGATCTCTGCATTTGCAAGCGAACACAATAGCAAGAGCCCGACCCAGAACCCCATGCAACAACCAATGCCTTACCACAGTCTACCTTTAAGGGGCGCCTGACTGCGGGAGATAGTGACTTTTTAATAGCCTACCTTCAATGGGGTCCTGACTGCGGGGGAGAACGTCACGGTTCCAGAACAGTCTTCCTTTAATGGGGGCCTGACCGCCTGACCAATTTCCACAATCCCTTTAGGGCCTTCTGCCTTCAGTACCAGCGGCCTAGCGCCTGCTTTTACCACTGCCTTCGGCTTAGCCACCACAATAACAACCCCTGCGGTCTAACCCCCACAATACCAGTGCCTGCGACCTAGCCTGACTTACCAATGTCCACGGCCTAGCACCGGACTACCTTTGTCCACAGCCTAGCGCCGAACCCTGATGGTCTTGGCTGAGCTGAGCCGGGCCCAGTCACAGCTTCCGCTTGTTCTTCACCGGAGACCTTCCCCCACCAGTGGGTTTCCTGTAAACTACGCAGGGGCCGGCGCTAGCTCTCTTGTGTGTCCCACTGCTGTCCCAGTGCTTCCGAAGTCTTCTGCGACCCCACTCCCAGTGTGCGTCAGTCCGCTGCTTTTCATCCGGTGGGCGGCGGCCTGTGCAAGCTCTTTTGTAATGGCCACCTCCCCCCGGTGTCTTTGTCGTGCTTTAGTCTTCTGGAGCTCTTCACCGCTCCTCTCTGGCCGACCGACTTCCCTTCGCTCCCTCATGCCAGCTAATTCAAGCCGACGCCAGGGGGCGGGATGATGACGCAGAGAGCTGTGATTAGCTCGCCGCGGCCATCCCCTGCCAAGTTCAAATGGGCGCGTGTTGATTGGCGGAGTCTGCATCCTGGTAGATTCAGACTTCCCGCCATCACGCACTGCGCCGGGTGGGGGGACAGGATCACGACCGATCCTGGCCCACTGCCCTGCCTGTTGTGGAACATACTGGTGCTCCCAGTAGTGCTCCCCCCCTGTAATGGTGCCCCCAGTAGTGCTCCCCCACTGTAATGGTGCCCCCAGTAGTGGTCCCCCCTGTAATGGTTCCCCCAGTAGTGACCCACCCCCTGTAAAGGTGCCCCCTGTAATGGTGCCCCCCCCCGATGTGCAGACACATAACACAAGTAAAAAAAAAATACACTTACCTGAAGCCACGCTCCGGCTCTAGCCACTGCTCCCGGCGCCGCACGTCAGTCCTCCTGGGCTGGCGCGCTCTGCATTATGGGAGAGATGTCATCACGTCTCTCCCATTACCCACTGCAGGAGCCGGAAGGGAGCCGGCTATTGCAGTGGGAGCTCACCAGTCATTTAGAGTCTGCCTGACTCTCATTGGCTGCTGGTTAACACACACATCGCTGCCGCACTGGTGGGGTTGTGTGTGTTACTGCACAGCCTGAGACCACCTGCCTCCCACCCTCCTCCTGGCACTATTGGGTAAGTGCTCAGGGGGAGGGAAGGTCTCAGCTGTGCACCAAAGGACCGGCGCTGGTCGCAGAGAAGTCTAGCGCCGGTCCTTTGTAAATGTGTAGTGCTGACCGCACACACTGTGGTCAGCGCTACGCTGCCTAACTAGGGCAGGTCGGTACCGTGGCCGATGGCGCCCCATCACGCTACCGGTCCTACGGTGCCCAAGGCACACGCCCTGCTCGACCCACCTTAGTTACGCCACAGGGTGTCAATATCCTAACCCTGTCTGGATGCCTGTGTTGGGATTATGACCGCCAGGATCTCGGGCTCCAGCACTCTGTACCTAACCCCCTACAGACACCTCCTGCTGCATTAGCATTTTAGTTGGATGGAATTGCACAGATGCTTGTGTGCGGTTTCCATCCATCACTGAATCAGGCCCACAAGACGCAATTTGTTTCTGTTGTATTACAGAGGTTTTAGACATTTAAATGCTGTATAGCAAATGTAATTGTTATTACACATAAACAAAGTAGTGTAATATATGTGAGGCTGTATTTGTTTATTTAGGGCCTGATTCAGAAATGGACGGAATTGCAGAGCTGCACACAAGCAATACCGGCCATCTAACATGCTAATGCTGCAGGATGGGTCTGACGCCTCCTGTCAGCATCTGCGATCCCAGCTCTGCGAATGACATCACAGCATGGGATGTCGCACCTGTATAAGCTTCCGCCTATGCAGGCTGTCTGGCTTATTGCTGTGTGCGAGGCTGCATGCAGGGGTCAGTGTACTAGTGCAGTCACTGGCCTTGCTACTAGGCATCCTCACCTTTCACACCTGGAGGGTGTGGGTGCCTTGGGTCATAGGGGGCCCCGGACATCAGGGTGGGGTGGGAACCGGAGGGATCCCAGCCCCATCTGAAAGTGTGATGGGTACATGTTCTACAACAGGCAGGGCGGTGGGCCGGGTTCGGTTGCGATCTTGTCCCCCCACCCGGCGCAGTGGGCGTGGGGGTAGCGGTGGACTACCACTGCTGCTCCATGTACATGATGGCGGGAATTCTGAAGCTACCAGGATGCAGACTCCGCCAATCAACACACGCCCCTTTGAACTTGGGATGGCCGCAGTGAGCTAATCTTGCATCATCATCCCGCCCCCTGGCACCGGCTTGAATTAGCCGGCGTGTGGGAGCGAAGGAAAGTTGGTCGGCCAGAGAGGAGCGGTGAAGAGCTCCAGAAGACTGAAACACGACAAAGACACCGGAAGGCCCGGGGGCGGCGGCCAATACAAAAGAGCTTGCACAGGTCGCCAACCACCGGATGAAGAGCAGCGGACTGATGCACACCGGGAGTGGGGTCACAGAAGACTTCGGAAGCACTGGGACAGCAGTGGCCCACACAAGAGAGCTAGCACCTACCCCTGCTGCCCAGGTGAAGTTTACAGGAACCCGGTGGTGGGGGAAGGCACTCCGTCTCCGGTGTAGAACAAGCGGAGGCTGTGACTGGGCATGGCTCAGCTCAGCAAAAGACCCCAGGACTGGTAAGCCACTGTATACCTCCCTAGACCATCAGGGTTCGGTGCTAGGCTGTGGACAAAGGTAGTCCGGCTCTAGGCCATGGACATTTGTAAGTCAGGCTGGTCGCAGGCACTGGTATTGTTAGATCGCAGGGGTTGTTATTGTGCTGTCTAGGCTGAAGGCAGTGGTAAAAGCAGGCGCTAGGCCGCAGGTACTGAGGGCAGAAGGCCCTAAAGGCATTGTGGAAATTGGTCAGGCGGTCAGGCCCCCATTAAAGGAAGACTGTTCTGGAACCGTGACGTTCTCCACCGCAGTCAGGCCCCCATTGAAGGTAGGCTATTAAAAAGTCACTGTATCTCCCACAGTCAGGCGCCCCTTAAAGGTATACTGTGGTAAGGCATTGGTTGTTGCATGGGGTTCTGGGTTGGGCTCTTGCTATTGTGTTCGCTTGCAAATGCAGAGATCAGGACCACTCGTCCAGCAAGGAGACAAGAGTATATTCGGTGAGCATAAACTGTGTTTTGTGTGCTGTTTGTATTGTGTGTCATCCCTGTCCCCCTTCCCTTTCGGGCATTTTCGTTCGGGATGCACCCTTGTGCTTGGCACGTAGGTGTAGCCAGTCTGAGGCCTAAAGTGCCAATGATGACCATCCACTGATCCCAGTGGAGGTCACCCCACCTCAGCACGTTATTTTCTTCCAGGGCTAGGAGTGGGAACCCCAACCATTACTGTCCACATCCAACCTGTGTTCCAGGACCGTCGACAAGAGCGTCCTCGGCGGCCTGAAGGTGAGAGACTGGAAGCTGGGAGGTAAGTGTCATGCCACACCTGCACGGCAGCAGGCACACACATCAGCCCCCCGGACCCATCTCTTACAAGGCCAGGAGACTGTGTCTATGGACACAGACCCTGGCCTCAGCTCTGCCAGATACTCCCCCATTTCCATAAACACAGGCTGTCCCCACCCCTGCACAGCCACCAAAATGCTTCCTGTCAATCAGGTAGAGGCTTGGGGGAACTCCGTGTGGTATCACAGGAGCCCTTCTGCACCTACACAGAATGGGTCCTATGCATGCACAGAACACTTACCATAGGAGATGAGCATGTTATACCCCTGTTTCCATCTCCAATCTCCCAGTTCTCTACCTGGCTCCCCACTTTCTCTCTTATGATCTCTCCTCCCTCATGCTAGGTGACTTTAATATTCCAATTGATGATCCCGCCAATCCTACAACATCCTGTTCCTCACCCTTGGCCTGATTCAGCACAGATTGCAACTGCAACAGTGTACGTAGAAGGACGTTTGTTGAGTACTGCATATGCACCGCAGTGCGTGTGTGCAATGGCATCATTGCGATCACGCAGACTACGGAAAGCCATCGCAGAGTGAGTGACAGGTAGTCATCATTTGGGGGTGGTGATGGGAGTGTGGTTGCAGAAACGCAGGTATGTCTGATTGTTTGACCACCGTTACATGGGCATGCATAAATTAGCCACTGCGACAGCATACACAGCTTCTGTACTCACTGCGTGCCATGAGGTTAGCAATTTCTGAGTAAGGTCAGACTTGCTCTAATTGTGCGTGAGGCTCCGATGTTACTTAATGTTCCTGATGTATATGCAGTACTGCATGGTATTACGGATGTGAGATAGCAGTAGTGGGTGCCTCTAAGCTGGGCGTGCGATAGCTTTGCTATTGCAAACATTAGCATATTTTCACAACAGTTCTGAGTGCGCGATCGCAGCCGCAACTGCAATAGTGGCTCTGACCACCATCTCCTCTTCTTCAGCATTTCTCTTCCCTCCCTATGCCCCCCATACCTCCTCTAAGCCTAATCTCATTAGCAGTAATCTTGGTCACTCTAATTTGATTTTATCCTCAATCTGGTTACACATTAGACAATATATCTTCCGATATAATGTTTTGACGTGGATCGGAACAATATTTTGGGCACATTGTCTAATGTGTACCCACGATTGCGCTACCGTGGTTTGTCAGCGAGATCATCACATCTGCTGTTATGCATAGCAGATGCAATGATCCGGCAGCTGACGACATGCTCCTGGATGCAGCCACTGAAAGATATATATCGCACAACATATTGTTTTGTGTGTACAGTCAACCACTGTATCCTTACATTGTTTATTCCGTCGGCCATGATCCATGATCGTCTAATGTGTACCCAGCATTAGTCTCTCTTCTCTCCACAATCTCCACTCTTCTGTCAGAACAAGCTATCCTTCCGCTATGGCCAAGCCCTTTCCTCTGCCCTTCACTCTACAGCAACGGCTGTCACTATTAACGCATGATGATCTTCTGTGAGTGAGGGTCACTCACTCTGATCTTATTTCTCTAAACATACTCACTTACTGCTGAGCTCCTGTGAAGGAAATTGCACTCTCGTGCTGACTCCCTCCACTTTATATTCATGTTCTCCTCCTATAGCTCTGCACATTAATGTGCCAAGCAGTCTTAGTTTAAAACTCTCATCTCCTCTCAATAATATAACCCATGGCATATCTTCACCACATGTAACACCCATCTCTCCCTTTCCCGTTTACTCCTGCCCTTATCCCTCTCCACACTTAATTATTACACCCACTTTTCCTCCAAAATCTATTATATCTGACTTTTCCTCCTTGTAGACTCCTCCTTTCACCCCCCCCACCACCCTCAACACACAAATACATACACACACACCAGACTGCCAACGTTGTCTTCTTCCCCCCTGTCAGGTGCTAAAATCCATAACCCTCTCTATCCTCCACCTGCCCCCTCAACTTTTCCACCTCCACTAGTGCCTCTACCTGACTCCTGCTCCCACTTAACTATTCAACCTATCCCTCTCCTCAGGTACCTTCCCATCTTTCTTCTAATGTACTGTGGTCTCCCTCATTCTTAATAAACCAACCCCTAACTTATTCCCTCTCCAACTACCTTCCCATCTCTCTTCATCCCTAGACCTCCAAATTTGCAGGTTGTTTACAACAGATTCCCCTAATTCCGCTACACCCAAGCTCACATGACCCTGTCCAATCTGGTTTTAGACCTCTCTATTCTACCAATTTCCATCATAGGTACACTTTAACTGTGAGAGACAGAATCAGAACAAAAAATTCCGGAAATCACATTGTATGATTGTAAATAAATTTATTTGTAATATTCTTGCGGAAAATAAATATTTGGACACCTACCAACCATCAAGAATTCTGGCTTTTACAGACCTGTTACTTCTTCTTTAGGAAGCTCATCTATCCCCCACTCGTTACCTGTATTAATGGCACCTTTTTGAACTGGTTAACTGTATAAAAGACATCTGTCTACACCCTCAAACAGTCAGACTGCAACCTCTCCACCATGGCCAAGACCAAAGAGCTGTCTAAGGACACCAGTGACAAAATTGTAGACCTGCACGAGGCTGGGATGAGCTACTTGACAATATGCAAGCAGCTTGGTGAGAAGAGATCAACTGTTGGTGCAATTATTAAAAAATGGAAGAAATACAAGATCACTGACAATCTCCCTCGACCAGGGGCTCCATGCAAGATCTCCCCTCGTGGGGTATCAATGATCTTGAGAATGGTGAGGGATCAGCCCAGAACTACACAGGGGGACCTGGTCAATGACCTCGAGAGCTGGGACCACAGTCACAAAGGTTACCATTAGTAACACACTACGTCTTCATGGATTCAAATCCTGCAGCGTCTGAAAGGTCCCCCTGCTTAAGACAGCACATGTCCAGGCCCGTCTAAAGTTTGCCAGTGACCATCTGGATGATCCAGAAGAGGATTTGGAGAATGTCATGTGGTCAGATGAGACCAAAATAGAACCTTTTGGTATAAACTCCACACGCTGTGTTTGGAGGGAGAAGAATGATGAGTGGCATCCCAGAAACACCATACTCACTGTTTTGCATGGGGGTGGAAACATCATGCTTTGGGGATGCTTTTCTGCAAAGGGGACAGGACGACTGATCTGTATTATGGAGAGGATAAATGGGGACATGTATCGTGACATTTGGGGGAAAAACCTCCTTCCCTCAGTAAGAACATTGAAGATGCAACGTGGCTGGGTCTTCCAGCATGACAATGACCAAAAACACACCGCCCGGGCAACTAAGGAGTGGCTCCGTAAGAAGCAGTTCAAGGTCCTGGATTGGCCTAGCCAGTCTCCAGACCTCAACTCAATAGAAAATCTGTGGAGGGAGTTGAAAGTCCGTGTTGCCCGGCGACAGCCCCGAAACATGACACATCTAGAGAAGATCTGCATTGAAGAGTGGGCCAAAATACCTGCTGCAGTGTGTGCAAACCTGGTCAAGAACTACAGGAAACGTTTGACCTCTGTAATTGCCAACCAAGGTTACTTTACAAAGTATTGAGTTAATCTTTTTGATTGTCCAAATATTCCGAAAGAATATACAAATAAATTGTTTAAAACTCATACATTGTGATTTCCGGAATTTTTTGATCTGATTCTGTCTCTAAGGTGACCTGCACCCGGTTCCGGCACCCAAAACAGTTACCTAAGGTCATCTGCACCCCATTCCGGCACCCAGAATGGCTATCTTAGGTGGTCTGCAGCCCATTCTGGCTATCTAAGGTGGCCTGTGCCGCGTTCTTGCTATCTAAGCTGACCTGCACCCCATTCCGGTACCCAGAAAGGCTATCTTAGGTGGTCTGCACCCCATTCCGGCACCCGGAACGGCTATCTTAGGTGGTCTGCACCCCATTCTGGTACTCGGAATGGCTACCTAAGGTGACCTGCACTCCATTCAGGCACCCAAAACGGTTATCTCAGGTAGTCTGCGTCCCGTTCCAGCAACCAGAATGGCTATCTTAGATGGTCTGCACCCCAATCCAGCACCAAGAATGGCTATCGTAGGTGTCTGCAGCCCGATCTGGCTATCTAAGGTTGCCTGCATCCCATTCTGGCTATCTAAGCTGACTTTCACCCAATTCCGGCAACCGGAAAGGATATCTTAGGTGGTCTGCACCCAATTCCAGCACCCAGAATGGCTATCTTAAGTGGTCTGCACCCCATTCCGGCATCCGGAACGGCTATCTAAGGTGACCTGCACCCCGTTCAGGCTATCTAATCTGACTTGCACCCAATTCTGCCACCCGGAAAGGATATCTTAGGTTGTCTGCACCCAATTCCAGCACCCAGAATGACAATCTTAAGTGGTCTATGTCCAGTTCCGGCACCCAGAATGGCTATCTTAGGTGGTTTGCGCCCCATTGCGGTACCCAGAACAGCTAACTTAGGTGGTTTGCACCCCATTGCGGCACCTTGAATGGTTATCTACGGTGGTCGGCACCCCAGTCCGCCACCCGGAAGGAATGCTGCCTGTTCCGGCTATCTAAGGTGGCCTGTGCCCCATTCTGGCACCCAGAATGGCTGGCAATGGTAGTCTGTGCTCTGTTCCGGCACCCAGAACAGCTATCTTAGGTGGGTTGTGCACCATTCCGGCACCCAGAACGGCTATCTTTGGTGACCTGCTCCCCATTCCGGCACCCGGACCGGCAATCTAAGGTGACCTCAGGGCCGGATTAAGGGCCATGGCGGCCCCTGGGAAATAAACTTGTGGGGGCCCCCATATACCACTGTTTCTTTCACACTAGGAAAACATTTTATTCCTAAGTCCCCATTAGTAAGGCTCCTCTTGCAATGCCAACTGTAGTAGTGCTCCATATGCAATGTCCCCAGTAGCGGTGCGCTTTATGCAGTGCAGGGCCCACTGTAGTCCCCCCTATGCAATGCTCCCTGTAGTAATGTCCCTTATGCAGCACTCCCAGTAGTGGTCCCCCTATGCTGTGCCCCTTATATAATGCCCCCAGTAGTGGTGCCCCTATACAGTGCCCCCAGTAGTGCCCCTTATGTAGTGCCCCCAGACCCAGTAGTGGTTTTCCCCTATGCAGTGCCCCTTATATAGTGCCCCAGTAGTTGTCCCTCCTATGCATTGACCCTAGTAGCGCCCCCCCTAGTGCCCCCATTAAGCGGCCCCCTATAGAGTGACCACTGTAGCGGCCCCCCCATGCAGTGCCCCTTACATACACACACAAAAAAAATCACAACTTACCTGAATCCCCGCACCTGACGCGACCGCCGCTCTCTGCTCTGAGACCCGGCTCTTCTCCTACACTATGGGAGAGACGTCAGCGTCATGACGTCTCTCCCATCATCTCCAGCTGTGGGAGGAGCCGGAAGGCGGAGCTCATGAGTGAGCTCCAGCCAGCTCCCTCCGTTGACGCAACAGCCAATGAGAGTCTGTCTGACTCTCATCGGCTGCTCTAACACACAGCTTCCGGCAGCTGCTGTGTGTTTGTCACTGTGTAGTGTAAATCGCGCTCACTGCAGTCTACACTGCACTAGCGGTGGTGCAGACAGCGGACCCCGCTGCAAGTCACCAGCTGCGCCGCTGCTAGTGGGGGCCCCTCCGTGTGTGGGGGCCCAGGGACGACTGCCCCTGTCGCCCCCCTAAATCCAGCCCTGGGTGACCTGCACCCCATTCTAGCACCCAATACAGCTATCTTAGGTGGTCTATGTCCCATTCCCGCACCCGGAACGGCTATCTTAGGTGGTTTGCGCCCTATTGCAGCACCTGGAATGGTTATCTAGAGTGGTTTGCGCCCTATTACGGCACCTTGAATGGCTATCTATGGTGGTGGGCACCCCAGTCCTCCACCCGGAAGGTTATCTATGGTGGGCTACGTCCTGTTCCAGCACCCAGAATAGCTGAATAAGGTAGTATGTGTCCTGTGTCGGCATCCAGAATGGCCCATTCCGGCACCTAGAATTGCTATCTAAGGTGGCTTGCGCCATAGTTCCAGCACCCGTTCTAGCTATCTAAGCTGACCTCACCCCATTCTGGCACCCTGAAAGGCTATCTTATGTGGTCTGCACCCTATTCCGGGACCCGGAACTGCTATCTTAGGTTATCTGCACCCTATTCCGGCACCCGGAACAGCTATCTAAAGTGACCTGAACCCCGTTCAGGCACCCAAAACAGTTATCTCAGGTAGTCTGCAACCCCTTCCGGCACCTAGAATGGCTATCTTAGGTGGTCTGCAGCCCTTTCTGGCTATCTAAGGTGGCTTGCGCCCTAGTTCCAGCACCCGTTCTGGCTATCTAAGCTGACCTCACCCCATTCTGGCACCCTGAAAGGCTCTCTTCGGTGGTCTGCACCCTATTCCGGCACCTAGAACGGCTATCTTAGGTGGTCTGCAGCCTGTTCTGGCTATCTAAGGTGGCTTGTGCCCTTGTTCCAGCACCCGTTCTGGCTATCTAAGCTCACATGACCCCATTCCGGCACCCTGAAAGGCTCTCTTCAGTGGTCTGTACCCCATTCTGGCACCTAGAACGGCTATCTTAGGTGGTCTGCAGCCTGTTCTGGCTGTCTAAGGTGGCTTGCGTCCTAGTTCCAGCACCCGTTCTGGCTATCTAAGCTGACCTCACCCCATTCCGACACCATGAAAGGCTATCTTAAGTGGTCTGCACCCTATTCCGGAACCCAGAACGGCTATCTAAGGTGACCTGCACCCCATTCCGGCATCTAGAACTGCTATCTTAAGTGGTCTGCACCCAATTCCTGTACCCAGAACGGCTATCTAAGCTGTCCTGCACCCCATTCCGGCACCCGGAACGGCTATCTTATGTGGTTTGCACCCCATTGTGGCACCTGGAATGGCCATCTAGTGTGGTTTGCACCCTATTCCGGCACCTTGAATGGCTATCTACGGTGATCGGCAACCCAGTCCGCCACCCGGAAGGTATCTATGGTGGGCTATGCCCCGTTCCAGCACCCAGAATAGCTGAATAAGGTAGTATGTGCCCTGTGTCAGCATCCGGAATGGCTGTATAAGGTGGTCTGGGCAACATTCCGTCTACCAGAATTGATGACTAAATAATAAAAAGTTAAATTATGGAACATTCTGCACAGTAAATAGAGGTGTTTTTTTTATTTATATCTTTAAAAATTTGACTGGCAATGTCATTGCTAATCACTCATCTACACCCTTTAACCTCCCACCATTAATATTTATTAGTGGTTACATGTAATATAATACACACAAAATGCCAAATGACCAACCCCCCCTCCCCCTCCCCCTCCAAGCTCTGGCAGCAGTAGCCATCACCAGGGGTAGGTAGGAGACATTGTCCCCCGGGAGACAGAAGCGCACAGACAGCGCTTCTCAGCAGGGCTGGCAGTCCGGGACCAGCAGCAGCGTGCGGGGTGCCGGCTGTGATCTCTCCCTCTCCTGCTCCCCGTTGACAGCCCGTCACCATACTCCTCCCCGGACGGGCATCACAGAGATCACAGCAAGGAGCTGGGGTCTGGTCCAGCGTTCTGGGCAGGGAGACACTGCAATGATTGCTCCCTCCCCTGTGACAGCCTGACACACCCCTGGATGGGAGCGCGCTTAAACTGCTCCTCAGCGGCAGAGGTCGCTGCAGGGAGCTGGTCCGGTACGGTGTTCCGGAATCTCGTCCGGTCCGGCTTTCACCTAAACCCAGTTAACACTGTTAATTAGTATAAAGATCTGTAGAGATCATTGTAAACTGTACACACAACTGTGATAGAGTACATGCAGTTCTTAATATTCAGATGGTAATATTATCTAAGACAAAACACTTTATTCTATAAGAATCTTACCTCAACAAGTCGTCTTCTGAAACTGCTGTGTAGTAGTGTACAGACTCTTAGCAGCTCTCAGTCCTGGCTGAAGTGAGTTATATATCTCTTGATACAAATTACAAACAGGCAGCATGCATTCCTAAAGTACACCCCTCCCTCTGTATCTCCATCCTGCCTGTGAAAATGACTCCTCTGTGGAAATAAAATTCAATAAACAAAGATGATCTCAAGTTGAAGTTCTTTTCTGAGGATCTTTAAGAGCAAAAAAAGAAAAAGGAACCTAAACTCATGTGTTGAATTATTAAATGTTATCAAGGAATGTGTATGAAACCCCGGCAGTCAGGATGCCTCATACTTGCCGACATTAGAGTTTTCCTCCCCGGGAGAAGCCCAGGGAGGAAAAGCAGGTGGGAGGTGTTGGGGGTGGGCCGGAAGGGTTGTGTCATTTAACCCCACCCATTTGCTAAAATTTTCAGTGAACGGCACATATTTAAATAAGGGACGAGGCCAAAATTACGCAATTCTCATAGATCGCGTCATTAGGTCATGCCCCCTACTCGCGGACCCGCTGGTTTGCGACAAAATTCTCCTTATTCTGCCCACTTCACTAGGAAGTAGGCAGAATGTGGGAGAAGTGCCTACCCTTCCGGGGGCAGTGGCGTATCTATAATAGGTGCAGTGTGTGCGGGGCACACGGGCCCCCGTGTCCAGGGGGGGCCCCGCTCCGCACACTGCACCCATATTATTTTAGACTTACCTGTCCGTGGTCCCACGTCAGGTGTCTGTGCTGCTCAGAACACCGGAAAGTGACCGTCGCGGCTATTTCTCCACTTTTCTGCGCATGCACAGTAGACTACGGGCACTAGATTGTGTCCGGAGTCTACTGCGCATGCGCAGAACACTAGAAAATGGCCACCGTGGCCATTTTCCGGCATTCTGTGCATGCGCAGTAGACTCCAGACACACTCTAGTGCCCGGAGTCTACTAAGGCTCCAGTGGCTGCCTAGCCACGTCAGTCGGCTGCTCTCTAAATACGCCACTGTCTGGGGGGGTTACCCGAAGAGTCAGGAGCCTCTCACGACTTCCGGGAGGGTAGATATGTATGGGATGCCTGTTGTCAATATACTGACAGCAGCATCCCAATGCTCAGGATCCCGACAAGGGTACGGTAAGTATAGTAACCCTCCCCTTTCTCCCCCTAACCCTAATCCTCTGTTCCTACATCCTAACACTAACCCTCCCCCTCCCCTCCCGTGACAGCTAAACCTAACACCCCCCTTCCCCCGGCGGCTAAGACCTAACAAGCCTGCTATACTTACATTCGGCATCCTGGCTGTCCAGATTCTGGTGCCAGCATGTCACCTACTGTCGGTAATTCAGCGCCTGTCTTCTGGCCGGGTAGTGGCGCTCTGGCGCCGGGATTTCGTCAGCCGGGATGCTGCGTACAGGTATATTAACTACATCCCATTATCAATGCAGGTAAAAAGTTTGTATGCAAAAAAAAAAAAAAGTTTCTCACCATGTGCTCCCCCAATATGCATGTATGTCTGTCTGTATGTCTGTACATATGTCTGTATGTACCTGTCTGTATGTTTGTCTGTACATCTGTCTGTACGTATGTCTGTATATTGCCTCTTGGTAGTGGATGACCGAAATAATTTGAGATACATTTTTTCACTTGCACTATTTTCACATAAGTTTGGATTTTAGGTGACAAAGGAGTACTAAGCCTTGGAAAGAGATAAAGTGGATGGACATAAAGTACCAACCAATCAGCTCTTAGCTGTCACTTACATGCTGTGGCCCTGATTCATTAAGGATCGCTATTGCGATTGCAGCTCCGTAATTGAACTTAGGTCTGCTGCGAACATTTGCTAATGATTGCTTTCACAATTCAGTCGCACTGCCAGCATAGAGATATACACTGCCTTCCACTACCACTATCTCACACCCATAATACCTTGCAGTCCTGCGTAAACATCGGGAACATCGAATGCCATCGGCCCCTCACGCAGAATTACAGCAGCCCTGACATTACATAGAAATTGCTAATCTCATCGCATGCAGTAAGTACTCAAGCTGTGTATGCAATCACAGAGGTAATTTATGCACGCCCATGCAATGGCATTCAAACAGACAGGCACGCTTGCGTTTCGCTGACCACCCTTCCATCACCACCCCCAAATGCTCATAGCCTGTCACTCACTCTGCGATGGATCTCTGTGGTCTCCTGGAACCCAATGCAATCGCAGTGGTGCCTTCATGCACGTGCACTGCAATGCATACACATGCGCAGTACACAACAATCGGCCAACTGCGTGCACTTTAGCAGTTGCGATCCTTAATGAATCAGGCTCTGTGTATATAGGGCCTGATTCAGAGATGAACAGATTTACACAACCGCACACAAGCGGCTGTACAAATCCATACATCTCAGATGCAAATGTAGAAGGAGGTGTCAGACACCTCCTTGTTGCATTTGCGATCCCAGCACTGCGACCGACATCACAGGCTGGGATCACCCTTGGAATCATCGCAACTGATGGTCGTGATGGTTGCTCCTTTGGTTAGGCTGCGAGAGCTAAATCTTCCCGCAGCCTGGTCGGTGCCTGGTCACGCAAGAGGCCAGGAATCTGCGTCCGCCGACATAGACCCTGGCCCAGTCCCTCCCAGAAAATGGAGGTGACACACCTCTATTTCCGGGAACAGTGACCCCGCTCTGCCCCCTAAATGCTACATCAATCATGCTGCAGCTTGGGGGGTTTGCGAGCAAGATCGCAGGACCCGTTCCGCACATGCGCAGAACGGGGACGAAAATATCCTCGGATGAACATATATCTCTTAGTCAGGCCCATAGCACGTAAAGTCAGTTAAGGATGTTGTTTGTAAGGGATTTGTTACTATTGTTTTAAACATTCAAACATTCATTTATATATTATATAGTGATTTAAAGTACGTCAAATAATTTACAGTGTTACTTCCGTAGTGGAGTTTAAAGCATACCTCGTACTTGCCTACTCAGGGACATTCTGTAGGGGATGTCAAAGGGACATATGTGGAGTGAGTGACAAAGTAATTTGGTTAATCCTAGCCCCTGCGCAGTTGTTAATATTACATTAGTGTGCAGTGGGGGGAGTGACCGTGATGACCCAATTTGCAGTTCTCTAGGGAAGTGGGTGGGATCAGAGTGGTTGGCTTTCTCTCCCTGGAGTGTGGGAGGCTGCAAAATTTGGGAGTCTCTTGAACATTCTGGGAGAGTAGGAGAGTATGGCTTTAAGTCTAAATTTACCACCATACTATCACTAACATAAAAGTACTGGTATGTACTGGAGCTGTATGAGGAAACCCATGGGAAAAACATAAAAAAATTCCACAGAAATAGTGCCCTTTTTAGATTGGAACCAATGGTAGATATAAGCTCTTAGCACTATTTCATTTTAGAGTAACATTTTATTTTTTTGTGTAAGTGTTTATTTACATAGCACCAATCTTATTACACAGAACTATACTGTGAGTATGTACAGTATTCAGTCACAACAGCTCCTGTCTCAGTGGAGCTTACATTCTATGTCACCGAGATTTGACATATGTATCTCTGCTTCTCTTAATTTAAGAAAACATTAACCCTGGACATATCAGAGATTTGTCTGGTGGTGACCTTTTCTGTGCCTCTTACTGCCATCTCCATTTATGAGGATGGCAGCATTAGTCATAACAAGTGGTAAAAGAGCTAGCTTTCGGGTTAGTCATATCTGGCATAGGGAGAGCAGTGAAGTGCATGCACATATGACTGTAACCCTGTGTAGGCAGCGTTAGACTACTAATGAGACCTCTGCCAGTAAAACATTTCACAATCAAAATGAGAAAGAAAAAAGTATTACAGATAAACAGCTATAAACAAAGTATTTCTCATAAATCCCTTATTCATTTAAAAATAATAGTTGCTCTGCTTCTGAATTTCACATTGATTGCCAAATGATTTATTACGTCAAAAAGAAAAATGAAAGAATCAAGTAAAAAGTCTTTGTTTGTTGCTGTATTGGGCAAACTGAAACATGATCCTGCCTCACTTTTTGTGCAGAGCTGCATTATCAGTGCATTATGTGTTGCTACGGGATGTAGTCAGGAAGCCGACGGTCGAAATGCCGACCACCGGCTTCCTGACAGTGAAAGCCCGGCATGGGACTAATGATAGGTGTCTAAATACCAACGCCTATCATTATCCCCACACCGAAATCCCGACGCCCGGCATACCGAACGTAGGTAAGCCAGACGTCGGGAGCTCTTAGCCGTGGTGGGGGGGTCTAGGGGAAGGGGGGGTTAGGGTCAGATATCACCAGGGGGGAGGTTAGGGCTAGGCACCCCCCCGGGAGGGTTAGGTCTAGGGTGCGCGGAGGGGGGGTTAGGTTGAGGCACCCCTGGGGAGGAGGTTAGGGTTAGGCACTAGGGGGGAGATTAGGGTTAGGCACCCCTAAGGGAGGGTTAGGATTAGGGGGGGAGAGGGGAGGTTTAGGGTAGTTACTAATTTCAGTCGGGATCTTCATCTGCCGGTCTTCCGGTGTCGGGATTTCATCCGCCGGGCTGAGGTCCAGCGGTCATACATACCGATTCTGTTGCTACTACTGGTTGTGCTTGTGTTATGTAAGTAATAGAGTCAGTTATACCCCTTTCACACTGCCAACCCAGGTCGCACCCAGTATTTTGTACAGGGGTCCATCGCGGGTGTGAACCCTTGTAGACTGGCGACCCAACCCGGCTTATTTCTGGGTCAATGACGTAACTGCCATCACGTGCTGAGCCGGCAAGTAGAGATCATCTCCAAGTGCGGCTTTTCCTATGGTGTGAACAGGACCCTGGTCGCCACGACCCGGGTTACCCATTCACACTGCACCATGAGGCGGATTGAAATGCCGGGTCGCTCGACCTGGGTTATTTCAACTGGGTCCTTTCACACTGCACAATAACCTGAGTTGCTGTGTGTTGTTGTAACGTAATAAAACCTCTGGTACAATCCTTCCTATACCTTCTAAACCTGCCTATACCTTCTAAAATTGACGCTATTTGCGTACGCAGTCATACAGTAAAATAAAAGCCTTCAGACCTTGAACATGTGTTTCCAAAGCACAAAGTATATTATTCAACATAAAACAGTAGGTTACATGCTGTGATCTAAAGACAATTTAGCACATAGAAATTATACAGACCCAAGGTACAGTTATTACATATGCAAAAAAACAGTGATTAAACTTCAAACAATGAGAGAGAGAGAGAGGGAGGGAGAGAGAGAGATGTCTGCGAGAGAGAGAGAGAGAGAGAGAGAGAGAGAGAGATAATACAACCATACAGAGAGAGAGAGAGAGATAATACAACCATACAAAGAGAGAGGGAGAGAGAGAGAGAGAGAGAGAGAGAGAGGGAGAGAGAGAGGGAGAGAGATAATACAACCACACAAAAAGAGAGGGAGAGAGAGAGATAATACAACCATACAAAGAGAGAGGGGGAGAGAGAGAGATCAAAATACAATGAGAGAGATATAAATGTCTGCTGAGAGCACATGTCCAAGATGGCTGGTGAGGGTGTGTGTGTGTGGGGGGGAGGTTAGGAATGATACATGCCCTATTGTCCAAACCGCATGGTCTCTAGACAAACTCCATTTTGAAAATAAGAAAACTCACATTAAGGTGTAACTCTGTAAATCATTATATCCATTAATGATCACAATTATAATAACTACAACAACCTATTTGACCTATACAACACCAAAACTGGGTAGAATTATAACTATAATAACAAGACTATTAATTCACAACTTCCATGAATCAAGCACATGTTTCAATGGCGGGGAGGGGAGTATCACATGTAATACCATTGTCTAACCCACTTGCTATTAGCCATCTTTAACAAAAACTGCAGTGTCTATCTTACACACGATTATTACGTGTACCATTCAAAGCTGTTATTAATTAAACTTCCATAATATAACACTGATACCACCCTATGATTACATTCATGAGTATACAACACATACTAAGCCTATCTCTCCCAAGCAGTGCTATTGTTCAAGCACATGGGAAGGCCCTAACACAGCTCACCAGAAGATCTCAAACAATTATATCAACCAGCATCAATCATTACAAATATTACAAAAACTCCATCATCAATCCCTTTCCTGCATGCTGCTAAAACAACCAGTATGAACAGACTATTGGTACACTACAGTGTAGATGATAACATTACAGACTAGATCACATTATATCATCTACTGTATGCTAACACACACTTATAAATTATCTTACCAAACTACAAACTTATTACATACAATCTAGATAAGCTAATAACAGGTTAACACAAAACTCGCTACAGATACCCAAATAGACTAACTACTGTACAGTTTAACAACAATATACTTAGCCATGTTCCAGGGGTACAGAGTCCCATTCTTTTGGTTGTCTTGTGAGAGAACCTCTCTCCTCCAATTCCCTGCTCCAAGTGTGTCTGCTGGCCTGTGTGTTCTCAGCCTGCCATACTCCTCCCCTCACCTGTGAAAAGGGCCTCCCAAACCCCCACCTTGAAACTCCTATCCCAACAGTGTGATACAAATGCTAAACAGGTCACTTCAAATGGACACAGGCCCTCATTCAGAGCCGTACGCTCTGAGCAGAGCGCACGCTCTGAATGAGGGCCGGGCTCCATTTTCATGGAGCGTCCTCCTGGACGCTCGTATAGCTGTGGGTCACCACCCACAGGCTATACGAGCGTGCATTTTGATGGCCGCGATGGTCGTGACCATCGCGACCATCGAAATTGCGAGCCAGAGCCTGCGGTTGAGGTTTTCAACCGCAAGCTCCGGAGTGATTTTGGCTCTATCAGAGCCAAAATCACTCCCACTGACATCACTAGTGATGTCAGTGGGCCGGCTTCTGACGGGAGGCGTTCCCTTGGGAACGCCCCCGTCAGGGTGGCACGCCCCCGGCACGCCTACCAAAGGGGGCGTGCTGTCAATCAACATTGACAGCACGCCCCCTTTGATCGGACACAACGAGCGTCGTGCGCATGCTCAGTGCAGACCATCGACCCACTTGCGAGCGGACAGCCGCTCGCGAGTGGGTCTGAATCAGGCCCTCAGATCAGCCTCCGAAAGCTTGTTGTCTCCTTATTCCCCCCTGCATGCATAACTTAGCTGCTAACATTTTACAAGGTACATTTTGTGTTTTAACTCTCTATGGTCCATAAGTTGAGAATGCATGTTGCGATCTTCACCCCGATGATACCGGAAAGCTGTTGAGAAAGTGTAGATCAGCACAATACCAAACACTATCTACTTATCATGTATTAAACCTTAGATACTAAATAGTCTCTTTTTCACAGCAATAGTAATAAATGAGTAAACTTTGAATATTACACTTTCAAGCTATGGAACCTTTTATGTAAGTGTGCAGTGTATGTATGTGAGGAGAAACAACACTAAATAGCGTTGTGCGTCTGTGGGGTACTTAGCGAGCAGCACTAAGTCGGTATTGGTTGTGTAGGGATCGTTCAAAATCTGAACGTGCTACTAATTAGCAATTTAGCGCTGTGTTTTGTGTACTATGTGTTTTTTGACAAAATGGCGCTGTGTACTCTATTTCTAAAATGGAGTCTTGTCACCATTCGCAAGATGGCATTGCGCAAACCCTGTCTGCCAATCATCCGGCTTCGACAGTGGTCACGTGCAATAATCTGGGTTTTTGCTGGCAGTGTGAAAGGAGTAGTAATCAGTTGCGTAACTAGGGTATTTGGAGCCCAGGACAAATTTGGAAAGGGAGCCCCCCCTCCCGAAGGCGCGCGTGGCAAAAAAAAAATGGGAGTGGTCACTTAAAAATGGGGCATGTCAACATGACACGCCCCTTTATTTTCACGCTGAAGATTCCTATCTATATGCACCTTAACCCCAGTAGTGCCCCTTATACAGTACCCCCAGTATGCAGTTGTGGTCCCTCTTATGCAGGCCCATAGTAGTACCCCTTATACAGTATCCCTAGTAGTGGTCCCCCTTATACAGCCCCCAATTAGTTCCCCTTCTTCAGTGCCCCCAGTAGTGGTCCCCCCAAATGCAGTGCCCCATGTAGTGTTCCCCCTTATGCAGTGCCCCCAGTAGCAGTCCCCACAATGCAGTGCGCCCAGTAGTGGTATCCCCCCCAGCAATAGTCCCCCCCATGCAGTTTTCCCAGTAGTGGTCCCCCTTATGCAGGCACCCAGTAGTGATTCCCCCATATCTAGTGCCCCCTGTAGTGGTCCCCCCAGTGCAGTGCCCCTAGCAGTAAGCCCCTTATAAAGTGCCCCCAGCAGTAGTCCCGCCCCCCCATGCAGTGCCCCCAGTAGTGGTCCCCCTGATGCAAGCTCCCAGTAGTGATCCCCCCTATCCAGTGCCCCCAGTAGTGGTCCTTCCAATTATTGCCCCCAGTAGTGGTCCCCCCAGTGCAGTGCCCCTAGTAGTAGGCCCGTTTTATAATGCCCCAGTAGTAGTTCCCCCCCAAGTAGTAGTCCCCAGTAGAGGTTCCCCCTCCCGATTAAGTGCCCCCAGTAGTAGTCCCCCCCAGTAGAGGTCCTCCCAGTAATGGTACCCCCAGTAGTAGCCCCCACCCCCAGTAGAGGTCTCCCCAATAGTAGCCCCCACCCCCAGTAGATGTACCCCCAGTAGTAGCTAGCCCCCACCCCCAGTAGAGGTCCCCCAATGGTAGCCCCCACCCCCAGTAGAGGTACCTCCAGTAGTAGCCGCCACCACCCAGTAGTGCAGGCAGGTTTAAAAAATATATATAAACATATATACTTACCTGAATCCACGCTGCTGCTCCTGACCGCGACACCGCTCCCGCCGCTGCCCGCCAGTCCTCCCGGGCTGGAGCAATCAGCATTATGGGAGAGACGTCATGATGTCATGACGTCTGTCCCATTACCCACTGCAGGAGCCGGATGGAAGCCCGGCTCTTGCAGTGGGTGCTGCAGCAGTCAATGAGAGTCTATCTGACTCTCATTGGCTGCTGTTTAACACACGCATCGCCGCCAGTGCCTCCAATACATTATGCCACACAATATACAGATGTGTCACATGCAAATAAATACTGGACTGTACATGATAGGTGGTGCTCCCAGTTTTGTAGCAATGAACTACATAGATTAGATGAGGCAGAAAGGAAAAAAAACTCTTTCTGGGACACTCTTTCACAATAATATCAATAAACAATGAATAAAAATTAACTTTTAATATTATACCCTTAAAACCCTTGTGGTTTGCAAAGCATTTGACCATAGATGAGAGGATGATGTATGCACAGTCCTGGGGGAGAAATAGAGACAGACAACGCCTCTGCTGTTGGGACTAAAAATGAAAAGGACCTTGTACACAATGTGCTTTGCAGTTCTAGTATCAGTCTTTTCCAAATGAGAGAGCATCTGAAGAATTAGGATAATTTGTAAATATATATTGGAGTTAATACTCCCAATTAGACCATTAGTAATTTATTAAAATATCTTGCTTGATTAGTATATGTTGTCCCATGCAATAAGTACAAACAAAAGGGCAATCAGTACCCACTCCCACAACACACTCACCCTGCCAGGACTCCTTAATCCACACAGACACTCACCTTCCACTTACCAGGACTCCTTAATCAACTCACACACTCAGGGCCTGATTCAGAGCCGGACGCTCTGACCAGAGCGCTCGCTCTGAATCAGGGCCCTCCTACCTCAACTTGGAGCGGCCTCATGGACAGCTATAGCGAGCGTCCATGATGATGGTCGCGATGGTCAAGACCATCGCGACCATCGGGCTTGCGACGAAACCCTGCGGTAGGGTCTCGCTGCCGTAAGCCCTGGAGTGATTTTGGCTCTATCAGAGCCAAAATCACTCCCACTGACATCACTACTGATGTCAGTGGGGCCGGACTCAGACGGTAGGCATTCCCATGGGAACGCCTCCGTCTGGCAGCCACGCCCCCGACACACCCACCAAAGAGGGCATGCTGTCACTCACCATCGACAGCATGCCCCCTTTGGTGCGAGACCCCGAGCGATGGATTCCCCGTCGCTCACCGTGTCTCGCGCATGCGCACGACGGAGCTCCCTCCATCGTGCGCATGCGCACTTAGGCACCATCGACCCGCTTGCGAGCGTACAGAGCTTGCAAGCGGTTCAGAATCAGGCCCTCAATCTGCCATGACTCTTTAATACACACACACACACTCACCCTGGCAGAACTCCTTAATCCACACATACTGTACGCACATGCAGGGGGGTTTCTGAGTACCCAGAAACCCCCCTGCCTGCCGATCAGTAAGTGTAGTGCGGACCGCAGTGAGTGCAGTCCACACTACACAGTAACAAGCACACCACCGCTGGAGCAGGGTAGTACACTTTTACCAATCGGCGGTGTGTTTGTTTTAGCAGCCAATAAGAGTCAGACAGACTCTCATTGGCTGCTGCGCCCACTGCTGGAGCCAGCCTGGAGCTCACTCATGAGTTCCACCTTCTGGCTCCCACAGTGTGTGATGGGACAGACGTCATGAGGTCTCTCCCATAGTACAGAGCGGGCCAGGAAGAGTGGATAGCGGCAGGCGTGGGGATTCAGGTAAGTGTTTTTTATTTGTCCTATATATGTAAGCGGCACTGCATAGGGGTGGGGGCACTGCATAGTGGGGACTACTACTGGGGGCACTATATATGAGGTGCACTACTGGGGGCACTACTACTGGGGCCACTATATAAGGGGCACTAAAGGGGGCACTGTTTAGGGGGGATCACTACTGGGGGCTTTGCATAGACGGTACTACTGGAGCACTGTATAAGAGGCACTGCATAGGGGGGACCACTACTGGGGGCACTGTATCAGGCACACTACTGAGGGTACTGCATAGGGGGGCCTTTACTGGGGGCACTGCATAGGGGGGACCACTACTGGGGGCACTGTATAAGGGGCCCTACTGGGGTAACTGCATAGGGGGACTACTACTGGGGGCACTATATAAGGGGCACTAGTGGGGGCAATGCATAGGGGGTGCACTACTGGGGGCATTGCATAGGGGGGACTACTACTGGGGCACTGTATAAAAGAGCACTGCATAGAGGGGGGACTACTGGGGGCACTGTATAAGGTGCACTACTGAGGGCACTGCATAGGGGGACCTCTACTGGGGGCACTACATAGGGGGGACCTCTACTGGGGGCACTGCATGGGGGGACCACTAATGGGGGCACTACATAGGAGGGACCACTAATGGGGGGACTACATAGGAGGGACCACTAATGGGGGGACTACATAGGAGGGACCACTACTGGGGGCACTGTATAAGGGGCACTACTGAGGGCACTATATAAGGGGCAATACTGGGGGCACTGCATAGGGGGCCAACTACTGGCTTCTCTACATAGGGTGGCACTGTATATGGGGCACTACTGGGGGCACTGCATACGGGGCACTACTGGGGGCACTGCATAGGGAACCACTACTGGGGGCACTGTATAAGGGGCACTACAGAGGGCACTGTATAAGGAGCACTACAAGGAACACTGCATAAAGGGCACTGCATAAGAGGCACTAATGGGGGCAGAGTATAAGAGGCACTACTGGGTGCACTGTATAAGGGGGAACTGTATAAGGGGCACTGCATAGGGGGATCACTACTGGGGGCACTGTATAAGGGGCACTACTTGGGGGAGGGGGGTCTTTAATAAATCATGCTGGCTGTATTTATTTGCCCGCTGCATTCATGTTTTTTAGTGATAGAGGTGTGTGTGTGTCTGTGTCAGTCAGTGAGTGTGTACCCTGTCATAGGCTGAGTGGTATATTATACTGCAGTGGTCCTAAATCCTGTGTAAGCTGTTTCTATCTATCTATCTATCTATCTATCTATCTATCTATCTATCTATATATATAATATATAGATATATGAAAATACAAAAAGTGAGAACGAGCACCTTATAGTGTAGTATATTATATAATTTTATGCACACTTCTATAAATTGCAAAGCGTACCGTGTGTGCCTAATAATTAGGCATAAAGTGATATGTCCTGGGTCGGCAATCTTGCGTTCCTTTATAGCATAGGATAATCACTTCACTCCAGGTACGATGATAAATGGGGAGAAAGAAGTGCATGCATAGTGTAGTATATTAAAAATACTTTCATTACAAACACATAACATCAAAAATATACATAATTACAATTTGAAAGTGATTTGAAAGCTTATCTGAAATGGTATAGCAGTCCCAGATAGCGGGGGTCACCACAGCCACAACGCATTTCGTCCCTTATGTCTATATGGCTGGACTTCGTCAGGAGGATATTTGCAATATAAATGAGCAGCTTCAGACATACAGTCAGGTCCATAAATATTGGGACATTGACAGAATTTTCATATTTTGGCCTCTATTCACCACCACAATGATTTTGAAATGAAACAAACAAGATGTGATTTAACTGCAGACTTTTAGATTTAATTTGAGGGTAATTACATCCAAATCAGGTGAACGGTGTAAGAATTACAACGTTTTCTATATGTGCCTCCCACTTTTTAAGGGGCCAAAAGTAATGGGACAAACTAAACAATCCTAAATCTAACTTTCACTTTTTAATACTTTGTTGCAAATCCTTTGCAGGCAATTACAGCCTGAAGTCTGGAACGCATAGACATCACCAGACGCTGGGTTTCATCCCTGGTGATGCTCTGCCTGGCCTCTACTGCAAATGTCTTCAGTTCCTGCTTGTTCTTGGGGCATTTTCCCTTCAGTTTTGTCTTCATCAAGTGAAATGCATGCTCAATCGGATTCAGGTCAGGGGATTGACTTGGCCATTGCATAACATTCCACTTTCTAGCCTTAAAAAACTCTTTGGTTGCTTTTGCAGTATGCTTCGGGTCATTGTCCATTTGCACTGTGAAGTGCCGTCTAATGAGTTCTGAAGCATTTGACTGAATATGAGCATATAATTTTGCCCGAAACACCAGAATTCATTCTGCTGCTTTTGTCAGCAGTCACATCATCAATAAATACAAGGGAACCAGTTCCATTGGCAGCCATACATGCCCACGCCATGACACTACCACCACCATGCTTCACTGATGAGGTGGTGTGTTTTGGATCATGAGCAGTTCCTTTCCTTCTCTTCTCTTCCCATCACTCTGGTACAAGTTGATCTTTGTCTCATCTGTCCATAGGATGTTGTTCCAGAACGTTAATGGCTAATTTATAGATGTTGTTTGGCAAACTCTAATCTGGTCTTCTTGTTTTTGTGGCTCACCAATTGTTTACATCTTGTGGTGAACCTTCTATATTCACTCTTGTGAAGTCTTCTCTTGATTGTTGACTTTGACACATATACATCTACCTCCTGGAGAGTGTTCTTGATTTGGCCAACTGTTGTGAAGGGGTTTTTCTTCACCAGGGAAATAATTCTTCTGTCATCCACCACAGTTATTTTCCGTGGTCTTTCCCGGGTCTTTTGGTGTTGCTGAGCTCTCCGGTGCATTCTTTCTTTTTAAGAATGTTCCAAACAGTTGATTTGGCCACACCTAATGTTTTTGCTATCTCTCTGATGGGTTTGTTTTGATTTTTCAGCCTAATGATGGCTTGCTTCACTGATAGTGACAGCTCTTTGGATCTCATATTGAGAGTTGACAGCAACTGATTCCAAATGCAAATGTCACACCTAGAATCAACTCCAGACCTTTTACCAGCTTAATTGATAATGAAATAATGAGGGAATAGCCCACACCTGTCCATGAAATAGCTTTTGAGTGGATAGTCCCATTACTTTTGGCCCCTTAAAAAGTGGGAGGCACATATTGAAACTGTTGTAATTCCTACACCGTTCACCCGATTTGGATGTAATTACCCTCAAATTAAATCTGAAAGTCTGCAGTTAAAGCACAACTTGTTTGTTTCATTTCAAAACCATTGTGGTGGTGAATAGAGGCTAAAATCTGAAAATTCTGTCAATGTCCCAATATTTATGGACCTGACTGTATATACCCTGTTCAATTAGCCTTTAGTGCCCATAAACGGCATATCCGGTTTTCGGATGCCGGGCGCCATTTTGGATATTACTGGGCATGCGCGGGACCAGTAAATATCACGAGAGGTCCTGCTGTATACACAGAGCGGCGATCTCCACCGGATGTAATCAATGCACACACAGGGAATGCAGCACAACTGCGGGGTAATGTCCTTGGACAACAGCGGGCTATCAGCCATAATAGCAGCTCTCACAGAGCCCTTTCATATCCCCATATATCCGTATGGAGGGAAAATGTCGTCAGAATGGTGGCCATTTTGTTGTGGTCTCTCACATGCGGTGGCCATTTTCTTATGGTCTATACATAGGTTTATGTGCAAACTTGCTAAATAAATACAGGGTTTTTTAAAATATTATTAGTAAAAGCAGATAATCTATCAATATTAAACAGTACACACTTATGTATTTTAACAGATGGAGATATATAAAAATATACTAAAAGCACCATAAATATGAACTCATATGGTTACTGTTAGGTGTAAAACCTATAGATATAAATTGCATATAAAATGTATTTATAAAAAGAGGGAGGGAGATATAAATAATGTGGTATATTTAATCTTTCGGCATAAAACCATCCCCTTAATATATATATAAATTTATATATATATATATATATATATATACACACAGTATATATATATATATATATATATATATATGAACAGTTCATCTCTGCACTCACATCCTCATCAAGTGAAAATAGTATATGGGGGGTGCTCCTCCTCAGGTCAAAAGGCCAGTTCAATAATATATACAAATACCACACACAAAAAAGAATGTGGAATGAGGGCACTCACCAAAAATAGAAGATCAGCTTATTTTTAATCAGAGCATCAAATTAGTAGTTCATAGGTGCTACAAAATACAGACGTTTCGGTCCAGACAAGGGCCATTCTCAAGGTGCAGGAATCCAAAAATCACCAATACATCCTGGGTCTTCTGAAATCACAGACTAACTAAGCACATCGGATAGTACATAGTGCAGTCTCCCAGGGCCCCGTTATATAGCCAACACACTCATACCTGGTAGGCAATCAGTAATCAAGCAAATAAGTAACCAGCCACTTACCAGCATGTTAATTATCAAAACAACAGCCAAGACCATGAAGTACGGTGGGCGTGAGGAACCAATCAGGTTATCCACTGTCCATCCCGCACAGTGTCAATACTCCGGCGCTACACGCTGATGCACCGTCGCTGGCGCGCTCAGCGTGACACGCTCCAAACGTCCATGTGGTGTAGCGCGCGTCACTGCTGGACGTTTGGAGCGTGTCACGCTGAGCGCGCCATCGACGGTGCGTCAGCGTGTTGCGCCAGAGTGTTGACACTGTGTGGGATGGAGGGTGGATAACCTGATTGGTTCCTCACGCCCACCGTACTTCATTGGTCTTGGCTGTTGTTTTGATAATTAAATGCTGGTAAGTGGCTGGTTACTTATTTGCTTGATTACTGATTGCCTACCAGGTATGAGTGTGTTGGCTATATAACGGGGCCCTGGGAGACTGCACTATGTACTATCCGATGTGCTCAGTTAGTCTGTGACTTCAGTAGACCCAGGATGTATCGGTGATATTTGGATTGCTGCACCTTGAGAATGCCCTTGTCTGGACCGAAACGTCGGTATTTTGTAGCACCTATGAACTACTAATTTGATGCTCTGATTAAAAATAAGCTGATCTTCTATTTTTGGTGAGTGCCCTCATTCCACGTTCTTTTTTGTGTGTGATATTTGTGTGTTTTTCTGCTCCTATGCTATTATTAACCTCAATAACCTTAGTTTCCACTCATTTCCAGTCTATTCTGAACACCTCACACCTCACAATAGTGTTTTTATATCCAAAAGGTTGCACCGAGGTAGCTGGATGACTATGCTGAGATACGAGTGGGCGGCACAAACACGTGGTCCATCTAGGAGTGACACTGCAGTGGCAGACAGGATGGCAGTTTGAAAAACTAGGCCCCAAACAGTACATAATTCAAAGAAAAAAAAGAGGTGCAAGATGGAATTGTCCTTGGGCCCTCCCACCCACCCTTATGTTGTATAAACAGGACATGCACACTTTAACAAACCAAACATTTCAGCGCCAGGGTCTGCCACACGACTGTGGCTGAAATGATTGGTTCGTTTGGGCCCCCACAAAACAAGCTGGCAATTAATCTGTCCCTGCACAAACTGGCTCTCATCCTCCTCATCCACCGATTCCTCACCCTCTTCAGTGTTGTGTACATCCTCATCCTCACAGAGTATTAATTCGTCCCCGCTGGAATCCACAACCACAGGTCCCTCTGTACGTTCTGGAGGCTGGTCTCCCTGGAAGAGTTGATAATTCATTTTATGAACATCATCTTCTCCACATTTTGTGGAAGCAACCTCCTACACCTTTCGCTGACAAGGTTCCCGGCTGCACTAAACACTCTTTCGGAGTGCACACTGGAGGGGGGGCAACTCAGGTAAAATAGAGCCAGTTTGTACAGGGACCTCCAAATTGCTTCTTTTTCCTGCCAGTACAGGTACGGACTGTCTGACATGCCTACTTGGATGCTGTCACCGATGTAATCCTTTAACAGACAGACGCACGCTTGTCGCTGCTGCTTTGAGGATGCAAGTGCGGCTACAGCCCACACAATTCACAAAGACAGAAAAAAAAAGAAGAATTTTTTTATTGTTTGTGGAGCGTACTTTGAGGGTTACACCACCCTTTAACAGACAGATGCACGCCTGTCGCTGCTGCTTTAAGGATGCAGGTGCGGCTACAGCCCACACATTTCACAAAGACAGAAAAAAAAAGAAGAATATTTTTATTGTTTGTGGAGCGCACTTTGAGGGTGTCACCACCCTTTAACAGACAGACGCACGCTTGTCGCTGCTGCTTTAAGGATGCAGGTGTGGTTACAGCCCACACATTTCACAAAGAAAAAAAAAGAAGAATATTTTTATTGTTTGTGGAGCGCACTTTGAGGGTTACACCACCCCACAGACAGACGCACGCTTATCGCTGCTGCTTTGAGGACAGTATCATATGCAGTGACAGTAGACTTGTCAGAAATTGTTGGCACGTCCTTCAGTCCAGACCAGATGTCCAAACCGGCCCTTGACTTATGACACAGGCGCATGCTTGGCGCTGCTACTGTGTTGATGCACGTGCGGCTACATCGCACACAAGTCACAAACACATAAAAAAAATAGTTTTTTATTTTTTGGAGCACTTTGAGGGTTACACCACCCTTTAACAGACAGACGCACGCTTGTCGCTGCTGCCTTGAGGATGCAAGTGCGGCTACAGCCCACACAATTCACAAAGACAGAAAAAAAAAGAAGAATTTTTTTATTGTTTGTGGAGCGCACTTTGAGGGTTACACCACCCTTTAACAGACAGATGCACGCTTGTCGCTGCTGCTTTGAGGATGCAGGTGGAATCTAGACGGGATTTGGAACCGGGGACACACTACCTCCATCAATTGTCTAAATCCCATTGCACTAATGGTGGATACCGGACGCACGTCTAACACCAACATAGCAGTCAAGGCCTCAGTTATACGTTTTGCTTCAGGATGACTGCTGTCGTACTTCATCCTCATCGCTAGGGACTGTTGGAGGGTCAATTGTTTAGTAAAAGTAGTGGTGTTCCTACTTCCTCTCTGGGATGATGAACAACTCCCAGCAGCAGCAACAGCACTAGGAGGAAGTGGTTCTTGATCTTTCCCTATTTTATTTTTATCGGAGAAAGTTTGGTCCTCCATTTATGTTATATTGATATATACGTGCGGCTAAGGCGCACACAAACACAGAAAATATTTTCTTATTTTTGCTGGAGAGTAGTGCACTTTGTGGGTTACATCACCCTTTAAGAAATGAGCCAGCCGGCACTTTACTTATGGGACACAGGCGCACGCTTGGCACTACTTTGTTGATACTTGTGCAGCCACAGTGCACACAATTCACAAACACAGAAAATATTTTTTTATTCGGTTTGGAGTGTACTTTGGGGGTTACAGCACCCTTTAACGGTCAAGCCAGCCGGCCCTTTACTTATGACACAGGCGCACGCTTGGCACTACTTTGTTGATGCACGTGCGGCTACTGCGCACACAATTCACAAACACAGAAAAAAAATTTTTTTTTAGCACTTGGGGGGAGCACCCCTGACGGACAGAGCACCCCCTGGACAACACAACAGCACCCCTTTAGGACTGGGACACTGCACAGGACTTTGGAGTGGACACAGCCCCTATGGACAACTGACTGCACAACACAGTCCAGCCAGCCCCTATGGACTTTGAAGTAGTGGACACAGCCCCTATGGACAACAGCAGCACAGCACAACACAGCCAGCCCCTATGGACTTTGAAGTAGTGGACACAGCCCCTATGGATAACAGCAGCACAGCGCAGCACAGCACAGCACAGCACAGCACAACACTGCTCTGCACTACACTACACTACACTACACAGCCCAGCCAGCCCTAACTCCCACCCTCCCTCTTCACTGTCCACAGCCGAGTGAGAAAATGGCGCTGATGCGGGTACCTTATATAGGATCCAAAACCCGCGAGACCCGGAAAGGCGGAATGATGACGTTTTGCCTCGATTTCAGATCCGAGACAGGCGGGAAAAGTCGAGCCTGACTCAGATCGGGGGGTCTCGGGGGGGTTCGGATTTCAGAAATCCGAACCCGCTCACCCCTAATATATATATATATATATATATATATATATATTCTAAACCACTAGAAAAGAAAATTAGAATACCATAATATCAAGCATAAAATAAAGCAGATAGAAATTATGTGTTCATAAAAAGGGTGTGATTTCGTACATTTCATTTAACCCATGTGGAACCATGGTATTAAGAGTAAAAATCCAAAACATCTCCTTTTGAGATACCTTCTTTTCCCTATCACCTCCTCTTTCACAAAGCTGTACATTTTCAAATGCTTTAAATTTCAGTCCTACTGGATCAGCATTGTGACACTTGCTGAAATGTTTCGGTATGGAGTGATTATCAACTTTGTTCTAATGCCCCTCACATGTTCTTGTATTCTCAATGTAATGTTTCTCTTGGTTCTACCAACATATTTGAGATGACACGGACACTCAAGCATATAGATAATCCATGTCATCATACAGTTCATTAGACTCTTAATTTTAAAAAATGTGTTGATATAGTTCGAAAATTTACCATTATCACAGTCAACAAATTTACATAAGTTGCAACTATTGCACTTAAAAAACCCTTTAATTTTTGGATCCATTGCTGTGGTTTTCCTTCCAATGATTTAAGACTACTAGGGGCCAGATGATTTTTTAGGTTTCTCGCTTTTCTAAGAGCTATTATTTGTCGATCTTGAAGCACTTGACCCATAATTCCATCTGTTTTCAATATATCCCAATGTTTATTACAAATTCTCCTTATTTCTTTTTCTCTATGGTTATATTGTGTAACAAAGATCACTTCATCATTTTTTATTTCTCTGGTTTTATATGTTAATAGGTCTTTTCTCTCAAGATCCTTTACTTTATTAACTGCTGTTTGTATAGTATCCTCTGGATATTTCCTGTCTCGGAATCTTCCTGAATACACTTCCAATTGTTCTTTGAATATTTTATCTGAACTGCAATTTCTTCGTACACGACAAAATTGTAAAAACGGAATATTAGTTTTCCATCTTTTTACATGACCACTATTAAAGTGTACGTAACTGTTCGTGTCCACATTTTTAATGAAGTTACAGCTTATGATTCCATGGTCATCACTTCCTATAATAAGATCCAAATATTCAATTTCTATGTCACTATTTGTGTGTAAAAGATAAATTAAAATGATTTACTTTAAGATAGTTCATAAATGCAGGGGCGGATTGGGCCGCCGGCAAACCGGGCTTATTCCCGCTGGGCCAGACACCTTCCATTAGCAGCCCCTTCACTGCCATGACTGTGCTGTGCCTTTGCGACCATATGTGCAGGGGCGGGCTGGGCTGGGAGGAATATGCCCTCCCGGGCTGGTCCCCTTTTAGAGGCATTTGGACAAGTATCCGGCAGCTTGGAAGCACTTACTGCGGCCGCTCCGCATCATTTACAGATCTCCATTAATTCCAGGAAAGAAAGGCTTTTTTCTTCTTCTTCCAGTTCGGACTGGCCCAGTGGGTGGAACTCTCAACGTGCCACAATTATGCCATCAGACCCTTTCACATACCTGTGCCATTACCCTTCACATGACTCCTCCAGGTGCACCTTAATGTGCTATCACACTCCCTCATATGCTCTTTATCTTAGTGTTAATTATCAACTCTCAGCACACACTGAAATTAGGATTATTTATATTAATTGCAGTAGAGGGGCCATACAGTGATATATTAGGAGGAATAACACGTCTCCCAGCCCACTGATTTCTGGTATTATTATTAAACAGAGGGAATAACAGCTCCCAGCACACACTGATATGTGGTATTATTATTATATAGAAGAGAAGGGACTGTACAGTGATATATGAGGGGTAATAACAGCTCCCATCACACACTGATATGTGCTATTATTATTATATAGAAGAGAAGGGACTGTACAGTGATATATGAGGGGGAATAACAGCTCCCGTCACACACTGATATGTGGTATTATTATTATATAGGAGAGAGGGGACCATACAGTGATATATGAGGGGGATACCAGCTCCCAGCACACACTGATATGTGGTATTATTATTATATAGAGGAGAAGGGACTGTACAGTGATATATGAGAGGGAATAAAACTGCTCCCGTCACACACTGATATGTGGTATTATTATTATATAGGAGAGAGTGGACCATACAGTGATATATGAGGGGGATAACACAGCTCCCAGCACACACTGATATGTGATATTATTATATAGGAGAGAGGGGACCATACAGTGATATATGATGGGGAATACCAGCTCCCAGCACACACTGATATGTGGTATTATTATTATATAGAGGAGAAGGGACTGTACAGTGATATATGAGAGGGAATAAAACTGCTCCCATCACACACTGATATGTGGTATTATTATTATATAGGAGAGAGTGGACCATACAGTGATATATGAGGGGGATAACACAGCTCCCAGCACACACTGATATGTGGTATCAGGGCTGCCATCAGAAATCATGGGGCCCAGTACCAATGAAAAGGCAGGACCCCCCCACCTCCTTGGTTCTTACCCCTCTCCAAAGGCAATCGGTATGAATTACCGCCGTACAAAAGTCCGGCGGTTCAAATCCCGACAGCAGCTGGCTGATATGGCTGAAAATCCTGATCGTCTTAAAGGTAAGTATTAACTAACCTAACCTCCCCCCCAACCCTAACCCTCCTTAGGGGTGCCTAACCCTAATCCCCCCTCTATTTACCTAAAAATAACCCCCCCTTCCCCGCCACCTAAACCTAAGTCCCCCGGGGGGGTGCGTAACCCTAAGTCCCCCCCAGGAGCCCTAAACCTAACCCTCCACCCTGCGGCTGTCCGCAGCGGTGCCCGGCATCCCTTCGATCGGGATGCCGGGCGCTGGTCTCCCGGCATCGGTAAAATGACAGGCGTCTAGATTTAGATGCCTGTCATTTAACCCTCGCTGGGATAAAGCAGTCGGGAAGCCGGCCGTCGGGATTATGTCCGCCGGTTTCCCGACTGCATACCTTTCACAGGCCTGGTGGATGCAAAGGTGTGGGGTTGAGCTCTGGAAATGTGTGTGTTGTTTGTGTGTGTATTATATATATATATATATATATATATATATATATACACACACAAACGTACTGTTAATAGTTAAACAGTAGATTTAGAAAAATGTAGAATATTTGCCTTTAAAGATTAAAAAGGAATAAAGGATTTTTTATTTGTTTTTTTTAAATGAGAAAAGCCTAATGATTTACAACAGAAAACTGTACTTATCTGCCATCTGGAGGTTCAGTTACTTTGTGTGGTGTGGAATACAGCACGGACATGGCAAGGGGGCAGAGGCAAAAATGGGGAGAGGCACACCTTGGTAAAAGGGACAGAGGTGCATATAGGGAGAGGCACGCTTAGGTAATGGACACAAAGATACAGATAGGAAGGGAGCAGAGTCAAAAATGGGATGCGGGCAGACAAGAGATATGGAGAGGGGGCACAGATATGGAGACACATATGGGGAGAGTACAGAAATAGACATTTGGGAGGGGGAAAAGAAGCAGAGCCGGCCCTAGCCAATTTGGTGACCCAGGCAAAATTTTGACTGGTGCCCCTAGCATATAATCCCACCACCAATCTTATTTTTTTGTACGCAGACACCAAAAATAACACATCAATTGATCGACCAATATATCGGGTGCCCGTCGGCCACTGTGTATCAGTGATATGTTCACAGGCATATTGCGTCGGCTCTGAAAAATTGTCATTAGCCATGGCATAGCGGAGTGAGTTATTGAAAGTATCTGGAGCAATATACAGTATATATATATCAGTCACACACACACATATATATATATATATATATATATATATATATCCATATATACTGTATATCTATATATCTATATATATATATATGTAATCTATATCTTTATACACACACACATATAGATAACACTGTCAGACGCAGTGCCGCTGACAAAAAAAACACTCTTTGCCCCCAGGCCTTTCCCCCAGCTAAATTTAATGATGCTGTGGCTAGTGGCTGGCTGTGCTTTATTGTTAGTAGTTATTTTAAACTCTTACCTGCGGGCGCTGGGCAGCAGCCTGTGTTATTCAGCATGGCTGGCTCTGGCTGGGAGTGGGACTTAAGATGGAGGCGGAGGGCAAAGGCCCATGGGAGGTGTGGCAGCGGCAGGGCATGCGCAGGCCATCTTGGCTCCTCCTGTAGACTGTCAGAATTAGCTTCTATGCAGAAGCTCATTCTGACTGAGGGCCGGGCAGATGTGGATCCCGGTCACATAACCGGCCTGTCCATTCGCTGCGCTGCCCGATCGGGGAGATCCGATCGCGGCAGCGTTATGGGCTGTGCCAGATTAAGGTCCACATGGGCCTGGAGCTGAAATTGAAAAAAGGCCTATTGTGTGCCGCCACAGGGTTGTGACCAGCACGGTGTGGGTGTGGCCAGTGTGTGTGGAGGGAATGTATATACACACATATATATATATATAAACACACACACACACAGTATTTGTGTGTGTGCATATATAAACACATGCATACCATATATGTATCTATATATATGCAGTACATGTGATGTACACAACATCAGACGGCACTCGTTGGTCCTTTTATCTCGATACAAAAAGGCATGGACACCTTAATCCTTAGATCTAAGGCTTAAGGTGTCCGTGCCTTTTTGTATCAAGATAAAAAGACCAACGAGTGCCGCCTGATGATGTGTACATTATACAGTCGTTTGATGAGGAGGGCACCGTGGCATAATTAAACGGAATTGAGGAGTGCCGGTCCTGGACATTGCATATTATATATATATATATATATATATATATCTTTATACACACAATAATTGTGTACGGTCTGCCCAGTGCGGGCATAGTGGAGGCCTGGAATCGCACCCCATCGGATACCACTGCACGGGAGGCAGGACCTGGAACAGGACGACCAGCCGCTGGGAACAAGTATACTATGGGAGCTGGGGGGGGCAGGATGGAGTTGGGAGGAGAAAGGCAGGACTGAGCAAAGAGGGAGGGGGGTGGGACAGAGCAATGAGAGGGGAGGTCAGGATGGAGCAAAGGAGGGTCAGAACAGCAGAGAGGGGGTGGAAGGCAGTACAGAGAATTAGGTACCCCGGCATACATATATATATATATATATATATATATATATATATATATATATATATATACACATACACACACACACACATTATATATATATATATACACATACACATTAGGGGTGTGCACCGGCCACTTTTCGTGTTTTGGTTTTGGATCTGGATCTTTCTTCGTGTTTTGGATCTGGATTGGTTTTGCCAAAACCACCCTCCGTGTTTTGGGTTCTGGGTTTTGGATCTGTATTTTTTTTAAAAAAAGCATAAAAACAGCTAAAATCACAGAATGTGTTGGTTTTTCTGCTCCTATGCTATTATTAACCTCAATAACCTTAATTTCCACTAATTTCCAGTCTATTCTGAACACCTCACAATAGTGTTTTTATGTCCAAAAGGTTGCACCGAGGTAGCTGGATGACTATGCTAAGCGACACGAGTGGGCGGCACAAACACGTGACCCATCTAGGAGTGATACTGCAGTGGCAGACAGGATGGCAGTTTGAAAAACTAGGCCCCAAACTACCCCAAAAAAGGTGCAAGATGGAATTGTCCTTGGGCCCTCCCACCCACCCTTATGTTGTATAAACAGGACATGCATACTTTAACAAAGCAATCATTTCAGCGCCAGGGTCTGCCACACAACTGTGGCTGAAATGATTGGTTCGTTTGGGCCCCCACAAAACAAGCTGGCAATTAATCTGTCCCTGCACAAACTGGCTCTACAGAGGCAAGATGTCGTCCTCATCCTCCTCATCCACCGATTCCTCACCCTCTTCAGTGTTGTGTACATCCTCATCCTCACAGAGTATTAACTCGTCCCCACTGGAATCCACCACCACAGGTCCCTCTGTACGTTCTGGAGGCTGGTCTCCCTGGAAGAGTTGATAATTCATTTTATGAACATCATCTTCTCCACATTTTGTGGAAGCAACCTCCTACGCCTTTCGCTGACAAGGTTCCCGGCTGCACTAAACACTCTTTCGGAGTACACACTGGAGGGGGGGCAACTCAGGTAAAATAGAGCCAGTTTGTACAGGGGCCTCCAAATTGCCTCTTTTTCCTGCCAGTACAGGTATGGACTGTCTGACATGCCTACTTGGATGCTGTCACCAATGTAATCCTCCACCATTCTGTCAATGGTGACAGTATCATATGCAGTGACAGTAGACTTGTCAGAAATTGTTGCCAGGTCCTTCAGTCCGGACCAGATGTCCAAACTTGGTCCTGCCTGCCCTGCATCACCACCAGCGGGTTGCTTAGGATACCTAAGTTTTTTCCTGGCAGCCCCAGTTGCGGGAGAAAATGAAGAAGGAGCTGTTGACGTGTCACGCTCCGCTTCAGCTGACAGTGTTTTCACCAGCAGGTCTTTGCACCTCTGCAGGGTTGTGTCGGCCGGAAAGAGAGACATCACATAGGCTTTAAACCTAGGATTGAGCACGGTGGCCAAAATGTAGTGGTCTGATTTCAACAGATTGACCACCCTGGAATCCTGGCAAAGCGAATGAAGGGCTTCATCCACAAGTGCCACATGCCGAGTGGAATCGCTCCGTCTTAGCTCCTCCTTCACTTTCTCCAGCTGCTTCTGCAAAAGCCTGATGAGGGGAATGACCTGTCTCAAGCTGGCAGTGTCTGAACTGACTTCACGTGTGGCAAGTTCGAAGGGCTGGAGAACCTTGCACAACATGGAAATCATTCTCCACTGCGCTTGAGTCAGGTGCATACCCCCTCCTTTGCCTATGTCATAGGTGGATGTATAGGCTTGAATGGCCTTTTGTTGCTCCTCCATCCTCTGAAGCATATAGAGGGTTGAGTTGCACCGCGTCACAACCTCTTGCTTCAGGTGATGGCGGGGCAGGTTCAAGAGTGTTTGCTGGTGCTCCAGTCTTCGGCACGCAGTCGCTGAATGGCGAAAGTGGCCAGAAATTTTTTGGGCCACCCAAAGCATCTCCTGCACGCCCCTGTCGCTTTTCTGAAAATTCTGCACCACCAAGTTTATTGTGTGAGCAAAACATGGGACGTGCTGGAATTTGCCCAGATGTAATGCCCGCACAATATTGGTGGCGTTGTCAGATATCACAAATCCCCAGGAAAGTCTAAGTGGGGTAAGCCACTGGGCGATGATTTCCCTCAGTTTCTCTAAGAGGTTGTCGGCGGTGTGCCTCTTACTGAAACCGGTGATACACAGCGTAGCCTGCCTTGGAACAAGCTGGCGTTTCTGAGATGCTGCTACTGGTGACGCTGCTGCTGTTGCTGCGTAAGGTGATACATCTACCCAGTGGGCTGTCACAGTCATATAGTCCTTAGTCTGCCCTATTCCACTTGTCCACATGTCCGTGGTTAAGTGGACATTGGGTACAACGGCATTTTTCAGGACACTGAGGACACTTTTTCTGACGTTTCTGTACAGTCTCGGTATCGCCTGCCTAGTGAAGTGGAATCTAGATGGGATTTGGAACCGGGGACACACTACCTCCATCAATTGTCTAAATCCCACTGCACTAATGGCGGATACCGGACGCACGTCTTACACCAACATAGCAGTCAAGGCCTCAGTTATACGTTTTGCTTCAGGATGACTGCTGTCGTACTTCATCCTCCTCGGTAAGGACTGTTGGAGGGTCAATTGTTTAGTAACAGCAGCAACAGCAACAGTGGCAGCAGGAGGCGTAGCAATGCAGGATCCTCCGGCGGAATCCCGGATAGGAGAGTCAGTCATGCCAGTGACATGGCCTGCAGGACTACTTCCGATCCTGACTAAGGAGGAAATTGACGAGGAGGGAGTTGACGGTGTGGTTTGCAGGCGCTTGGATACAACAGGACAACGGGATTTAGGTGTCCCTGGACTGCTTACGGTCTTAGCCAAAGTTTCTGAACTTGACAGTAACTTTTTATGAACGCGCTGCAGGTGCCGTATAAGGGAGGATGTTCCTAGGTGGTTAACGTCCCTACCCCTACTTATTTCACCTTTACAAATGGTACATATGGCAAGACAGTTGTTGTCCGGATTTGGATAGAAATATTGCCAGACCAAATAGGTGGAATGTTTGGTCTTCTGCCCAGGCATGACCGTGATGGGCTTTTTCATCCCACGGACAACAACTGTCTCCCCCGGAGCCTGATTTAAACAAATCACATCACCATCAGAATCCTCCTCGCCAACTTCCTCCTCAGCGCCAGCTACACCAGTATCCTCATCCTGTTGTACTTCAACAGTGACATCTTCAATTTGCATATCAGCAAGTGCACTGTGGGTGCTCCTTTCAGCACTTGCAGGGGGCGTGCAAATGGTGGAAAGAGCCACCTCTTCCCGTCCAGTGCTGGAAAGGTCAGGCATCGCAACCACCACCACACTTGGACTCTCCTTGGGGATTTGTGATATCTTCTTAGAACGCACAGTTCTTCGCTGTGCTTTTGCCAGCTTAACTCGTTTGATTTTTTTAGTGGGAGGAGGGCTTCCATCGTCATGTGAAGCTGAACCACTAGTCATGAACATAGGGAAAGACCTTAGCCATTCCTTGCCACTCCGTGTCGTAAATGGCATATTGGCATGTTTACGTTTCTCTTCAGATGATTTAAATGTTTTTTTCAAGGTCATTTCCTGAACTTTGTCATTTGGGATTGTATGTGCCCTCTACTATGACATTGGGCATCGGCCTTGGCAGACGACATTGATGGCATGTTATCATCTATGTCATGACTAGTGGCAGCAGCTTCAGCACTAGGAGGAAGTGGTTCTTGATCTTTCCCTATTTTATTTTTATCGGAGAAAGTTTGGTCCTCCATTTATGTTATATTGATATATACGTGCGGCTAAGGCGCACACAAACACAGAAAATAATTTTTTATTTTTGTTGGAGACTAGTGCACTTTGTGGGTTACACCACACTTTAAGAAATGAGCCAGCCGGCCCTTAACTTATGGGACACAGGCGCACGCTTGGCGCTGCTCCTTTGTTGATGCACGTGCAGCTACAGCCCACACAATTCACAAACACAGAAAATATTTTTTAATTTTGTTTAGAGTGCCCTTTGGGGGTTACAGCACCCTTTAGCGGTCAATCCAGCCGGCCCTTTATTTATGGACACAGGCGCACGCTTGGCACTACTTTGTTGATGCACGTGCGGCTACTGCGCACACAATTCACAAACACACAAAAAAATATTTTTTATTTTGTTTGGAGTGTCCTTTGGGGGTTACAGTACCCTTTAGGCGGTCAATCCAGCCGGCCCTTTATTTATGGGACACAGGCGCACGCTTGGCACTACTTTGTTGATGCACGTGCGGCTACTGCGCACACAATTCACAAACACAAAAAAAATATTTTTTTATTTTGTTTGGAGTGCCCTTTGGGGGTTACAGCACCCTTTAGCGGCCGGCCCTTTATTTATGGGACACAGGCGCACGCTTGGCACTACTTTGCTGATGCACGTGCGGCTACTGCACACACAACTTACAAACACAAAAAATATATTTTTTTATTTTGTTTGGAGTGCCCTTTGGGGGTTACAGCACCCTTTAGCGGTCAATCCAGCTGGCCCTTTATTTATGGGACACAGGCGCATGCTTGGCACTACTTTGTTGATGCACGTGCGGCTACTGCGCACACAATTCACAAACACAAAAAAAAATATTTTTTTATTTTGTTTGGAGTGCCCTTTGGGGGTTACAGCACCCTTTAGAGGTCAATCCAGCTGGCCCTTTATTTATGGGATACAGGCGCACGCTTGGCACTACTTTGTTGATGCACGTGCGGCTACTGCGCACACAATTCACAAACACAAAAAAATATATTTTTTTATTTTGTTTGGAGTGCACTTGGGGGTTACAGCACCCTTTAATGGACAAGCCAGATGGCCTTTTAGTTATGGGACACAGGCGCACGCTTGGCGCTGCTCCTTTGTTGATGCACGTGCAGCCACAGTGCACACAATTCACAAACACAGAAAAAATATTTTTTTTTTAGCACTTGGGGGGAGCACCCCTGATGGACAGAGCACCCCCTGGACAACACTACAGCACCCCTTTAGGACTGGGACACTGCACACGACTTTGGAGTGGACACAGCCCCTATGGACAACTGACTGCACAACACAGTCCAGCCAGCCCCTATGGACGTTGAAGTAGTGGACACAGCCCCTATCGACAACAGGACAGCGCAGCACAGCACAACACTACACTACACAGCCCAGCCAGCCCTAACTCCCACCCTCCCTCTTCACTGTCCACAGCCGAGTGAGAAAATGGCGCCGACGCGGGTACCTTATATAGTATCCAAAACCCGCGAGACCCGGAAGGTGGGATGATGACGTTTTGCCTCGATTTCAGATCCGAGTCAGGCGGGAAAAGTCGAGCCTGACTCGGATCGGCCTCGGATCGGGAGGGCTCGGGGGGGTTCGGATTTCATAAATCCGAACCCGCTCACCCCTAATACACACACATATATATATATATATATATTTATATATATACATATACTTATACATATTTATATACACAGTATATACTCATATATATATATATATATATATAAAAATATACATACATATCTATACCTATATCACAATATATATCACTCACCTCGAGTAGCAGTGCACTCATAGGGAGCGGAGCATGCCTTTTTCAGAGGCACTGGACTGAGGCTTAAGCTACAGGTTACATATTCCTGATTAATTTCCGCAGAAGCAGCCTTTCCCCGATCAGTGGCAGAATCTTGGCAGCCTTGGTCACCATCACCCGGCCTGCACATGTCACATGGAGCGGAGGAAGAGGAGGAGCCGAAATAATATCTTTGCAGCGCAGGGACAGTGCAGGGAGGGCTTAAGAAGTTTGTGAAGCCTCCCACTGCACTGCTGGAACTATGACCAGCGGCAGCTCCGGTACTTGGACTGCCGGTGGACGGGTAGGCGGGGACTCGGGGAGGCTTATGGGGGAGTGAGTGGGTAGCTGCAACGCCAGCTCTGGGGTAGGTGGGACTGGGAGCAGCGGGCTGCAGGCAACAGCTAGAGGCGGCGGCGGGACTGAGGACAGCCAGGCAGAGCTCAGGCTGGAATGCCCCTAGCATACTGAGTCGCCCCTAGGCATTTGCTTATAATGCCTATGCCTAGGGCCGGCTCTGAACAGAAGCAGGATTCAGGAATAGCACAGGAGACAGTGGGGCAGATTGTATAGGAGGGGGAGGGACAGAGGCAGGATTCAGGCATACGGTAGTAAAGGGGACGGTTTGGCAGATTGTATAAGAGGGTGGCAGAGGCAGGATTCAGGCATAGTACAGGGGACAGTATGGCAGATAGTAGAGGAGGAGGGAGGGGGCAGAGGCAGGATTCAGGCATAGAACAGGGGACCAGTGGCAAACGCAGGATTTCTAGAGGATGGTTTCCATATGCTTGATTTTAGAATGAGTGTGCCAGTCCATGAAGAGGGTAGAATGAACACTTAACCAGCTTTAATATGCATCATACAAAGTGTATTGTGTGTCATCCTGCCTGAGCTGAATGTGTTTATTTTAGATGTGGGCACCATTCCAAAGTATTAGAGCAAGTCCGGGAGTCTGGGAGCAACCTAGCACTGCCCTGGACATATATGTACATATTGGGCTCTATAGCATCACATCCCTAACAGTGAGTGTTTTCCAGATCTCCTAGTTGGTGCACAGGTTATTTATTACTAGCTGATACATGTTAAAAGATCCACAGGTGGTGCTAATCATTTCATTTGTGATAGTGAGACTAACATGCAGCACTTGTAAAATTCTATTATATTACTATTTCTATTGTAGTCATGGTGTGGGTTTGGGAGAGGGGTTTCCAGGCAGATGGAAACCCCCCCTGCATTTGCCTATGGGGACAGTGGGGAAGATAGTATTGGGGGGATGAGAGGCAACTCTGTGTGTGCACCACAGTGTCCCACATTTCCTTCCTCAGTGGCAGTGCACACAATATCTGGCCAATTAGAGCAGGGGGGAGGAGAGAAGCTCAGGGTGCAGCAACTATGGAGGCAGAGGTGATTGGAGAAGTAATTTACAGAATTTGATGGGGTCCTGTCTGTGAGAGGGGACCCAGTGCTCCTAACTTTATCAAGTAAGTTTGTCCTCCTGCAGCAGCTCCTGATTAAGCTGGACACTGTGCCGGGTATGTGTGTGTGAAGATCATGCAGCACTGCCCGGAGAGTTCATTAATGAATGAGTCATCACACACTGCTGAGCTGTGTGTGATGACTCATTCATATAACTCTCTCCAGTCCAGCCAGCAGTTAGCAGCCTCAGCTGTCCTCTATGAGGGTGATAAATGAGCAATTAACACTGCCTGCCGAGGGCCCGGCCCCATAGCTGGTGGGCCCGGTACAGGAGTGCTGACTGTCCCCCCCTGATGGCGGCCCTGTGTGGTATTATTACATAGGAGAGAGAGGACCACACAGTAATATATGAGGGGGAATAACACAGCTCACAGCACACACTGATCTATAGCATTATTAAATAAAGGAGAGGGGACTGTACATTGATAAACAATGAGGTGTAAAACAGCTGTCAGATGTCTCTCTCTCTGTTCCTCCTAGTGATAAAACTTGCTGTGTATGATAAATGGTGCTCCAACCAATCATCTCCCAACTATCATTTTTCAAACAGATGACAGTTGGCAGCTGATTGGCTGGAGCACTATTATCATACACAACAAGTTTTATCACTCATTGTGAATGATAAAACTAGTTGATAAATGAGGCCCTTAGGCCGTCTCTTGCTCTCTCTCATTTACATAACCCTCATATACCATCACCCATTTAGATATGCCATCAGATCCTTCCCCCTTCACAGACTCCACCTCCTCCCATTTAGGGCTGCTTCAGAAATTTCCTGAGCTGGTTTTCCATCCCAATCCGCCCCTGCATAAATGCCTCTGTGTGACAGGCTGGCATTACGGGAGGGAAGGAGGGGAATGCAGGAGAGAAAAAAGGCTGCCACCACTACTGCTGAGTGCTGACTCTACCGCACCGCACTGACAGATGAGACTGAAGTGCCAGGGGCTGGGGGAGATCTGGAGACTTCTGGAGACTTGCAGGGAATGAAAAAGGCATCTCTTATTATTTTCTTTTTTGTGGACTCACTGGCACCCTCCAGTGGCCGGTGCCTTTAGGCAGCTGCCTAAACTGCCTAATGGTAACGCCGGCCCTGTTTGCAGGAGGTAGTCTGTGGCTATTTTCAGTAGAGATGAGCGGTTCGGATTCTGTGGAATCCGAACCGCTCTGAACATTGGGGATCCGAGTCCACCCGAACCCTGTTCGGGTGTTCACCGCCGCACGGCGGCCGCCTGATGTCGGATTCTCACTAGAGAATCCGACATCAGGGCTCCTATTGTGTAGGGCAGAGCGCTGTGATAGCGCTCTGCCCTACACAGACACAAACACACAGCCGCCAGCGGCAGCTGTGTGTTTGTTACAGCAGCCAATGAGAGTCACACAGACTCTCATTGGCTGCTGCACGGAGGGAGCCGGCTGGAGCTCACACATGAGCTCCGTCTTCCGGCTCCCTCCTCAGCGTGTGACAGCAGAGCGGACGGCGCGGGAGCGGGGATACAGGTAAGTTTTTATTTTTTTATTTTTTATTTGTGCAAGGGCCGGGGGCGCTACTGGGGGGGTCTGCTACTGGGGGTGCGGGGGGGCCATACTACTGGGGGGGTCTGCACTACTGGGGGGGTCTGCTACTGGGGGGGCAATACTACTGGGGGGCCATACTACTGAGGGGCCTGCTACTGGGGGGGGCTATACTACTGGGGAGGTCTGCTACTGGGGGGGCCATACTACTGAGGGGCCTGCTACTGGGGGGGCCATGCTACTGGGGGGGCATACTACTGGGGGGCTTACTACAACTGGGGGGATTACTACTACTGGGGCAGCCTACTACAGGGGGGGCCATACTACAGGGGGGGCCCATACTACAGGGGGGGCTACTACTGGGGCAGCCTACTACTGGGGGGGCCATACTACTGGGGGGGCCATACTACTGGGTGGCATGCTAATGGGGGGCATACTACTGGGGGGGCCTGCTAATGGGGGGCATACTACTGGGGGGGCCTGCTAATGGGGGGGCATACTACTGGGTGGCATGCTAGTGGGGGCATACTACTGGGGGGGCCTGCTAATGGGGGGCATTCTACTGGGGGCACTGCATAGTGGACCCTACTACTAAGGGGACTGCATAGGGGGCACCACTGCTGGGGGCATTGTGTAAGGGACACCGCTACTGTGGGCATTGTGTAAAAGGGGCACTACTGTGGGCATTGTGTAAAAGGGTCACTACTGTGGGCATTGTGTAAAAGGGGCACTACTGTGTGTCGTAACATAAATAAGAGACACTACTTGATGGTGTAATGTGAATCAGGCCCTATGTGCGTTGTAATGTGAATAAGATTGTGCACTGTGACTCCTTGGGCCGTAGCCCACTATGTAAACAAGTACTGTGATTCTGCTGGCCGTACCCCACTGGGTGGGTGCACTACTTTTCATTTCTGCCACTGCTGTGTGGCAATGTGTCATAGATGTGCTTTATACTGTGGTGTCTGTGTCGTTGTGCCGCTGCTTTGTCGCTTAGTAATAGTAACCAGTCAGCTCACTGCAACCTTTGGCCAATAATGTTGAAAACAATATTATAAGCTGTGATATGGTCTAAATTGAATGGAAATTAATGTTATTGAGGTTAATAATACTCTAGGAAGAAAAAAAAGACCAATTTATGTGATTTTAGCTTTTTTTGTCAATTTTTGTAAAAAAATCCAAATCCAAATCCAAAGCCAGTCACCGCAGTTTGGCAAATCCAAATCCAAACTCGGACGACGAATTAGAACCAAATCCAAATCCGGCAAAAATGGTCCGGCGCACATCCCTAATTTTCAGGCATGCAAGTGTGGCATGCCTGCTGAAGATGTGGCTTCGTCTGAGTAGATAAAATGAGGTAAATAGCGTGGAAATTATTGACCTGCAGTTAATGAGAGACTAGTCTATTGTGAATAGGCCACATCTCCAGATATGCCTGCTTCAAAAACATATCTCTTACAGATGGCTAGCTCCTAATGCTAATAATCAAGTAAGAGTGCAATTTTCACCTAAATTGCACTCCACTCTCTCTATATATAATGCCTAATACCTAAAGTCATATATGCATTTGTATCAGCCTGTTTGGGCTACTGATATGCCCTCTACCTGGGTCTCACAGCAAACAAATTGCACCATTTGCAGCTAGCACAAAATGCAACAGCCAGGCTGTTAACTAGCCAGCCTCACTTCTGCCACATAACACCCATTCTATACTCCCTTCACTCCCTGCCTGTAAGATGGTGAATCTATTTCAAGGTATCTGAAGCAGCTTCTGATTCCTTACTGCAGTACTTAGAATATCCCTTAATTCATTTTGGGGGCCGAGCGTTTAACTCTCTGCCTCTATGGAACTCACTTCCTCGTACAGTTCATGGGGGCCGAGCATTTAACTCTCTGACTCTATGGAACTCACCTCCTCGTACAGTTCATGGGGGCCGAGCATTTAACTGTCTGACTCTATGGAACTCACCTCCTCGTACAGTTCATGGGGGCCGAGCATTTAACTATCTGACTCTATGGAACTCACTTCCTCGTACAGTTCATGGGGGCCTCAACTCTAGAAACCTTAAAAAACAGAATTACTTGTTTACTCACACGTTTCATTAGTGCCCCTTTAGTTTCTAAAAAATATAACCCAAATGCTTAGTCCTCTTTTGTGTGAAGTTTATTTTGTACCTTGTGCTGTTTAAATGTAAAGAACTTTGGCCCTGATTCAGACCCACTCGCAAGTGGGCGTACGCACGTTCGGCGTACGTAAAAAAATATTTAAATTCAAGCACTCGCTCGTATTTTCGTACGCAGCTAAAAATCCGCCCCAAACTCAGGCGACCCCTCCTCTAACTAATGAGCGTGCCACATAGCGAGCGTACGTCCCCGAAATAGCTTGAAGGGAACGCACGCACAAGTACAAACCGGAAGTGGGACTGTCAGAATCCGATTACCTGCTCGTTTTTTCTGCCTACCTCCCTCAATCGTATCATGCCAATCAATGTATCAATTAGCTTAATTGTTTTTTTTTTTTTCAACACAATGCAATAAACTTTAATCTTGTCCGTGTTTGTATTTGCTCGCAGAATACGTACGACTGAAACCTTCGCTTTTATTGTTCAAAAGACATGTTAGCCCCAATTAAACAATTGTTCTATTTGTTTGTCTCCCCACAATTTTTCTGTGGTTCATTTCTTTATTTATATTTGCTTACGCATGTCACTGCATCAAGCCTATCATAACTCTCAAGAGATTTGTCGCCCTGTCGAACACATGACTCATACACTAACCAATAGAATTTGTCCTGTTAATTTCCCAAATACATTAGCCAATCAAATTTTTTTGGGGTGCTTTATTAAAAATATTTTGCAAAAAAAACACCATTGCCATCATGAGATCCGCCGCATTCACCAGGCGCGAACTGCTGGTGCTGACGGAGGTGATGGACAGGCGGATCACCAGTCAGCCTCCACCCATCTCCAATAGGTGCAAGCGTTCCGCATATGCGGAGGTACGTCGACGCCTGCGCTCCTTCGGCTCACGCCGACATATTGGCCAGCTGGAGCGCAGGTGGTCGGACCTGCACCGGTGGACGCCCCGCTTGCTGGCATGTTTTCGCATGCAGATTGCGGAAAGTAAGTGTTCTGGACTGTGGTTTTCAAGTTTATCTTGTGGGCCCTAACTGCGTGTGCATGTTTTCATGTCTGTCCTATTGAGTCATTGTAGTCATATCTGCATGTGCATGTTTTCATGTCTGTCCTATTGAGTCATTGTAGTCATATCTGCATGTGCATGTTTTCATGTCTGTCCCATTGAGTCATTGTAGTCATATCTGCATGTGCATGTTTTCATGTCTGTCCTATTGAGTCATTGTAGTCATATCTGCATGTGCATGTTTTCATGTCTGTCCTACTGAGTCATTTTTTTTTTTTTTTTTTTGGATTCCTGTTGAAACTAACCACAATATTTTTTTCATTTTTTAGGGGCACAGCAAACACTACGGCGGCATCGCCAGAGAAGACGCCGGTCCCGGCCCCTCTCTCCAACCCCCAATTCGTCAATTACCCCCTCCTCCCCAGACCCTGTGGCCGAAATTTCAGGCCTACTTCCCCTCCAGCCCAATTCCCCCTCTCCTCCATCCATCCCTCCTCCAAATACCCCCTCCCAGGATTCCTCAAACACCTTGCCCGTAGGTTTGGGGAATGTAGCCACCTCCGAGGTGGTCCAGGGAGTGGCTTCTGGCTCTGTCGTTTTGAGAACGGTATGTTTTTACATTTTATTTTGGACACCACAAACTGTTTGTATGTAATCATGTGTCGTCCCCATTTTTTTTGCCTTTCTGTCGCCTTAGGGTATTTTTGGGGGTTGTCTTTACCTGTTCCTGCTGATGTCACCATACACATATCACACCTGTGTGCCTTTTTTTAGGGCCCTTGTATTTTTGGGCTACGACATTTTGGGGTGCTGGGTTTTATCCGTGTAATGTTTTTTTGGCCCACAAGCTTGTAAGTTTTGGTTTGCTTGTTTTGTGTTTTTTTAGAATGTTGCTTCATTATCGATTTATTAATCCCCAAACTTTTGTCACCCACAGAGGAACGGAGGTGTCGGGAACAAATATTTAATTGTGTGGACCGTATGCGGGAGCAGGTCACCGGGCTTATGCAGGGCCTTGACCATCTGTTGGTCCTCCTTAGGAATTAGTTTTTTATTTTTTTTATTTTCTAATTGTTTCATAATAAATCAGTTTTAAATCAAGCTCTGTCTCATGCGTTTGGAGTAAATCCAAGATTCTTTACACTGACATAAGTAGACTCTTCAAGCAAGGATTGCCACAGAATCTCACTACAGATTGTGTGTTGTATTTTGAATGCAAACAGGCACAAGAAACACCTCCCAGTACCAATGTCATTTTCCTTTTTTGTGGTGGGCAACATGATAGTTTACACCATTTTTCAGGTTCCTATTTGGTGGCCAAACTGCTTAGGACAATCTTACGAAGGCAACTGATTGTACAGGATTCCTTGTTGTGTTGGTTAGTACCCCGAAAACATATTACATATTAGCTCCACTTGCTTCATTACTGGGTTACCCCTTAGGTAAAATTAACGTTTGGGAGTTTGTTTACACTTGCTTCTAACGTGCCCAAAAAGGAAACAAATTACACTCTCCAAATATTTATTCACAACAGAAATCAAAATACAAAGTGGTCACTCACAAACAAAACACACAGTGATAATCAGAAATACACCACATACCAAAAACACGAAACAAACACACAACAAATCAAGAACTGGTTGACGAAGGTCCATGCCCACATGATTTCAAAAATATGGCGTTGCAATATTGGTGTCAGAATATATTCCCGAAGTTTCCACATAAAGGTTTTTGAAGGGTAGCAGGAAGTAGTCATCGTGGGAGTGCCAAAGATTATGCAAACAAACAGAAGATGGTGCAAGAATTAATTACAAAAAAGATGAACGCTAAAAAACCGTAACACATTGGGTATACACACTGTTGTTTGGTCAATAATTACCTAAAATATCGGGCCACCACATCATCGCGTATGGCCCCGCCACATACTGACCTCCGACCAACCTCGGGGGGGCCATCCTCAGGTAAGGCATCCTCTGGCTGCATTGGAACACCACTCCTTATGGCGATGTTGTGAAAGATTCCACACAGGACCACAATTTTCGAAACCATATCCGGCAAATACATGAGCTCGCCACCAGAGCGGTGTAGGCATCTGAATCGGCCTTTTAAAAGGCCGATATAGCGCTCCACCACTTGCCTGGTGGCTGTAAGTGCGGTATTAAACTCACTTTGTGGACCTGGTGTGGGAGCCAAATAAGGAGTGAGCAGCCAGGGCATGCAAGGGTATCCACTGTCTCCTGTGAAAAAGAATAGACAACATCAGGATCACTGTGTATCAAGCTTAACATTGCTATGTACTAAAGGTCTACACTTACCCAGAAGCCACGCATCACCAGCTTGTAGGTTGTTTAATTTGTGCCATATCCCTGATTGCCGGATGACGAAGGAGTCATGTGCACTTCCTGGTAATTTTGCATTCAGGGACAGGATCTGGAGGGAGGCATCACATACCACCATTACATTCAGGGAGTGATAGTGTTTCCTGTTTCAAAATATGGCCTCCAGCCGTGCTGGAGGCTGAAGTGGTATGTGAGTACCATCCACAACCCCTATGATGTGTGGGAAGCCAGCTATTTGGTAAAAATTGGCCTTGGCCACACTAAGGGCACCCATATCCAAAGGCATTTGAATAAAATAATGGAGGTGCTTGAAAAGTGCCTCCATCACTGCCCTCAGGATCCGGGAAAAGGAGGATTGTGAGATGCCCGCCACTATTCCCACCGTTGTTTGAAACGATCCTGAGGCACAGAAATGTAACACCGCCATAATTTGCGTAAGTGGTGGTATTGCTGTTGGACTGTCAATTTGCCGCTCAAGATCACTCTCTATTAATGAGAGAGTGTCTATGATGATTTTGGGAGGAAGACGGTAGCGTCTTAAAACCTCATCATCGGGCATTCCAAAAAGGGTGACACGTGTTTGAAATATCTGGGGCCTTGCACGCCTACGATGCCTACGCCTGGGACGAGATTGAGGTTGGTCGGCTTCCGGGAGCATGGCCAGAACAATCCGCCCAAGATCAACCTGAAATGGCAAGATTGGAATGTAAGGCTTTGGACCCACCCCAAAAGAAAATTAAGAACAACTTAGCTTGATGATACCATCCATTGCTGCTTACATGCCGGGGTATTGTCATGATACGTCCAAACTGAAATTAATCACAAAAATAATTTGACAAATTTTACTCTGTGCATTTATGTTTCTAAATTTTGTGCTAGACAAAACTTAAAATATGCGAAACACACATTTGGCCAAAGAGCAAAACGACATTGCACACAGTACATCAAAATGGGTTGAAATGTAAGCCAAAAAAGCGAAAGGGCAACCACAAAAAATTTTACAGGATTAATAAGCATTTAAAAATGCGCTAATTAGTTCGCAAAAACAAGTCACTATACAAACAGAGAAAAATGCGCTAATTAGGTCGCAAATACAAGTCACAATAGTAAGTAGTAAAAATGCGCTAATTAGTTCGCAAATGCAAGTTAATAAACAAACTGAGAAAAATGCGCTAATTAGGTCGCAAATACAAGCCACAATAGTAAGTAGTAAAAATGCGCTAATTAGTTCGCAAATACAAGTCACTATACAAACAGAGAAAAATGCGCTAATTAGGTCGCAAATACAAGTCACAATAGTAAGTAGTAAAAATGCGCTAATTTGTTCGCAAATACAAGTCACTATACAAACAGAGAAAAATGCGCTAATTAGTTCACAAATACAAGATAAAAAATGGACTTACCAAGAGCAAATATATAAGATTCCAAATCAAAAGGTCTTTGGGTCCGAAATTAATAAAAAGCTAAAAGATATGAAATTATGGATCCAAAAATTAAAAACAAGAAGAAACACAATGAGACACCAATTGAACCAAAGTTAGACTTCACAAAACTTACCAAATCAAGAAACGAGGCCAAAAAAATATATACCAAAAAAGAGAACGGAAAATAAAAACGCAAATCTAGCAAACAAAATAAACTCCAAACGCCAACTCCTTTATCCGCAAACAAGAAACTCCAACCAAGGTAACCTCCAACAATCCAAAAACGCCACCTCGACTCGAGACACACCAAGCCATAAATAGTGTTTCGTTTCCCGCACAAATTAAGGAGGGATCATAGGAACGCACAATCAATGATGCGGCCGCAAAATAAGGACGCATGTATAAATACGTCACGAAAACACATTTAAATTCTGGTGTATTTCTTGTTTGGACCTCAGACATGGCGACAGACCAGGGAAACAATGCCCAAGAGTCAGGCGGTAAGTCTTTCATGCATTTTGTATCAATGATTAATTTGAAACATAAGATTGGGCAAGTTGTGAATTTGAGAAATCTGAATATTTACACAAATAGGTGAGGAGGCTGACATGGAAGAGGCTGCTGGGCCCAGTATTCCGGCCAAAGCTGCAAAAAAAAAAAGGCAGCCACATTTCACAAGAAAGGAGATGGAGGTTTTGATTCAGAAGTGTGTGGACATCCTGCCACAGGCAGACAGGAATATGAGTCTAAGCCAGAAGTGGAGAATGTGGGAAGAGGTAGCCGTTGCTGTCAATAGGGTGGGTGATTATGTCCGTCTAGCGTGGGATGTCAAACGACGGTAAGTAAACACTTGCCCCCCCTAAAAACAAACACCATTTTAAACAAAAGGATAATGGCTTCCATTTTTTCCCACAGATGGGGCGACTTCAAATATCGCCTAAAGCAAAAACTGGCGGACAGGGCTAGGCATGCAAGGGGGACAGGTGGGGGTCCCACCCCTGTGTCATTGGAGTTGACGGATTTAGAAGAGCTGGCACAGGGGTGTGTGCAGCCTGTGGAGGTGTTTGGCGTGTCCAACATGGATACGGACATGCCAGACTTTGCGGCTCCTCATGTTGTCCCAGGTAAATCTTTTGATGTCACCAACTCTGAAATGTTAGTGGGCCAATATGTAGATTCTAATGTGAGTCTTTTCTCATTTTTCCTAACAGAGACACAGGCGGATGAGTCTGCTCCAGAGGGGAGCCTTGGCCGACGAATTTCTGCTGGCTCGGCAGGGGAGGAACCAGTACATCCGGCTGAGGACCCTGCAGAAGCCAGTCCAGGGCAATCCCCCTCGCAGGCAGTGTCCCTCCTCACAGAACTCAATTTCAAATCGGATTTCCATACGGAGATTCTGCAGAGGATGGACGCCAGTCTGCTACGGGTGGCTGAGGCCCTGGAGCAAAATGCTGCGGCCAACGTGACCATTGGTCAGGCCCTGGCGGAAAATACCAGGGCCAACATCCGCATCGCCAATGCCCTGGATCAGCTCGTTCGCCAGCACATGGTGGAGCCGACCTCCCTTCCTGCCGGAACATCAGGATCCTCCACCTCTGGCACAACATCAGCCAATCCTCGATATGTGCCTAGCCCTGTGCCTAGTCCAGAGGCCACAATATCTGCCTCTGGACAGGCCAGCCCGATGACATCCCGGACCCGGTCTAGCGCCCTCCCTCCCCCATCCAAACGGGTGAAAAAACGGTGACAGCAATGGCGACTTTTCCCACACTCCTTCTGTGCTTGGCTCATATTCCTTTCTGGTCAAAACTTCCCTCTCCTTTCTTGTGAAATGTTTTTAATTTTTTGTTGTACGTTTATGTCTACAGTTATGTTGGGCCAATTTGTTTGATTTTGGGACTGATCTTTGGCAAAAAAAGATGTCCCCAAATTTTTTATTAATTTAGTTTTGGTTTGACCAATAAATTGACGACAAAAATCTGACATTGTATTGTGACATTATTGTACATATGGGTTACATTTAATCCTGGCCCAAAAGGCAAAAACTTGCAAAAAAAAACAAAACAATTTTTTACAAAAAAGGGCTCTTTAAGGAACGTTTAAAAATTCACATAACGAGGCAAATTCAACAGGCAAAAATAAAAAGGTGAGAAAATTAAAACATGATGACATTATTGTTACAATAGGCCCTAACCACCAAATTGAGGCCAAAATAAACCCCCACAAATGTACGCAAATTGATTGTGTCATCCTGACATTAGTAGCTCTGATTTCCACCTGCGTACGGTTTTGTGCTATCCCAAAAAACTGATTTCAAAACACATACTAAGCCGGTTTTCAATCCAACACTAATTGCTTTTCAGACCAATCGCAACAACATCGTGGAGTCCCGGGACGGAGGAGAAGGCCATCGCCAATGTGGTCGAGTAATCCAAACCCTAAGCTGTGCGAGCATTTTGAAGGGAAAGAGGATCATCCAGTGACGTATGAGTCGGTCCGAACACATTTTACGCTCGCATCTGCTAATGTATGTACGCCCCAAAAACGCCTCGCCACGCCTGCGTTTTTCCATCTCCACCCCCGTCAACACCCAAAAACGCCCTGTTCTGACAATCACATTTGACATGTCACTTCCTGTACGCTATTTGACGAACGAGACCAAAAAAACTCGCAATCTGCCATACGCACATGCGCAGTGTTACACCGACGCATGCGCGGTTAGTCAACATCGGAACGCAACGAGCGTACTGCTGTTTGCGAGTGGCTCTGAATGAGGGCCTTTGAGTCTTATTGGGAAAAAAGTGCTATATAAATAACTATTAATATGATTATTATTAATAAACATAGAAACATTTCGCAATAGCAAATGGAAAGACCAGTTAAAATCCAAGGAAACAATACCAAAATAATCATCAGGTTGCTGCATGGAATCGACCACCTCTCACCTATGTACCGGCATCTTCGATCTCTCAGGCGGTCAGATGCCAGGCGTACAGGTGAGTAGTGTACTGCGTATTCTCCCAAGGGTCTACTAGGACCTCCTTGCTGCATCTCTGTGTCGTGATCATGGGCGCAGCCATATTGGTCTGTGTCATCTGATTTGGCCCCCTCCAATGGTAGTCTCGTGGTCACTCAGCTAATCTCTGCATCCAATGACCAATAAGTCTGGCTTCATGAACAGGAAATTGCCTGTGCAACTTCGCTTCTCTAGTGATTATATGCTGAGACTGTGTCCTAGGCTCCACACTATTCTTTAGTGTTCTTTATGAAGAAACCATTCCTTGTGTTACCCATCTCTATTCAGCATCTGGATACCCAGTTATCTATCCTTTGCTATACAGCAACTGGATCTCTGGAGCTGCTACTCATCGCTATTCAGCATCTGGATACCCAGACCTATCCTTTGCTATACAGGGACTGGATCTCCGGAGCTGTTACCCGTTGCTATTCAGCATCTGGATACCCAGTTACCTATCCTTTGCTATACAGTGCCAGGATCATCAGAGCTGTTACCCATCACTGTTCAGCTTCTGGATACCCATTTACTTATCCTTTGCTATACAGCGGCAGGATCACTGGAGCTGTTACCCATCGCTATTCAGCATCTGCATACCCAATTACCTATCCTATGCTATATAGCGACTGGATCTCCAGAGCTGCTACTCATCGCTATTCAGTGTCTGGATACCCAGTTACCTATCTTTTGCTATACAGCGCCAGGATCATCGGAGCTGTTACCCATTGCTATTTAGCGTCTAGATTCCCAGTACAGCTACTCATGACTGAACAGTATCTGGATCTCTGGAGTTGTCCCCATAGCTAATCAGTGTCTGATTCATCGTAGCAGATATTTCTCCAATATATTTCACCATCACTTCTCAATTACTTCTCGACTCTGCCAGTACCAGTTTCTACATTCCTAGTTCTGTCCCTTGTCTTCTCACTTCTCTCAGATACCTACTCTGGGGGCCGCAACCCATATCCCGCTTGGAGGGGTCACTGGTGAATACCATCAAGTGGATTAGACTCCGCGCATCAGAGTAGGTCTCATCAACATCTGAGAGTAGTCTATGAGGAAGACATATATACTGCCTCCTTGTCTTTTACCATCAACTCACCCAAAGCTCCCGGCCACTGTACCCGCATCCGAGGACAATTTACACAAGGGCCTGACAATAATGCTAATAATACTGGTAGCATAATAAATAATTTTGAAAAAGTATGGTACATGCAAGATAAAAATAAAACTTTACAATTGAACAATTACTGTATAAATTGCTGAGACTACTAATTTTGAAGATTAAGAGCCACAATGTGCCATCTGCTTCAGCCCCTTCTCTGGATTGTACTACTGTATTTGATTAGTTGAATAAATCATTGCTGCTTAATTTGCAACATTTATGAATGTATTTTGAATTGGGCATAAAGATGTGTTAAATTTATATAATCAGTGGTCAGATTTGCAGAGTTCTGAACCAAAAGGAATGAGAAAAACATAAGTATTATCTACCAGCATTTCATGGAGGAATGCAGGACAGAAAAAGTACACTCCAGAAACAAACATTTTATGTGATTAAGCGATATTCCTGGGAATGCAACTCACTGATTACTCTGGCCCACCACTACATTAGACACTGTGTTCCACAGAAATATTCAGTTGATACCATTTAAAGAATGACATATTGTTCCTGAAGGGTTAGCACTAATATGTAACACATTTAGTTTGGCTCCCATCCCAGACAAAATGCTTCCATAGAACAATTATCAATTGCATAATCCTATAAAAATCATCATGAAAAATGTTCTATCTACCTACTTCATTTCTTTTTTTCATATTCTCATGAATACTTATTAGACAGGGCCAGATTAAGATTTTTGGGGGCCTCAGGACAACTAACTCGTGGGGGCTTCCACCAGTAAACTTCATAAAATGATATACTGTGCCCCCATTTCTGTTTTTTGTCATGTACACATCATAGTTACCCCTACCCTCTACTGCTGCCAGCACCATCAACCATATAACCATGTCACAGTTTAGCCGTTGAAGTGGCAGTGGTTTACTTACTTCTGTGTCCAGACCACGGTTCTCATCAATACCCCAAACGTGTCTTCACTGGCACTGACAGGCAGCATTGTGACATCATTACATCACATCAGTGATTCTGCAAAACAGTCGTGATCCACTCCCTTTTGGGTTGTGGTCCTGTGGCGGCCCCCAATATGTGAGATTCACATGGCATTCCCCCTACCTGTAGTCTGACTCTGTTATCAGGTCATAGTTTTCTATAAGCCTAGGGGCCAAAGCAGATTTGAACATATCAGGATACAATTCAGAATCATATTCCTTCAGTTGCATTTCCATTTGCGACTGAAGGGGCACTGGGACTGTATTAGGGAAGTCTCACGTAAGGAAAGTTCACAGAGGGCATTTTGAGTTGGACAAAAGCATAAATACACCTGGTGTATCATATGCACAAAGTATAGTAAAGGCTGGTGCAGTGCGCGAGCAATTGTAGGTCCAATTTATGTTCAACTCAGCATCAGGCTAAATAGAGCATACATTTAATTTTAGTCTTAATAAGTATGTACTTTATTTAATAATTCACTTTACAATATTGCACATGGTGAGGCAGCCATCTTGGGTACACTAATTTGCTACTCTAAGTAATTATTCACATCGGTCCCTGTCCATTGAAGCTTGCAGCCTAAGGGGCCTATTGATTATCACTTAAGTTCTACAAAAGTAGGTGAAAATTATAATTTTCATCTACTTTTGTAGAAATTAAGTAATGGAGCCATTTATTACAAAGGAAATGTCTCCTGCTTACCTGTCAGTGCCGATCTGGCATGCCCTAGACCTAAATTCATCAAGCTCTAAAATTACAACATTTTCAGAACATGACCGAGGGAACTAACTCCATCTTAAGATGGAAACCGTTCCCAGACTCCCACTCCTTCCTATGGGAATAAGGAAGGTCCTGGTTGTAAAAAGGAATCCCTCCTCCCCCATTTTGAGCCTTCTGCAGCCTGTTGGATATCTCTGTACATGGACCCATTTCATGCTTGCACACTTACACTGCCGAGTGTCACAGCTATGGAAATAGCGGTGATAGAGATCATGGGGACACCTGATTTTTGAACAGCTGTCCCTGCCCTGGAGCAATGTATAATTGTACCTGTGTTTTAGTATCCACCACTGCAACTCGCAGCAAGTGAAATACTAAATTAGCCCTGCCGTTCTGCAGTGCTTTTGAATAGTCTCCTAAATTCCCTACCATACACACAAACAACATACTAGAATACATTTTGTAAGAAGTCAATTAACCTATCACTTTATTTTTTAATTTTGTGTGAGAAAATTGGAGTACCCAGAGGAAACCCATGCAAACACAGAGAACATACAAACCCCACACTGACAGGGCATTAGTGTTAATTGAACCAATCACTTAGCTACTGCTCTGCAATAGATTTAAGATGACAGCAGAAATCCCTAAAAACCACTATAACATACTTAGGCCCTTATTCAATTAGCCGCGAAAAATCAGAAAATGCGGAAAAGCATCGCGCATTGCGTCATTTCACCAAGTGGAAACTTTCTGCCGTATACAATTCCAACTTGTTTTATCGTACGCGAAAAAGCAATGTAATGCAATAGGCGAAAAAGATTCGCCTATGAATAGCAGGCGGAAAAAAGTGCAGAATTGGGGGTTTTAGGGTGCAAAAGTGGGGAAACCACTCTGCACCCTTGGGACAGCCCCCCAAAGGATAACTGCATCAAAAAAAACCTTATAAAAACTAAGGGACACCCCAAAAAATTACTTTAAAAATGTGTGCGAAAAAGTACTAAGTTAGGGTACAAACTTAAAAACTTGCGAAATAGACTTTTGGGGGGGTCTGCAAGTATGGGTGAGGTGTTTATTGTTTGCAGGTGCTTGTTGAGGGTGCATTTTTTTACGTTTTAAAACTTCACTTTAGTGACTTAAAACCATGCTTGCACCCATTTTCATGTACCCCAAATTTGACAGGACTACTTATTTTCTCCAAAAAATACAGCTAAATGCTATTCTTGACCACTTGTACTAAGGCGCCAATTGGAAGCAATTGTCACAACTTAAGTACCCCAAATACCTTTGTTAGGGCTAATTGGGGACATCTATAGTGATCCCCAATGTTAGTGCATCTATGGGGGGGTGTCAGGCTGATTTCCCCATCCATGACAGCACTTTTCGCCTGTTTGAGTTTCACCGGGTGCCGTTTTTGCGTCTTTTGTAATTGAATATGGTGAATAGTCGGCGAAAAGTATTGCATGCGAAAAGTGTCACGGGTGCAAAACTAATTGAATGCGGGCCTATATAGATACCAGATAATATAAAATAAAGAAAGGAGCGCTTGTAGTATGTAAATGAGGTGAGTTAAAATTTGCAAAGTAGCATCTGTAAAATCATGTCAGATGGTGGTGCTGGTATCCTAATTACCGGGTGCTGCCTGTCCCTAGAATGCCCTACCTGATGTCTTCCTGGCTGAGCATTCCATCATGCTCAAGGGTTTCATACTTGAGTGGCACTTTGTTCTTATCACTGCCTTTGTGTTATGGCAATCAGTGATTTGGCAGAGATAATCCATCAAGCAAGGAGGAGATGTGTAACTGCTGGGTATGTATTTTGTCCAATTGATTACATTGTCATTTTTGTAATGTACTGTATTTAACAATTCTGAGATTTGATTGACTTATTTCTCAAATGTTGAAAGAGATAGTTTATATCCTTGCCGCCCATGACTCCTGACTCCGGTATCACAACCAAACACAGTGCCCGAGGTTGCATAAAAAACTTCACCGGCACGATCACTGAGCGGGAATTTGGACTTCAGAAGTCTCACTTCAGATGCCTAGACCATTGTATGGGAGATCTCATGTATGCGCCGGATGTTGCAAATATGTCAAATCATAGTTCTTTGTGTAGTGTTCCACTACATCGCCATAAGGAGCAGGGTGCCACCGGAAGAACGGCCAGTAAACCTGGGATGAGCAGGATTAGAAGCAGGTCGAAACAAAGGATTTACCTGAAGTGCACCATTTGCAGCAATATTTTGAGGATTTTTTTCCCTGCAAACTTATTTTTTATTTATTCTGCACATTTAATGTAAATTAAAGCATGGGTGTTCATATATTTGACCTCAGCTGTGGGCCTAGCCCCAAAGATGTAACTCGATTATGCTTGTTGAAACATCTTACCTTAATCTGTAGCCTATGCATGTCCATAGAGAATGGAGCCAGGCCTAGGTAGTGGGCTTGGCCTAATCATGGAGGAGTGGCGGAATGATTAGTGCGAGGGAGAGAGGCTGCTGCTACTGACAGGTAAGGTACGGTGGACCCAGACCCCGCTAGGCCCCTCCAACAAACCCTTGTAATTAGTATCCATTCTCGCCCACTCGGCGCCCGTGAGCCCATAGTGTATACCACTATATATATATGGTGACCTCACATCATCCAGCAGTGGAGATATATTTGTCTTTAAATTAAATACACCAAGCACTCAACCGTTACAGTTTTTGTCTTGTATGTTGTATATGCAAAATTAATTTTTATATAAAAGACAGATGACCATGAGATATGCAGTAAAAACAATTTGTTTATCTCACTAAACTCCTGTATGTGGCAGCAAATTATATTTGTTCAAGGGACAATATAAAATAATTGAAATCATATATTCACATAATAGGTTGCATCTATCTAATAAATGGGGTATATAATTATCAAGATTAATATAAGTTTAAAATTTGCAATAAACAAAAGATAGCCGGCTTTTAAGTATAAACAAAAAATGTTCCCAAACTACATAGGGCAGACTGGGTTGCACAGGACTACAGAGGGATTTGGGTGTTTTGTGGATGAGAGTGTCAGACATGGACAGATGTGTTGAGTGATGGATAAGGGATGGTAAATAGGGATGGGAGTTTTGAGTCCATGCTGTTACTATACTGTAGTCCAAAGTTCTTAGACCTGTGTAAAAATGTACTTGATGGAGGGGACGCTGCTCAGCTGTCGCTGTCTGCATAGTGAGGGGCTTCTTTTGCCGGGTGTAAGTACTGATGTACTGCTGCCCGGAATGGCTGTAACGTTACAGGCAGAGTTGAGCCATTGGGACCTGACAGTACTTACCCTTTCCTCGCCAGGCGGGCTGCTGTGTCTCCTGTACTGTGGTCCGTGTCGTCAGTGCCAGATTAACGTCCACCTGGAGCTGAAATTCATGAGGGGCCTATTGTGTGCCACTGTTGGGGGTGTGACAAGTGCTGCAGCAGTGTGACTGGTGATGTGGGGTCATGACCAATGTGGTGTAGGTGTGGTTTACATAGGGGTGTGGCCTGTGCTGTGGGTGTGTTTAGTTCCATGGAAGGTATTGCTGGCGCCTACCTTAAAACTAAGCGCCCACTGTTGGAAATCCGCCACTCTCTGTCCTTCCCTCCAAACACCACTCTCAATTTATATATATACACATTATATATACACATTGGGCACAATTCTATTAAATGCGAAGTAAATAGCGCGGGGAATCAGCTCCTGGACCTATTCAATTCATCGCGCTGCTAAGCCCGACTAAGGATCTCTTCTCGCATCCCTCCAAAAGTCCAGATGCAATGCTGTTTTCTGCCCTTAGCACCGGGAAAACATCATCGCGCTGGGAAGTTTAGTCGGAGAATGCCCGTTCTCGCACCTAAACACCCTGTTTAAGGTGCGAGAATGGCCATTCGCCAACCTAACAGCGCGCTGAATTGAATAGCGTCGGGAGCTCATTCCCGATGCTATTCACTTCGCATTTAATTGAATCGAGTCCATTGAGCGCAGTGCCACACTGATAAGACTTTGGGCACTAGAGTGTGTCCAGAGTCTGTAGTGCATGCACAGGTCACCAAGAGAATGGCCGTGGCGACCATTTCCCCTGTACTGAGCATGCGCAAAACAACGGGAAAATGGCCACAGCGGCATTTTTCCAGTCATTTTTTACAGTGCTGACACCGGTGCTGACGTGGGACTTCTGAGTGGTAAGTATATTGTGGGTGCAGGGTGTGCGGTGCGGGCCCCCCTGTACCCATTATAAATATGCCCCAGTATAAATATATTTATATATATATATACATACACACTCACATATATATATATATATATATATATATATATACATACACACACACACATATATATATACACACATATATACACTTTTTTATACATATATATATATATATACACACACACTATATATATTTACATATATATATAAATACTCTGGGGCCAGACAATACACTGACCTGTGGGAGGTTAATATGGACCTGCTGGGCTGCCTTCCTTCCTGTTTCCTGAGCTAGGTGACAGGATGGTGGGAACAGCAGTGTCAGTGGGCGGAGCTTCAGATGAGTCGGGGGCGGAGCTTCGGCGGGTCAGAGGTGGGCGGGGCTATGGCCGGCCGGTCCGTCCACCGGCCGAAGGGAAGGTATGGAAGGTGCGCAAGGGGGTGTGGGAGAGGGATAAACTTAGCTGCAGGCAGCCGGGGTAAGAGCTAGCTGGGCTGGTGGTGACAGGAAAAAAAAAAATTTGTTTTTTACCTGTCTCCACCGCAGCCAGTGTATGTGGGCCTATTTTCAATGGGAGGCCTGGAGCTGTAGCTCCACCCGCCCCATTGTTAATCTGGCCCTGCATATCGGCTCTCTGTTTGTGCCTTTCTGTCCCGGCTGTTTGGTGATCCTCACTACCTCCGTATATCACAGTCGTGGAGAGTAGCTCCTGGTCTGCTCGGGGTGGTGGCTGGTAAGTGTGTGATAGGGTCCCGTTCCCTTTGTGTCACATGTCATTAAGTGTTGTATCTGAAAAGTTAATTTAGTCACGTTGGAAGTGAAAGATGTGATTGGTTTTCTTGTTTTATTTTTCATTGTTGTTTGGCAATTTATTAATTTCCCACAGTAGAAGAAATGCTTGTTTTATGTGAAGTGGTGACTGACGACTGTTGATATTTATCTGGTTTGATGTGATTGTGTACTAGTTGTTTCTTGATGTCCAGAGCTTTTCTGAAGACTACTGAGGATTTTGGTGGTAGAATTGTTTTCAGTGTCTCATCTTTCAGGAGTATATTCCAGTGTTCTTAAAATGTTCTTGATGTTCTGAGACTCTGTGTTGTGTTCTGTTATGAAATATACAGATTTGTTCTCTGTGGTTATCTTGCTCTTCCAGCAATATTGCATAAGTGTTGTTCTTTCTTTATTTAAAACTTCTATGTATGCGTCTTCTATCATTTCTTTTTTGTATTTCTTAGCCAGAAGTTGTTATTTGAAGTCATTTACTTGTTTCTTGAAATTGTCTATTGATGTCAAATTTCTTCTTATGCGGGTGATTTGGTCCTTGGGGATGTTATTGAGCCATTGCAGATGATGACCACTTGTAGCCAAAATGAAGCTGTTTACATCAATTTGTTTATAGTGAGTTTTGTTTCAATCTTGCCATCTTGTATATTTATATCCAGATCTAGGAATTGGACTGCTGATTTATTGTATTGAGTAGTGAATTGCAGATTCCTTGTGTTGTTGTTGATTTGCTTGATAAATTTTTGCAGTGATTACACCTCACTGTGTGTGGATTTCTTACATTTCTGTCATTTTATCTTTAAAAAAACTAGACAAAATAAAAGACATACAGTACTGTAGATGGGAATGGACCTCTTACGTGGTTTGTGCGGAATTACCCCTATTATTTTGTCTCTGCTACCAACTAGCAGTATTTTGCACAACATTTAGGGGTCTATTCAGCATTGATTTTTTTACATAAAAAATATGGAAACTATGATTTCTGTATTTTTTATGTAACTCCCCTATTCAGTAATGGGATAATGGAGAAGATAACGCTATTATTTTCTCCATTCACTCCCATCTCGCTGAATACCGCACTGGAGGGATTAGTCATTGATCTCTACTTTGCTTTAACACTTTTTGCTATTCACCAAAGCAAAATGTGTTAAATCACTCGATAAATATTTCCTTTATATAACACCATTTCAGAATGGCATTACATAAAGAAAATACTTATATTTTCCGAAAACCTGCAGGGACAGAGGGAAATTTTCCCATAAGTCCCAGCAGCATCTTGTAAGCCCGCCCATTCTCTGTTCCAGCTTTCCGGTGATCGGCGGCAGGTAAGTCACTCTAGAGGCTTTTAAACCCCCCGAAATTGATTGATATGTGTATACAGGCTTTAAACTAGCCTGTATACATGTATATTTATGTGCGATTATATTTAACATTTATATATAAATGTTAAATATAAAAGCACATAAATATACATGTATACAGGCTAGTATAAAGCCTGTATACACATATCAATCAATTTTGGGAGGCTGGAGCTGTACTTACCCCTCCGCGGTCACTGGGAAGCCAGGATGGAGACTGTTCCCAAGCGCATTACTGAGCATGCACAGGGAACAAACAGAAGGGATTGTTTAGGGAATCCCGATAACAATCCCTTCTGTGACATCGCAGGGACAGTGTATTACCGCAACCACTGTCCCTTGATAAAATATTGTGACGATGTTGCCCGATAATATTATGGGCAACATCATCACTGTTGCTGAATAGACCCCTCAAAGTCATACACCAACTGAACCACTGATCAGAGTGAATAGACACTGTCATCTCCCAGCTCAACGTACAGGCCATAAATTATTTGAAATTCAGAATGTGAAATTTGCACATGTATTGCAGAATGACAAAGCAAAAGATTAACTCAAAAATTGCATTGTCTTGTTACTTCGCACCTCTCTGATATCTGATTTGTGTGAATTTCTATTGTAACTTTACTCATCACTAAGTTCTTGCATTTGAATAGAGAGATTGATATAATTGTCCTTACTGCAATAACCTCAGGTCATATTTGTCATGGATTTGATATTCTGTAGATCCGGCTTGGGACCCTTAGGTATGATAAATGTGCATAGGAAAACGAGGTGGCTTAATGATACTTTGGCTCATGGGCAGTGGCGTAACTAGGGTATTTGGAGCCCAGGGCAAATGTAAAAATGGAGCCCCCCTATGGGCGTGGTCACTTAAAAATGGGGTGCTCCTTTATCGTCACTCCATACATTCCTTCCATATACTCCTTAAACCCAGTAGTGCCCCTTATACAGTACCCTCAGTATGCAATGACACACACCCCTTTATCGTCACTCTGAAAATTCCTTTTCATATGCACCTTAACCCCAGTAGTGCCCCTTATACAGTACCCCCAGTATGCAATGGCCCCAGTTGTGGTCCCTCTTATGCAGGCCCATAGTAGTGCCCCTTATACAGTACCCCCAATAGTGGTCCCCCTTATGCAGTGCCCCTTATATAGTGCCCCTGGGAGCAGCCCCCCCAATGCAGTGCCCCCAGTAGTAGTACCCCCTTATGCAGTGCCCTATATATAGTGCCCCCAGTAGTAGTCCCCCTATGCAGTGCCCCCAGTAGTGGTACCCCCTATGCAGTGCCCTTTATATAGTGCCCCCAGCAGTAGTCTCCCCCCATGCAGTGCCCCCACTAGTGGTCCCCCTTATGCAGGCCCCCAGAAGTGATCCCCCCTATCCAGTGCCCCTTATTATACAGTGGTCCTCCCTATTTAGTGCCCCCAGTAGTGGTTCCCCCAGTGCAGTGCCCTTGTGCCCCTAGTAGTAAGCCCCTTATATAGTGCCTCCAGCAGTAGTCCCCCCCATGCAGTGCCCCTAGGAGTGGTCCCCCTTATGCAGGCCCCCAGTAGTTATGCCCCCATCCAGTGCCCTTATACAGTGCCCCCTGTAGTGGTCCTCCCCATATAGTGCCCCCAGTAGTGGTACCCTAGTAGTAAGCCCCTTATATAGTGTCCCCAGTAGTAGTTTCCCTCATGCCCCTAGTAGTAAGCCACTTATATAGTTCCCCCAGTAGTAGTTCCCGCCCCCAGTAGTAGTCCCCAGTAGAGGTTTCCCCTCCCGATGCAGTGCCCCCAGTAGCAGCCCCCTCCCAGTTGTAGTCCCCAGTAGTGCCCCACCCCCTGTAGATGTCCCCCCCAGTAATGGTGCCCCCAGTAGTAGTCCACCCCATAGTGCAGATACACAAGTTAAAAAAAAATACACTTACCCGAATCCACGCTCTGTCTCCGGCCACTGCTCCCGTTGCCACCGCTGCTGCACGTCAGTCCTCCCGGGCTGGCGCGCTCTGCATTATGGGTAAGACATCATGACGTCTCTCCCATTACCCACTGCAGGAGCCAGAAGGCTGAGCTCATGAGTGAGCTCCAGCCCGGCTCTTGCAGTGGGCGCTGCAGCAGTCAATGAGAGTCTGTCTGACTCTCATTGGCTGCTGGGTTAAAACACACATCGCCGCCGCACAGCGGTGATGTGTGTTCAGCAGCAGCAGCAGCCAATGAGAGTCTGTCTGACTCTCATTGGCTGCTGGTTAACACACACATCACTGCCGCGCTGGCAGCGATGTGTGTGTTAAGCTGCACAGCCTGAGCCCACCTCCCACCCTCCTCCTGGCGCTATTGGGTAAGTGCTCAGGGGGAGGGAGGGGGCTCGGCTGTGCAGCACAGGACCGATGCTGGGCGCAGGGAAGCCTAGCGCCGGTCCTGTGAAAATGTGTAGTGCTGACTGCACACACTGTGGTCGGCACTACATTGCCTAACTATGACAGGCCAGACCATGGAAGGCGGCGGGGGGCCCCCCCTGCACGCCACCTGTCCTATTGCACCCAGGGCACGTGCCCCGCTCGCCCTGCCCTAGTTGCGCCACTGCTCATGGGTACAAACAGGATCACTAATGACAGTTTAGGAACCACAGACTTGTGAAATGCATGGATACTGGACTGGAACTAGAGTCAACAATCCAAATCCACTGGGAGACCCCTCGCCTACTGAGCTGTGAAGGGAAGCAAGACTAGGGATACACTTCAGGTACCAAGGTAGCCTCCAGTATTCAGAACAATATAGTACTACTGATGGATTGGAACTCACAACTCAGACCAGGAACCGGAGTCTAATGTAGTCGGAGTACAGCTTGAGAAAGCTGTAACTCTGGTACTGCTCTGACACAAGACCTGAAACTGGTACCCAGTGAGGAACTCAGAAATTGAGAGTCAGGATATGTAATACAGTTTACTGAACATCTCGGTGTACACTACACTCCACACTGAACCTTAGCCCTGAAACCAGCACCCTTGTCTGAATTATCCCATGACAATAACAAACAGCACAGGGAAATCAATAAAAGGTCAGCAAAATAGTTAAACCCAATAACCTGAATAACCACTGATGAGGGGTGTTTTTCCTTCTTTCTTTTTGTACACACAGAAAGTTGCCAGCTTGTTTAATCCCAATATATCTGAAGCAAATATTCTATTTTTCATATAACTAACATCAGGTAATATGTAACATAAATATATAAACTCGCAACGTGTTTAACCAGAATTATATACCCTTTAAATCATTTGGATAATTTCCTTTCATAAGGATAACGATGCACACAAAATGTTATAAGTAAAGTGTTTTTATATTCATACAATCAATCCTCATAAAGCAGTATTAATTATGCTTGTTAAAATACAATATAGACGATACAAAGATGAGAGAGAATTAGAGAGAGAGAGAGAATGTAAAATGGCTGCTGAGCGAGAGTGTGTGTGGGGGTTGTTAGGGCCCATGTCCTATTGTCCAATCCGCATGGTCTCTAGACAAACTCCATTTTGAAAACTCACATAATACACTCCATTTTGAAAGTAAGAAAACTCGCATAATGTTGTAACTTCTTTAAATCATATATCCATTAATGATCATACTTATAATAACTATAATAAACCTATCTGAACTATACAACACCAAAACTGGGTAGAATTATAACTATGATCACAAGACTAGCAATTCACAACTTCCATTGAAATAAGCACATGGTTCAATTGGGGGGAGGGGAGTATCACATGTAATGATATTGTCTAACTTACTTGCTGGCAGCCATCTTTAACAAAACTGCAGACTATCTTCCATACGGTTATTATTACTTATACCAAAAATCCCAAAACTATGATAGTACATAACTTCACAATACTATCACAATATGGCTAGCAATCCACAACTCCCATGGACCCACAACTACTAGCCGAATTCAACCTGAAATATTCACATTATACACAGTGTACATTACTTATAAACTTATGTGACACAGTTATGTTAGGGGGTCCCTCTCCTGGGTAGAGGACTCCTTCCTTACACACACACACAGCAGCAGGGAAGCAGCACACCAGTCTGGATGCAAGTACAAGCTGGTCGGCGCCAGTCTTTATTGTACAATGTCAGAAATAACACAAAGAAAACATAAACGTAAATCCTAGCCCTATCGGGGCACTAACTTCACAGGTAGTTCCCTCACTACCAGAACCTGGCAGGGCCTAATGCCCTCACCAGCAAACAAGGCACAGCACAACACTCACAGTTAGGTTTTCCAGTGTCTCTGAGCAAACTCCCTGTCTGCTCTCCCAGGTGAGACAATCAGCCCTCAACACACTAGGCTTATATTGGCCACTCTCAGGTGGAAAACTAACAAGCCTGATACCAGGCTGCGAGAACCAAAACCTGGAGTGGCCGTGGGTGGAGCCCTCCCTCTCCTCTCACCCACAACCCCCAGGGCCCAAACCGGTTTTTCAAAAAGCTGAAACTCAAGCCTGCTACACTGCAGACTTTCTCCTGGGGGTTTAGAACACATAAGACAGGAATCTGGGACAAATGTACCTGCCACAGACCACTTTACCAGTGATCCTATCACATATCCCCCCCCTTTGTTTCGACCTATGGGGCGGTACAACTGAAGCCCCCAAACAATGAACGTGTGACAACCAGTGTGCTTTAAACAACAGGCCCCCTGGCCTGTGTTCCACCGAAAATTTAAAAGTTTGTAACGCCCACTTTATGGCCAACGCCTCCTTCTCCACTGTGGCACCGGGTAGGCATCGAATTTTGAAACACTGTTCAACTTTCAGAAGTCATTGCAGAAACGCACACTCCCGTCGGGCTTTGGAATCAACACAATGGGACTTGACCATTCACTATGTGATACTTCAATAACCCCCACCTCTAGCATATTTTTAATTTCTTTCGACACCGATTCTCTTGGTGCTTCTGGTAACCTATAGGGCTTTAGATTAACTTTAACCCCTGGGTCAGTGATGATGTCATGTTTAACGACCGAGGTTTTCCCAGGAACGTCAGAGAACAGCACCCTATTTCTAACCAGAAACTCCTTGACCTCTCGTTGTTGAATTGCCGACAGGGTTTTTGCCACTGTCACTTCGGGAACTAAGGGCCCTGGACTTACTGGAGGGGCTCGGACGGCCGACAGTACCGTTCTATCTTTCCAGGGCTTTAACAGATTTATATGGTATATCTGTTCCGGCTTTCTTTTCCCCGGCCGGTAAACTTTGTAATTGACCTGTCCCACTCTTTCTAAGATTTCAAAGGGCGCTTGCCATTTAGCCAAAAGTTTATTTTCCACAGTGGGAACCAACACTAACACTCTGTCCCCAGGAGCAAAGCTGCGTAACCGAGCATTGCGGTTGTATACCCTCTGCTGTGCCTGTTGAGCCTGTTTCAGGTGCTCTCCCACAATCTGCACCTCTTTATGAAGCTCCCCCTTCTTAGTCACCTGATATAACCAATCCTGACACATTGCCATGTGGGGATAGGACAAAGGACTATCAGGGTCTATGGGTTTACCATCAACTACTTTTACATTCTCCCTGGCTTTTACCAAAGTAGGGTCATTCAACAAAGCAAAGACCTCTCTTCTGACCTCTAAATCAGGCAGATGATCCACTGGCCCAACAACACTTCCCACCTCAATGGGAGGCACATCAGTTGGCGGGCCACTGTCAAGCTCCGCATTCTCTAGTTCGCCAACCATAGTAGGAAAAGGGAATAACTCTGACTCAGAAGAAACTCCCTCTTCCACTATATCGACAACCTTCTCAAGTGGACCGGGGTTGTTCACTTCTGGAACAAAACGGCTTTCCCACAATTTCCAGAAGTGAGCAAAGTCTCTCCCCAATATTGCATCATACATCAGACCAGGCACCAAACCCACAGAAACTAAAGCAGAGCCACATGGTGTCTCGATGTTCACCTCGGCAGTAACATAATATCGATTATCCCCATGTATGCAGGTCACATCAACAGTTTTCCCCTCACGCCGCAAGGGGTTCACCAGCTCAGCTTTTATAAGTGTCACCAAGCTACCAGAGTCTAACAGTGCCTCTACTTGGTTGCCATCTACAGTGAGTACACACATGTGCTTATCAGTCACAGCCTGCCGGTCAGCCGTACAGGCTGTCTGTGCAAAGAAAGACCCCCTGTGGTAGACATGAGCAGTATCACATTGCATAGGTTCAGTGGCAAGTGAACAATTAGCGGAAATATGGCCGAAGTCACCACACCGGAAACACTGAATCATATTAATGTCTAGTTGTTTATGGGGCAAGAACCTTCCTGGCCTGGCAGGCCTGTCTCCAGGTTCTACCTTCTCAGTCTTAGGTACATCCCACCGCCCAGCACCCTTCTCCCCTGGAACAGTCTTACCAGTGTCTGTGGGAGTTCACCGGTGCGCCATCGGGGCTTGGTGGGGCATACTCCTCAGCTCCTCAGCTGCCACGTACCTCTCCACTAGCTCGACCAACTGGTCCGTGGTCTTAGGGTCTGCATGGCTCACCCACTTGCGCAGAGTCGCGGGTAATGATCGCAGGTACCAGTCCATCACGACCCTTTCCACGATCTGTGGTCCCGTCAGCCTCTCGGGCTGTAGCCATTTTGAGGACAGATGGACGAGGTCATGCATCTGTGAACGTGGAGGCTTGTCCATATGGAACTCCCAGCGGTGGACCCGTTGGGCACGAACAAAGGTGGTGACTCCCAAGCGAGTTAGGATCTCCTGTTTTAGTTTTTTATAGTCCTTGGCATCAGCCAGGCATAAGTCGAAATATGCTTTTTGTGGCTCCCCAGACAAAAAAGGTGCCACCAGACTTGCCCACTGCTCCTGGGGCCAACTCTCCCTCTCGGCCGTTCTTTCAAATGCGGCGAGATAGGCCTCCACATCATCGCCCGAAGTCATCTTTTGGAGGAAGTGACTGGCTCGTACGGAGTGAGTGGTGGTGGGAGGACCAGTAGTAACATCTCTGGGCCGGGCGACCAGGTGCTGTACCACCTCTCTTATGGCCTGGCTGTTTTCCGCTAAGGGGTTTCCTCAATGGCGACCTGTTGAAGTCTGTTAGTCTCCTGCTGAAGTTTGTTTGTCTCCTGTTGAGCTGCTGTAGCTTGAAGCAAGGCCTTAATAATGTCCTCCATTTTATCCTGGGGTGTAGGTTGGAAGCTGAACCTTGCCTCTCTGAGCATTGGCTGACGCCTCCTCTATGGGACTCCAAGGACACAGTGTTATTTCCCCACTCACAAATTGGGTGTCTGTCCCTTTAATTTTTAAACGGAAAGTTTTCCTCTCGCTGCAACTTCAGTGTGTGTGGGTGCCCGCATTCTCCACCATATTGTGACACAGTTAGGTTAGGGGGTCCCTCTCCTGGGTAGAGGACTCCTTCCTTACACACACACACAGCAGCAGGGAAGCAGCACACCAGTCTGGATGCAAGTACAAGCTGGTCGGCGCCAGTCTTTATTGTACAATGTCAGAAATAACACAAAGAAAACATAAATGTAAATCCTAGCCCTGTCGGGGCACTAACTTCACAGGTAGTTCCCTCACTACCAGAACCTGGCAGGGCCTAATGCCCTCACCAGCAAACAAGGCACAGCACAACACTCACAGTTAGGTTTTCCAGTGTCTCTGAGCAAACTCCCTGTCTGCTCTCCCAGGTGAGACAATCAGCCCTCAACACACTAGGCTTATATTGGCCACTCTCAGGTGGAAACCCTAACAAGCCTGTTACCAGGCTGCAAGAACCAAAACCTGGAGTGGCCGTGGGTGGAGCCCTCCCTCTCCTCTCACCCACAACCCCCAGGTCCCAAACCGGTTTTTCAAAAAGCCGAAACTCAAGCCTGCTACACTGCAGACTTTCTCCTGGGAGTTTAGAACACATAAGACAGGAATCTGGGACTAATGTACCTGCCACAGACCACTTTGCCAGTGATCCTATCACACTTATTACAATGTAATTGACCACTACCGAATTACGGGTTCCTTCATCACTAGCTGATATCAAACAATTATATATATTCTGCAGATTGCAATATTTCACCCAATTTCCATCTTAATCCTAACTACACCATGTTACAGTCAGACCACAAGAATACAACACACACTAAACCTATCTCAGACAGTGCTATTGTTCAAGCACATCGGAAGGAAGGGGGAAAGAATATACCTATATAAAACAATATATATATATTATATATATATATATATATCACAGCCAGCCATATATGTAAAACTGAAACCAAATCACTGCAAACTTTTACATATTGTCTACTACAGATTAACACAAACTATCTAAGGCATAACCAAAGCATTACAGCTTGATAACCTGGCCGTTAACAAAGATTCCACTATGAACCACAATATTCTAAATCACTACATAACTTGCTACAAATACACTAACTATCCAAGGCATTCACAATATTAATCACTACATAAATCACTACAAACTATACTAACGGGAGGCAATCGGGAAGCCGACTGCCTATATACCGGCAGCCGGCTTCCCGACTGTCTTATCCTGGCAAGGGTGTAATGCCGGGCGTCTAGATGTAGACGCCCGCATTTCCCTGATGCCGGGAGACCGGCGCCCGGCATCACGATCGTAGTGATGCCGGGCGCCGCGAGCGGACAGCCGCGGGGGGGAGGGTTAGGTTTAGGGCTCCCGGGAGGGACTTAGGGTTAGGCACCCCCCGGGGAGGGTTAGGGTTAGGCTAGGGGGAGGGAGGGTTAGGCTTAGGCACCCCCAGGGGGGACTTAGGGTTAGGCACCCCCCCGGGGGACATAGGTTTAGGCAGCGGGGAAGGGGGTGGTTAGGGTTAGGCACTTAGAGGGGGGATTAGGGTTAGGCACTTGGGGGGGAATTTAGGGTTAGGCACCCCTAAGGAGGGTTAGGGTTAGGGGGGTTAGGTTAGGTTAGTAAATACTCACCTCTCCACGATCAGGATTTCCAGTGCTTTCAGGCTTCCGCTGAGTCGCACTCTGCTCCTGTCGGGCTGCCGGCGGTATTTCATACCAATCCCATACTAACTACTTAATACATAATCCATATCCCTAAAAACACATCTTCCTAGTCTGGTTGCCACAGTCAGAGTGACCATGTCCTTCAGTTAGTATAATTGAGCTCTCGGGTCTCTGTGAACCCAACTCCGCCTTGAACACACCTGATAGGTATGTTCAAAAAGGGGGTGTTTCAATCCTGTCCCAACAGTGAGTCAGCTGTGTGTTTTGAGTATCTGTTATATTCCCAACATTTCACCTGCAAGATGTCATACCCATACAAAGGCACCCCAAACCTTATTGTGTTATCTAGAGCCTCAGGAAGGAAGTGGTCTATATGTGTGAACTAAGGGCCTAATTCAGACCCACTCGCGAGCGCTGACCCGGCTCCATCGTGCGCATGTGCGAGACCTGGATAGTGATGGGCAAGCCGTCGCTATGGGTCTCGCTACAAGGGGGCGTGCTGACGATGGTGAGTGACAGCACGCCCCCTTTGGTGGGCGTGCCGGGGGCATGGCTGCCCAGACGGAGGCGTTCCCATGGGAATGCCTACCATCTGGGGCCGGCCCCACTGACATCACAAGTGATGTCAGTGGGAGTGCTTTCGGCTCTGATAGAGCCGAAAGCACTCCAGGGCTTGTGGCAATGAGACCCTACCACAAGGGTCTCGTCGCAAGCCCGATGGTCACAATGGTCATGACCATCGCGTTCATCTTCCTGGCCGCTTGCTATAGCTATGGGTGGTCACCCACAGCTATACGAGTGGCCAGGAGGCCACTCTAAAATTAAGAAGGACGGCCTGATTCAGAGGGTGCGCTCTGTCAGAGCGTCTGGCCCTGAATCAGGGCCTAAAGCTCTAGCCAAGTCTGTTCATATGCTAATGTGGACCCTGATAAACTTGTTTTGGGACCTGACTCTGGGATAAGGGATGACGGATTACATTTATATATATTTTGGTTTTAGCTGTATAAGGAATTAATATTCTATATTTTGTGATTTTAATATACTGTATGTTAATTTTAATATACACACTGTAACATTTCCCCCTGTTGTCAGTATTGATAACATCTAAAAGCTGAACTGACATAAGCGTGTGTATTATCACTATTTTAGTGTATGTGCTATGTGTATGTTCGCTGATCGTACAGGTGGTGAGAAGAGAGAGAATTCAGTTTGGAGAGAATCATAACAATGTAATTTTCACAGTTCAAAATAAAAGGTAATGAAAAGACGGAGAAGTAACGGTCCTCTCCTGCTTCGCATATGTAGATGGAAAAAACCTTGTTTGAGTGTATGTAAGGATAAAAAATCTTTCATATGTGAACCAAACCCTTTCCTAATTTTTATTAACATTTTTATAATCAAAAGCCTATAGTTGTCATCTTCGCCACATGGGATGAGGGCGCACTTCTGGAGTGTTGTCATCTTGGACATCTACTTTGGATGATCTGTATCCTGGTCCTTCCGATCTGTTCCATCTGATCATCTTAGGGTTTGTGTAGTCATCTGTCAGGAATATCGTTTGTCTGCAGTTGGGCCTTGTCAGCATCTAAATAAGAAATTGGGAGATATCAGTACTTTTGAATGTCTCCATCTTTCCTACCAAATCTGATGTCTTGTCTTCCATCCGATCCATCTGCAGTTTTCATATATCCTGTTGTTGACTTGATTTGCCTACATGGACGAAAAACAGATTCTTCGTGCGTTTGCAGTCCCTCCCCACCCACTGTAATAATTTAGAATTGTGTCTGCTCCATATTGAAGTTTCCAAAAATCACCTTTCATTAACATTGACGAGTGTTTCAGACTCAACTTTACATTGTTTTCTCCACAAGGTGGCATTCAAGATCCTACAATGCCTATTTTTCTCATTTTTGATGAAAATCTCCAAATAAATATCCCTAATCTGGGAAATTCTAAATTTCCAACCTTCAAATACCCATATAACACCCCCATTTTCTCCTGACAATAATCTGTGCATTAATTGTTGAGGAGAATAGGAGAAGTCATGGGCTCTTTGATACACTTTGACCTGCATTCCGATGTTCCGAGAAAATAGAAAGAACTGTCAGTGTACATAATACAGGCATGTCAATATGTGACTAATTCTTATCTATTTTAAACATACAAACTGTTAATAGATATACCCAATTCACTTAGTAATAACAAAAAATCATCCTGTGGAACCTGTTTAAATATAAGACCATTTTAAAACAACCTTAAATGTATTTTTTTTTCATTGAAAACCCTTAGTAATTCCAGGCATTACCACCTCTGCTGGGAAATGGATGTTTATTTCCCCTTCTACTACTTCTCCACCTAGGACCTGTGAGTGTCTCTACTGGTCGCTAGAGGTAAAACATCAAAATGACAACAGGTGTTTTTTAGAAAAAAAAAAACGTACATTCCGCTGAGTTATTGTCACTGCAGCAATTTAAAACAGTATGATCATATGCATATTTTTATGATCTATGTCAATCCCCCTGTTCTGGTGAATGAAACTTCCACCATAGGGTTATCCTTTAATACGTACATCACATTTTAAGTAGGTTTTAAAGGGAAAAGTTATTACATTAGTGCCTGCTACTAACAATCACTTGGGATTTCTGAAAACTATTTCTTATGAACTGTTGTCACTTACAACAGTTCCGATGGCATTTCACATACGTCACTTCATGAGAAATACACAGTATTTTCAGTTATTAATATATTTCCAAGATCCTTCTAAAAAAAAAAGACCTTGTACACCCATCTTCCAATTCCTATGAATTTGGTCAGGGGTTGCAATACTTTCTTTCTACCTCTAGGGGAATTTTGAATCCTTTACTCCGATATACATATGTATACCATTATACTTTACCTGTATACACCTAGGATTTAAAATGAGTAGGATTTTATACCACCTGTCTGTTTTTACCCATATTGTACCATATACAGTCTTCAGAACAAATGCATATACCGTAAACATTGCTATAAGCATAAAGGTTAAATCCATTATCACATTTAATCAGAATTATAAGGACGTCTCCTTATTTACTGCAGTAACGACAAATCTAGATTTCCTTATTTCTGCTTTTCATATGATATCCATACTTCTAAGGAATATCTCATGTCCAACGTTCTGAGTATTATGCAAATCACATTGATCATCAATATCTATAATGTTACATATATCGCTGTCTAAAAATCATATTTCCCGCAGTCATATATACTTACCACCTGACCTGTTTACCTAAAGGAAAACAATTATTTAGACATTCTAACATCTGTGGCATCTTAAATGAAATGATCAATTTTTACCTTTATTAAAGACTTCACCGACCTGTGGGCCTGATTCAGACCTGCTCGCGAGCGCTATGCGCTCGCAAGCGGGTCGATGGTGGCCCAGTGTGCATGTGCACGACGGAGCCGGCTCCATCGTGCACATGTGCGAGAACCGGATAGTGATGTTCAGTGACAGCACGCCCCCTTTGGTGGGCGGGCCGGGGGCGTGACTGCACAGACTGAGGTGTTCCCATGGGAACGCCTACCGTCTGGGGCCGGCCCCACTGACATTACAAGTGATGTCAGTGGGAGAGCTTTCGGCTCTGTTGGGGCTTGCGGCCACGAGACCCTACCAAAAAGGGTCTCGTGATAAGCCCAATGGTCGCGATAGTCTTGACCATCGCGACCATCTTCCTGGCTGTTCACTATAGCTGTGGGTGGTATAGCTCTGGGTGGTCACCCACAGCTATGCGAGCGGCCAGGAGGCCGCTTTAAAATAACAGAAGGCCGGCCATGATTCAGAGTGAGCGAGTGTTTCAGACTCAACTTTACATTGTTTTCTCCACAAGGTGGCATTCAAGATCCTACAATGCCTATTTTTCAAATTTTTGATGAAAATCTCCAAAAAAAATCCCTAATCTGGGAAATTCTAAATTTCCAACCTTCAAATACCCATATAACACCCCCCTTTTCTCCTGACAATAATCTGTGCATTAATTGTTGAGGAGAATAGGAGAAGTCATGGGCTCTTTGATACACTTTGACCTGCATTCCGATGTTCTGAGAAAATAGAAAGAACTGTCAGTGTACATAATACAGGCATGTCAATATGTGACTAATTCTTATCTATTTTAAACATACAAACTGTTAATAGATATACCCAATTCACTTAGTAATAACAAAAAATCATCCTGTGGAACCTGTTTAAATATAAGACCATTTTAAAACAACCTTAAATGTATTTTTTTTTCATTGAAAGCCCTTAGTAATTCCAGGCATTACCACCTCTGCTGGGAAATGGATGTTTATTTCCTCTTCTACTACTTCTCCACCTAGGACCTGTGAGTGTCTCTACTGGTCACAAGAGGGAAAACATCAAAATGACAACAGGTGTTTTTTAGAAAAAAAAAAACGTACATTCCGCTGAGTTATTGTCACTGCAGCAATTTAAAACAGTATGATCATATGCATTTCACATACGTCACTTCATGAGAAATACACAGTATTTTCAGTTATTAATATATTTTCAAGATCCTTCTAAAAAAAAAAGACCTTGGTCAGGGGTTGCAATACTTTCTTTCTACCTCTAGGGGAATTTTGAATCCTTTACTCCGATATACATATGTATACCATTATACTTTACCAGTATACACCTAGGATTTAAAATGAGTAGGATTTTATACCACCTGTCTGTTTTTACCCATATTGTACCATATACCTTTATTAAAGACTTCACCGACCTGTGGGCTTGATTCAGACCTGCTCGCGAGTGCTATGCGCTCGCAAGCGGGTCGATGGTGGCCCAGTGCGCATGTGCACGACGGAGCCGGCTCCATCGTGCGCATGTGCGAGACCCGGATAGCGATGTTCAGTGACAGCACGCCCCCTTTGGTGGGCGGGCCGGGGGCGTGACTGCACAGACTGAGGCGTTCCCATGGGAACGCCTACCATCTGGGGCCGGCCCCACTGACATTACAAGTGATGTCAGTGGGAGAGCTTTCGGCTCTGTTGGGGCTTGCGGCCACGAGACCCTACCAAAAGGGTCTCGTGATAAGCCCGATGGTCGCGATAGTCTTGAACATCGCGACCATCTTCCTGGCTGCTCGCTATAGCTGTGGGTGGTCACCCACAGCTATGCGAGCGGCCAGAAGGCCGCTCTAAAATAACAGAAGACCGGCCATGATTCAGAGTGAGCACTCTGTCAGAGCGTCCGGCTCTGAATCAAGCCCTGTGATTCAGTCTTTTTAAACCATATTCTGATTACCAATATATATAGAATGAGTATTATAGGACTCATTGCAAACCTGCTATATGATCCAATTAATCATACCCTGCTTAGCAATACATCACCTGATTCTAAGCTTCACACTAGTGTCACCTATATATATCTGTTGCACAACTGAATAAATGGGCTAAACACAAATACCTCCCTTTGCAAGTTACTTAATCTATTTACAGAAATCCATATCTATCTGAGTTATGACTAGTATACAGGGTCAGACTGGACCATAGGGGTACAGAAAACCTCCGGTGATCCCCATTGTTCCAGTCTGACACTGCTGGTGTATTACTTTTTCCTGTCTGTATTGGTGGAAACAATGTCCTCAATTCTTACAAGATTGGAGAATTTATCTTGCAGATCTGAGATCACCCAGTGAGAGTAGCTAATGCACGCCATTCACAGGTTCTCAGTGCGCGCTTCTCTGCTCAAAATTTTTACCACGTCGCCAAAATCCAGTACCCGCTCAGATAACTATTAAAGACATGCTTCTGTAGGAAGTAATGGTTAGAATTAAAACAACAGAATGCCTTACATCATAAGCATATCTCTCTGAACCTTGCTAACCTTCCATACAGTATTCTTACATTTTCTGTCCTGTACCATCAGACCCCAGACACCGGGTCGTCATTGCTTATGCTCTATGCATTTATAGCGACCAAAGCTTCATGTGATCTAAACATGCAAGCTTTCACAGGGCTAATACCGCCCTAATATTCTTTGACAAAACACATCAAGTCCCTGATTTTCTTAAACAATGTATTATGCATATTACGCAAACCTTTAAATCATACTCATAACTGCAAGATTATATGTGGTTTACATGCCATCTAATACACAGATAATACAGTATAGCACACCACATGTTATAACTTACTCAGAAGTGGATTTCTTCACCTAAAATAATTCTATCAACTGTTGTATTGCAAGGATTTTTCAGAAGTACATACAAACTCCACACATAAAACCAAGATCATGTGTACAAAACAAATACCTCAAAACTTCTGTATTGCAGCCATGTGTGTGTTCAGTAATGCTCTATATTACACAGATCCTTATTTTCCAAGATTGTGTATAAACCCCCCTTTTGTTCACAATCAGACATTGAGAACAACAGAAGGTAATAAATGCAAATCATAATTCACATTGGAGCTGTATCCAGCTCCTGTATAAATCATGATTATTCTACCAAACATTATAAAATTTGCCAATTGTAGTGTTTGTGACATTATCAGAACACACCACCTTGGAAAAATCCTGCAATACATTGCAGTACAATAGGTAAAATAATTTTACCATCACTAAGATGAATTTCCAATTTACATTAATTTGCTTCAAATATATCAAAAATGTAATATTAAATAAATATATATATATTATTCATATTTGTGTTTGTAGCAATTAATTATAAATTCTCCAGTACTTTAAAATATGCACTGTACCTGTAATGCACAAGTTTCACTGCAGATATGCAGCAGGATGAATAAATGGAGTGATATACCATAAATGTATGTGAGAAGTGTACATGCGTGTGTGTATGGGGGGATATATGATATTCTGTATGTATATTTTAAGGGATATAAATGTTTTCCTTCACTTCCGGCAGATTAATAAATAAATAAATTGTGGATTGCAATCTATCAGAGAAAACAATTATTTGTGTATATATTTGCATGTGAGAGTTGTGTGCTTTTGTGTCGTTATGTGTGGGGGATGGTGGAGCCTCATGGTAATGCAGCCATGATGTTGTAAAGAGATCTATTGTACCAAGTGTGAGTGTGTTTATTTTTTTGTAGTGTGTTATTGCAGATATGATATATGCAGCACAGAAAGGGTACCTTGAATAACCTGGAGTCACCATTGCTTAGAGTCTGCTATTCAGTGTGACTTCCATCCTTGTAGTCCTGCAAAATATGCTTGTTGGGAAAAAAAAACTGTTACATATCTTGTGCAACCATTCAAAATGAAAATAAACATACTGTGAGGATTATAATTAAATCAGGCATCGCTGGATTGCCATTCTACAAGTGGCATCCTGTATACAAACAACAAAACAAAACTAACACAAAAAAAAATGTGGGTTCTCTCTGCTTTTTTTTAATTGTGGGAATTAAAAATGTAAATAGCGGCAATGATAAGTTACCACAATTATAAACAGACCTGTTTGGCTTGCCAATGATGATTTCCATAGTTTTAAAAGCAGAACTGACAGGCGCCAATGATGAGGGGTGTTTTTCCTTCTTTGTTTTTGTACATTGCCAGCTTGTTTAATCCCAATATATCTGAAGCAAATATTCTATTTTTCATATAACTAACATCAGGTTATACGTAACATAAATATATAAACTCACAACGTGTTTAACCAGATTTATATACCCTTTAAATCATTTGGATAATTTCCTTTCATAAGAATAACGATGCACATAAAATGTTATAAGTAAAGTGTTTTTTATATTCATACAATCAATCCTCATAAAACAGTATTAATTAAATCAATGCTTGTTAAAATAAAATATAGACGATACAAAGATGAGAGAGAATAAGAGAGAGAGAGAGCAAGAGAGAATGTAAAATGGCTGCTGAGCGAGAGTGTGTGTGGGGGTTGTCAGGGCCCATGTCCTATTGTCCAAACCGCATGGTCTCTAGACAAACTCCATTTTGAAAACTCACATAATACACTCCATTTTGAAAGTAAGAAAACTTGCATAATGTTGTAACTTCTTTAAATCATATATCCATTAATGATCATACTTATAACAACTATAATAAACCTATCTGAACTATACAACACCAAAACTGGGTAGAATTATAACTATGATCACAAGACTAGCAATTCACAACTTCACATGTAATGATATTGTCTAACCTACTTGCTGGCAGCCATCTTTAACAAAACTGCAGACTACCTTCCACACGGTTATTATTACTTATACCAAAAATCCAAAAACTATGATAGTACATAACTTCACAATACTATCACAATATGGCTAGCAATCCACAACTCCCATTGAACCACAACAACTAGCCGAATTCAACCTGAAATATTCACATTCCAAACTACAATATTTCAACCAGATTCCATTATATAATTTTTCAGAAAGTATAAACTACTAAACAGTGTACATTACTTATAAACTTATTACAATGTAATTGACCACTACCGAATTACGGTTTCCTTCATCATTAGCTGATATCAAACAATTATATATATTCTACAGATTACAATATTTCACCCAATTTCCATCTTAATCCCAACTACACCATGTTACAGTCAGACCACAAGAATACAACATACACTAAACCTATCTTTATCAGACAGTGCTATTGTTCAAGCACATGGGAAGGAAGAGGGAAAGACTATACCTATATAAAACAATATATATATCACAGCCAGCCATATATATATAAAACTGAAACCAAATCACTGCAAACTTTTACATATTGTCTACTACAGATTAACACAAACTGTCTAAGGCATAATCAAAGCATTACAGCTTGATAACCTGGCCGTTAACAAAGATTCCACTATGAACCACAATATTCTAAATCACTACATAACTTGCTACAAATACACTAACTATCCAAGGCATTCACAATATTAATCACTACATAAATCACTACAAACTGTACTAACACATGATTTCTACATCTTGCCTGTAAGCCATGTGTGGTTGGAGAGACAGAATATTTAGCCTCCAGGTAGATAAACGGACAGTTTCTCCATGTCTCCAAGAGATTGAGGTTGCATCTTCCTAGTTTGGTTGCCACAGTCAGAGTGACCATGTCCTTCAGTTAGTATAATTGAGCTCTCGGGTCTCTTTGTGAACCCAACTCCGCCTTGAACACACCTTATAGGTATGTTCAAAAAGGGGGTGTTCCAATCCTGTCCCAACAGTGCGCTGATGCAGACCCTGGGCTTGGCACACCTACAAAATTGGGCAACACCCTCCCCTTTGTGTACAACTGTCCTGTTCACCGCTCCCAAAACAACTGCGCATGTAATGTAATTAATGTGTGAGAAGTACACATATCTTAAAGAAATGGTCACTTGTAACTCTTCCCTGGACTTCAAGGGAAATTGGGCCTGATTCAGAGTACTACGCAAATTCAATGGTTTGAGTACTACTCCCGATGGTTTGAGTACTACTCCGATGTTAGAAGATCGGTGCATGTGAAGGATCTGTATTGCTTAAGCACCAAGCTGCTACTGCAAGATCTCTTGCAGTTCCAGAAGCCGCAGCCTGGCTGACAGACCTTGGCCATGTGGGGGCGGGGAGTAGGCTTGGCCAGCCTCTGTTCTGGAAAACAGGGACATCTCTTCCCCATTTTCTGGGAGTGCCAAGGACAGGCAGACTTCCTGACATCTGCTACAGTACTATGAGGAGCAATCTGAGTAACCTCAGGGTTACTCAGATTGCAGATGGTCTCGTAGAAGATCTGATGCTGCATTTTAGGACACAGCACTCAGATCTGCAATGTGGTCAGGAGTCATCTATTTACACCAGACACCTCCTGCTGCATTAGTGTAATAGTTGTACGTTATTGCACAGTTGCTTCCTTTTTGCTGTGCCATACTATACAACTCTGATCAGGCCCATAGACCACATAAGAAATAATTTTCTTACTAAATTGGAACATAAACTTTCCTTGCCCGAGTAGCTGCATGTGCCAGCATACATTTCTGGGGAAGTACACATAAACAAGCTCCAGGCTTTGACATGTTTATGCTGTCTTTGAAGTTCTGGCAGAGCTGCTTTATAAGGGTTTGAAGATGTGCAATGCTGGAAACACCTCACAATGTACATGTACAGATCTTGATATTGTATGAACAAAGTCAGATTAAGTAAAACAATGGCTCCTTTCAGCTGTAGTTTGTGATATTGCTTTTAACCTGTAATGAGTCTTAGATTGTGCACCTCCAAAAAATCTGTGTAAGTATCAGTGACGTGCGGCGAGGCCAATGGCTGGGGAGGCACACATGGAGATGGATCTGAGTACTGGGAACCTGTCTCATCCCCTACTCACTGTATCTAAACTAAGCTTCAGTGTCCATTGATTCTCCTACCTGCATCATTGTGTCTTCTCTTGCTTCTGCAGTGCACTTCCTGGTCACATGACACCTCCAAGGTGTCCATCAGTGCTCAAGGCACTGCCCCATACTCAGAGGCATGCCTCTATTAGCTCTCTCTCTGTGCACCTTACTGCCCATGGTGTGGCTCCGCCCCCCAGTTCTACAAGCAGTGTCTGACTATACAGAAGCAAGGCTGAGTTGTTGCTGCCTCATCTCTCATTTACTACAGTCCCAACGAGCTCCACAAAGCTAGTCAGTGTTAACTATAAAAATTATTACAATAAACAAAGAAGATGTTTATAAGTTATAAATATCTTTTTGTATTATTGTAATAATTTTTATATCAAATTTCAGGAGTATGACAGGATAGGCTCTGCCTCCAGCTCAAGGCATATTTGACCAGTGCAGTCGAACAGGGGTGCCACCCCATAGAGGACGCACCCCTCCCAACCATCCTGATTTCAGCGGGACTGTACCATATTTCGGTCACTGCCCCACTGTTCCACCCACGGGCTGAAGTGTCCTGCCGGTGGTCTGGAGGTTGGGCACCTCGCGGCTGTGGCGGGCTTGGAGAAGAGTAATGGATACTGCATGCATGCGCGCTGCATCCATTCAGTGAAGGGAAATGGGTGGGGGAAGCCCAGCTACTGATGGAGTGCTGGACTCGCCCCCAGCCTGGCGCTAATTGGGAGGTGTGACATATGGGCATACCCCCAAATAGCGTCATTTAGGGGGCGTGGAGTATGGTAATTAGGTCACACTCCTTTTTGGATGGGTTATGGTGCGTCAGAGTCGGCCCTTCCTCCCCTGCCTACTCTGACTGCACGTCCCTGGTAAGTATGTAGTACATTTTATTTAAAGGGGTAAATATACCACATTTACAACTATGAATTCATGCCATGTCTTCAATATTTATTTATATAGCGCCAGCTTATTCCATTGTGCTTTACAAGAAATTTTACTGTATTTACAGATTATTCAACAGGCTATGGGTGCACTTAGTGTCAGATTTCCGTGGTGCTATATACTGTATGTCTGTCAGAAACTACCCCAAAACCATGACTACACCTCATAATGTATATTTTAAGATATAAACCATCATTGAGGTAAAATACATTGTTGGTATTACCCACTACACAGGGGCATAGCAGGGGTACACTTTGTCACGTGCAATGGTAAAGGAGGTCATCCACAGTGTTCTGTGAAAGGCAGTGGGCTATCCAGCAGCTCCCAAGAGCACTGGGCAAGTCCTCAGTATGACGAAAAGAAGGGGAGTGATACATGACCACACCCCCAAAACAGTACACACTTTAGGGCATGACCTTGTGGGCACAAGGCCATGTCCCCTTTTGGGCACATGGAGACCCAATCAGGCACTTACAAATGTTGGGAGGTACTGTATGTATTTATTTTTTACCATATTTGCCAACTCACAATACATATTATTGACACCTCCTATTGTATTAGGACTAAACAAAAGCAACTTAAATATGCAGCTATAGTATAATATATATATCCTACTGAGGTTTTTATTTATAGTCTGAACTAACAAGCCCAGCATAGTGTGTAGTGTTGTCTGATGATAATTCCTAAGTTTGTAGCATTTGATATGTATATTTTTTCCATCCTTGAATTTTTCTTGTTTTATACCTACAGAATATTTGCGGTGGTGTGTGTGTATAGCACAGGGAATAGCAGGGTGCATACACTGGTCTGGATCTTATTAGGTGCAAGTTGGGTCCTGCGAGCAGTTCTTATTCCATTTGCAATCCAATTCTAAACTCGCTTTTTTTTCTGCGCACAAGGTGTGGTGGTACATGCACTTTTCTCACTATGGCGGTGCCCTGGGGCGGCTTAGCTGGGCTAGTTTGGGGGTGTCCTGCGCTCTGGATTTGAATCGTAGTATGTTAGGGACCTACCCTACAGAGGTTACCTGGATATGGTGGGTAGGCCCATAACCTTGGCCAAGATTATGCTAAAAACCTCTATTGATTGCAAAATGTTATTGCATTTATATATTATTAATAATTTGGAGTTGTGCACCTGAGATTTGTCTGTTTTTGTGCCCACAAGGTGTAGTGGTACAGAAAATCTTAATGTTAAGGTAAAATGTTGGGACACAGGGCCTGATACAGAGGCACACACTATTTGCGTGCGCTAGCTCTGAATCAGGGCATCCCTATTTTTTTAAATTCCGGCCTCCAGGCCACTCGCACAGCTGTGGGTTACCACCCACAGCTTGTGCGAGCGGCCTGGCAATGGTCAAGATTATCCCAACCATCGGCATTGCGAGGAGACCCTTGTGGTAGGGTCTCAGCACTCGCAAAGGCCAAGTGGACCTTCATCTCTAATAGAGCCGGAAGTCCACTACTGACATCACGAGTGATGTCAGTAGGGCCGCCCACAAATGGCAGGCGTTCCTTCGGGAACGCCTCCGTTTGTCCAGCCATCCCCCCTACCCGCCTACAAAATGGGGCAAGCTGTCGATCAACATCGACAGCTGCCCCATCTTGTAGCGAGCCCCAGAGCGATTGAGGTTCTCACTCACTCCAGGGCTCGCGCAAGCCACTCATGCTCAATGGCCCATCATCGACCAGCTTGTGAGTGCTATGCACTCACGAGCGGGTCTGAATCAGGCCCACAGTGCAGAATCTCTGGCACACCAGTCCCAATGAATAATCACCACTGGAAGAGGTGAATTTCTCTATAAAGCTCAATAATGCCTTAAATGATGTGGGACAGGTTTGTGGAGGTATAAATGATGTCGGACAGATATGTGGAGGAGTAAATGATGTGTGACAGGTATGTGGAGGTGTAAATGATGTAGAGCAGGTATGTGGAGATGTAAATGATGTGGGACATGAATGTGGAGGTGTAAATGATGTAGGACAGTTATGTCAAAAAAAATAAATGATGTAGGATAGGTGTGTAGGTGTAAATTATGTGGGACAGGTATGTGGAGGTGTAGATGATGTAGGACAGGTATGTGGAGGTGTAAATGATGACGGACAGGTATGTGGAGGTGTAGATGATGTAGGACAGTTATGTTGAGGTATAAATGATGTAGGATAGGTGTGTGTAGGTGTAAATGATGTGGGACAGGTATGTGGAGGTGTAGATGATGTTGGACAGGTATGTGGAGGTGTAGATGATGTCGGACAGGTATGTGGAGGTGTAGATGATGTAGGACAGGTATGTGGAGGTGTAAATGATGTCGGACAGGTATGTGGAGGTGTAAATGAAGTGGGACAGGTATTTGGAGGTGTAAATGATGTAGGACAGGTATGTGGAGGAGTAAATGGTGTAGGACAGGTATGTGGAGGCGTAAATGATGTAGGATAGGTGTGTGGAGGTGTAAGTGATGTAGAGCAGGTATGTGGAGATGTAAATGATGTGGGACATGTATGTGGAAGTGTAAATGATGTAGGACAGTTATGTCGAGGCATAAATGATGTAGGAAAGGTTTATGTAGGTGTAAATGATGTGGGACAGGTATGTGGAGGTGTAGATGATGTAGGACAGGTGTGTGGAGGTGTAGATGATGTTGGACAGGTATGTGGAGGTGTAGATGATGTAGGACAGGTAATTGGATGTGTAGATGAAGTAGAAGAGGTGTGTGGAAGTGTAAATTATGTAGGACAGGTATGTAGAGGTGTAAATGATGTAGGACAGGTGTGTAGAAGTATGAATGATGTAGGATAGGTATGTGGAGGTGTAGATGATGTAGTACAGGTATGTGGAGATGTTATATTGCTTGGAGAGAGGTTTTAGAACTTGCAGATGATAAGTAAAAGTGTTTATCCCAGTTTCTTTTACAAACGTATATAAATACACTGGCAAATTACTATAGAAACATTTTTCTGTACCCCAAAATGCTGGAAAGACTTTAATTTGCTGAAAAATGCTTGCTATAATTTTTCAACCATTAATAAAAAGTGCAAAAATCATCAATTTTACTTCTTTTAAAAACCTCCAGTATGTTCATTATGGCCACTAACAGCCTTCTACTGTATATGGTCCTGCTGTCCTGCTGTCTTAGTTGGCACTTTTTTGGGTGCAGGATGTTTCCTAATTTTTTCATGCATTTCTCCCAGGTTGTATTTGGTAGAGACAATAGAAACAAGTGCAGCTCAATTATAGGGCAATGAAACAAATAGCAATAGTTCACTGAAACTTGCTTGTAATATATAGTTTATAAGCCGAATGTCCGGGTGGTAAGTGTCTCTGTGTATCCCACAATGACGAGCGTAACAGTCATCTGCAGAGACACTGCCCGATGGACACCATGACAAAGACGCTGGTTAGGCTATGAGACACGTAGATAACGGGCTCCTTACAAAGTACATCATTGGAACCTACATTCAGCTTTGCACTGGTGCTAATCAAGCACATCTGAATAACCAGGGCGGGCTCCAGTGGTCCGAGCACCCTGTGTCGGCTCTCTACAGTGTGACCCAACATTGGGTGGACAGGAAATGGGGGTGTGGCCTAATTACCATAGACCACGTCCCCAACATGACGTTATGTGGAGGCGTGCCCACTTGGCAAGCCTCCAAATAACATCAGGCTGGTTGGAGCCTCACTAGCTGGGCTTCCCCCAGCCCTCTCCCATCACTGAATGGATGCCTCCCAATTTGACCACCCGCGATCACCTTGGCACACAGGTGGAACAGCGGGACAGTACTGTCCCGCTGAAATTGGGATGTTGGGGAGGGGTGCACCCTCTATCGGTGGCGCCCCTGTTCAACCTCATTGGTCGAACACCCCTAGAGCCGGCCCTGTGAATAACTCATGGCATATCCCTGGAGAGTCTCATGTTTACCAACTGCCTGTACTCTAATACTTTGTCAGATCCCCCATTGCCTCTGGGGAATTGCACGGCTCTCTCTGCACTGGCACTCCGGTATCCATCGGGCATGACTGTCACGCTCCCCGTTGGATTATTAGAGACACTCACCACCTGGACATTCGGCATCACTAGTGTGCTTATGACTTAAAACCCTTTTGGGAGGGACAAAATTCACAGGTGCTATCTTCAGGTTTCCGCATAATTCCCTGAAAAGGACACCGCTTTCTAATATAGCAAGTATTTACTTCTGATGTGCAAGTCCAGATTTTTATAACTTTTATTATCAGCATTTGTCATTTTCCTTATATGTGTAAATTGTTGCAATTTTCATAGTGGTGATATGATTCTTATTTACTTTTAAATTGTGATTGATATTAATAAATAACCTATATATTGCAAGTAACTGAACTATTGCTACTTGTTTCATTCCCCTATTCTTGAGCTGCACTTGTTTATATTGTTTCTTTTTTTCTATTGCATTTTGTAGAAAAGTTGTACACCCTGCTACAAATCTGCAAACTGATATTTCTCTAGTGTGCGATGTCTGCGAGTTTCATGAGACAAACTCACATTTGCAAACTCATACCTAATAGGAGTGAGCCCACTGTGGCCCTCATTCAGAGCCGCTCGCTATTTGCGGTCGTTCGTTTAAAAAACAGGGGTGGCTATTCAAATGAACCGTTCGCTCTTTGCGGTCTGTTCACGCCTCTAAGTCTGAACGAGTGAGCAAAACTTGCGGTCGAAATTTTGAAAAATACGCCCCCTGGCCGCTCGCACCATACGTCATGTCCGCTATTTATTAGATTAATCGAGTACATCGAACAGCGTATGAACTGCTCGCTATTCTTGTGGCTGGTTTTTCCTACCACTATATTGCGAGCAGTTCTGACTATAAAACAACCAGGTGACATCGTCAATGACGCTGCTGTATTAATTATGTACACCCATAAAACGCCCGTTTTGACCTTTAAGCACCACTCCCCGTTTTCAAACACCTTCCCCTGTTACCATCCACATACGCCTCCTCCTGTCACTCAAAATAGCAGGCATTTGCTATATAGCGACCAAGCGATTTTCGGCCGCACTGAATGGTTTGCGCATGCGTATTACAATCCGTACGCATGCGCAGATGAGCGAACATCGGTCAGAACGAACGAGCGGCCGCTTACGAGCGGCTCTGAATCAGGCCCTGTGTTTGGTCTTTGGCTGGTGGTGTGATACTGATTACTGCAGAGAGGGTATATAGGTGGAAGACTCTGGTCATGGACTTCACCGTGCACTGTAATGTGGCCTGCCCATCCTGCATTATTACCCATCACATGTCTGCACTTTACTGGAGTATAAATTAGTGGTGAGGTAGGGTTATTTAACTTGTCTGGAAAAATTATTTTTGCAGGGAAAAATTGGAGGGGCCCCCAAACCAGAATATCTCCTATGGCCCCATGGGGTCTTAATCCAGCTCTGATGCAGGGACGGACATAACTCACAGGTTTTATAATTTGTCTGGATTTATAAAGTTAGAGAAGCAGCCAGTTGTGAGTTGCATGATGGTCTCTGTAGTTCTAGATTGAGGCTTAGTGCACTGTAGCGATAAGCTCCTGAACCAAACTATTCACTGCATGAGATCCCAGGACTCTGTGGAAGAGATGGGTAAGTGTTGAGTCTCTGATTGAGGAGTCTGGGAGAGAGCAGTGATGTCCGCATATGGTAGTCAAATCAGCAAAAGCAAAGACCCCTCAGACTTACTGATCTGTCATCAGGTAGGTGGTGTGATGGGTTACTCCAGCTGCCCCTGAGGGGGTGCCAAAGTGAAATTATATCTTGGACCCCCAACATTGTGGTGCCCCTTGTTAGAAGTGAAGTGATCGCATTAGTGGTGACTTCTCTTCTGTTCTTATGCACTACATGCGCATACCAGATATGCTGACCATGCATTTGCAGTGACTATTGCAAGGAAGATTTCCGGAGGAAGCCTCTCCAAATACATTTTGCAGTGTATAATCCATAGGCTACAACTGCTAACGTCATCTTCGCATTCCGGGGTTTGGTAAATCTTACAGTTTTGCCGCCACATAGAAGACAAATGTGGCTACAGCTGCTGTAAGGACAATGGCAGATAAGGAGATATCCACTGAGGTCCCTCTTTAATAATTTCAGGTGATACTTAATATTTGTGGGTATCCCCAAAAATGGGTGTTTTCAGGGGATAGGACACAAATATTGAATGATAAATAGACCCCTAAATATTGTGCATTGTAAGCACTGCATAGCAAATGCTCATTTCCTATTGTATTTTTATGTAAGTATGAAGTTTCTGTTTAATCACAATTTCTTTGTCATTAATGCTGTAAATCCCTGCATAAATATATATACCTGCACGCATAAAATTACTGGTCCTTGATTTCCAGCTGCGGAAATTGAAAATATTTCATCCTGTTTATAACAATGGAGAGGGTGTTGAACAGCACAACATGAATTGTAAATAGCACAATTAATCACAGCTTTTCAGTTCACAATAACCTGAGGCAGTATCCATGACCTCTTATTTCCTTCTATAAACAAGATAATTACTAGCTAGTGTTGTCAGGAATCTTCAGTTCACTATTAAGCTTGGTACACTGATAGATATATATAGCATATTCCATTGAATGGGCGTTATCTATAATGCATTGCAGGGCATTATCTATGGTGCATTCACAGACATATCCGACCTGCTGTGCAGATGGCCAACATATTTGAAAGATATATTGGTCACCTGCTGGTATGTATGGACGACCAGCCAATCGCCCATACACATATCCATCGCATGTCCCTTCGACCTAGTGTGTACCCAGCATTAGCCACATCACAGACTTGCATACTGTAGTTTCATGTAAACCACCAATTCATGCACTCAACATTGTGAATTAATGATATCTATTTTACATAATTAATTAATGGTAAAGTATATTAATACAATTAATGGTAAAGTATATTTTTTACTTTTTAAAAGAATGGATGGGACCTGCTTCTGATGCTCCCAAAATTCACTACCTGCTCATCCGCAATTTGAATTCTTGGTTGCAGAAAGAAAAGGTCACTATACCCAAATTTTGTAAAAGTATTAAGGATAGATACTGTATGCATCCACCTGTAGTATGTCTTCCTGCAATGTATTCCGTGCTGTCTGGATCTATAAATCAGCTCACTATAATTTTTTCCAACCTTATTTTGACACCAGTACTTTACAAGGGGTGTGCAATACGTTTCCAGAGTCACACAAAGTATCATATTTACAAAGTGACCATTAAATTTTTTTCAATGTATTCGCCAAAGGAATCTTTGCAAAGTTGCATCCGCTCAAACCACTTGGTGAAGCAGATGGACCAGTCTTAAGTAGGTATGTCTTCTACATGCTGGATGAAGGTCTCCACTGCAGCTTCCGGTGGCTAAAAACAAATCCCATGCATCTTGTGCCTGATTTTAGCTACCAAAGAAGTAGCAGGGGGCCAGGTCTGGACTGTACGGTGAATAACCAAACTCCTGGTTATGTTCATGGGCTGGAAAATCTACCACTTGTGGGCAGGTGCTTTGTTGTGATGAAGAAGGGCACCACAAGTGCGAGTTCTTGACTGACATCTGAAAATGGCTTCCAGTGCTTGTGGCAGGCATTAGTTGGCGTACTAGTCCACAGTGATGGTGTGCTGCTGCATGAGTGGTACGGTAGCTACAAGACCAGTCTTGGACACAAAAACAGCAATCATCTGCATGTGCCAGAAACAACTGGGGTCTACTGGGAAGACTGTTGTTTGGCCTCGGGGTTGAAACTGTAAATCCAGGATTTATCACCACTGATAAACTTCCAGACAGAGTTTGAGCAGATGTCATCAAATCTGGCCAGCATGCTGCGGCTCCAAGGCTTCTGCTCATGAGTCAGCTGACAGGGAACCCAGCATGCAGAAACCTTGCTCAGGCCAAGCTTTTTGTGGCGTATCGAGTGGATGGATACCGATGAGATAACTGTCTCCTTCTCTAACTGGACCACAGTCACTGTGGCATCCATCTCAACTATGTCCCACATGGCAACAACATTATATTTGGTGTTGGCAGACATCATCTTCCAGGGACTAACTCCCATGCTAAAATTCTATAAACCACTCAAACACAGTGTTTTGGGATGGTGCTTCCTTCACAAAAGCAGCTCGCAGTCGGTCAAAACTCTTCTGCCATATTACACTCGTAGAAGATCATGGCTCTCTAGTGGCCTCTGTTGAGCTCCTTAAGGCATTCGTGAAGGAAGTGAACAAGTTGACTTTTTCTGTTTGCCATGCTGCTTATATATGGTTCTGTGCCCTGACATTTCACAAGAACTCTAGTCAAAGATTACAGTACACAACCAGACAGTCAGATTGTGTCTACTGTTCTTATGCACTGCACATCCTGAAACTTATTGCACACCCCTTGTAACTGATGAGAGCACAATCCTAATGAACAAGAAAAAATCCTAATGAACAAGAAAATCCCTGTTAAGATCATTCATGTTGTGTCCACCTCTGTTATCATGGGCGATTCAAGGGGTAGGCTGGCAGAGCTATTGCTCGGGGTGCTGCAGTCAGGGGGGGCCCATAGCCAGGAGTGGCTGTCCCAGTCGCTGAAGTGATTGGTTTGTCAGACTGTGAATGTCCTGTTTCATATATACAACATAAGGTTGAGTGGGAGGGTGCAAGAACAATTCCATCTTGCACCTCTTTTCTTTGCATTATGTGCTGTTTGGGGCATTGCTGCCTGACATTTTTAATTTTATGGTTTATAACTGTCCAGAAATTGTAATGGCCACAGACAGCATCTCCTGCATGCCCCTTTCATTTTTTTAAAAAAAATTCTGAACCACCAAATTGCTGTGGTAGGCAAATATGAGCAGTAGCAGTACAGAGCATCTTCCTGCCAGGATGTGTGCCCTAAAGTGCACTGCAAATATGTTTAATACAAAAATTTGTTTTGTGTTTTGGTCACATACAAATATATTTACATGGTACATACTGTGCGTAAAGCAGGCTGAGGTAACCTGAAGCACGCCACCTGTTGTTGACTAATACATTTCAGTAGGCCCAGCAAACATCACAGATGCTGGGAGTTCTAATTCAGCCGGAGAACTACAGGCTGCTTTCCTCTGATGTAAAAAATAAGTCTTGGTCCCATTATCCCTAACAACCTCCCTGAGTACAAAATAGTAAAAGTCTGTTTACAGTATGTTCTAGCAGCACCTCCACAAGCAAGGCCACCTCATTTTTTTATTAGATCATGATGTAGAAAAAATTGAAAAACCTCCTCCAGATCAAAGATGTCTTTTAGGAAATGAAGAACTTGATCCTAGATTGATCTTCCCTCATAATTTTTTTAAGAATCAAAACATTAAATAAATTAAAAATGAATCAATCCTTCTGTTCTTTCCCTGTTTTCAGTCCATAAACATATTCCAACTCCGTCGGGCCTATGACCTTATTAAGGAAAACATTCTTGTATTTTAAAATTCCTAGGGATCGTATAGTTGATTAAACTTCCATCCTGTATACCACTGCAATGCCACTCTGTGCCATGTTCGAAGCTGAACTGCCCCATGTTAGTGCCACCCACTGCTGTTGCTTAGATTAGTCCACCGGCTAGCTGGATGCAACCTTTTGGCCCTAAACTAGATGAAAGAAATCAATATTGGTAGCTGTGAGGTGGTCTAACTTGACTGGAAATTACTGGAAATAAATGTTATTGAGACTAATAATACTGTAGGAACAAAAATAGGTCCAAATTATGTGTTTTTAGCTGTTTTTATGATTTTTTCTAGTATAATACAGATCCAAAACCAAAAACAAACCACGCAAGGGCGGTTTTGGCGAAACCATTCCAGATCCAGGGATTAATAATTTACTAGCTCACAGCAGTCTTATTATATACTTTTAATGGAACCCATGTACCCAAAATGTACTGTGGGCAATCAGCAATGTAATAGGATTCTACACAGAAACAAAAGTGATACGTGTAATAAAAACAGTCCTTCCATCCTCTTACTATAATGCTTAAAATTAATTAGTCCATGTGTACTGTGTACCACTTTAAATGTTTCCAATTCTCTGCTTACAAAGAAGCACTGCTAGATTGTGGATGCCTCCTGATTGCAGTGACTAGGCAGAATAATTCATATGTGCTTTATGGAACATATAGACACAGTGATGCAAAACCAATTTGATTTATAGCGCAAATCTAGTAACCTTCATACATGAGGCCTACACTTTTGTAAAAGTATATTAACACCTAAATACAAGAGTTAATTTATTATTATCAACCTTATCGTAGCGATCAGTATGATTTATTTTTTTATCACTGAAATACAAAAAAAATCACTTATCTAGTTCTATAAAAAAATAAATTAAAAATAAATAAAAATTATTGTCAGTGATACTTGTGCAGAACAGATTTACCTTATCGCTTCACCAGGCCAGTCTCTGTATTTCTACACATGAGCTGGATTACTGCTTAGCACATTTGTAAGTAAAATAAATAAAGTATTGAAATACTATTTTATTTTGATAATAAAATTAATTTCCTTATACTTTACTGCATAACAATGCTTTATTCTCAGAATAAATAATTTTATAATGTTTTTGTCCTGTTAATGCCATCTTGAGAAAGCTGGAGAAACATATAACTGCCTGTAATCCTTACATGTAATGCACAATGTAATAGTCAGTTGGCCTTTTCCTTCATTAAATAGACCCAAACACTTTTTGAAACATAAATCTATACCCAATAGTGCTTTATTGTTTTAATTAAATCTTACTTGTTAATATATAGGTCACTTGCTTATTTTCATTTCTTTAATTTAGCACTCAGCATGATGTTTCACAACCTGGATTTTCTAAGGAATTTGAAATCTTTCTGTAGCAGAATTTTTTTCCCTGGGATTTCCCTGCTTGTCATCGTGTCCTTAACCTTACATACAGTAACTGGAGAAATGGAAGATTAGCCAAATACACAAACAGTTCCTGTTATATAATAATCCAAGGAAGGGTATATGAAAATACTATACTGTAATATGTGAGACAGAGAGAGATAATGGTTGAATGAGATAAAGAGATGTTTTCCAAACCGTCGGTAACCAACAGATACAGATGGTGTGTTGCTGTCTACAAAACTACTATTTATAATCTGTCAGGTTTCAACTTTAATTGAAACCTGACGTTTATGCCCGTCATTTTAGGCATCTTTAAAGACCTTTCCAATCAAGAACAACCAGCCCTTGGAGGTGGGTACTGGGTTAATGCTAAAAGAATAGATAATAATGTTTTTTGACAAGTCCCAGCACGCCTGTCCCAGCATGATGGCATAAAACAAGTGGCGGCAGTCCCTGATATTAAGGGTCTGCTGTGCCTGTAGTCCTCCTGTAAAGAAAATATAAAAATGACCACAGCACTCTCACACTGCCTGTTGTAATCTTTTTTCATAGTGATCTGTGCAGTGCTCCTACCAAACACACCTGCTACGGCTCTATTGTTTACCTTTAGTAAATGTAACCCTATTTACTATATGCCAGCTATAACTAAAGGTTCCTACACTAGGAGATGTGGTCACGATGCGATATAGTGTCCGATTTCCCTTGAACTCTCCCCAGCAACTCCCCGGCAGTCGTTGGCTCGATTTGGTGTTAAAAACTGTCCAAATTTACTTACAATCTATTGTGCCTCCTAACTATTTCCAGTGCATTGTGACTGGGATTGTAAGATCTTGCCTGCAGAAGGCAAGATCTGAAGATGCGATGTACGACCAGCGGGTACGCACATCGGCATCATGATCATGAGTGGACACCCACAATTAGGACATATTTTACACGATCTGTCATCCCAATGTGTCGGGATTGGATGGATCATGTCAAATATTGCCTAGTTTGTAGGCGCCATAAGATTTTCTATTTCCACTATATCATAATATGAAGGATACAGGGGTGGATTGGGTTGGAAAACCAGCCCAGGAATTTCCTGGAAGCAGCCCTAATGAGGTCTGATGAGGGGATGGGATCTGATTCTGAGTCAGAGGCACTCGCGGCCTTTCCTGCAGTTGTATGTGCAACTTTATGCTAATGCACTACAATGCCCTTCCCTTGTGTACATTTGTATGTCCCAATGCAACTGGGATGCCCACTGTCAGTGTCTACAGATCAGGGACATGCGGTCAGGGCAGGCAGTCATACTCCCTCCCCTATCATACTCCCTGTCATGCTCCAGAGTTTTTATTGTGCTTTTATACATGTGTGCCTCCCCAGCCAATGACCTTACCGCACATCACTGCTACAGATGCTACAATACCGCTTTGTGTGTATTTAGACAGAAGAAGAAAAAATTGTCCTTGGTCGATGCACTTGAGTTAAAACATAACTATTATTATCTAAATTCTAAAAGATATTTGTATTCAATGTTAAAACAGTGAAATATTAAAAATATAGAATTGTGTTAATAAGGAAATAATTATATTTGTGTATTTAAAATATGCTGACCACTTGGAGCTCCTTTCTTGACCTAAATTACTATGTATCATTAATGAACATAACATCTTTAATGTTCCACAGAAAATGAATAAAAATATGAATTTTCAAATGATCGTGTGTGAGTATTTCTTTTTCAAGATGTAATTATTAAGATTGTTACACAGATATTATTTCCACATATCTATACTTATAGAAAGTATTGATTTTTTGAAAGATATCCTGTGTATTTATAAACATCTATTCAAGGGCAGATTGGGATGGAAAACCAGCCTGAGAAATTTCAGAAAATAGCCCTAATCCTATTAGGGGCTGTTGAGGGGGTGGGGTTTGTTGAGGGGTCGTGGTAAAAAGAAACACATTTGCCCCCACAAGAAAAAATAACACATATTGTTCTCTAACAGGAAAAAATAAAAAACATAATGGCCCCTGACAGTAAAAAATAGCAAACACATTGGTCCCCACAGGGAAAAAGAAACCACAATGCCCCCTAGTACATAATATTCAACTTAGTGCCTCCTGTACACAATATGCCACTCAGTGTTCCCACAGTACACAATATGATACAAGTTCAAATTCCCGCAGGCTCCTTGGGATCCTCCTCACAGGCTTCATCCTCTCTTATATACAGCACGCAAGCAGGGCCGGCTCAAGTGTAATTCTTCAGTTAGCGGTGAATATAATATGGATTTAGGCGCCCCTTAGTGGACTTCTATTTCAGCTTACTCATTCCCCCCAGCACATGGAGCTCCTCACAGCACAATCTCTGACCCAGTTACTGCCCACCTCACAGCACTCCCTGACCTTCCTCACAGCACCACTTACACCCCCCTCACAGCACAACATACTTCCCCCTTCACAGCCCACCTCATTGTACCTAATACTGACCCTTCATCGCCCACCACACAGCACCACTCTCAGTACTGCACCCCCCTCAGCACAGCACCCCACTCCCCTCACAGCACCCCACACCCATCACAGTACAGCACCCATCACAGTGCAAAATTCCTCACAGCACCCCTATCAGTATAGCAACCCTCTAGGTACAGCACCCCTCTACCCTCACCGCACCCCCCTTCCCTCACAGCATAGCACCCATCACAGTACAGCACCCCTCTCCTGTCACAGCACTCTAAGCACAGCACCCCTCTCCACATTGCAACCTTCTACCCTCACAGTATAGCACCCGTCTTCTGTCATAGCACAGAACCCCCCTCCACATAGCAGTTAGGGTGAGTTTAAGATTAGGCTGTGGTTATGGTTAGGCTGTTTTTAGGTTAGGGATAAGCTGTAGTTAGGGAAGGGTTAAGATTAGTCTGCGGTTAAGGTTAGGCTGCATTTAGGATAGAGTATAAATTAGGCTGAGGTTAGACTGCTGTTAAGATAGGCTACAGGAGGGGTGAACTTATGGTTAGGCTGCAGTTAGGGTAAGGTTAGGATTAGGCTGTGGTTGGGGTTAGGCTGCAATTACTGGAGGTTAGACTATGGTTAGGGTGAGGTCAGAATTAGGATGTGGTTATGGTTAGGCTGTAGTTAGGGTAGCTTTAGGATTACGCTACGGTTAGGGTTAGGCTCTCTTACATATTAGTTGCCCCTTCTTTAGTTACAATGGTGTTAGATGTGTGCTGGCTGGGCTGAAGGGCAGCTTTTGTTTATATGAGAAGCTCGGTGACAGATAGGGCTATTGGAGGCCAAACTCTGCTCCAGTAGGAGAGGCCTGAACCTCTGCCACTCACTGTCAGCAACAGTTGCCATGGCGCGTCCTGCTCCAGTTTCTCTATGAGGCATCCAGTGTCGCACTTGGGCACAAAGGGCCATTGGGGGAATGCAGGGGTAGAGACCTAGGCTAGCCACCAGTCATTGGTCCTGCTCTGCCAAATAAATTATCTTCTGGTAGAGTAACAAATATATTAATAGTGCATGGTCTGGAGCCTAACCAATAAGGCACCAGGTATTTCCCCTGCCCCTGTGGCCCTGTTTGACTCTGGAGGCATCAGACTGTCTCCTCCTGTCCCAGACCCTGGCAGACGCATCCTCTGTGTGGACAGGGAGAACCATCTTCCCGCTGCTCTCACTCTAAACCACACCTCAGCTGCTAAGGAACAGCACAGAGGGTCCCATTACTAACTAGGTACCTCACTAACTGCTCTTTTATTCATAATGCATGTTTTTATAGTCACACTACTATACACTGAAAAAGAACATCAATTATACACATTTCCTCATAATGCATAAGGGCACACACACTAATAATCTTTTATTTTTTACAATTATTTTTGTAATATATTAGGGATGAAGTTATTTATCACCTTTAATATTACTATTCATTCATGACTACACATAATTTTAGTACTAAACACTAATAAGATTTATTATATATAAATTATTTTATATCCATATAAATAATTCTCAATTTTTGAATAATAGGAACTTAAGATCATATCTAATAAAAGATAATGATATTTTAAAAGAAATTTCAGATCTACGTTATGGGATTAACATCTTTATTATAATAATTTCTCTTTCATCCACTAGGGGACACTGGAGGTGCTTACGCTGGGGTATAGAGGCGTGGATAGCTGGAGCACTTTAAATAATTTAGAAGTGTGAAGCTCCTCCCCCTCTATTCCCCACAATCCCTCCGTTTAGAAAATGTGCCCTTTGGAGCTGGTCACAACCTGCTGTGATCCAGCAATACATTGAATTTTATTTTATTTACTTTCATTTTTTTAAGCATCTTTTTACACTTATTGGGTACCCTTCACCACCTCTCTAAAGGTGGGGTCCGGGTACCTGGCACCCTGAATCGCTAGGATCAGGAAGGAGTGCACAGCGCTTTTCCTAAAAGCACTGATAGCTCCTTATCGCCACAGCACATCTCTAACACACAGAAGAGTGTGCTGAAGCCAACAGACTGCACTGCCGAGAGAGACTTCAAAGCGACACACAGTGAGTACTTAGCTGTGCATCCCCTAGCTCCCGCCCATGTCCAGCACTAATACATGTCTGCAATGGGTAACTAGTAGTGCAGAGCACTACAGAGTGACTTCCTCCTTCTCCCTCTCCACGCTGATACACGCAGTGTAGCACGGAGGGGGAAGTAATGGCCACAGACACAGCCATCTTTTCAGCTCTAGAAGGGGGGTGGAGCCTAGGCAGCGCAAGCTCTCTCTCTCTCCTCTACGCGGCAAGCGGCTGTGTAAAACAGTGTGGCTGCCGTTTTTTATTGATAATACATGCCTGCATCTTTCCATTATTCAGGAAGAGTGCAGCATACTTACAGAAGGCTGAATTATTCTGCTCCCATCCCTATACTGCAGAATCCTTGGCAAAGGCAATAGTGAGCAGGGAATTTTCATTTGTGGGGAAAGTGTGGTGTCATTGTCCTCCTCTGTTCCCAACATCAGCCTTCTGTGTCTTCTGCTTTTTTCTGTATACTATCAATATCTGTATATGTATACTGTCTCCTTTTCTGCATAAAGTTGTCTGTGTGGCTGGATTGTATAAATGACAAGCAAAGGCTTCTCTATAGATGTTTGTTTGTTACAAGTGTAACAACAAGCAAACTTAGCCACATGCAACTGGCTCCACGTTAGGGGATGCTTGTTTAGATAATTCTATTACTGCATCACCCACCCCACCAGGGGCCGTTGACATGGTAGGGGTTATAGCAGACTTGGACTTGTAAGTCTCAACCCCCCTGGTTGGCAGGGCTGAGTCTCTAGACGGCCTGGTATAGGTTATGGGGCTACTGCTAGTCACCACTTCCTATCAAAGCCTTTTCATAAGCGGCCTCTCACAACATTCCTCCAGTCAGAGGAGTCGGACGAGGAGCTCCTCGCACATGAGGATACTGAGGAAGGGGAATTGAAGGAAGTTTTCAATAATGTGCCCCAAGATTTGGAATCCACCTCTACAGGGGTGTAGTTCTTAATTGTGGTGGTCAGGCAGATTCTTAATATACCTGAGGACATAGTTCCTGCAACCCTATTTAATTATTTAACAGCCAGCCATAAAAGGGTTGGCTGTTTTTCCTTTCTCACAACAGCTATCAGTGCCCAGGAAACAACCGGAAACAGGGTTTACAGTTCACTGGTGATATGCTTTTTGGCCTAGAATTGGACAAAGGAATATCCCAGGCCATTGGGGGTAAGTCTTCTTTCTTCCATTTCGACTGCTCCGGCTTCCAGAAGTACTTACAAGGGTCCCTATTTCCTTTTATTTCGTACGCCACAGCCCTTTTGTGGTAGGCCCAGAGGTGCTCCCACAAGAGGCAGCAGAGTTAGGGTCACTCTCATTCAATTGCAAGACAAGGTGGCATACCAATCTTCCGTCCCACCTGGGATCTCCTGCGGTGGGAGCTTGCTTACAGACTGTTCAACAAAATGTAAAAAAAGGTAGAACTCTGGCGCACGATAACTGTGTCAGCCCAATCTAAATCCCTATACCTGCCCAGACAAGTAAACGAATACAGAATAAAATAATGGGAAAAAGATCTAAGGCGATACAGATATTAATGATATACTTAAATCATAGAGGTCGTTGACATGGAGATTTCTCCTTTTCTAGAGATGATCCACTCCGTGGAACATATGAAATTCAAACACAAACAAAAAGACCATATGTGAAGTAATGTCGATACACAAAAAATATATATTTATCCTTATGTGTTCTGGAAAGGAAAAATGGTGATGTCCGTTTTTTATTTCCAAAAGTGGATGTCAATCAATTGAAATAGAATAGATCCTCACCTCCATAACTCATAGGAATGAGTGTACCATAAACTCACTTAATGCGTGAATAATAAATATACATAAAGGTTTCTTTAAAAATACTTCACCATGTGTCACATTTTATGACAACAATTAATTATTAATATATATCCATTTTCAAAATATGTATAGAAGGCAGTTATTTTTAATCCATGAGTCTTTTGAATTAAAGTATTTATTTGTCAGCTTCCAGAGATCTGGAATGCGTGTGGAACCTCCAACTTCCGGTTTGCCTCCCACGTGATCGAGCGCAGGTATCTTGGAATGCGGAACTTCCAGTCCACGTTCCATCTACCAGGTTTGATCAACACACAATACTGTGATTAAGAGGAGTGCTTTAATGAGGTACACACAGCTTCTGGTTCATCTCCCACGTGACCAATCTCCGGCAACATGTAACGCATATGGAACGCGGAACTTCCGGTCTGCGTTCCTATTATCCATTTTGATGGTTATGTGGGATCTCCATTAATAGGATTTATTGGCTGTATAGAGGTAATTTTGTTCTTTAAGCTTTTTTTCTGCATTCGAGCGGTTTAAATTAGTTTTGTGGCCCATTTTGTCTCATATTGTATAGGTAAAACTGTGACATCACTTCCGGGAAGGAAGTATAAATATTAGCATCAGCCCACTTATCCATTACACCTTGATAAAGATTGAAGGAGGATCGAAACGGCGTTGGTGGAAAGATTTGTGGGAAATCTATGGACTATAAGAGAGACTTGGACTAATATTTTGAGGTATACTAGTAGATCCATTACAGGTTTTAGTCCGGGCCTTTTACCTGTAAGAGGAGATACTTTTGTTTATACTTCCTATTTTCATCCATCATTTGTTCAAGGATTTTTACCTCATTTCATTTGTTTTTATTATTTGTATTTTTAATAAACCATTTTTTGAAGTGATACCTCAGCCTCCATTTCGACAAAAGCCCCCTTTTTTATCTATGGCTTTTTATTGTGGAAAAGATACCTTTATATGTTGATCCCAACTTTTAATCACGTGAGTTGGGGTACGCTTACCTTTCAATCTTTTGTGTGACACATGGTGAAGTATTTTGAGAGAAACCTTTATGTATATTTATTATTCACGCATTAAGTGAGTTTATGATATGCTCATTCCTATGAGTTATGGTGGTGAGGATCTATCCTATTTTGATCAAGGTTCCATTTGGAATCTCTTCTCTTGGACCACCTCTCTGACATATTAGACTTTACTGACGGTTGGAAAATAAATTTCAAGAAATCTAATATCAGTCCGGCCCAGAGACTCCAGTTTCTGGGGATGATTCTGGATACAGCACTACAGAGGATTTACCTTCCAGATGACAAGGCCAGGATATCCGGTTGCTGGTTCAGCTAGTCCTCAAACTGAAGAGGGTGTCCTTGCCTCTTTGTCTGCATCTCTTGGGGAAGATGGTAGCTGTTTTCGAGGCACTGCAATTTGGACGATTCCACTTGCGAGGTTTCCAGCTAGACCTGCTATCACAGGGGATCTCACCTGAATCTACATCGACTTATCCATTTGGCTCCGACCACCAGGGTAGCTCTCCTCTGGTGGGAACAATCCCATTTGGAGTGTGAAATTGGTTAATAGTGACAATGGATGCCAGTCTCCAAGGATGGGGAGCAGTGGTCCTTAACTATCATTTTCAGGGTCGATGGTCCCCACAGGAGAGATGATGGGTCATAAAGGTGTTAGTACTCAGAGTATTTTACAATGCTCTGTTAGAAGCAGCACAGTGACTAAGGTCTCTTCCGGTAAGATTTCAGTCAGACAACGCGACGGCTGTTGCTTACATCAACCGCCAGGGAGGAACTTGAGTCGCATAGACATGCGGGCAGTATCTCAGATTCTTTGGCGGGCCAAGAGTAATTAATTCTGGTGACAGTATTTATCTCGGGAGTGGAAGCAGATTACCTAGGGCGCCAGAATATCCATCCTGGAGCAGGGAAGCTTCATCCAGACGTGTTCCATGCATTAGTACATCAATGAGATCGTTTTCAGGTGGACTTGATGGCGCTTCTATTGAATCAACAGCTCCCAGCATACATGTCAAGAACCCAGGACCCACAGTTGGAGGCTGTCGATGCACTCTCAGTTCCGTGGAACTACGAATAGGTTCACCTGTTTCCTCTGATTCCTTTAATTCCTCGTCTTCTAGAATACATCATGAGTCGGTCTTGTCTTTCTCGTGGGTCCAAACTGGCCTCGATGAAGTTGGTTCTCGGACCTTTGGTCCCTCCTAACAGACTTTCCGGGCCTCTTCCTCTTCGCCCGGGCCTTCTGCTTCAGGGTCTTTTCATACACCCCAACTTAGCGCAGCTGCGTTAATGGGGTGGCTCTTGTACGATATCTTAAGACGCAGATGCTTCCCATACTCGGTTATCCTCTCTATGCTTCATGCCAGGAACCTGGTTTTGGCTGCGCATTATCATCGCCTCTGGCATTCTTATATACTTGGTGTATAGGTCGGGGACTTCCGTCTAGGACTTTCCGGTTTTCCTGTTTTTGTTTTTTCTCATAACCAGATAAGAGTCGGGCCTGCGCTTGGGATTTTCTGCTCTTCCCAATTTCTTTCAGTGCAAGTTAGCCCTCATACCTGAAGTGCAGACGGTTCTTCAGGAGGCTTTGACTGTGCAGCCACCTTTTTTGTACCACCTACGCTCCCTGGCACTTAAAATTGGTATTTTTATTTCTTCAGTCTTCCATGTTTGAACCTCTTGAGGAGGTTGGTATTAGAGTAATTACCTTGGAAGATGGTCATACTCCTGTCTTTGACTTCGGCTAGCAGAGTTTTGGAATGGGGGGCTCTGTCCTATAAGCCACCTTACCTTGTGTTTCATGATTATGGTGTGAAACTCAGTACGGTAGCCACTTTCCTTCCTAAGGTTTTGTTGGTTTCCACATAAACCAACCTATTGTGGTGCCTTATTCGTAGAGGCCTCAGGTGTTTCTTCTACTCTTGATGTAGTTCAAGTTCTCCGCATTTATGTTGCTCGGACGGCGTCCTTCTGCAAGTCGGAGTCGTTTTTTCTCATCTATGCTGCTGTTCGGAAGGGTTGAACAGCATCCACGCAGCCATTGGCTTGTTGGATTACACTGACTATCAACCTGATGATAGTCAACCTCCTTTTGTCACAGCTGCTGACACTTTAGACTCCTGGAGGGAGGCAGACCTACTAGGCACAATAAACTGGGGTGGTCTCAGGATTGACCTTTCCATGAAACTCAGTAGCACAGGATAAAAGTAAAATAGAATTTATTCACAATAGAATTATAATCAGTAAGGTCTCATATAAAGTGTTAAACAGCACAGAGATTTATATATGCAATAATAAATATAGGAGAGAATACCCAATTATATATGCAGTTTCTAACATATAGGAACTAACGTGGCAGGGAACCCAGACTCCAGTATGAGGCTAACACCTTAGGATGGCATTGAGGACCTTGGGTTGGGTAAAACCCTGTAGTAATGGAAATCCGGAGCAGAGCGAGGCCCGCAGAATAATATAGTTCAAGGACAGGGCCGAGACCTGTGGTGCAGTGAGAGATGAAGCAAACTTGAGCCTTGTGGTATAATGAAGATGGAGCAAGGTTAAACCTTGTAACGTAGCTAGAGTACGGAGCGGGGTTGAGCCCCATGATGCAGAGAAGATTATAGCAGGGTTGAGCCCTGTAATGTAGCTATGCTTCAGAGCGGGTTTGAGCCCCATGATGCAGAGAAGATTGTAGCAGGGTTGAGCCCTGTGGTGCGGCTAGGGTTCAGAGCGGGGTTGAGCCCCGTGATGCGGAGAAGATTGTATCAGGGTTGAGCCTTGTGGTGTGGCTAGTGTTCAGAGCAGGGTTGAGCCCGTGATGCAGAGAAGATTGTAGCAGGGTTGAGCCCTGTGGTGTAGCTAGGGTTCAGAGTGGGGTTGAGCCCTGTGATGCAGAGATGACACTGTAATGGTGCAGTTGACAACTGTAACAAGGATGAATTCAATATCCACAGGAACGAAAAGACAACAGGTAAAGTGCAGCAAAATTATGAAAGTGCAATGATGGAGCAAAAAGCAATACTTAGACAATAGGAATGCTGGGCTGTGTAGTGCAGTGGATAACTGGCATCAGAAGCTCATCTGGAATATAACAATGTCCACAGCAATCCACAGGCACAGTGGGGATCTGGCAGAAGTCAAAGAAAAGACCTGAAAGCAACATTGCACAGACACTGAGACACAGTTAGTAACAGGCTTTATACTAGAGGCCTGTGATCCATAGGAAGTTTCAGAACATGTGACCCAAATGGAATCAGGTTTGAAATAATGAGCAATCTAGGAATCCCACAACCTGACGACACCTGGGAAACATATGATCACTTTAACACTCTATCCCCTGAATGAGAAGCATGCCAGCAAGCAGGAAAGCTCCTCCAACGACCACAATGGAACTTTGGCAAAAGTAGTCTATCTTTATGTACTGAAATAGTCACAGTCCTGACACCTTTGTCCTTTTCGACTCATGCCACGCATTCTGTGGGTGCATTGTGGGTGCCTGGGAGGTGTGCCTCATCTTACAATTGTGCCATATGGCCAATTGGTCATCAGTTCACCTTTTTTTTATAACGTTTTACTGGTATGATGCATTTGTGGCTTCTGTATCAGGTTTTTGGCCACCTTGTTCTGCAGGTTCCTCAGAGCGCTCCCGCCCGTGGGGAAAACTTTGGGACATCCCCAGCATAAGCACCTCCAGTGTCCCCTGGTGGATGAAAGAGAAAATGGGATTTTGGTACTTACCGGTAAATCCTTTTCTCTGATTCCACAGGGGACACTGGATGCCCACCTCAGTGCTCATCGTCTGCCTGTTCAGTTTGTTCCATATGTTGTATGGTTTTGTTGTTGTGTGATCTTCTCTCCTTTTCACTCCTGTTGTTCACCATCTCTGTCCCACCACAACCAATTTCCCGCAGTTTGGGCTTGTTTTGTTCAGTACATCCTCTGCTTTTGTTGGGAGTTAGCACTGAATGTGTGAAACAAAACGTTTTCGACATAAATATTAGCTCTTCTTTGAGACGGTGTACTAACAACCCTGATGTTTTTTGTAATATTTGAGGCAAATATAGTGTTGCAAAAGAAAGAAAAAATATAACTGTGTTCGTAAAAGAAGCATATCAGGCTTATTTTGGACGTCACATAAGCCAGCAAGACAAAAATTTGGATGTCTCACAAAGTTTGTAAAACCTACGTGGAATTTTTTTACCTGTTATTTATATAGCACACACATGTTCCGCAGGGCTTTACATAGAATATTTAACCATTCACATGAGTCCCTGCCCCAGTGGAGCTTACAATCTATATTCCCTGCCACATGCTCACACACATACACAATAGGGTTAATTTTTTAATAGAATATACAAACTCCACACAGTTAGGGCCATAGTTGGAAAAAAACTCACAACCTAATTGCTGTGAGGCAGTAATGCTAACAATTACACCATCTGTGCTGCAATTGGACTAAAGGTGATCGAAAAGGGCTTAATTTCAGCATACCTATGATGTGGTGTGAGCCAAAAGATCACTTGAGTAACTGCTATTTTTGTGCTGTAAATGTGAAGGGTATGAATCGATTTAAGAAATGCAAATGGGAATACCCAAGTATGATTCTGCAAAACAACCGATACCAAATTGCGAAGATTTACCTGTACCATCATTCAGTTCTTTGTGAGAAGTTGAATGTGATGATGTGGAAATTTTAATTTCATCCAGTGCAAGTGACAACACAGATGAAGGTAAGTTTGAAGAAAGTTCCTCTACTTCAAACAAATTTTCTCAAAAGGAACTAAGCTATTTAATTTGTGACTTGAATTTATCAAAAAAAGGAGCTGAGCTTTTAGCATCCAGACTTCAAGAAAAGCACTGTCTTGAGCCGTGTGTTACTATAACATTGCATCAAAATAGAGAGCAAGCCATACTGCCATTCTTTAGCCAAGATAACAATCTTGTGTATTGCAACAATATTCCGGAATGATGGGCTTACCAGAATATCGAGCAGAAGACTGGCGGCTCTTTTGGGATAGTTCTAAAATACAATGGGAATACATTTGCATCGATTCCTATTGGTCATTCAACAAAACTTAAAGAGCAGTATGAAAATATCAAGTTAGTCTTAGAAACAATGCTTATTCTCAGCATCAGTGGTCTGTTTGTCTCGATTTAAAAATGGTAAACTTTCTTCTTGGGCAGCAAAGTAGATATACTAAGGATCCTTGTCACATATTCTTATGGGATAGTCGTGCAAAACAAAAGCACTGGCAGCAAACTGTATGGCCTCCAAGAGAAGTTATAACTGTAGGTGATGCCAACATCATTCATGAGCCCTTAATTGACAGGAAAAATATTATGCTGCCGCCTCTCCATATCAAACTGGGCTTAATAAAATAATTTGCAAAAGCATTGGACAGTCAGGCGATTGTTTCATGTATATTTGTCGAACATTTCCATCTCTTAGTATTGAAAAATTAAAGGCAGGAACTTTTGACGGCCCACAGATATGGAAATTGGTGAAAGATCCAAATTTGACCACATCTATGACTGAAACTGAATCTGAAGCATGGCTGAGTTATGGGTCTGTCGCTCAAATTTTTTTAGACAATCACAAGGCAGACAACTATCATGAATTAGTCCACAACATGCTAAAATGTTTAGAGAAAGTAGGTATTAAAGTACATTTTTTGAACAGCCATGTAGATTACTTCCCGTCCAATCTAGGAGATTTAAGCGAAGAACAGGGTGAACGGTTCCACCTAGATATTCAGGTAATGGCAGAAAATCAAGGACACATGATGGGCAATTACTGTCGGAGTCTGCAGAGGGACTGCCCGCAATTAGAATACAAATGAAAATCCTACAAAAAACAGTTCTCATGGCTTCCTAATACTTATGTATGTAATTATCCTGTGTCTTTTTATAACATTTTACGAATCAAATTTTATCAGAATAAAAAAATATATTTTTAACTATTTTCAACATTGTTTAATTACATTTTTCATACATATTAAAGACATATGCATATCTCAAAAACTAAAGCCAATTGAAAAATAAGCATGGCAAATTCATGATTAGGAGCACAAAATCTATCCAAATCGACTCTTAAATCCCTGGCAACAGATTGACTGTTCCCCAGTGATATCTATATGTTTGTATTGTGTTAATAATTGCTTGTACAATGGTAGGATCTTATTCTACTCTGATGTATGTGTGTCGATGTGAATTTTCCCACTGTTAGAGATGCGATATAGTGTAATCATCTCTAGTTTGGATCAAAATAATTGAAATCAAATACAGAGAGAGTGGATGAGAGGAGCCGTAGCTAAATGAATGTTAATGATGGCCTGGCTGGCTCCGTCAGTCCTGGGGACAGAGGTAGGAGAGACTTAATAGAATGATGAATGTAACGTTGTTAACGGACAAGGCACCTATTTTGGATTCAAACAATCAGCAATGATTAATGATTGGCTATAGGACCTATTTGAGGATCCTATGTGTTCCGGCTCTGGTTGCCTTGGAAAAGCAGTGTATGCGAAACGTACATCGGCACTACTAGCTGAGTGTTTGTGATGTACTATTGATCTAATTTTGTTACATTAAGTTCGAACAGCTCACTGTCTCTTTATCACATGCCGCGGGACTATCCCATTTATATGCTAATGAGAGAAACAGTCTACTTATATTGCAGCAGTGGATACACATGATACTAAATTAAATATTACAAACTATATCCAATTCTGATTTAATATTGTATGTGCTGTGATTAAAACTATCCACTGAGAAAAGATTCATAAGATTTCTATACATGTTGGAATAATAATTATACCAACTACAATCCATGATATGTATGAATATGGCAACTATGTTTCTTACCGATAACTACAATCATATTTGATACTTGCAAGGAAATATGGCAGCAATAAGATACAATTACATGAAGGATGCTTACTCACTCTATTCTGAACAGTAACTACTTATCTGGAGAATATTGGGTAGAATTATGTCAGGGAATGGAAGATCTATAATGATAGCGAACACATTATTGTATAAATATTATGAAAATAGGTCAATAATACGATTAGACACTCAGCTATATATAAAAGTTTATTAACCACTTTTTCCATACTTTATTCACAATTCTTGCTACAGTATATACTTTTAACAAATATATTTTGCTTTGCTTTGTATACTATCCAAGTATTGAATCATAAAGAATTAAATAAAGGTTATATTTTAATATTTGTGCGCCATATACAGATCCCTATTCTTTCTTTTGTTTAATTTATATATCTTTTGGATCTGTGGTGGCACCCCCATTTATAATTTTGATTTGAAAACTATTAGTATTTGGGGTTACTCTTTAACAAACTTCTTGAATTGTATTTTCCTGTGCAACAGATCCTCTAGCACACCCCACACATATGCAGCTTCTGGTTAATTTTGGTGGAGATTTCACAATGCCTAGGAGACAATCTTCACTTGGTCATGACAGTGCTGCAAGGAAAAGGGGACACCTGAGATCACAGACTTCCACCTGAGCTGAGCCTAGTGCAGAACTTTTGCTTTATGGCTCTATGTATATATTTATCATTTGTATGTATATTCGCAATAAACTCGAGAACTACTGAAACAAAATTGATCGGGTTTTCACTGAAATATTACTTGAGATACTTTGAGTAACATAGGCTATATACACACACACCAATCCTTTCTCCTCATCAGGAAGCCATTACAGAGATAACTTACTGGGCTTCCAGCAGCAGCTCCTCATGTTAGCTGGGTCGGTGGAGCATCTTGGCCCCAGATAACTTTAAGTGACAGCAGCCAGGCAGCTATTGCTCTGTCTCCTGCCCTCCCCTTTCTGCTGCCAGATGGCCCCTTCCATCCTGTCTCCTCATTGGAAGGCTTCCATGAGAATGACAAGGTGAGGGTACTGATTAGCTCCTGTATCTAGCAATGTCATGATACCACATTGGGAGAGCAGTGCGGCAATTGGCTGTAACGTGCCTTGCTGAGCATGGTTTGGATGGGATAGGCTCTGGTTACCCAGAGGAGTGTGAAAACACATGTTAATGTAACCAGTTGTGGAGAGATGAAGGCGGCCTGAGATATATTTGTGTTCTGCGAGCGGAGGATCCTGCACAGCCGATTCCAGCTGACAGTCTCCACTGAACCCCAGAGCCTGCACCATGTCACCCCAAGGGGGATGAGGTTCTCGCCAAGCTTCGCCAACATCTATATGGGCGCGTTCGAGGACGCGCACATATGGGGGAGGAGCTTGGGCGTGGACCTCGTCCTATACAGCCGATATATAGATGATTTGTTTTTTATTTTTGAGATATACAAAATTTTGCGTCGACATTCACTAGCACACTTAACGATAATGATTTCAATTTATAATTCACCACTTGTGCGCACAAGGAATATATTTCCTTTCTGGATATTTAATTATCTATAGAAAATGATACAGTCATCTCTAGAACCTTCAGGAAAGAGGTAGATAACTTTAATTTCCTACATTTTGATAGTTCACATTATAAGCCATGGCTTAACAACATACCCCGAGGTCAACTAGGACGTATTCGTAGGAATTGCACCAATGATGATTCCTTTGAAGAACAGGCAAAATAATTATCTGATAGTCTTAGATCTAGAGGATACCCTGAACATCTTTTAGAAACAGCATTAAAAGAAGTTAGGAATTTAAATAGAGATGATCTGTTAGACTATAGGAATAAGAAACCGACTGTTAATTTAGATCAGCCTACGTTCATCTCTAAATTTAACGTTGCGTCTAGTAAAATCAGGAATATTATAAAGAGGAATCACAGTATCCTTCAAACCGACAGTATATTGAATATTTGCATTCCTAATCAACCGCTAGTAGTTTTAAAAAAATCAGATAATCTTAGAGATCGATTAACACACAGTCTGTTTATAGATAAAAGGAAGCCCTTAATACCCCCTCTGACCTCTCATCTATCTTGGCTACCTAGTAAGGTGAAGGGCTGCTATTGATGTGCTCCTTTATTAAGAATAATACACATTTCATTAGTACATCTGGAGATGATGAATCGTTCGAAATAAAAGGGCCTGATTCAGAGCCGGATGCTCTGACCAGAGCGCTCACTCTGAATCAGGGCCCTCCTCCATGAAAATGGAGCGTCCTCCTGGACTCTCGTATAGCTGTGGGTGACCACCCACAGCTATAGCGAGCGTCCATGATAATGGTCGCGATGGTCAAAGACCATCGCGACCATCGGGCTTGCGACGAGACCCTGCGGTAGGGTCTCGCTTCCGCAAGCCCAGGAGTGATTTTGGCTCTATCAGAGCCAAAATCACTCCCACTGACATCATTACTGATGTCAGTGGGGCCGGACTCAGATGGTAGGCGTTCCCATGGGAACGCCTCCGTCTGGCCACCACGCCCCCGGCACGCCCACCAAAGGGGGCGTGCTGTCACTCACCATCGACAGCACGCCCCCTTTGGTGCGAGACCCCGAGCGACGTATTTCTCATCGCTCGCCGGGTCTCGCGCATGTGCACGACGGAGCTCCCTCCATCATGCGCATGCGCATTCACCAAACATCGACCCGCTTGCGAGCGAACTTTGCTCGCGAGCGGGTCTGAATGACCCCCAAAGTCACATATCAATTGCAAGTCTACATATGTTTTATATGCATTGATATGCAAGTGTAAATTAATTTATGTAGGTAGAACTTTACGTTGTTTGAAAACAAGATTCCTTGAACACAGGAGGAACATTCTAAGGGGGTTGTGTGTACATGGCTTTTCCAGACATTTTGTAGAGTCACATGGGAGAAATCCTATTGGACTATCCCTGATAGGAATAGAGTGGATTAAACCCACTCTTCGGGGTGGTGATAGATTAAAAAAAATTATGTATCAGGGAAAACTTTTGGATACATAAACTTAGGACCCTCATTCCCGAGGGACTGAATGAATGTATAGAATTTGATCTCTGAACAAGTATTGATCTCACGTCCTCCTTTATTAGATCATCTTTTGTAACCTATTGGTTCTATATATTCTTATATATATTTAACTTTTTTTTTATGTGTTTTTACAATTCTCTTATTATTTATTTAAGTATTGACATATTATGCTAATCACAAAATGAGATTAGGTAATGGTAGTATATCAGTAATATCTGATTATTTTTCTACTTTGTGATATATATATATATATATATATATATATATATATATATATATGAAATGTATCTCATCCCTTTAATTTTAGATATTTTTCTTTAGATTAATTTATTATGTCAACTGTAAAGGAAGATTAATTTTTATTAATTGGTGTATACATGTTATGTGTTTTATTTTATATTTATATTTCTTTTTACATTTATATATTATAACAACACTAAGTGAATTTAGGTTTGGTATTAATAACTGTAACACTGCTTTAATTATGAATTATTTATCATTTGAATGGTTGATTCTACATTAGAAGTTTCTAATTGATAGAAATGGAAGTCCTCTGTTAGGACGATATTAGGAGTATCTGGCGTTTAAAGGAGAGATCTAGGATTCTATATTATCCCTTGCCCTTTTTTTGATATTGCAATAATTAATTCTCTTTTTAATTTAAGGTTTAAGGTACTATTTTTATAAATTTTGAATGGACATTATTTAAGCAAATTCATGCCTCTCTAAAGGAACTACAATTTCTGCTTGGCTAACTCTGCACCTGTCAGTTTGTTTTTAAATCTCTACCTGGTTAATTCTGCACCTGTCAGTACGTAATGGGAGCCATTTATAAGGCACACTTGAGGTCTGGAACTACACCTTTTTGAGAAAGTCACGTGAGTGACGAAACGCGTTAAAGGGTTAATTATTATTTGACCTCCCTCTATGCTGGCAGAACCTGGTTGCTCCTGCTAAACACTCCGGCTGTTACAGGCGCTCCATATCGTCTGCAGACAAAGCGGAGCCTGTGGTCCTACTGAAAGGACTTACATCCATTCACAGCTCTACCATATACTGAGTGCCCGGAAAGCTATTATTGACTCCCGACATATTTGTAAGTGGTGACCTGGTCCCCGTACTACTCCGAGGACGCTCGGACGGATTGGTTATTCACCGGTGCACAGCTGCCAGGAGTCCCCTCGCGTATACACGCTTATTATACAGCTAATATTACTTTGGCCAAAGCCAGTGTTGATGATAACGGCATCCACCGGGACCCCGGGACTTGTCCTAAAAACTGTGAGTGACTTTTACTAACTGTTGTTTGTTTAAATATGGGATTATCCAGTGTGCCAATTGAGCCTCTTGCATTATACAAGGAATTTATCCAAGCTACAGCTATACTAACTGCTGTCTGTTTAAATACGGGATTATCAAGTATGCTAATTAAGCCTCCTGCATTATACAAGGAATTTATCTAAGCTACAGTTATACTGACTGCTGTCTGTTGAAATACGGGATCATCCAGTGTTCTAATTGAGCCTCCTGCATTATACAAGGAATTTATCTAAGCTACAAAGAGACTCTGTTGCTATTTCCTACAGGAGACATACGGCTGGCTAATATTATATACTGTTTATTTTTACCAAGAGACATATTGTTTTAGTGTTCCTTTGAATTTTTGTTTTTTATATTTATATTGATTGTATTTTGACTTCTTGTTACCACACACCTAGGGTGTCTAGATTATTGATGATATCGATATCCATTAGGTCTCTATACTATTAACCAGATGTGTGTATTTTATTCCCTATTATAGGTTTTTTATCCTACATTATTTATTAAATAGTGACTTTATTATTCCAAGCAGCGCAAGATCTGTGTGTAATTTTCTGTTTGATTCAAATGGACACAGGTTAGCCTCCAACAGCCTATTGTCTCCTCTATTCCCCCTGCATGCAAATCTAAGATGTTAATTTTACAAGGTACATTTTAGTGTTTTAACTCTCTACTGTTCATAAAATGAGAATGCAGGTTGCGATCTTCTCACCTATGATACCGGAAAGCTGTTGAGAAAGAGTCGATCAGTACAACACCAAACACTGTTTGCTTATCATGTACTAAACCTTAGATACCAAATAATCTTTTATTTCACAGCATTAGTAATAAATGGATAAAACTTGAATCTTATACTTTGAAGCAATGGAACCTTTTACATGAATGTGCAGTGTGTAAGTATTAGGGGTTTGGGAAAAGAAACTAGTTAACTTGGGACAGATGCGTACGCACGAAGCTAATAAACAGCATTCGCATTCGGGGTATTATGCATTCGCTAATGTGCGACATGTTAACAGCGCAACTGTGCATAATGTGCGGTGTTTATGCATGTGATTCTATTTATGATGGATTTAATATATATATATATATACACTCCTTACTAACATTTTTAAACTGCAAGGCAATGTGTTATGGGCAGTGAGCTTCACTCTCAAACAAGGTGGAGACCCCCCGCCGATTGCTGGTGCCATCCTGTCTGAGAGTGAGTTTAAAAGCTTTCTTCTGCCTAATTAGGATACCTGTGTCAGTTCTTTTCAAGCAGATTTGTTACCATTATTCATTCAGTCAAATTCAAGTGTCTGGGCCATATTACAATTGCCACAGCTACACCTGTCCACATGTGGGGTCTCTCCCTTTACATGCAAAAACACCCACAGTTCCTGGTATATTGTCTTTTCTAATTACTTTTCTCAGGAAGCTGTTTTTCTAGACTCTGAGTGAATACTGTGTTTGTTATGGTATTTTTTTTATGCAAGGTTGTCCTAAAATACATCAGGGTATGGTTTCTGAAAGGATTATTAAAACATTGCCATATGTACCGAGCTCTTGAATTGTAACTTAAAATGGCAATGGGCGGCCATTCGCAAAATGGCATCGTGCAGATTCTTATGTTTAAGATGGAGTCTGGTTTCCATTCACAAGATGGCATCGTTTCGATCTAATTTTAAGCTGATCTTGTCTCAGCCAATTATCCAGCTTCGACAGTCCACCCTTTGATAGCGAACAACATGCTATCACATTCTGGTTTTAAAAATATTTAGGCTTACATTTTGATATATTATTTAATGTTATTATGGGATGGCACAAGGTGGTTCTTAATCCATCAATAATGTGTCTCTGGGAGGGGACAGAAAGCTACCATTATACGCACACCGCGGATCTTGGAAGATCATGGGAGTGATGTGGGGATGCATCAATCCTATAAAGGCAGTCTTGAGGGGGAATAGGGACTTACCTTATTTGAGGTGTTTTTAAAATATAATTTTAATAATACATTTTATGCACGTCTAAATATAATATATTATATGATGGTATTTCCTTGTTCAGGGTTGTAATGCAGTTCTATATTCACCCCAGCATTCATATTGTCATTGCTGACGACCATCATAATTTCATTCTTTCATTTTACCTTATCTTTACATTTTACACACTTCGCCACAGTAGGAACACACTAGACACATACGCCAATTACTCTGATGACAACCAGTATGAGGATCAGGAGTTTACCTATGCTTGCGATCATTTCCTGGACCCATTTCCCTAGGCCTGAGAACCATTTTGCTGGGTTCAACCATGAAACCCACTCCTCTACCTTCTCCTCCACTTCAGCCACTGAAGAATTATGGTTCTTCTGAAATTCCCATTTTAGCTGCTGAATTTCATCCATCTTTCGGTCTATCACCTCCTTGGGGTCGCTGGTATCATTGGTGACATAGGTGCAACACTTCACTCCAAATTGGGTGACCAAAGTTACGCAGTACCCTCCAGTTAGAGCGGTTAAATAATTTAACACTAGTATGTGTTGCACCTGTTCTTTTTTGTACGCTTGCAATTCCCTACCTGTATACCTGAAGGTGTCATCCTACATCTCGATGATATTATCTATCAATTTAGCAAGATCCTGAATATATCTAAAATTTAATGTACACCGAGCAATCCTGGTGGGATCCAGTGCTACTAAAACTTGAAAGCCAGTTGTCTCACTAATTAACTGAGTGGCTTTATGCACATCACCAGGTATCATATTTCTTTTGCCTCTGTGTTCATACTACGTGTGAAGATATGGTGATGGTATGTTTTTATGAATACCAAGCATTTCAACATGTGTGAGGGTCATAACCTCTGGGACTACTCTTCCCAGGTAACACAAACCTTCGGAACTTGGGGAGAGCCACTTATACGCTTTTCTTTCATATATAAAATATACATTATCGGGGAGAACATAAGGAATAGTATGCATCATTATCATTAAACACATTTCCCTTGCAAATAATCCTATTTTACGCTCTTCCATCTGCTACATGCAAGTTTCTGGTTGTATTACCTTAGCACAATATCCATCTGGTACCTTACCAATAATTTCTTTGGTTTAACTTAATGTATACCGATACCTAAAGTGTCTCCCATTAGATCTAATTGAGCATAACAGATCATGATTCATAGACTCATTATCTGCTCTCAGTGAGAAGGTCATCATCTGATTATTCCCCGTCACTTCCCAACTCCCTGGTTTATTGGGGTTGGTTATGTTTAAACACAAAAGTGATCTATCTACTTGGAATTGATAGAGTTTGAAATGAGGTGGTTTAGATGAGAAGAATTTTCCATCCAGCTTTTTTCCTTTTTGCAATTCTAAAATTTCCGTAATATTCAGCGGAAATGGCACCAACCCTACATTATGCTGACCATGTGGCACGTGTGAGCACACCCAACAATCGGTCTGGTTTAATACTTTGCCTACCATGCTATGATAATTCTCTAAAGGATACCCACCCCAGTACGGGTTATATTTAGGCTGGCACCGTTGGATACAGTTCTCATCAATCAGGGACCCACAAAGCTCACAAATACAGGAATCTTCACACGATAACCCTCCACTCCGTCCCCGAGTATCCGGAATGGCAGCTCTCAAAACAATTACAGTACTAAGATTGGTCAGACACTCCCCTGATTGGCATAGCACTCCTCCTCCTGACTCCACTCCATCAGCACTGCCATCAGCTCCCATCTCCTCTATCGGTCCCCCGTCACAGAAACCGGAAGTTCACAAACCAACCAGAATGGTGAAAACTCTGGAAGGGAATATGAAAATGAAGACAGCAGGCCAGTCCATTGCCACAGCAAAGACCTGCAAATTTCTTTAAGTTCACTACAACCTTTCAATCCTCCCGGAACAAGCTCACGATCGACAGGTCCACGTTATCAGCCTTGTCTCCGCCTTGTTCCTCCACCGGTTGGTTGACCTTTTTGCAGTGAGTGGAATGGATCCAGGTATCTCTCTCAGCCACCTTCAAAGATGTGGTACTCGTCAGCAACACCTGGTACGGACCTTCCCACCGATAAGTCAAACAACCTGAACGCAATAAATTTCTGATCATAACATATTCTCCAGGCTCAACATCATGACAGTTAGTTTCAGGCATATCATGGGACAACAATTTCAGTTTCTGCTGTTGCTGTTTTAACTGTTTACTCATTGATATAAGATACCTTACAGTTACCTCGTTGTTACCCTTCAAGTCTTCCTGTGGACTTATAATCAAATGAGGTTGTCTACCAAACAGTGTTTCAAAGGGGGACAGATTTAGAGGGGTCTAATAGTGGTGCTTATACTATGTAGGACCAACGGTAATGCTTCTGGCCATCCTAGTCCGGTCTCTGCCATGATTTTACTTAACTTATTTTTAATAGTCCCGTTCATCCTCTCTAGCTAGGCACTGGCCTGCGGTCAGTAGGGGGTGTGAAGTCAACTATTAATACCCATCAGGTTACACATATTTTGAAAAACATCACCTGTGAAAAGAGTACCCCTGTCACTCTCGATAATTTTAGGGATACCGTATCTGCATACAAACTCCTGTACTATTTTCTTGGCAGTAAACACAGCAGTATTAGTGGCCGCTGGGTAGGCCTCAACCCAATTGGAAAACACGTCAGTGCACACTAATACATACTTGAGATTCCTGCAGGTTGGTAATTGGATGAAATCAATTTGTATTACCTGGAAAGGTCCGTCAGTCGGTGGAATGTGGGATGGTTCGGTAGGGATCGCTTTCCCTATGTTCTAGCCTTGGGGGCTACTGGCTTACCTTGTCCGCCCCTCCAGAGCCCGGAGGACTCTTGCCCACATCCCTTGGACTTCCAGACTGGCTTTTCCTGGATTGAACACAAACTTTGCATCTCAAATAATTTCAGCATATCAATTGTTTGAAAAGACATAATTTGTTCCGTTGGTATGTTAATTTTTAACCCTGCTGCCCATTTTGCAGCTTGATCTGCTCTGTTGTTGCCCAGTGACACCAGATCATTCCTCACATGTATGGGCTTTACACTTAATTACTGCCACCGTTTTGGGCATTTGGATTGCTTTTAGTAATTGTTTTATATGTCTGCAATGTGCAACTGGTGTGCCTGCTGCTGTCATAAAATTTCTCAGATGCCATAGAGCTCCGAAATCATGTACCACTCCGAACACATACCTAGAGTCCTAGTAAATGTTAGCAGATTTGCCTGCTGCCAGTTCACACGCTCTTTTTAGTGTTACCAACTCTGCCACCTGGGCAGAGTGAGGAAGACCAAGGGGTTCAGCTTCTATGATGTCTGTCTCATTTACAACAGCATAACCTGTACATAATTCACCTGTGTCTGTCTGTCTATGACAACTCCCATCCATGTAAAATGTCACATCCACATTCTCTAAATGTGTGTCACGTATGTCCGGTCTAGCAGTAAAGGTCTGACTCAGATATTCCATACAATCGTGTGTATCATTATGTCCACTGAACTCACTTCTCACCAGCAACTCATCTCCTTCCACCCTTTGCACATCATGTTGTACATATGGTTAATACATTGCTGGATTCAGCGTATTGCATCGTTTAAAAGTGATGTTTGCTGGTGCAATTAGAGCTAGTTCCCATTTGGTAAACCTAGCTGAAGAAACATGTCTGGTTTGGGCAGAGATCAGCAGAGCAGATACAGCGTGAGGAGTATAGACAATCATATCAAGGCCCAATACTATGTCCTCACTTTTACTCACCAATAGAGCCGTTGTTGCCACACTTCTTCAACACGTTGAGAGTGATCTTGCCACAGTGTCCAATTGGGCACTGTAGTATGCTACGGGCCTACTGGCATCACCATGTTTTTGTGTGAGGACACCTGCACCACAACCATCGTCTTCCGTACAATACAAATCAAAAGGCTTTTCATAATCAGGTATTCCCAATGCAGGTGCTTTTGTCAGACTATCCTTAAGATTAAGGAAAGCCTACACTGATTCCTCTGTGTGTTTGACACGATTGGGCTTTGAGGAAGAGACTAAGGGCCTGATTCAGAGCCGCTCATAAGCGGCAGTACGCTTGTTCCCAGCGATGTTCGCACATCTGCGCATGCGTACGGTTTATAATACACATGCGTGAACCAGTCAGTGCGGCCAAAAATCGTTTGTTCGCTATATAGCGAATGCCTGCTACTTTGAGTGACAGGATGAGGCGTATGTGGGTGGTAACAGGGGAAGGTGCTTTAAAACGGGGAGTGGACTTAAGAACGCAGGCGTGCTTAAAGGTCAAAACGGGCGTTTTATGGGTGTGCATAATTAAAACAGCAGCGTCATTGACCACGTCACCTGGTTGTTTTATAGTCAGAACTGCTCGCAATATAGTGGTTGGAAAAACCAACCACAAGAATAGCGAGCAGTTCATACGCTGATCGATGTACTCGATTAATCTAATAAATAGCGGACATGACGTATGATGCGAGCGGCCAGGGGGCGTTTTTTTCAAATAAACGTCTGCATGTTTTGTTCGCTCGTTCAGACATGGAGGCTTCAACAGACCGCAAAGAGCGAATGGTTCATTTGAATAGCCACCCCCTTTTTCTGAACGAGCGAGCGCTAATTGCATCCGGCTCTGAATCAGGCCCTAAGTCCTGTAATGGCAAGGCCAAAATAGAAAAACCTGGGATCTACATTCTACAGTATCCACACATTCCCAAGAAGGTATGGATTTGCTGTTGGTTCTGCGGCAGTGTCATGTTCTGTATGGCCTGGATTCTGTCATTTGTGAGATGTCGTAACCCCTGAGTTAGACAGTGTCCCAAATATTTTACTCTGGATTGGCATGGCTGTAGTTTGTCCTTAGCAACCTTGTGTCCTGTGTGCGAGAGGTGAAGCAACAAATGTTTAGTATCATTTAAACATAACATAAATGAATCAGAACATAGCAATAAATTGTCCACATATTGAATTAGAACAGACCCATTGGCAGGTTGAAAAGATTGTAAACAGTCGTGCAAGGCCTGGGAGAAGATACTGGGGCTGTCTATGAAACCTTAGGGCAATCGTGCCCATGTGTATTGTACACCCCTGTATGTGAAAGTGAATAGATACTGACAGTCAGGATGGAGAGGCACAGAGAAGAAAGCAGAACAGAGGTCAATGACAGTGAAATGGGTTGCATTTGGCGGGATCTGCATAAGAATGACAGCTGGATTTGGCACTATGGGAAATTGGCTCTCTACTACCTTATTAACACCTCTAAGGTCTTGTACCAGCCTAAAACCCCTCCCACCACTCTTCTTTACCGGAAAGATGGGACTGTTGGCTACACTAGCTGTACAAACTAAAATTCCGTATTGTAATAATCGCTCAATTATTGGATAAACCCCTAATTCTACCTCCTGTTTTAGTGGGTACTGGGGAATTTTTGGAGCTTGCCTACCGCCTTTTAAATTTACCATTACGGGACTTACGTTTGCCATTAATCCAGTGTCCTGTCCATCCTTGGTGCAAAGTGAATCTGGAATTTGGGATAACATTTGATCTACCTGAGATGGATTTTCATTTAAACTGGTAGAGTGATACATTATCCTTTGGGGAGTGTCCAATATATCCTTCACCTTGTGCTCTGGGATATCTAAAAATACACCATCAGGGGTACAATATATGATGCATCCCATCTTACATAACCTATCTTGTCCCAGTAGATTAGTTGGAGCTGTTGCTGCCAGGAGGAAAGAATGCCTGGCATGCAACGGGCCAATAGTAACCTCTGTGGATTTTGTTAAAGGATAATGTTGCACTTTACCTGTTACGCCCATTGCTGGTACTGTGTCATTGGTTACCTGTAAATTAATGGGAGATTTTATCACTGACCTGGTCGCCCCTGTGTCTACAAGAAAAGGGTATTTAGTACCAGCTATATCAACCATCATGACTGGCTCTTCCCTAGTACCCCCCCATTAACCTGACTATCTGTAGACCACAGGTATGACCTGACCCCTAGTGCTGGCTCCCACTCTCCAATAAAGCATTAACGGCCACAATTGGAGCTGGTGCCTGTGTATATCCTTTATGGGGATATCCAGGTACTCCCTGGTTTGGGGGTCCTACCCTTTTTGCCGTACAGTTCTTACTTACATGTCCTGGCTGGTTGCAATTAAAACACTTTCGTGAAAGTGGATGAAAGGATTGTTGTGTGGGTTGAGCAGGAGAGAAAGGTGGTGGGTATGGGTAAGGATATTGAGGAAAAGGATATTGTGGGAAGTATGGAGTTTGTGGGTAGTATGGGACCTGTGGTTGTGTATGATAAGTGGGGTAGGGCTGTGTTTGCTGTGGTGTGGGATTAGTGAGGATGTGTAACTGTTCAGGTGCAGGTGCTGTTGTGGATGTTGGTGCAGGTATATCTGTTGGCTGTGATGTTACCGTCATTCCTTCTAGACCTTGAATACTGACACCCATTAGTTTCTCACTCTGGGTCTCTCTCTTTTTAGAGATGTTTTTCTCGTGTTCTATGGCGGATTCTATGAGGGTATCTATTGTGACTCCCCTCCAGCCAGGCTGTGAGGTCTGAACCCGGGTCTTTAGGTTCTCTTTGAGACCATCCATGAGTACAGTGACAATCATTCCCCTGTGGTGAGTGCTATCTTTAATATCTTCTAACCCAGTGTACTGGGTGATTGCCTGCAGAGCCCGGTCGCAATAATCTTCTGCAGATTCACTCTCTTTTTGTTTTATGGTGAAGATTTTGTTCTAATTAACTACTACTGGAAAATATATACCCAATTGAGTTACAATGCGGGAAATGTTATCTTGATTAATTCGGTCTGTTAAGGGAACGTCTCCATCCAATACACAATCCGTGATAAATTTTGTCACGTCGATATTGCGTGTAAGACAAGCCCTTAACACTACTCGCCAATCTTTGTTAGTTGGCTCGTGGGAACTACCCAAATTTCTCAAAAATCTTTGACATTTGGCTAATTCCTTTTTGGGATCAGGGAAATCATTCATTATGGAATTTAGCTCCGCTCTTGTCCAAGGACAGTGCATTACTACTTCCCTTGTGGGCACTCCATTCGCATCCGGATTCCCATTCGGAACAGTTATTGTCTGGATGGGATGCAGACCGGCCGCACTGCTACCTTTGACATTATTACCTGGCTGGGGTTTTAGTCTGTTGCTGCAACGTATAGTATTAACAACTTCCTCTACGGGTGCAGAGGATGATAACACTTCCCGTGCTGTTACTGATGTAGATGGTGGCACCACTTGTGCTTGTCGTGGTGCACCATCTAACATGTGTACAGCATGGGAAATGGCAGACATGACAGTAGGCTCATTATCCACATCATAAACATTTTCCTTATGGTTACTTAAGATAGGGTACAAATTGCTTGTTACGTTTTTATGGGTTTTTTCAATAACTGTACCTGCACCCCCATCCACATAAGGTGGTGGTGGTGCGCGTGAACTACTGGCAATACCTTACGCAACACTACCTTGCCGCACGTGCGCTCCGTTTTGCGGCTCGCACGCATTGCAATTTAGTGTCGCAGGTGTACTTTCTGGCAATGCGTTCGTAATGCTAATTTGCGTTACTTGCACATTTTTAAGCCACGCATCCCCTTCATGCTGCCACAATTTTAAACATTCGTAATATTTTACCTTTTTCCCTCGAGAACATACCAGACTGATGTGATCCCGGACATTATTCAATACATCCTTATCAAAACTACCAATTCTGGAAAACGGTCTAACACTCTTCATCGTTATCTTAAACCATACGTCACAATACCTTATTGCATAAGCACCGTACTTAGGATGCATAATACGATGGGCCGATCCAAGCGGCGCTTCCATTAGCAGCAGATCATTGTCTAACATCTCTATTGTTTGCGTGGCTCCCATCTTGGGACAACTCCTATGTTTTTCAATAAAGATTTAAACTGGTGAAAAGACAGTCAAGATACTTTCACTTACTTGCGGACGCCTTTGAAAAAGGGTGTATCCACGAACCCTATGGAGGACCTCTAGACACCTCCACTCACCTATGGAAGAAAAGGCCGCTTCCACGCAGCAATCCCTTTTTGAGTACTTTCCAACTGCAAGGGGGCAGATGATTTCATCCACTCTCTCACCAGTTCACATTCATAGTTTATCCCAAAACTATGCGGTTCAATTATAGTGCTCAAATAAACCTAAACAGATCACACACACTGATTACTGAATACTATAATCACACTGGGAGCCGAACCCTAACAAAAATAACAACCCATACACCTGCCTTGTGTAAAGTAAACGGTAAGCTACTACCGAGTTACTAGGCCAACTCCTGTGCCTAGCACTTAAGGGCCCTACGATACCCTTAAAATTTAGGTCCCGTGTTACACCCTAAACAAATACTTACAGTTCCACACTTTTTTCCTGTGCAGAAAAATACACGTTAATCCAGTTATTGGCAACAGTTGATAATGTCAACTCAACGGCTTTGTTTAAACACGTGGAAGCACATCTGGAAATACGTATACGCTATTGTGCGACTAGTCGTATACACAATAATGCGAGTACTACACAACCGTATGACTTACCCTTAGTTGCGTATGCAAAAGTGCATCTCTGCTGCACGCGCAAAAATGCGACTCAGCCGCATGCGCAATACTGCGGCACCCTTTTTAGCGTGGAATTCTATCAACAAAGGAAAACAAACTTTTTCCTTTCTTGTCCCTGGATTCTAGTCAGCATACCTTGACTCACACGATAACGGATAGCGATCTCTCAGCATCAAGTGGTTGCAGGTAAACCCTGCGTGTGGCCACTCCACCGTTTGGTGAGAGATGGATAACCGTATGTTTATCGTGTGAATTGGTAAGTGACCCCACTCGATGAGCCCCCAACTAAGGATACTGAATTTAAACCTCTATACGCTCCTGCCTATACCTTTTAAAAACCTGCATATACCTTCTAAAATTGACGCTATTTGCGTACGCAGTCATACAGTAAAATAAAAGCCTTCAGACCTTGAACATGTGTTTTCAAAGCACAAAGTATTATTCAAGCAAAGTACAGAGAGTTACACGTTGTGATCTAAGTACAATTTAGTGCAAAGAAATTATACAGACCCAAGGTACAGTTTTACATACGCACGCGCTCTGGGACCAGATTTCAGCATCAACAAGAAACCTCCATCAACAGCATCAGCATATAGACTCCAGATTGGGGACAGAACACACATATATATACCCTTACAGAAATAGACTATACAATAGAAAAGTTTGGCATGGTTTCATTGGTTCCCAGTGCAGGTTACAGTATATTTAACAGGTTGATTCAAACGGACACAGGTCAGCCTCCGACAGCCTATTGTCTCCTCTATTCCCCCTGCATGCAAATCTAAGATGTTAATTTTACAAAGTACATTTTAGTGTTTTCACTCTATACTGTTCATAAGTTGAGAATGCAGGTTGCGATCTTCTCACCGATGATACCGGAAAGCTGTTGAGAAAGAGTCGATCAGTACAACACCAAACACTGTTTGCTTATCATGTACTAAACCTTAGATACCAAATAATCTTTTATTTCACAGCATTAGTAATAAATGGATAAAACTTGAATCTTATACTTTGAAGCAATGGAACCTTTTACATGAATGTGCAGTGTGTAAGTATTAGGGGTTTGGGAAAAGACACTAGTTAACTTGGCGCAGATACGTACGCACGAAGCTAATAAACAGAGTTCGCATTCGGGGTATTATGCATTCGCTAATGTGCGACATGTTAACAGCACAACTGTACATAATGTGCGGTGTTTATGCATGTGATTCTATTTATGATGGATTTAATATATATATATATATATATATATATATATATATATATACACTCCTTACTAACATTTTTAAACTGCAATGCAATGTGTTATTGGCAGTGAGCTTCACTCTCAAACAAGGTGGAGACGCCCCCGCCGATTGCTGGTGCCATCCTGTCTGAGAGTGAGTTTAAAGCTTTCTCCTGCCTAATTAGGATACCTGTGTCAGTTCTTTTCAAGCAGATTTCTTACCATTGTTCATTCAGTCAAATTCAAGTGTATGGGCCATATTACAATTGCCACAGCTACACCTGTCCACATGTGGGGTCTCTCCCTTTACATGCAAAAACACCCACAGTTCCTGGTTACTGTCTTTTCTAATTACTTTTCTCAGGAAGCTGTTTTTCTAGACTCTGTGTGAATACTGTGCTTATTATGGTATTTTTTTTATGCAAGGTTGTCCTAAGATACATCAGGGTATTGTTTCTGAAAGGATTATTAAAACATTGCCATATGTACTGAGCTTGTGAATTGTAACTTAAAATGGCGCTGGGCGGCCATTCGCAAAATGGCATCGTGCAGATTCTTATTTTTAAGATGGAGTCTGGTTTCCATTTGCAAAATGGCGTTGTTTCGATCTAATTTTAAGCTGATCTTGTCTCAGCCAATTATCCAGCTTCGACATAACAAATGGCTATCAAAAACTGCATGGCAACAGTAAATCAATTATAACCTCAATTCATAATTATAGAAAGCAAGAAAGACCTAATGTCTCATTCAGTCCTTTAGGGGCTAAGGTCTCCAAATGGTGGATCTACCTACTCTCTGCATATAGGAGAATCAGGTAGCGATTACCCCCTCTAGTGGAATCAGAATATGATCAGTTATTCAATAACGTAAAGGCCTGCTTCACTAAAGTGATGGGCAACTGGAGGGTCACTATGCCCTGATTACAGATGTCCTAATGGTCAAGTGGTTTACCACCATTCACTCCTTAGAGGCCTGTTCAGTCTTGCCAACCTAATGATGGTCACAGGGACAGCTTAATAAATATATCACAAACATAGATATGCAGGTAGCCGTGTGTAAAATCTTGAAGCATTTTACAGTGACCCAATCGTAAAATGATTCACCTGCATAACTGACACGTCATACAACTGACACACTTGAAGCAGTCTGGGCATGTGGAGTCCAAGAATTTTGTTGTTCTTTTTGGGGACGACATACCGGATACATCAGTTTACACCAGGTAATCCTTGTTGTTACGGCCTCATTGGTAGGTAATCGTTAAACTCTTTTGAGCGATACTGGTCAAAGCCGGATCAGATTGTACTAACCTCCAATATGACTTAGAAATGTTGTTGATAGTTTGACTAGCTGTATTAAAGGAATTTACCCAAATGAATTTGCTGTTGTTACATTTCCTATGAACTTTTAATAAAGAGTCCCTTGGAATAGTCAAAGCCTTAATTTTGGCCTGTAACAATAATTCTTTATCATAACCATGTGCTGAGAATTTATTCACCATACTTGTAATCCTGCAAACACACAGCATTTGTGAGAAAGGCAGTTCCTTTTTAAGGTGAGTTGGATGGTGACTGGAGGCCAATAATGAATTATTCAGATCAGTTGGTTTAGAAAACAAGGACGTTAGACTCTAACCCTGCACTATTTTAATGCAGACATCTAAATAATGTTTCTGTGCAGGGTCAATGCAAGACATAAATTTACCTGGTGATGTAGAGGTATTATATTTCTTCAACAAAGATTTCAAAATACCCTGAGGGCCTATCCACAGTAGTAATAATATTATGTTGAGTACCTTGCGCACTGGACGTGGTTTTAAGTTTGAGGTTGTTTGGGTGTGCTGCTGGCAAAAGAAGAGAGGTTGCCTATCCTCTCATAATAAATGGAAAAAATGGGGGATTTACCGTGCTCGCCCTTGGTGAATGGTGTGTGTCTGATGTCTGATGTGTAAGGTAACACTATCTATATGGGATAGATCACTATTACACATATAGTGAAAGGTCTAGGTATACACCAGAGAAAAGAAAATAGTGGTATCAAATCTTTACTATGCCATCATAAATAACCAATACAAAATTGTATATTATGTAAAATAGGAGATCTATATTGTCATAAGATATCTCCTGTAATCACAAAACAGTATGAACCATGTATGTGAAAAAGAACAATATGTACAATGTGCTAATTGCAGTAAAATTTCCAGCAATGGCTACAGTTGGTGGCCACTTTCCCTGGGTTGGTCCTTAAGTGGTTGGACCAAGTGGATCAGGTAACTTTGAATGTCTATGCGTCCCTCCGTGGTTTTTGAGTATCTGTTATGATAGATAGTGATGATGGTAGTGAAAATGACATAAGTAAAAAAGTAATGAACTTGTTGCAGCGGCGTCCTGCTGTGACTGATAGATGATTAGTCCATGTGTCGATTAGTGTGGTGCAGGACAGATGTATTACTGGTCGGTTAGGGTGAACTGGCACAGTGCTATGGCAGGGTCTCCGGACTGCATTGCCTTGCCAGACCGCCAGGCACTCAAGTCAGTCAGATAGAGGAACATCCACGGAGCCCTGTTGTCATGGGGGTGCTGCCATCTGGGGAGGAGGAGTCACTGGTTTGGGCTTTGAAAGAGCCTTTCACCAGGTGCCCCTGCTACTACGGAGACTTACCTGATAGTTCCTACGCTGTCTGTCTTTCCGTACCAGGGTCCTGTCATACTGCTGGCTGCGGCGTCTCCTTCCTCTTTCTGCTTCCTGGTTGTTCCGGTCACGTGACTGTTGTAGAGCTGGTGCTCATCTCTAACTTAGTCTCTCTTTTTAGTGGGGCAAAGGTGAAATATTGTTAGTGAGTCCCAACACGTTTCAGCTTATTTAGCCTTCCTGGGTTTGTGGATATTGCTTGTTGTTCAGATGGGTTTATTTAAGTCCTTCTCCATGCATCCACCCACTCTCCTTATTGGGTGTCCATAATTGATTAATTATTGGTGAATTGGGTCCTCTGGTATGCTGTGCTCTGACTTGACGGTGGCCATTTTCTTGAAGTATATATATAGTTAGTTAGCATGCATATGAAGGGTTAATTGGCCATGTTTGGTTAGTCTAAATGGATCTTAATTGTGCAGGTACATATTCAGATTGTTAATAAATTATTTTGGTTCACATAAAACAAAGGTGATGTAATTCCTAACACAAAGGTGATGTAATTCTTAACACTCTGTATTCCTAACATATTCAGCTGAATACTGAAAATCAGTGGGTATAATTTAACCTTACACAGGTATTAGTAATGAATTATTTGTGTTGCATGGACTTACTTAAAATGTCCTCAATTTATGATCACCCTCCTTTTGGACAGTGGGGTTAGTTGCTGGTGTGTATCTTTATGTAAGCCTATGGCTTTAAATTGTATTATCAATCTTGACTCTTATAATAATTATGGAATTGGATGGTTAGAAATGAACTAGTTAAAAAATTATATATAGAGTAATAACCTAATTATGACAGATGATTGACCAAATTTCATTATCTAGATTCAGTCCTTTTGGAGCCATTGTTTCTATTTGGATCATACATTTGAGGTATTCTTTGTTAATGAGATGAATGTAATCTCCTCCTCTCCATCTTCTTTTTACTTCTTTTAAGCCAATGATTTTCAAATTTACTGGATTGAAATCATGATGATCTTTGTAGTGCAATGATAACAGATGGTCTTCAGTGCCCCTTTGGATATTCCGTATATGCTCGCATATTCTAATTTTAAAGGACAAATGGTTCTGCCTATGTATATTTTGGGACAAGGGCATGTTAGTGAGTATATCACGCCTTTGGAATTGCAAGTGATTCTGTCTTTTATTTTGAAAGTGACTTTATTGGTAGGAGACATGATCTCTGAAGTCGGTTTTGTGCTTTTGTGTCTGGTGATGTTGCATGCTTTACACATCCCACAGTGGTAAAATCCACTTCTTGGTGTATTGAATGGTAGTATTGTCTGTATTTGCGTGGTCGAAGGGGTTTGGTTTTTCATCAATTTCATTTTGATGTCTGGGGTCTTCCTAAAAGTGATTTGCGTTGTTGTTGTTGTTGATACAGATGAGGAACTGTTTTAGGGATTCCTCATTGCCATTCCAGATAAAGAATGGCACTACAGATATTTTTAATAAACTTCAGACTATACAATGGGATGAGAAGTACAGGCTAGCTACAAGTGACATCACTTTTCTATACTCAGTAATTGACCATGAACAGGGCATTGATAGTATTTACAACCATATTAAGAAGGACCCAAATATGACCATAGAATAAAATAATTTATTACAGACTGCATCAGATTTAATCTCACCCACAATTATGTATGGTTCAATAACACACACTACCTTCAGTTGACCGGGACTGCCATGGGGACAAGATTTGCGCGAAGTTACACAATTCTCTTGATGAGCACGTGGGAGGACAAAATCATCTGGGCCCACAGTGATCTTGGCACAAATCTCGTCCTCTGGGTATGTTTCATTGATGATGTATTCTTTATCTGGAATGGCAATGAGGAATCCATAAAACAGTTCCTCATCTGTATCAACAACACAAACAATCTAGTTTTTACATCCAATTATAGCAAAAACAAGGTTGAATTTTTGGATTTGAATATCTTCATTGAAGATGGATGTATACAGACTAACTCTTTCCATAAAAAAGTAGATGTAAACAGTTTCATCTTAGCATTCAGCGGGCACCACCCCAAATGGTTAAACAATGTACCATTAGGACAATTTAAAAGATTGAGATGCAACTGAATGAAAGTTAGTGATTACGACACACAAAGTGACCTCTTGCAGAACAAATTAATTTTAAAAAAATATAATCCTGTGAAAATTCAGAAAGCCAAGATAGATGTGAGAGAATCAGAGAGGGTGACCTTACTAAAGTATAAATTCAAAAGAGATCCAGGAGACAATACATTCATCAATTTCATAACACAATACAATCAGCAAGCCAACCAGATAAAACACATCATACATAAACACTGGCACATTCTTTTTCAAGATGATACACTGGCAGATATCCTCCCACAAAAACCCAAAATCACTTTTAGGAAGGCCCCAGACATCAAAACGAAATTGATAAAAAAAACGCACCCCTTCGACCACCCAAATACAGACAATACTACCATTCAATACACCAAGATGTGGATTTTACCACTGTGGGATGTGAAAAGCTTGCAACATCACCAGACACAAAAACACAAAACTGACTTCAGTTATCATGTCTCCTACCAATAGTCACTTTCAAAATAAAGACAGAATCACTTGCAATTCCAAAGGCGTGATATACTCTCTAACATGCCCTTGTCCCAAAATATACATAGGCAGAACCATTTGTCCTTTAAAAAACAGAATATGTGAGCATATACGGAATATCCAAAGGGACACTGAAGACCATCTGTTATCATTGCACTACAAAGATCATCATGATTGCAATCCAGTAAATTTGAAATTCATTGGCATAAAAGAAGTAAAAAGAAGATGGAGAGGAGGAGATTACATTCATCTCATTAACAAAGAAGACCTCAAATGTATGATCCAACTAGAAACACTGGCTCCACAAGGACTGAATCTAGATGATGAAATTTGGTCAATCATCTGTCATAATTAGGTTATTACTCTTTAAATAATTATTAAACTAGTTAATTTTTAACCATCCAATTCCATAATTATTATAAGAGTCAAGATTGGTAATACAATTTAAAGCCATAGGCTTACATAAAGATACACACCAGCAACTAACCCCACCATCCAAAAGGAGGGTGATCATAAATTGAGGACATTTTAATTATGTCCATGCAACACAAATAATTCATTACTAATACCTGTGTAAGGTTAAATTACACCCACTGATTATTCAGTATTCAGCTGAATATGTTAGGAATACAGAGTGTTAAGAATTACATCACCTTTGTGTTATTAATTACATCACCTTTGTTTTATGAGAATCAAAATAATTTATTAACATTCTGTATATGTACCTGCACAATTAAGATCCATTTAGACTAACCAAACATGGCCATTTAACCCTTCATATGCATGCTAACTAACTATATATACTTCAAGAAAATGGTCGCCGTCAAGTCAGAGCATAGCATACCGAAGGACCCAATTCACCAATTAATTAATCAGTTATGGACACCCAATAAGGAGAGTGGGTGGACGCATGGAGAAGGACTTAAATAAACCCATCTGAACAGCAGACAATGGGCCTGATTCAGACCCACTCGCGAGTGGCTGTCCGCTCGCAAGTGGGTCGATGTTCTGGACTGAGCATGCGCACGACGGAGGGAGCTCCATCGTGCGCATGCACCAGACGCGACGAGCAAAGGAAAGTCCTTCGCTCGTTGTGTCCGATCAAAGGGGGCGTACTGTCAATGTTGATTGACAGCACGCCCCCTTTGGTAGGCGTGCCGGGGGCGTGTTTCCCTGACGGGGGCGTTCTCACGGGAACGCCTCCCGTCAAAAGCCGGCCCACTGACATCACTAATGATGTCAGTGGGAGTGATTTTGGCTCTGATAGAGCCAAAATCACTCCGGAGCTTGAGGTTGAAAACCTCAACCGCAGGCTACGGCTCGCAGTTTCGATGGTCGCGATGGTCACGACCATCGCGGCCATCAAAATGCACGCTCGTATAGCCTGTGGGTGGTGACCCACAGCTATACGAGCGTCCAGGAGGGCGCTCCATTTTCATGGAGACCGGCCCTCATTCAGAGCGTGCGCTCTGCTCAGAGCGTACGGCTCTGAATGAGGGCCAATATCCACAACCCCAGAGAAAGGCTAAATAAGCTGAAACACATTGGGACTCACTAACAATATTTCACCTTTACCCCACTAACAAGAGAGACTAAGGCAGAGACGAGCACCTGCTCTACAACAGTCACGTGACCGGAACAACCAGGAAGCAGACAGAAGAAGGAGACGCCGCGGCCAGCAGTATGACATTACCCTGGTACGGAAAGACAGACAGCATAGGAACTATCAGGTAAGTCTCCATAGTGGCAGGGGCACCCGGTGAAAGGCTCTTTCAAAGCCCAAACCAGTGACTCCCCAGATGGCAGCAACTGGGCTCTGGGGATGTCCCTCTATTAGACTGACTCGAGCGCCTGGCGGTCTGGCAAGGCAACGCATTCTGGAGACCCCGCCATATCACTGTGCCGGTTCACCCTAACCCACTAGTAATACATCTGTCCTGCACCACACTGATCGTCACATGGACTAATCATCTATCTGTCACAGTGGGACACCGCTGTGACAAGTTCATCAGACTTTTTGACATGTCATTTTCACTACCATCATCACTATCTGTCATAACAGATACTCAAAAACCACGGAGAGACACATAGACATTCAAAGTTACCTGATCCACTTGGTCCAACCACTTAAGGACCAACCCAGGGAAAGTGGCCACCAACTGTAGCCATTGCTGGAAATTTTACTGCAATTAGCATATTGTGCATATTGTTCTTTTTCATGTACATGGTTCATACTGTTTTGTGATTATAGGAGATATCTTATGACAATATAGATCTCCTATTTTACATAATATACAATTTTGTATTGGTTATATATGACGGCATAGTAAAGATTTGATACCACTATTCTCTTTTCTCTGGTGTATACCTAGATGCTTCTCTATATGTGTAATAGTGATCTATCCCATATAGATAGTGTTACCTTACACATCAGACACACACCATTCACCAAGGGTGAGCACGGTAAATCCCCCCTTTTTTCCACAGTAGTAATAAGTCATGAATAAAACAAGTGTATACTAAGACATATTCCTTGATCAATAGATCCTGGAAAAATAATTGATCTTCCACTGCAAGCATAAAGCTATTAGCAAATGATGGAGCCACACATGACCCCATCGCACATCCTTTAAGTTGCATGTAATGGCCTCCATTGAAAAATAAATTATTTAATTTTAAAGTCAACACCAATAATTTAAAAAACAGATCCACCTTTGTATAGCAGCAGGTTGTCTGTGATTAGCTACCAAACCTGCATCATGAGGAATGAAAGCGTATAGATTCTTTACGTCTATCGTGCATAATAGGCAATTGTATGGAATGTCTGGAACACTTTGAAGTGTATTTAATAAAACATATTTGTATCTTTAGAGTAACTAGACTTAGATTGAAAGTGATTTCCTCTATCATGGGATAAGTCTATAAGACTACTATAAAAGTAAACAAATTCCCAGAGGGTTCAGGATTCATAACATGTCCACTATAGGCAGATACAACATCACTTTCTGATGCAAGTAGATAGCAATTCTAAAGACGTCTTCTATTGGCCTTAATATTGCTGGTCATAGAAGAATCAACCAGAGAACTGAATATGACCAAAGACAAAATCTTTGAGTTTGAAAAAACTTATAAAAACATAATAACACAGGATTCAAGTAAGAATTGGATTGAAAGATTAAATACAAATATGGAACAATATAAATGAAATTTCATTAATTTCAAAAAAAGAAAAGTCACATAAAGTGCAGCAAGATTATGCACAACGATGGGTATATTCCTGGCTGAGCAATTCTAATTCTCAAGGAGATTGCATTTATCAACTCAAATATCAATGAGCATGTCCATGGTTCAAAGACCTAGGTGGATCTAGCATATCAATGAGTGAAAATTAGTCACAACCTACTACCTCAGTTACTACAAATTACCATTTGGGGTTACAGACAAGAACTACGGCATACAGCCCCCCTATAAAAACACATGGTGGGGGCAAAAGAAGACAAAAACATAAAACCTCCTCAGAAATAAAAGATTTGGTGGTCTATTCACTAAGGCTTGGAGAGAGATAAAGTGGAGAAAGATATGTACCAACCAATCATTAACTGTCATGTTAGTTTGTGTTTGAAAAATTACAGTTAGGAGCTGATTGGTTGGTGCTTATGTTTCTCCACTTTATCTTTTCCCAAACCTTAGTGAATAGACCCCTTAGTCTTCAATTTGTCTTCAACGCCTTTGACTCCTTTCAAAAGGACTATCATTTGTTTCCACCTCTAAACCAGATATGTTTCAATGGTAAGTGGACATGTATAAGTTAAACAGATCACTGCGTCTTAAGGAACATTTTGGCAAACTTGGGGATTATAACACATCACCACCTATAGAGCACCTGTACATCTTAAAAAGATCCAACTGAGATCAAAAGTTGACTCCACAACACAAATCCTTCCATCAAGACTTTTACTAGGATGTTGGAAAATGAGGGACTGATGCTTCATGAAAATTATCATCATCATAATCATCTCACAAAGGATAAAGCGCAGGCCTTAAATACCCTTAAAAAAAGACTAATATCATTATCCGTAGCGTAGACAAGAATGGAGCGGTGGTTATTTAGGACTTCTCTATGTACTATGGTGAATTTGTGAGAGAATTACAAGATGTTACCACTTATGAATTACTAACCAGGTATTCCACAGTTAAATTTAAAGATGTGTTAAACATTTTATTGAAGCAAGCAGTAAGCGATAAAATGATAACTATAGATTTACAAAAAACTCTTACTGTAGATACACTCATTCTTCCTTTATCTTACACTGTCCCTAAAAAATATAAAAATCCTAGCAACCCCCCCGGCCAACTGATTATTTTGGCAAGAGCAACATTTATCAATCAGTATCTATTTATCTTGACGCATTACTGAATCCAATTATTCAGCATACAGCATTATATTTAAAGGATTCAACTTCAATATTGAATTAATTGGCTGATTTAGATAAATTATCACCAAACACACAGATGTGTAGTGCAGACGAAACTGACCTCTATATTTGCATCCTTCATAATGAGGGTATTACAGTAGTAGAAACATTAATAACATGTAATCCACATTACAAGGGACCATCAATTAAATTTGTCCTAATAGTACTTCAATTAGTACTTAACAGAATTACTTTTTATAAAATGGTAAATTTTACCTACAAAAGACAGGCTGCACAATGGGGTCCAATGTGACCCCATCATATACAAATGCTTTATGTACACTGTACAAATTGTTCTGGCATGATAACATTTGTTTAGCACCAATAGCTTTGTATCTAAGGTGCATAGACAACTTACAAAATTTCTGGACATATACTCAATCAACTTTGAGAACTTTGTTGGAATCACACAATGTATCAGATAATATGGTGAAACATACCCTTAGCATTAGCACAACAAATGTACATTTTTTGGATGTAAATGACACATTAAATAATGGTACAGTATCCATATCATAGTATGGATATAAATACCATTTTAAGAAGTTAAAGTTTCTATTCCCTTCCACTGCATCGAGATTTACCCTATGTTCACAATTCCTTAGGGTTAAGAGGATAACCTCTGATCCTATACAGGTGAAACTTATTTCACAAGAGATGTTGGAAAAATTTGTAATTAGGTGTTATGACTGGACAGATTTAGAAAAGGTTAAGAAAAGAGTATTACATTTGCCACATGAAAAAACCTTAATGCCACAAAGAATGAAACAACATCAGTTAACAAAACTACAGTACACCATGGTTTAATACATTTATAACAACAAGTAGTGTGACCACTAAAAATGTTAAATGGTGATAAAGATTTACCCGCATGATATAACTCTCTAGATTGTTACCAAGTATACTAGGGAAAAAAAACTTCAGAGATTTAGTGGTTAAAGTGGATATTACTGATCTAAATAAAAAGCAAACTGCTTACTTTAAGTCAGAGGCCAGGATGTCACAAATGGGTATACGTTTATGAAGCCTGTCGGACAGAATGCCGACCGCCGGCTTCTAGACTACTTAATCCCGGTGAGGGTTAAATGACAGGCATCTAAATCTAGATGCCTGTCATTTTACCAATGCCGGGAGACCGGCACCCTGTATCCCGATCGAAGGGATGCCAGGCGCCGGGCGCAGACAGCGGCGCATGGGGAATGGTTAGGTTTAGGGCTCCTGGGGGGGACATAGGGTTAGGCATTTCCCTGGGAGGTTATGGTTAGGCTAGGGGGAGGGAGGGTTAGGGTTAGGCACCCCCGGGGGGAGGTTATGGTTAGGCATCCCCCCGGGGGACGTAGGTTTAGGTGGCAGGGAAGGGGGCATTAGGTTTAGGCACAGAGGGGGATTAGGGTAAGGCACAGGGGGGAGGTTAGGGTTAGGCACCCTAAAGGAGGGTTAGGGGGTAAAATTAGGTTAGTTTATACTTACCTGGGGATGATTAGGATTTCCTCCTCTGTCGGACTGCCGCTGCCGGGACTTGAACCGCCGGCCATGCATACCGATTCCCACAAATGTTAGGATGTATCACTTGTAGAACCCTAGTAACAAGAGACTTATTTAACCACCCACATATGCGTAATAGATATGACATATTGACATATTGTACATATTGACTTGCAGTACCAAATTTGTTATATATTTGCTATTTTGTTCATGTGGCTTATACTATGCTTAAAGACAGTTTAAAAAGCATATGTTTTTTATCCTCCGTTGCTCTGCAATTAGACAGGCACTGGAAACAGGACATAGCGAACAACCAGTAGCACGCCTTTGTGTACAAGCTAAACACAGAATGGCAAGTATACTGTGCATGCAAAAATAAATAGATCATGTTAGATCATGTCCTGGTTAGTATTGGGGGGGTGGGAGGTAATATAGGTAGGAGGTTCCTAAAATTAGAAAATTGTGGATTTTTATACTGATTACCCTAGCCCCAAAGAGTTTGAATGAAACATTAGGTCTTCATTGTTTTCTAGCAATGTATTCATCATAAGAAAGACTACAGCTAGACTTCTTTTAATATAGATATTTGCTTATTTTTTTATTGGAATATTATCATGTAAGTCGATAAATTAACTATGATGTGCAATGTAAATTGTTTCATGAATTGTTTTATGTACTTAAAAGTAATACTTTGTATATATGATATTATGGTATAAGGAAAGTACAGATACAAGATAATACTGTACAAAGAAAACATTTATAGTTACATGTTGTTTCAGGAGCATGCCATGCTAGAATTTAAATCCTCAGTGAACCCTTAAAGTGCAGGGGTTGCTGACGGTGTTCTCGGTACATGAAATGGCAGTGCTGTGGTGCTGGCAGTGTCCTCACTGAAGGGTACTGGTGGTGTTGGCATTGCAGGGTGCCAGCGGTGTCTTCAGTGCAGGTTTTCTGGCTGTGTCGGCAGTGCAGGGGTTGCTGACGGTGTCCTCGGTACATGGAATGGGAATGCTGCAATGCTGGCAGTGTCTTCAGTGACAGGTAACGGAGGTGTCGGTAGTGTGGGGGTGCCAGCAGTATCTTCAGTGCAAGTTTGATGGCTGTGTCAGCAGTGCAGGGGTTGCTGACTGTGTCCTCAGTACATGGGATGGCAGTGCTGCAGTGCTGGCAGTGTCCTCAGTGACGGGTACCGGCAGTGTCGGCAGTGCGGGGGTTGCTGACGGTGTCTGCAGTACATGGGATCGCAGTGTTGTAGTGCTTGCAGTGTCCTCAGTGAAGGGTACCGACAATGTCAGCAGTGCCAGTGGCGTCTATGGGTGAGGGGGGCACACAGAGCCACTGCTGCTGTGTTCATAGAGGGGGAAGGAGGAGGAGTGCTGCTGCTGTAAAGGTGCATACACGTAGCAATTTAAAAGGACGATGATATATCGATATCGTTATCGTTACCGTTATCTATCAAATCATCCTTTTTTAATGTACCCTACCAACTTACCTTCAACCAGCAATGTGCAGGCACGTATGGATGATAGCGATATCGCCCATCGTCCCTGCATGCTGCACAACCTGCTGATCGCCAGTCGCTATAGTTGCTGGCAAGTTATTAGTGTGTTGGATTATATATATAGATCATCCAACGCACCAGGGAGTGTGCAGTATGATCTGCCAGCGATATTGTATTGTGTGTATGCACCATTACACTGCTATGGTTGGGGGAGGGGGGCACACAGAACCAGTGATTCTGTTATCAGGGATAGGGGGACGGGGAGAACTGCTTGGACTAAGGATAGGACATAAAAAGACAACATTGAAAGTAATGTACAGTTTTTAATGTTGATTACAAAACATTGTTTAGACCTAAACATTGGTTCTGGAACATCGATGTTAACCAATTTTTCTATTTTTTAATGGACCTGTAGGTGCTTAAACATATAAAACACCAAGTTAACTTCTGAAATCATACTTATTTTATATTTAATTTATGAGGGCTTACAGTATGTATAGTCCCACATACTGTATATCACTCCCTTGGAATGGCGGTCTTTGGGCCTGATTCAGAGATGTATGCTAACCCAATGGCTAGGGCACATCTCCGATGGTGGGAGGACTGCGCATGTGCAGCCCTCTGGCTTTGAGTCTGCTTGCAGTGTCTCCCGGCTGCAGCCTGATTGACAGGCTGTGGCATTTTGGAGGCGGAGCGGGGGTGGTCCCTGGCAGTGGGATGGTAGGCATCCTCATTCAAATGAGTCTTAGTGTTTTTTTATTTTCAGGACTTGTTATTAAATATAGAGGTCCTGTTTTTTATCTGTAATATTTTTAATAAAATAGCTGTTTGAAGCAGTATTATGCTACAGTGCATCCGGATAGTATTCACAGCGCATCACTTTTTCCACATTTTGTTATGTTACAGCCTTACTTCAAAATGGAATAAATTCATTTTTGTCCTCAAAATTCTACACACAATACCCCATAATGACAACATGTAAAAAGATTTTTTGAGATTTTTGCAAATTTAATAAAAAAACCCCCACTAAAATATCACATATATATAAGTATTCACGGCCTTTGTCATGAAGCTCAAAATTGAGCTCACGTGCATCCTCTTTCCACTGATCATCCTTGAGATGTTGCTACAGCTTAATTGGAGTCACCTGTGGTAAATTCATTTGATTGGACATGATTTTGAAAGGCATACACCTGTCTATATAAGGTCTCACACTTGACAGTGCATATCAGAGCACAAAACAAGCATGAAGTCCAAGGAAATGTCTGTAGACCTCCGAGACAGGATTGTCTCAAGGCACAAATCTGGTGAAGGGTACAGAAAAATGATCTGCTGCTTAGAAGGTCCCAATGAGCACAGTGGCCTCCATCATCAATAAATGGAAGAAGTTCGGAACCACCAGGACTCTTCCTAGAGTTGGCCGTCCATCTAAACTGAGCGATCGGGGGAGAAGGGCCCTAGTCAGGGAGGTGACCAAGAACCCAATGGTCACTCTGTCAAAGCTACAGCATTCCTCTGTGGAGAGACAAGAACCTTCCAGAAGGACAACCATCTCTGCAGCAATCCACCAATCAGGCCGGTATGGTAGAGTGGCCAGATGGAAGCCACTCCTTAGTAAAAAGCACATGGCAGCCTGCCTGGAATTTGCCAAAATGCACCTGAAGGACTCTCAGACCATTAGAGACAAAGGGCCTGATTCAGACCCACTCGCAAGCGGCTGTCCGCTAGCAAGTGGGTCGATGTTGTGCTCTGCGCATGCGCACGATGGCGGGAGCTCCGTCGTGCGCATGCACCAGACGCGACGAGCGAAGGACTTTCCTTCGCTCGTTGTGTCTGATCAAAGGGGGCGTGCTGTCGATGTTGATTGACAGCACGCCCCCTTTGGTGGGCATGCCACCCATGGGAACGCCTCCCATCAGAAGCCGGCCCACTGACATCACTAGTGATGTCAGTGGGAGTGATTTTGGCTCTGATAGAGCCAAAATCACTCTGGGGCTTGCGGTTGAAAACCTCAACCGCAGGCTCCGGCTCGCAGTTTCGATGGTCGCGATGGTCATGACCATCGCGGCCATCAAACTGCACGCTCGTATAGGCTGTGGGTGGTGACCCACAGCTATACGAGCGTCCAGGAGGACGCTCCATTTTTATGGAGGGCGGCCCTCATTCAGAGCGTGCGCTCTGCTCAGAGCGTGCGCTCTGCTCAGAGCGTACGGCTCTGAATGAGGGCCAAAGATTGAACTCTTTGGCAAGAATGCCAGGCGTTCTATTTGGAGGAAACCAGGCACCGCTCATCGCCAGGCCAATGCCATCCCTATAGTGAAGCATGGTGGTGGCAGCATCATGCTGTGGGGATGTTTTTCAGCAGCAGGAACTGGGAGACTAATCAGGAAGAGGGACAAATTAATGCAGCAGTGTACAGAGACATCCTGGATGAAAACCTGCTCCAAAGCACTCTTGACCTCAGACTGGGGCGACGGTTAATCTTTTAGCAGGACAACGACCCTAAGCACACAGCCAAGATATCAAAGGAGTGGCTTCAGGACAACTCTGTGAATGTCCTTGAGTGGCCCAGCCAGAGCCCAGACTTGAATCCAATTGAACATCTCTGGAGAGATCTGAAAATGTCTGTGCATCGACGCTTCCCATCCAACCTAATGGAGCTTGAGGGGTGCTGCAAAGAGGAATGGGTGAAACTGCCCAAAGATAGGTGTGCCAAGCTTGTGGCAATCATATTCAAAAAGACTTGAGGCTGTAATTGCTGTCAAAAGTGCATCAACAAAGTATTGAGCAAAGGCTGTGAATACTTATGTACATGTGATTTTTTTAGTTTTTTTTTTATTAAATTTGAACAAATCTCAAAAGAAATTTTTTACATGTTGTCATTATGGGGTATTTGGTGTAGATTTTGAGGAGAAAATTTAATTTATTCCATTTTGGAATAAGGCTGTAACATAACAAAATGTGAAAAAAGTGACGCGCTGTGAATACTTTCCGGATGCACTGTATGTACTGTACCTCTATTTACTTTTATGTTATTACATGAAATATCATCTGGAAATCATCTGTTGGAGTTGCAAAAAAGGATGCTATTGAAATCTACTGTATGCTGTTGAATCCTCTTTATGTGAAGAAAATTATAAGGTAACCATAAAACCTGAAGGGGTAATAAGAGGTGTTTGCTTTAAATATATCAAGAGGTATGTACCTTGAACATCAGGTGGATAGGACTGTTCTATCAACACCTATTTTTCAGATATAAATAATCCCTCACATTGGGTGGATCAACAATAATTTTAAAATACTACACTATGGGTCTCATTTATTAACGAGTTTTATCACCAGAATGAGTGAAACATTTCACTGTGTATGATAAATGGTGCTCCAGCCAATCAGCTCCCAACTGTCAACTGTTAGAAAAGTGACAGTTGGGAGCTGATTGGCTGGAGCAACATTTATCATACACAGTGACATTTGTCACTTGTTTTGGTGATAAAACTAGTTAATAAATGGGTGCCTTTGATTGTTTCCTTTTGTTGTCATCATTTTGAGGTAAATATAAGGACACAAAGGGCCTGGATGGAATTGCATAGCCGCACACAAGAGACTGTGCAATTCTGTTCATTTAAAATGTGAATGCAGAAGGAGGTATCGCACACCTCCTTTCTGCATTTGCATGATCTCAGCTCTGTGACTGAGGCCGCAGCCTGGTGTCACCATCAGAACAATTGCGACTGATGGTTGCCGATGTTCCTTAGGCCAGGCTGCTGGAGCTAAAACTTCCCACAGCCTGGACGGGTCCTGGCAGTTTGGGAGGCCAGAAAGTCTGCGTGCACCTATACGGACTCTGCCCTCATCCCTCCTTGAAAAATGGGGCAACACGCCCCTGTTTCCAGGAACGCTGCCAGGGAACATCCCCGCTCCACCTCCAAAACAACGCAACCTGTCAATCAGGCTGTGGCCAGGAGACACTGCAAGCGGACATGCAGTCAGAGGGCTGCACATGCTCAGTACACCTCCTGCGCATGCGCAGTCCTACCACCATCGGAGATGTGCGCTAACCATCGGGTTTCAGAACCAATGTTTAGGTCTAAACAATGTTTTGTAATTAATATTAAAAACATTGGTACAGTACTTTCAATGTTGTCTTTTTATGTCCTATCCATAGTGCACACACTCCAAGCAGCTCTGCCCCTCCCCCCATCCCTGATAACAGCATCACTGGCTCTGTGTACCCCTCCCCCACCCACAACAGTGTAACAGCAGTAGCTCACCTCCTCCTCCTTTCCCCTCTGTGAACACCGCAGTGGTGGATCAGTGTGCTTCCCTCACCCAGGGCCAAATTTAGGTCTGTGGGGCTGCCTGGGCAACAAATGTGGGGGGGCTATCAAGTATATATATATATATATATATATATATATACATAGCAACTGGCATACTGTGTATACTTTACTGTAATAACAAAGTGGAAAACAAAACATTGAGCTACATTACTGGTCAACGAATGTACAATATAACCATGGAAAATTAGTACTATTTTGGGAGGATGGTAGGGATCGAAAGTACTAAAGTGTCTCAATACACAAAGGGCAACATTAATGAGTAGTAACAACACACAGGGGGAGGGCTAATGAAAACTTGATTTGTTGTCTGTGTAAAAAGTGCAGCCTTTAAAAATGAATTCCTCCCCCCTCCCCCTCTGTGTTGAGACAAACAATGGGCAGGGTTATTCTGAAAAAGGACATGAACACACTGTAAATTACTGATGGGCGGTTTTTGAATTATAATGTATATCTAGAACCAATACTGTATATAAAATATCGAGCCATATTTTCAGGGGGAAATTTCTACACTAAGAAATCACTACACACATACGCCGTCCTCACTGACTCAGATCCCGACAGCCTCTAGATGAAATATGATATTATTCTAAAAAGTTTTATTGTTATTACAATAATATTATTGATATTATTATATTATTAAATTATATCAATTTATTTTTGGAGCAAAATAGAATTATAGCGGCAGGTGCACAAATGCAGAATTTTAAAAAACTTACTTGCTAGTACCCATTTTCATGTACCCCAAATTTGATGGGACCACTTAAAAAAATGAAAAAAATAACCTAAGTGCTCTTCTGCATCACTTCTTCAATGTCGGAAAAAAAACACCTGCTGCGGCTATTTAAATCCCTGACTTTCAATTAAAGGCTAAAACGGGGGTACCCATAGTGATCCCCCATGTTTTTACTACTTTAGGGGGGTCTTACAATTTTTTAAGGAAAAATTCGTAACTTTACGCAAATCCAACTTCGGAGTTTCCCGTTTTCGTTAATTTTATATTGAATACGGGTATAAGCAGAAGCGCGTCCGATACTTTAATGCAGGTAAAATCTCCGATATGAAACGTTAACTTCGACAGTGAAGTTAACGTTTCATATTGAATACCCCTCATAGTGTACACGGTGTTCACAGCCTCTAGATGAAATATGATATTATTCTAAAAAGTTTTATTATTATTACAATAATATTATTGATATTATTATATTATTGAATTATACAAATTTATTTTTGGAGCAAAAAAAAAAATGTTTACACTGGGATTCAAACCCTAACTGCCAAGTGTGATGTGCACTTTACCACTACGCCACAATACTGGTGGATGGGAAGAACAGAATCTGTCTTTTCAGGAACTGATGACAGTTTCCTAGTGACAGTTTTTTTGGTGCTAGTACAGTGTTTCAGTGGCTAGTACAGTGATATAGCCGCAAATGCATATAAGCCCATTTAATATGCACACAGGAAGCAAAAGAAGATGGCGCCCGTCATCGCCTGCTGCATGACACCGCCTGCACCCTCGCTGCTGACACAGCCGGCACCCCACTGGCAGCATCCCCCGTTGCTGACACCACCGCTGCCGACACTGCCAGCACCTCTGCACTGCTGCCCCACGTACAGAGGACACCGTTAGTGACCCCCACACTGCCGACACTGCTGGCACTCCCACACTGAGGACACCACCAGCACCCCTGCACTGCTGACACTGTCAGCACACATGCACTGAGGACACTGCTGGCTCCCCTGCTCTGCCGACACCACCGGAACCCTGCATTGAGAATACCCCTGCACTGCCAACACAGTCAGCAAACCTGTACTTAGGCCACCACTGGCACCCCTGCTCTGCCGACATTGCCAGCACCCTGCACTGAGAACACCCCTGCACTGCCAACACAGTCAGCAAACCTGCACTGAGGAAACCACTGGCACCCCCGCACTGCCAACATCACCCGTACCCTTCACTGAGGACACTGCCAGCACCGCAGCACTGCCATTCCATGTACTGAGGACACCATCAGCACTGCACTGCCGACTGCCAGCAAGCCTGCACTAAAGACACCACTGGCACTGCCGACATTGCCAGTACCCTTCACTGAGGACACTGCCAGCACCGCAGCACTGCCATTCCATGTACTGAGGACACCATCAGCAACCCCTGCACTGCCGACACAGCCAGCAAACCTGCACTAAAGACACCACTGGCACTGCCTATATCGCCAGTACCGTACACTGAGGGCACTGCCAGCACCACAGCACTGCCATTCCATGTACTAAGGACACCGTCAGCAACCCCTGAACTGCCTACAGCCAGCAAACCTTCACAGAAGATACCACTGGCACCCCACCACTGCTGACATCGCCAGTACCATTCACTGAGGACACTGCCAGCACCACAGCGCTGCCATTCCATGTACTGAGGACACCATCAGCATCCCCTGCACTGCCGACACAACCAGCAAACCTGCACTAAACACACCACTGGCACTGCCGACATTGCCAGTACCATACACTGAGGACACTGCCAGCACCACAGCACTGCCATTCCATGTACTGAGGACACCGTCAGCAACCCTGCACTGCCAACACAGACATCAAACCTGCACTAAAGACACCGCTGGCACCCCTGCTCTGCTTACAATGCCAGTACCTTGCACTGAGGATACTGCCAGCACCATAGCACTGCCATTCCATATACTGAGGACACCGTCAGCAACTCTGCTCTGCCGACACTGCTGTGATAGTAAGAGTACTATTAGTGTATCCAACCCACACTGTATAACACACTGTATCCATATTGGATATTGGAAGCTGAACTGCCACATGTTAGTGCCGTCCACTGTATCACTTAGCGTAGTCAGCCAGCTAGCTGGATGCAACCTTTTGGCCTTAACTAGATGAAAAATAAAGTTGTGAGGTGGTCAAAATTATTGGAAATTACTGGAAATAAATGTTATTGAGGTTAATAATACTGTAGGAACAAAAACAGGCCCATTTTATGTGATTTTAACTGTTTTTATGATATTTTAAGAAAAAATCCAAAACCAGAACACGAGGGTCGGCACACATGAGAGAGAGAGAGAGAGAACGCAACTGACATACTGTGTATACTTCTTCTAGCTACATTACTGGTCAAATAATGTACAATATAACCATGGAAAATGAGTACTATTTTGGGAGGAAGGGATGGGCCAAAAGTACAAAAGTGACTCAATACAAAGAGGGCAGCATTAATGAGTAGTAACAAAACAAAACACAGGGGGAGGGCTAATGAAAACTTGATTTGTTGTCTGTGGAAAATGTGCAGCCTTTACAAATGAATTCCTCCTCCCCCCTCTGTGTTGAGACAAGCAATGGGTTAATCTGAAAAAGGACATTAACATACTGTAAATTACTGGTTGCCAGTTTTTGAATTATAATGTATATCTAGAACCAATACTGTATATGAAATATCGAGCCATATTTTCAGGGGGAAATTTCTACACTAACAAATCACTACACACACATGCCGTCCTCACTGACTCAGATCCCCACAGCCTCTAGATGAAATATGATATTATTCTAAAAAGTTTTATTGTTATTACAATAATAATATTGATATTATTATATTATTAAATTATATAAATTTATTTTTGGAGCAAAAAAAAAATGTTTACACTGGGATACAAACCCTAACTGCCAAGTGTGATGTGCAGTGACTTTACCACTATGCCACAATTTTTTTTGGTGCTAGTACAGTGTTTCAGCAGCTAGTACAGTGATTTAGATGCAAATGCATATTGCACCTTAACATAAACACTCCTCAAAACTCCTTGTTTGCCCTCTATTAAAATCCAAAGGAGACCACTACTGTATCTTTGCTACATAGGTTGAACACTATTAAGTGTTACATTACATGATACACTGGCCACCCAGTGGTGAAAGTATGAATTGCACCTTTACTGCACCGCAGATAGCACAGCACGACAATATATGAGAATTGGTGTCATGCCAAATTGAGAGCCATGGCACAGTTTTCAGAAAAGTGTATGTGGACACATCTGTACCTGAAGGGCTGAAATGTGGGTATTGTGGGCAACAATTATTAAAATCAAATTTTGCACATGTCAATTCTGATTGGCTGCCTGTGAGAAGCCATTGACTTTAGTGGGCAGAATTGCAAAAAGAGTGGGGTGGTGTGTGAAGGGCAAGAGAAAAAGTGATCTGTGAGGGGCACAGGAGAAAAGTTAGTTATGTGGCTAATGATAGAAGTAGTTCAGTGCTGGAGTTCCCACTAGGCACAGCAGTCCCCTGCATCAGAGATTAGGTTCATATCAGGGGGAGACTTGGGAACACTTGCATGTGCAGTCTTGAAATCTTGTTTCAAGCTGTTAGAAAAATGACAGTTAGGAGCTGATTGGCTGGCAGTTTATCACTCTCCAATTTATCACTTTCCATAGCTTAGTATATATCCCCTTCAGTATAAAAAAACACATCAGATTAGAGAAATACCATAGTCATGCAGTCAGGGTAGGCAGGGTAGACAGAGCTTCCCTTGTCAAACTCCTCAGATTTAATATAATAATGATTAGAATTTTTCCAAGAAGATATTTATAATTTATAGATATCTTCTTTGTTTATTCTAATAATTTTTCTAGTTAACACTCACCAGCTTTGTGGAGCTAACTTGGACTGCAGAGAGATGAGAGATGAGGCAACAACAGCTCAGCCTCACTCTTGTATAGTCAGACATGGCTTGCAGAGCTGGGGTTGGGGCCACACCACGAGCAGTAAGCTTCACAGAAAGATAGCTAATAGAGGCATGCCTCTGAGTATGCGCATACTGGCTGCTGCAATCAGCAAGCAATCGCAGTGAGCATGCAGTCCAACAGCATAATGATTGACATGAAGTGACATTTAGGGGTGAAGAGGGAGGGGCAGAGGAACCCAGGCGTGCCTGTGCATTTGAACGCCATTACAGGGGCATGCATAATTAAGGCCCTGCAATTGTATACGCTGGCAGAGGTCTAGATGGAGACAGGAAGTTTAGCAGTTTGTGAAGTAGGGTCAGGTCAACCACTACTGTGCAAATGGTTTCACTGTTACTTGATGTTACCACTGCTTTTGCTGACTTGTCATGGGAAATGGTTGGCTTTATACAGTGATGGGCGTCTTGGTATAGTGCTGCGGTTGCTGTGCGATTGCATTTATTAGCATATTTTCACAGCTAACAGGTGTGTGCGAATGCAGCCATGCTGCGATCCAAGCGGAATAAGGTCCATTGCCCCCTACTGTCTATTAATGTTCATGTATATTTTCTTTTTGAACCTTGTACCTTTGAACTGCTTATTCAGGAGTTATTCAGAGAGCAGGGTATATGAGCTGCCATTTGCAAGTTAACAGCTGCCACATTGTTGGGACAATAGCCTGCAACATAAACATTAAGAAGACCAACCTAATTCAAGACACTGAAGCAAGTGGCAGGGGCTTCCTGGAATATCAGACTAAATATTATGTTGTTGCTCATACCAAGCTAAGTATATTTATTTAATAATTTTCTCAATTAACTCTATTTGTTGGGACTAGTGCCTCCTTGTGCGCCTCATTAATACCTGTGTAGCCAAATAACCTGGTTGCATTGGGACACTTTCCAATGTTAGAAGCAGCCAGCCTCCTACGATCAGCTTGTGTGCTCCTTGTCAGGGTTCGGCCTAGGATCGGCCATTACTCACCCCAGCACTGGCTTCCCCTGACTTCTCGTGCGGTCAGACGTGAGGTGCAGCGGCGGGTGACGCGCTGAGGATTTTTGCCTTAGGTGCTCTGGGATTTCCATATGTGGCTCTGTGTCTTGGTTACCATAGTTGCCGTCATGGGTGCCTTATGTTTAATTTTGTCAAGGGTTTTCGAGTCATAGCCCCTTTGTACAAATTTGTTTAACATGATGTCTAGTTGTTGTAGACAATGCTCCTCATTACTGCATATTCTGTGTATTCTCAAAAATTGAGAATACGGGAGACCACTAGTAGTAGATGCAGGGTGAAAGCTGTTAGGGACCAGCAGGGTGTTACGATCTGTTTGCTTAACATAGAGGGCAGAATTAAGTTGATTCGCATTGATTTGGATCTTCACATCTAAAATATCAATGGATATTTTAAAGGTAAATTTTACCATGCTATCTCCTGCATTGTGTATATCCAAAATAGGCTTAAGATGGTCTTCTTTGCCCGTCCACATTAATAGGATGTCATCAATGTAGCGGGCATAATATAATAGATGTTGTGAAATAGTAGGCACCGATAAGAATAGGTCATTCTCCATTTCAAACATAAAGGAATTGGCATATGATGGGGCCACATTGGACCCCATCGCACAGCCTGATGTGTGAAGGAAGAAGCGACCATCATTGAAAAAATTATTTAGAGTTAACACCAACTCCAGTAACTTGCAAAAGAGATTTACATCAGGTGTTTTATATAAAGATATACCCATGATGAGTTTCCTAGTTGTCTGTATTCCCATAGAATGTGGAATACAGGTATACAGGGAGCTGATGTCAATGCTACTCAAAATGCAATTATCAGGTATGTGTTTCAGATTTTTTAGTGCAATTAGTAATGTTGTGGTGTCTTTAAGAAAATAATTCTCCCCATGGATGCAAGGTTGAAGGTACGTATCCAAATAGATGGAAATAGCTTGAAGGAGAGACCCCAAGCAGAGATGATTGGTCTGTCCGGGGGACTCTCCAAGCTCTTATGCACCTTAGGCACAGTATAAAGAAGTGTTTTTTGGGGGAACTCCACTCTTAGGGCATTCATAATCTGTTTAGAGATAATGGAATTATCTGCAGCCCTCTGAAGGGTGACATAAATTTCTTGATTGAAACACATAGTTGGATCCTGAGATAGGAGTTTATAAGTGTTATAGTTACTCAACCATTGCTCAATTTTGTGTTTATAGTCCACGACGTCCTGGACAACCACCCTATCTTCCTTGTCAACTGGTCTTATGGTAATGTCTTCCAGTTTGCTCAGAGATTGTAATGCCCCAAATTCTGCCTTCATGAGATTGGGGTACCTATTTGGTATATTGAATGTATCCTGGGATACCTCAGATTCCATTAGCCTGACAAAGGTTTTTATAGATGCATTGTTCGATTGTTGGTCGAAATTAGCTCTTGATGTAATCTTGTGTAATATATATATATTGTGATAGGATCACTGGTAAAGTGGTCTGTGGCAGGTACATTTGTCCCAGATTCCTGTCTTATGTGTTTTAAACCCCCAGGAGAAAGTCTGCAGTGTAGCAGGCTTGAGTCTCGGCTTTTTGAAAAGCCGGTTTGGGACCTGGGGGTTGTGGGTGAGAGGAGAGGGAGGGCTCCACCCATGGCCACTCCAGGTTTTGGTTCTCGCAGCCTGGTAACAGGCTTGTTAGGGTTCCCACCTGAGAGTGGCCAATATAAGCCTTGTGTGTTTAGGGCTGAGTGTCTCACCTGGGAGAGCAGGCAGGGAGTTTGCTCAGAGACACTTGAAAACCTAACTGTGAGTGTTGTGCTATGCCTTTGTTGCTGGTGAGGGCATTAGGCCCTGCCAGGTTCTGGTAGTGAGGGAACCACCTGTGAAGTTAGTACCCCGACAGGGCTAGGATTTATGTTTATGTTTTCTTTATGTTATTTCTGACATTGTACAATAAAGACTGGCGCCGATCAGCTTGTACTCGCATCAAGACTGGTGTGCTGCTTCCCTGCTGCTGTGTGTGTGTGTAAGGAAGGAGACCTCTACCCAGGAGAGGGACCCCTAATCTGACTGTGTCACAATATATATATATATATATAAATATACAGTCAGGTGCATAAATATTGGGACATTGACAGAATTTTCATATTTTGACCTCTATTCACCACCACAATGGCTTTGAAATGAAACAAACAAGATGTGCTTTAACTGCAGACTTTCAGATTTTAGTTGAGGATAATTACATCCAAATCAGGTGAACGGTGTAGGAATTACAACGGTTTCTATATGTGCCTCCCACTTTGTAAGGGGCCAAAAGTAATGGGACAAACTAAACAATCCTAAATCTAACTTTCACTTTTTAATACTTTGTTGCAAATCCTTTGCAGGCTGGAATGCATAGACATCACCAGACGCTTGGTTTTATCCCTGGTGATGTTGTGCCAGGCCTCTACTGCAAATGTCTTCAGTTCCTTCTTGTTCTTGGGGCATTTTCCCTTCAGTATTGTCTTCATCAAGTAAAATGCATGCTCAATCGGATTCAGATCAGGGGATGGACTTGGCCATTGCATAACATTCCACTTTTTAGCCTTAAAAAACTCTTTGGTTGCTTTTACAGTATGCTTCGGGTCATTGTCCATCTGCACTGTGAAGCGCCGTCCAATGAGTTCTGAAGCATTTGACTGAATATGAGCATATAATATTGCCCGAAACATTTCCGAATTCATTCAGCTGCTTTTGTCAGCAGTCACATCATCAATAAATACAAGGGAACCAGTTCCATTGGCAGCCATACATGTCCACGCCATGACACTACCACCACCATGCTTCACTGATGAGGTGGTATGTTTTGGATCAGGAGCAGTTCCTTTCCTTCTCCATACTCTTCTCTTCCCATCACTCTGGTACAAGTTGATCTTTGTCTCATCTGTCCATAGGATGTTGTTCCAGAACTGTAATGGCTTTTTTAGATGTTGTTTGGCAAACTCTAATCTGGTCTTCCTGTTTTTGTGACTCACCAATGGTTTACATCTTGTGGTGAACCTTCTATATTCACTCTTGTGAAGTCTCCTCTTGATTGTTGACTTTGACACATATACACCTACCTCCTGGAGAGTGTTCTTGATTTGGCCAACTGTTGTGAAGGGGTTTTTCTTCACCAGGGAAATAATTCTTCTGTTATCCATCACAGTTGTTTTCCGTGGTCTTCTGGGTCTTTTGGTGTTGCTGAGCTCTCCGGTGCATTCTTTCTTTTTAAGAATGTTCCAAACAGTTGATTTGGCCACACCTAATGTTTTTGCTATCTCTCCGATGGGTTTGTTTTGATTTTTCAGCCTAATGATGGCTTGCTTCACTGATAGTGACAGCTCTTTGGATCTCATATTGAGAGTCGAGAGCAACTGATTCCAAATACAAATGTCACACCTGGAATCAACTCCAGACCTTTTACCTGCTAAATTGATAATGAAATAACGGGGGAATAACCCACAACTGTCCATGAAATAGCTTTTGAGTTGATAGTCCCATTACTTTTGGCCCCTTAAAAAGTGGGAGGCACATATAGAAACAGTTGTAATTCCTACACCGTTCACCTGATTTGGATGTAATTACCCTCAAATTAAATCTGAAAGTCTGCAGTTAAAGCTCATCTTGTTTGTTTCATTTCATAGCCATTGTGGTGGTGAATAGAGGCCAAAATATGAAAATTCTGTCAATGTCCCATTATTTATGCACCTGACTATATATATATATATATATATATATATATATAAGGGTACAGTCGTGCCCTTATATTAAGGGTGCATATAAAAAACAGATTTCTCCATAGAGAATTCCAAAGGGAAGGAGTGGGGTGTTTAAGGGGCTACACCTCAAAAGCTATGAAAGGTACGGAGCGAGAATCTAGCATGGATTGGTAAAAGTATTGCTCGGTGCTTCATGTCAAATTTCAGGGCATAAACATAAAAAATGAGGATTTGGGAGTAATCTAAAATTCCAACTCTCACTTTTTTCTGACATTCTCAATTAGGACCACTTTTCTGCTATAGTCTATGGGGGATTTTTGGGAAGGCATAACTCAGGGTAGGGGGCAAATTTAGACTTGGGGTTTGTTTTAATAGGTAGTTATTGTTCCAGGGTATGTTATTTTGGGGTTCAGGTAAATCACAAAGTTACAGTTTTGAAACTATTACATCAAGAATCCGCCTTTATACAGATAGGACTTTTCAACTTGTTGCGTAGCCTCACTAGGAGCCTCCAGCAGGTGTACTCACTGTGGCTTCACTTGGGTGCACTAAGATGGCTGCCTTTTGTGGGCATTAGCGGCAGTGGCAGTGGTGACGGTGCAGCCATCAGCAGAGGAGGCAGTGTGGGTGTCGGCGGAGGTGTGAGTGGCAGTGGTGGCAGTGCGGGTGGTGGCAGCGGGGGAACCTGTGGCTGTGGTGGCATTGATCCAGTCCCTGCCAGCCATTCTGCCAAGTATGGCAGCGGCATCCAATTCAAAAATGGTGCCTAAGCGCCATTTTGAAAGTCAAAGATGGCCACCGTGAGCCAATCATGGCTCGCGACATCATCGGGACCTGACAGAAGTAGCACCAGGACCCAGCGCCTGTCGGTGCCTGTGGGTGCCGCTACCGTATTTGGCAGAATGGCTGGCAGGGACTGGATCCTCTCAGATCCAGGCATGCCGCCGACACCCACTGCTATCGCTGCCATGATTGGCTCGCGGCGGGCACGTTTGATTTCAAAGATGAAAACTGCAAGCCAATCATGGCTCGCGACATCATCGGTGGTGGCGGGACCATCAGCGGCAACTAAACAGGACAACAGAAGATCTGGGGAGGTGGCGGCCACCCCCAAGGCAAAGACGCTGAAGCCCTGGCGGGTTGGTGCCCGCCAGTCAAAGACGCCATAAGTCCTAGTGGGTGGTGGCCATGCAAAACAGCTGACACAAGCTGCCTCCCACTAGGTGAAGATGGCAAAGCCCTGGGAGGTTGGTGCCCGCCAGAAGTCCTTGTGGGTGGTGGCCATGCAATAGGGCTGACACAGGCTGCCGCCCACTAGGCGAAGATGCCAAAGCCCTGGTGGGTTGGAGTCTGCCAGAAGTCCTAGTGGGCGGCAGCCATGAAAAAGATCTGACACAGGCTGCCACCCACTAGATGAACACTCCAAAGCCTTGGCGGGTTGGTGCCCACCAGGTGTAGTCACCGGAAGTCCTAGTGGGCGGCAGCTATGAAAAAAAACTGACTCAGGCTGCCGCACACTAGGTGAAGTAATCAAAGCCATGACGGGTTGGCACCCACCAGGCAAAGATGTCGAAGCCCTGGCAGGTAGGCACCCACCAGGTGAAAATGCCAGAAGTCCTATTGGGCAACGGACATGCAAAAGAGCCAACACAGGCTGCTGCTCACTAGGTGAAGATGCCAAAGCCCTGGCAGGTTGGCACCCACCAGATGAAGACGCTGAAGCCCTGGTGGGTTGGTGCCCACCAGGCGGCGATGCCAGAAGACCTAGTGGGCGATGGCCATGCAAAGAGCTGACACAGGCTGCTACCCAATAGGTTAGGATGGCAAAGCCCTGGCAGGTTGTTGCCTACCAGGCAAAGATGCTGAAGCACTGGTGGGCAGGTGCCTGCCAGGCAAAAATGCCAGAAGACCTAAAGGGTGTCAGCCATGAAAAAAAGTTGATACAGGCTGCCGCCCACTAGGTGAAGATGCCGAAGCCCTGGTGGGTTAGTGCCTGCCAGGTGAAGACACTGAAGCACTACCAGGTTGGCGCCCACCAGACGATGACGCCAGAAGTCCTAGTGGGTGGCAGCCATGCAGAAAAACTGACACAGGCTGCTGCTCACTCGGTGAAGATGCCAAAGCCCTGGTGGGTTGGTGCCCACCAGGCAAAGATGCCAAAGCCCTGGTGGGTTAGCACCCGCCATGCGAAGACACTGAAACCCTGGAGGGTTGGCACCTGCCAGACGAAGACGCCGAAGTTCTGGGGTGGCGGCGGCCATGAAAAAGAGCTTAAAGGCTGCTGCCCCCAGGTGAAGGTGCAGATAAAATAAATTTTATTTAAAAAAATGGTGTCTGTGCATTTAAAAATTTTTTTTACAGGTGTACTACAGGTACCAGTGGGCCCAAAATTCCCCGCTGCTAGTACTTGTGGTTTTCCATGTGTGGGAGGCTTGCTGGGAACTATAGTTCACCTGCAAAAGAAAATAGTCTTTAAAATGCACCATACATTACACAATCAACCCGGCACCCACCTTCCAGGAGTGCAGGGGATAGCCCCGGGCTATAAGCCTGGGCTTGGGGTGCCCTGGAGAGGGGGACCCCTTTATTGGGGGGGTCCACAGCTACCAAGGGATTCCCGGCCTGGGCTGACTAGCAGTCAGGGTTAATGCTGTGGCTGGGGGGCAGGGTGAAAGGGCTCCCCTGTCCGGTGCTGGTTCTGGAAAATATAGGTGGACCCTACTCATTTTTTCTCCCTGTATTTCCAAAACCAGGACTGGTTCAGAGCCCTGTGTTGGTTGCGCAAAGTATGGGGAACCATTACATAATTTGTCCCCTGTATTTTGGCAGCCAGGCCTGGTTCTCACTAGCCCGTTGCTGGTTATGCTTAAGTACAGGGGACCCCTATTGCATTTGTCCCCTGTATTTATGCACAACCAGGACTGGCCATTAAAAGCTGGTTGTGCTTCAGGGGGAGGGGGTCACTTTACACAATCAAGCCAGCAACCACAGCCCATGGGTGCTGGGGATAGCCCTGGGCTATCAGTTTAGGCCTGGGATGCCCTGGAGAGGTGGACCCCTTTATTGGGGGGGGTACTCAGCTCCCCAGCAATCCCTGGCCTAGACTGACTAGTGGTCAGGTTTAATGCTTTGGCTTGGGGGTTTGGCGAAAGGGCTCCCCTGGCTGTGGCATCACACTCCGCTAAAAAGGGTCTGATGCTGGTTCTGGTAAATACAGGGGGACCTTACGCATTTTTCCCCCTGTATTTTCAGAACCAGGGCCGACTCAGAGCCCAGTGCTGGTTGTGCTGAATACGGGGGACACCTACGTCATTTGTCCCAGGTATTTTGGCAACCAGGGCTGGTTTTGACTAGTCCGGTGCTGGTTGTGCACAGGGGATCCCTACGTAATTTTTTACCTGTATTTAAACACAATAAGGACTAGCTGTTAAAAGCCCGGTGCTGGTTGTGCTTTGGGGAGGAGACCACTTTTTTATTTTACACATTACATTTTTAACATAGATGCATAGAAGGATCTCACTGCTGCGTTCATGCATCTGTGACTAATTGATTTTATTTTATCAGGTGCATGTTCACTACCTGTGAGCCCTCTGTCACCTGCTGGTGCCCCCTTTGCACTGCACCATTGCCACTGCTCTGCACCACCACTGCTATCTCTACTCCACACGCTTACAGCCATCTCGCACTCTGCACCTCCCAAACCACCACCTGTGTGCTTGCCCCTCTTCCACCTGCGTTAGTGTACCATTTTGTTGCCTTTCACCCCAGCAGGTGGCCCAGTTTGCTCATCCAAACCCTGATAGTTAATAAATTTAAAAAAAGCTATGAAATTCCATTGACAAGAAAACCTTACGGTTTCACATGTCCCATTAAGGCTGCTTAGACATGATCTGATAATTCACAAAACCTATTGAATTTCTGCCACTTAAACTCCAAAAAGCAATGAAATTATGATCATTAAGGCTGACACATTAGTGGACGTGTTCCTTGCATAATACATATATGCTATGCCATGACACCATGTGGTTAACTGCAGATTCAGCCCTCTCACTCTCACAAAATGGTGGAGCTGCTAATTCACAGAATTGTATGCTCATTGGAATACACACATGCAGTCTATGCAACTGAGGTCTGAGCAGAATATAGAGTTGCGCAGATAAGAAAAGAGTATGGTGGATGGAGGAGAAGACAGGGCGTTGTGGATGGGGCAGACAGAAAGGCGTGCAGAGGGGAAGAATAAACAGTACAGATGGGGGTGAGCCAAAGTGATGCAGATGGGTTGAAAACAGTGGTGCACATGAGGGGGAGACAGAGTGGCACAGTTTGGGGGAACAGAGCAACAAGAATGGAGATACAGAGTAGCATGTATGTCGAAAGATAGAGCAGCGCAGATGGATAAAGACAGACTGGTGTGGATAAGCAATACAGACTAGTGCAATGGGAGAACACACAACAATAGGGATTGGGGAAGACAGATTGGTACGGATGGGAGGGGAAAGACAGAGTGGCATGGTTGGGGGGACAGAGTGGTGCAGATGGAGGAAGAAAGAGTGGTAGAGGTGAAGGGAAGACAGAGTGGTGAGGCAGAAGGGGAAAGACAGAGTGGCACAGTTGGGGGGAACAGAGTGATATGGCTGGGGGCAAGGCAGTGGTGCAGATAGAAGGAAACACAGTAGCATGGATGCAGGAAGACAGGGCGGTGCACATGGGGAAATAAATATTGTTGTGGATGAGGGTGTGCAGATTAGCACAGTTGGGAGAACACACAGCTGTAGGGATTGGGGAAGTTATAGCAGCATGGAGGCGAACTTAGTGTACATGCATAGACAGAGTATGATAGTTTTAGCAATTAGGAAGCTGAATTTGTATAATAAATGAGATAGATGTATTGAGTTACAAGAATGTTGGAACCCAGTGGGATTATTGTGATGACTGAATAGGAAGATTGTGGACACTGAATGAGATGTGTGTGCCACATAACTGCTCAGACCTCAGTTGCATAGACTGCATGTGTGTATTCCAATGAGCACACAATTCTGTGAATTAGCAGCTCCACCAATTTGTGAGTAACAGCAATCTCACTCTGGGAGAGTGCTGAATCTGCAGTTAACCACATGGTGTGATGGCATACCATAACTGTATTACGCAAGGAACAGGTCCATTAAGGCGTCAGCCTTAATGATCATAATTTCATTGCATTTTGGAGTTTGAGTGGCAGAAAATCAATAGGTTTTGTGAATTTTCAGATCATGTCTAAGCAACCTTAATGGGACATGTGAAACCATAATGTTTTTTGTCTATGGAATATATATATATATATATATATATTTATGAACATAAAAAATGAATGCATACAACCTTCTTAATTCCACCTTCAAGGTGCTCACTTGAAAAGCTGCAAAAAATGCAGCCAACAATAAGAGTCCAGAGAAAGAGGGCACTTTATGCAATTCTTGTAAAAAAACAATATCTTTTTAATGTTATTAAAGATTTCAAAACATCTTCATCACCGCCCAGTGTGACATCAATACAACTCCCGGCACATGTTGGTTGTTGTGCCAATATACTGCATCAAAGTAAAGGACATGGTATTAAAACCATGTGTAGGCTAAACTGCAAATGTACTGATAAATAATCCACAATGCATGTTCAAGCTTATTCAATCACTGATACTTATAAAGTCTGTCTACCTCGGTCCCCTTCATATTGGGCAGTTAAAGACAAGCAACATAGCATCACCACTGTCAGTGTCTGGAGCAGATTAATAGTCACTTACCCCAAAGGCATCTTATCTGTGCAACACGCAGTAATCAAACAGCAAACACCTGTGTGCATTCCAACTACTGTAGCTCCAGCCTCAATAGCTGGAAAGCCCGCACTTCCAGGTGCCTGGAGTTTACATCATGCACTCCATTGCAGCATTCCACTGATACTAATGAGGAGGTATAAGCCTCCCTGTCAGCTGACCAATGCGCGCATGCGCACCGCGCAGTACTCGGTATGTTCACAAACTAGGTGACACACTGGTCCATATCAGCTACACCTCAACTCTGCCAACAGGAAGCCTCCAGGGACAAAAAGGATGTAAAGCAATAAGCACAATCTAGTATGCACAAATATTATGTCCTCAGGGTAAGTGACATCTACAAGGTGCCATACATGAAAAAACATAAATCTACACGAACAAAAAACAAAATCTACAAACTAAAGAATAATTCCAAATAATACTCACAATAATAATCCCTCTACACATATTAATCCAAAAAAATTGATAAATAGTAAGAAATGATAATACATAAACCACCTATCAAAAACCTAAATTCTGATGACTAAATATCAGAGAAAGCATTTAAACTTTATATTATCATTTAGTCCTCTTGGGGCTATCGTATCCAATTTAAAAGTCCAATATGCCTCTCTCTGTAGCAAATTTTTTTCCCTGTCACCACCCCAATCTGGCTTGGGTACATGATCGATGAGGATGGACTTCAATGTCGCCACTTGATGCCCTTTCTGTAAGAAATGGCGTGCTACCGGTTTATCGCTCCGATCTTCAGCCAAAGCCTGCCTGATCGTACGTCGATGATTGGCCATCCGTTCTCGGAAGCTCCTCGAGGTTTTGCCAGTATAATAGAGTCCGCAGGGACACATCAGCGCGTATATAACAAAGGATGATGTGCAAGTAAGCCAATGTTTTATGCCGATCTTCACACCTGTGTGGGGGTGGACAAATTCCTTGCCTGATATCATGCCCCCACATGTGGTGCAGCCAAGGCAGCGGAAACATCCAACCTTTTTATGTTTTAACCACGAAGAGCCATCCTCTTTCTTGACATTTTTAGTGGGTTGCATCAATAGCTGCTTCAAATTCAGTCCTCTTTTAAAGGCAACAAGAGGTGGTCTCTTAAATTTTTCAAATGTGAATCACTTTTAATGATCTTCTAGTATTTTTTGACAGACTTGGCAAAGACGGGGGCTTTAGTGTTGTACTGGGTGATGACAATCAACTGTTCTTCATCCTTCTCAATTCGTTGAAGTGGGGCTCTTCTGCAAATGTTCCTGGCTCTTTTCAGGCATCTAGCAATCACTCTATGAGAGTACCCACTTTCAGTGAATCGTGCCGCCATTTCTCTGAGCTGAATCTCAGCTCTTTCTTCAAGAGTGTTACTACGTATCACACGCACAAATTGTGATATGGGTAATCCCTCCTTTACTGCTTTGGGGTGGGGACTGGTTGCATACAGGAAAGTATTCCAGTCCATTGACTTATGGAATAAAGTAGTCCCCAACGCATGGTCATGTTTGAAAATTGACACATCCAAAAATTCTATGTAGTTATGTTCCACCCTTGTGAATCTAATGGGAGTATCAAGTGAATTTAACTCATCAACCATTGTTCTGAATGAGTCAATGGTACCACACCACAAAATGAGGACATCGTCAATATATCTAAAATAGTGCAGAATGCTGGGACAATACCTGGGATAGATGTATTTGCGCTCATACTGCGTCATGTACAGATTGGCATACACTGGCACCAATTTCAAACCCATAGCAGTCCCAGCATTCTGCACATAAAAAGAGTCACAATGTTGGAAGTGGTTTATTCACCAAAACACACTCTATCAAATCACAAATGTATTCCACTGGCTGACCTACAAACTCCATTGTGATCAGAATGTCCCATACTGCCTGGATCCCTTGCTGACGGGGGATGATTGTATATAAGGACGTAGCCTCCATGGTTGCCAGATAGAAATCATTTGGTATTTCAACTACTTCTATTAATGTCTGAAGAAGATGTGGCATATCTTTAATATAGCTATCTGTTACAAGTCGCGGTCACGACTTGACACTTTCTGACAGTATCTCCAGGTGGGATGGGGTTACTCCAGTTCTTCCTGTAGCTATGATATCGGCATGCCTCAGAAAGTGATGTGTATTCTACAAGTGCAAACCTGATTAGGACTTCAGCCTATTTATACTCACTGATCTTTTGCACCTATGCCGACTTTAGAGTGTCTGTGAGTTTCCTCGGCCTGGCTGCAGAGTCAGGTTGTTCCTGTTTTCCTGTTCACTGAACTTCCACATGGCTTCGTAGCCGCATCTAGCAGCCCCCATGCGGCCGCTGCTCAGCTATCTCCTAATGGCATCATAGACGCATCTAGCAGCTCCCATGCTGCCAACGTTCTCCATATGGCTTCTCAGCCATACCAAGTAGCTCCCGTGCTACCACCATTCTCCATACGGCTTCCCAGCCATACCAAGTAGCTCCCATGCTACCACCATTGTTCATACAGCTACCCAGCTGGACCACTGTCCCTGGACATTGTTGGGACCCATTATCTGTCGCTGCTGGTGTATCCCATCCATTACACCTGTTTCCATACTATTGCCTGCAGCCTCACTCCAGTTAGCCAGTTGTGGAAGGACTGCCACATCACTGTCCTGTCTTGTCCTAGTCTGCAGTCCTGCAGTCTCTCGCCGGTTGTGTAAGCCTCCACTAATGGAGGCGGAAATCCAGGCAGCCACCTAAGTAACGGTGTGTAAATAATTCAATAAGGGAACAATGGGTGGCTGTTATTGGTGGAAGATCCTCTCCCTGGCTCTAGAGGTCTTACACAAACATGCGTGAACTGTAACATTATAACCAGTCTAAAAAAAAAATTCTGGCGTATAGCAAGATGGGTCTTGCTCTGAAAAATCCGGTCCAGTCTTCACCCTCAAGCCAGGTCTCTTCAAGTCAGAATCCAGATGGGAATCCAGTTCTGGTTTTGTTCAGCAGATTGAAAATCTGTGAAGACCTGCAAACCCTCACATCACAAGGCTTCCTAGGGCTATCCTTTCATGTAGATGCTCTGCAGCAGCAGATTTCTGCAAATAAAATTTTTCCTGACAAATCTAAGCTTTGTCAATCATGTGGACAAATACTTTTTTGCACCTTTCAAAGGGACTGTTCTCTGCCCCCTCAGTTTACCAGTAATGGGAGTCCCGAACAACTGGGGATATTACAGGTTTCTTTTGAGCAGTTGATGGCATCATTCCCTGAAAAAGATCAGCAAGTTACTGAATTATTTGGAAGTTTTTCGGAATGCCACAAAAGCCACTTCCCTTTTCTCTGAAGCAGTTGTCGAAGCCGGATAATTGGCTGAGACTGAATCTGTTAAAATCAAAATCTGCACAACGCCATTTTGCGAATGGCAGCAAGACTCCATTTTGCGAATGGCTGCCCAGTGCCATTTTAGCAAATCTCACACATAAGTACATACGGCGATGCTATTATATAGCGTTTTGCGATTCCCACTCAATAGAACAATGTTAAAAGTCCCCATTGTATAAATGCCTACATTGATATAAACCTATAATATGATCAAAACAGAAAAGAAATATGCCCGTGCTCGGTTTTACCCATATCATACATGGTACCAGCAGCATGGCAATATTAATGCCATATATGTATACAAAACAGAAAAACTTTTGCTATCGGCGCTAACAATAATATACTGCAAATTTATGTGTGCAGCAAATAAAACAAAGGGGATTTTGTCATGATTTGATCAAAGCATTTAAGCCTGCAGCCCAGCATCAAGGGACCCCATTTTTCTGCAGGTCCCTAACACTAGCGTATATGCCTAGCACATCATTACATTGCAGTTAAATGTACTCTCCTCCTAGATACAGAGGGACACATCTATACAGGGCTGGCTGTTAGCCACACCCAAATAGGCCTTTTATAGCCTTAATTGAAAGCTTTCATGATAGCACAAGGCAAAATTTTGAAACAAAACAGAAAAGAAATATGCCCACGCTCGGTTTTACCCATATCATACATGGTACTAGCAGCATGGCAATATTAATGTCATATATGTATACAAAACAGAAAAACTTTTGCTATCGGCGCTAACAATAATATACTGCAAATTTATGTGTGCAGCAAATAAAACAAAGGGGATTTTGTCATGATTTGATCAAAACATTTAAGCCTGCATCCCAGCATCAAGGGACCCCATTTTTCTGCAGGTCCCTAACACTAGCATATATGCCTAGCACATCATTACATTGCAGTTAAATGTACTCACCTTCTAGATACAGAGGGACACATCTATACAGGGCTGGCTGTTAGCCACACCCAACTAGGCCTTTTATAGCCTTAATTGAAAGCTGCCATGATAGCACAAGGCAAAATTTGGAAAAAAACTAATATGATCAACCCTGCAAAACATTTACCATGGTGTACTTCACAAACACGTAAACGCACAATGCTAACTAGCGTCTTTTCTTAATACCCCAATACTTACACACTGCACACTTACATAAAAAGGTTCCCTAGCATTAAGTTTAATATTTAAGGCTTTATTCATTATCAGTAATGTTGTGAAATACATGTTATTTGATATCTAAGGTTTAGTGCATGAGAAGAAGACCATTTTTGGTGTCATTCTAAACCACTGTGTCTTTGCAGATTTCCGGTTCCGTCGGTGAAGAAATCGCAACATGAGTCTGCAAATTATGGATCATAGAGAGTTAGGCATGCGGCCGCTGCTCAGCTATCTCCTAATGGCATCATAGACGCATCTAGCAGCTCCCATGCTGCCAACGTTCTCCATATGGCTTCTCAGCCATACCAAGTAGCTCCCGTGCTACCACCATTCTCCATACGGCTTCCCAGCCATACCAAGTAGCTCCCATGCTACCACCATTGTTCATACAGCTACCCAGCTGGACCACTGTCCCTGGACATTGTTGGGACCCATTATCTGTCGCTGCTGGTGTATCCCATCCATTACACCTGTTTCCATACTATTGCCTGCAGCCTCACTCCAGTTAGCCAGTTGTGGAAGGACTGCCACATCACTGTCCTGTCTTGTCCTAGTCTGCAGTCCTGCAGTCTCTCGCCGGTTGTGTAAGCCTCCACTAATGGAGGCGGAAATCCAGGCAGCCACCTAAGTAACGGTGTGTAAATAATTCAATAAGGGAACAATGGGTGGCTGTTATTGGTGGAAGATCCTCTCCCTGGCTCTAGAGGTCTTACACAAACATGCGTGAACTGTAACATTATAACCAGTCTAAAAAAAAAATTCTGGCGTATAGCAAGATGGGTCTTGCTCTGAAAAATCCGGTCCAGTCTTCACCCTCAAGCCAGGTCTCTTCAAGTCAGAATCCAGATGGGAATCCAGTTCTGGTTTTGTTCAGCAGATTGAAAATCTGTGAAGACCTGCAAACCCTCACATCACAAGGCTTCCTAGGGCTATCCTTTCATGTAGATGCTCTGCAGCAGCAGATTTCTGCAAATAAAATTTTTCCTGACAAATCTAAGCTTTGTCAATCATGTGGACAAATACTTTTTTGCACCTTTCAAAGGGACTGTTCTCTGCCCCCTCAGTTTACCAGTAATGGGAGTCCCGAACAACTGGGGATATTACAGGTTTCTTTTGAGCAGTTGATGGCATCATTCCCTGAAAAAGATCAGCAAGTTACTGAATTATTTGGAAGTTTTTCGGAATGCCACAAAAGCCACTTCCCTTTTCTCTGAAGCAGTTGTCGAAGCCGGATAATTGGCTGAGACTGAATCTGTTAAAATCAAAATCTGCACAACGCCATTTTGCGAATGGCAGCAAGACTCCATTTTGCGAATGGCTGCCCAGTGCCATTTTAGCAAATCTCACACATAAGTACATACGGCGATGCTATTATATAGCGTTTTGCGATTCCCACTCAATAGAACAATGTTAAAAGTCCCCATTGTATAAATGCCTACATTGATATAAACCTATAATATGATCAAAACAGAAAAGAAATATGCCCGTGCTCGGTTTTACCCATATCATACATGGTACCAGCAGCATGGCAATATTAATGCCATATATGTATACAAAACAGAAAAACTTTTGCTATCGGCGCTAACAATAATATACTGCAAATTTATGTGTGCAGCAAATAAAACAAAGGGGATTTTGTCATGATTTGATCAAAGCATTTAAGCCTGCAGCCCAGCATCAAGGGACCCCATTTTTCTGCAGGTCCCTAACACTAGCGTATATGCCTAGCACATCATTACATTGCAGTTAAATGTACTCTCCTCCTAGATACAGAGGGACACATCTATACAGGGCTGGCTGTTAGCCACACCCAAATAGGCCTTTTATAGCCTTAATTGAAAGCTTTCATGATAGCACAAGGCAAAATTTTGAAACAAAACAGAAAAGAAATATGCCCACTCTCGGTTTTACCCATATCATACATGGTACTAGCAGCATGGCAATATTAATGTCATATATGTATACAAAACAGAAAAACTTTTGCTATCGGCGCTAACAATAATATACTGCAAATTTATGTGTGCAGCAAATAAAACAAAGGGGATTTTGTCATGATTTGATCAAAACATTTAAGCCTGCATCCCAGCATCAAGGGACCCCATTTTTCTGCAGGTCCCTAACACTAGCATATATGCCTAGCACATCATTACATTGCAGTTAAATGTACTCACCTTCTAGATACAGAGGGACACATCTATACAGGGCTGGCTGTTAGCCACACCCAACTAGGCCTTTTATAGCCTTAATTGAAAGCTGCCATGATAGCACAAGGCAAAATTTGGAAAAAAACTAATATGATCAACCCTGCAAAACATTTACCATGGTGTACTTCACAAACACGTAAACGCACAATGCTAACTAGCGTCTTTTCTTAATACCCCAATACTTACACACTGCACACTTACATAAAAAGGTTCCCTAGCATTAAGTTTAATATTTAAGGCTTTATTCATTATCAGTAATGTTGTGAAATACATGTTATTTGATATCTAAGGTTTAGTGCATGAGAAGAAGACCATTTTTGGTGTCATTCTAAACCACTGTGTCTTTGCAGATTTCCGGTTCCGTCGGTGAAGAAATCGCAACATGAGTCTGCAAATTATGGATCATAGAGAGTTAGGCATTAAAATGTACTCTGTAATGCAGCCAGTTTAGATTTGTTATGCAGCGGGAAAATGGACACAAAGAGATGTTGGAGGCTGGACTGTGACCATACAAAATGACCTATGAGCTATACTGTAACAGAAGAACCAGGAAGAAGAACCAATGGAATCATGCCAACCTGTTATATTGTATTGCCTATCTCTGTAAGGGTATATATGCAGGCTCTCTGAAACTAGATGTCAGTCACCTTTTCTTTGCTGTTGACGGAGGTTTCATCTTTGATGCCGGGATCTGGATCCAGAGCGCATGCGTATGTGACGACTGTACCTTGTGACTGTATAATTTGTTTGCGCTAATTGTATTTAGATCACAGCATGTAACCATCTGCTTTTTGGTGAATAATATCCTTTTGTGCTTTGGAACCACAATCAAAGTCTGAAAGCAATTATTTCTTGTGCGACTCATAACACTAAATAGCGACATTTTTAGAGTGTATAGAGAGGTAGGAATCAATAGTTGGGGGCTCGCAGAGTGAATACACGCTGCCGGTCACACAGTAACACACGGTCATCGATCTCTCAGCAAAAGGGTGGAGGCGGCCTACAGACCGACATGCCGTCTCAAGTGGTCGTTCCATACTTCCTAACTAACAATAATGGTGCCAAAAGTTCCCAAAAAAGGGATCAGTTCTATAACTGGGGTCCTCTGACCCAGACCCCCAAGTTAAGATTGCGAACCAAGTGTAGATATGCAAATCTACCATTTCCAGGGTAATCCCTGATCCTTTAGCCCTAGGAGATACATTAAACACTACCATTCATGGAGGGTCATTTAGCTCTGCTGCCCAAAAAAGGCATTGAATTTGTCAATAACCTCTTGAAAGGTATTTGGTATCATTACCAAATTTTAACGTTGCAGTCTGAGTTCTGCCTGTACTGATCCCAGTCCGGATTCTGCCTTTTCCAGTTCTGCCCTGGATTCTGCCTGTTCCGGTTCCATCCTGGATTCTGCCTGTTCCGGTTCCAGTCTGGATTCTGCCTGTTCCGGTTCCATCCTGGATTCTGCCTGCCCCGGTCTCAGTCCAGATTCTGCCTGTCTGGTTGCAGTCCAGATTCAGCCCGTTCCGGTCCCAGACCGGATTCTACCCATTCCGGTCCCATCCCGGATTTTGCTTGTCCCAGTAGGTTACTCCAGTCAGCAACCCCAGAAGGGGTCTCCAGAGCCTCAGACAGGATGGGTTTCAAGTCTCTCATCCCAAGAGGGGGTCTCAAGTTTTGTACCTCAAGAGGGGGTGTCGGATTCTGAGTCTAGTCCTGTAGTCCCTGAAGGGGGATCATTTCCAGCTGAGACCCCAGGAACGGGGGTAGATCCTGCTGAGTTTCTTGAAGGAGTGACTCCAGTCAAAACCCAAGGAGGGGTGGATCATCCCTTGTCTCCAAAAACTTCTAAACATTTACTTTCTGAAAAAACTTTTGACTTGTCAGTACTGGGAGGGGCATCGCATCCTATTAAGTCTGGAAAGATATTTCAACCAGTTATTTCTGCACTGAAATCACAGCATCCTCCTAAATACTCTGGCTTAGTTTTTTTTTTTTATGGAAAATTAGAACAATATCATGATCTGATGCTTCATTGTCTAGAAGTAGCTCCACTTATTACTCCAGCTGAGAGCATACAATGTTTGACTATGTCCTTCAGAGGGGAGGCTTTGAATTAGCTTAAGCCACTTATTGGGTCCAATGATCCTGTTCTTCAAGATTTACAAGCCTTTAATAATGCTGTTCTTAGAAGATTTGGTGGTCCTGATATAATCCTTCCTGACTCTTCTGGAATTTCTGCCTTGTTGGCCAAAGAACCGCCTATCACGAGCTCAGAGAATCTTCAATTAATCAATGCACCAACAAAAAGAGTCAGACTTGTAAGAGCCAGGCTTCTGAGAACTTTCAGTCTCTGGTCAATCACAAGACAGTGTTATCTTCTTCAAGGTCTCCAACTGGGAAGATAACTGTTGGCTGTGCCACTTTGGCCTCATCTTGTAATAAATCTTATCTATTGTATCCAATACCCGTCCAGGCTATTGGACATTCAGCAGGTGCCCAATCTAATCGTGTTTCTTTTCCGGTATCATCTGTCTCTGAGAAATACACTGTAATCCTTACTTTGGATATGGATTCTAACTCTGATTACAACTCTGAAGCCGAAGAAAAACCTTTGATTGAGGGTACCATCAGTTCTGAAAATATTTTTGGACTTACCATACTCAGACCTCAGCAATCTTCCAGAAAGTAGAAGAAGAAGTCTCGACATAAATTTTGAGTCTGCCTTGTCCATTTGATTTCTTGTTTTACAGATCCTCTTACTAGTGTTGGGGTGTCCGGAGTCCACCCTCAAGGTGGGGGGGAGTGTTACAATTTGCGGTCATGGGTCATGACTTGACACTTTCTGACAGTATGCCCAGGCAGGATGGGGTTACTCCAGTTCTTCATGTTGCTAGGAGATTGGCACACCTCAGGAAGTGATGTGTATTCCACAAGCTTAAACCTGATTAGAAATTCAGCCTATTTATACTCACTGATCTTTTGCACATGTGCCAACTATAGAGTGTCTGTGAGTTCCCTCGGCCTGGCTGCAGAGTCAGGTTGTTCCTGTTCTCCTGTTCACTGAACTCCCACATGGCTTCCTAGCCAAATCTAGCAGCCCCCATGCTGCTGTCTGCTCAGCTATCTCCTAATGGCTTCCTAGCCGCATGTAGCAGCTCCCATGCTGCCAACATTCTCCATACAGCTTCCCAGCTATACCAAGTATCTCCCGTGCTACCACCATTCTCCATACAGCTTCCCAGCTGCACCAACTAGCTTCTGTGCTGCCACCATTCTCCATACGGCTTTCCAGCTGTACCAAGTAGCTCCCGTGCTACCACCATTCTTCATACAGCTACCCAGCTGGACCACTGTCCCTGTACATTGCTGAGACCCATTATCTGTTGCTGCTGGTGTATCCCGTCCATCACACCTGTTTCCATACTATTACCTGCAGCCTCACTCCAGTTAGCCAGTTATGGGTGGACTGCCACATCACTGTCCTGACTTGTCCTAGTCTGCAGTCCTGCAGTCTCTCACCGGTTGTGTAAGCCTCCATTGCTGGATGCGTAAATCCAGGCAGCCACCTAAGTAACAGTGTGTAAATAATTCACTAAGGGAACAACGGGTGGCTGTTATTGGTGGAAGATCCTCTCCCTGGCTCTACAGGTCTTACACAAACGTATGTGTACCATAACACTATCACATTGGACTACCACTGGTTGTAGTACCAAATCCACAAACTGTGCAAGTGGCTGCAAGATGAATGGCGAGCTGACACTATAGGGTGGCCCTGTGGTGACCTATAGGACTTATGTACTTTTGATATGCTATAGAAAATTGGGCACAACGGGTGGTCTACCGTCAATATCCTGACTAGATTCTCATCTATCCACCCTTGAGTCAAACCTACACCCAACGATCTATCGGCTTTTGACTTGATTACATACATAGGGTTATGTGCAACCTGCTGATAAGTGGCTGTATCGGCCAGCTGAATTCTAATGTTTGAATTGTATTGGTCCCAATCCAACACCACCACCACACCGCCCTTATCTGCCACCCGAATCACAATTTCATCATTGTTTCATAATGACTCTGTGGCCTCACATTGTTGTCTAGACAAATTATGATACCCACAGAGCTTTTTGCTCTGAGTCTTGTAATCTTACTCAACCATTTATAAAAAAGTCTTTATACTCGCGTTGGAGGAAAGGGGATCAAAGCTACTAGGGTTTTTAGGTAACTTAGATGAACTTGTACTGGTATTAGAGACATTATCCTTAAAGTACTCTTTAAGCCTAAATTTTCTGCCCATCTTATACAGGTCTACTTCAAAATCAAAATTGTTGCCACTATAAGTGGGAACAAAAGTGAGTCCCAGAGCTAGGACTGACTCTTCCATAGGTGTAATCATGTGCTTGGATAAATTAAAAACATTATCTCTCACCATCTCCTCCTTCCTCTTTTGTACCCCCTCCTCATGTAAGACCTTTCTCCCCTGAGTTCCAATTCTTGTGGGGCGTCCACCATTACCCCTAAAAAAGAATTGGGATCCCTAGGAGGCAATTGACTGTTTCCTTCGGTATCAGAGGAGGAATAGGATGAGTCAACAGAGAATGGAAGTCTACGTCTATTGGGTCTATTAGATCTAAATCTTGGTTTATAAGATCTTGTACCATCACCAGTTAACCAAGGGTAAACCTTATGTGTCACATAATCATTCTGCACCACTTCCAACTTGTTCCTTTTAAAGGCCACCAGCTCCTTTCTATACCACTTCTCAGATTTATCTTCAAGCAACTTCAATTGTGATTAATTTCTAAACTGTCCCAAATCAGATCACATTTTCCTGAGTTCATTACCCTCTTCTTCTACAACCAAGAGTATTAAATCCATAGAACATTTGTTCAACACCCCACACCATTTACTACAAAAGGATGGATTCATGCGTCCAATAGTGGGGATGTTGTGGATTCTAAACCCTCTTGCTATCTTTTTTGCCTAAAATAATCTGACAGGAATTGCCCGTGGAGCACTAAATCGACCTCCCTTTTGCTTAGCCGCAGCAACTTGTGGTATAGATTTAATGCAGAATCCACTGGCAATTCCCCAAATTTTTCAACCTCAAACAACACTTTTTCAGCATCCTCATCTGTGAGGCTGACCTGGGCATTCTCAGCGTTATCCAGCAAAAGATCATCCAAAAATCTGGTATTGCTTTGAGTCATCACTACTCATCCAACGTGTGGCACCACCACTCAATCCTATGCGTGTTGCACAGATAAGATGCCTTTGGAGTAAGTGACTTTGAATCTCCTCCTGACGCTGATAATGGTGATGCTGTATTGCTTGTCTTTAATGGCCCAATTTGAAGAGGACTGAGGTCGACAGACTTTATAAGTATCAGTGAACGATTGAAAAAGCTTGAACATGCATTGTGGATCGTTTATCAGTACATTTGCAGTTCATTCTATACATATTTTTAATACCATGTCCTTTACTTTGATGCAGTATATTGGCACAGCCACCAACATGTGCCGGGAGTTATATTGATGTCACACTGGGTGGTGATGAAGATGTGTCGAAATCTTTAATAACATTAAAAAGATATTGTTGTTTTTTAAGAATTGAATAAAGTGTGCCCTCTTTCTCTGGACATATATATATATATATATATATATATATATATATCCATCCACTGTTTGATGCTCCACCAGGTGCTCAAGCAATGATGAGGCCAGCACTCTTTCTCCAAATCACCATTTTACTGTTTCAAGTGATCAATTACAGAGGCACATTGATTGACAGCATGTTTAGCAGTTAGTTCAGCATACATTACATATCTCGTATGTGTAAGCATAACTGGGGTCCCACATCATTCCCAGTGCATGATCCCAACAGCTGTTTTGGTTAATACCATCGTCAGAGGAAAAGCCATCTCTAAAGTGCATGTGCAGCCTATATATACTCACAACAATCAATCATAATTATGCTCACCTGTCAGGTCAGTCACGGTGTACACCCACAGCAATCACCAGGACAGTGTGCAGCCGCGGGCAACGCGATCCATCACTGATGACGTCAGTCGGCAACAACACCGACCCGACGCCACCAGCGTCTGTGCGACCAGGCAACCGTACCACGTATACAGTGAACATGATGAGCCCCCATCATAACCACCAGGACAGCATGCAGCCAAGTCGCCGCAGTATAACACCAATGACGTTAGCCTGGGCAACGTCACCAGCGTCTTCGAAACCTGTTAACCGCCCCAGTGGCCCGGCAGCTGTATGCGGGCATGTGGTCACCATGACAACCCATGTGTATGTACAAATACTACAAAAAATACAAAATATAAAAATACAGTGCATAGTAGACACAAAGTGTTATAACATTAATCACTTAGTCATAACAGAGCCTCAAACACGTCGTGGCATAAATATGAAATTATTGATATTGTGTACATATTGGGCAAAATGTGTTGCCACCAGCAGAGTGTTTGCTTACACAATTGTGGTCGCCTTTTCGATAGCAACAGCTACAGCGGGCTGAATGGTCAGGCGATCTGACCATTTATACATGGCCCAGGCTATTGGTGCTGCTACCGTGTAGATAGCAGCACCGATAATGACAGGGGCACATAGTTCCCCTGTCATTTACCACCAAACACCCGATCATACATCGGGGAGATGCGGTATCAGTGCACATAACATGCGCTGATAACGCTTCTGAGCTTCTTACATCTCCCCCAATACCCCAAAATGACAATGTGTAAAAAGTTTTTTTTGCTCCAGAGTGCTATTGACCTCAGACTGGGGCGACGCATACATTAGTCACATCCAGCGTGGGATTTTTTTTGAGATTTTTGCTAATTTTATAAAAAAAACCCACTAAGAAATCACATGGCCTTTGCCATGAATCTCAAAATTGAGCTCAGGTGCATCCTGTTTCCACTGATCATCCTTGAGATGTTCCTACAGCTTAATTGGAGACCACTTATGGTAAATTCAGTTGATTGTATATGATTTTGAAAGGCATACACCTGTCTACATAAGGTCCCACACTTGACAGTGCATGTCAGAGCACAAACCAAGCATGAAGTCCAAGGAATTGTCTGTAGACCTCAGAGACAGGATTGTCTCGAGGCACAAATCTGGGGAAGGGTACAGAAAAATATCTGCTGCTTTGAAGGTCCCAATGAGCACAGTGGCCTCCATTATACAAAAATGGAAAAAGTTCAGAACCACCAGGACTCTTCCTAGAGTTGGCCCGCTGTCTAAACTGAATGATTGGGGGAGAAGGGCCCTAGTCAGGGAGGTGACCAAAAACCTGATGATCACTCTGTCAGAGCTACAGCATTCCTCTGTGGAGAGAGGAGAACCTTCCAGAAGGACAACCATCTCTGCAGCAATCCACCAATCAGGCCTGTATATTAGAGTGGCCAGACAGAAGCCACTACTTAGTAAAAAGTACATGGCAACCCACCTGGAGTTTGCCAAAATGCACCTGAAGGACTCTCTGGTCTGATGAGACAAAGATTTAACTTTTTGGCATGAATGCCAGGCATTGTGTTTGGAGCAAACCAGGCACCGCTCATCACCAGGCCAATACCATCCCTACAGTGAAGCATGGTGGTGGCAGCATCATGCTATGGGGATGTTTTTCAGTGGCATGAACTAGTCTAATCAGGATAGATGGAAAGATGAATTCAGCAATGTAGAGAGACATCCAGGATGAAAACCTGCTCCAGAGTGCTATTGACCTCAGACTGGGGCGACGCATACATTAGTCACATCCAGCGTGGCAGAGGAACTGGCAAGGTAGAACATTCGGTATACGTGAGTATGGTTGGTGAACAAGAAAAAATGCAGTTATGTTAAGAACACTGTAACTTACTATGCATTGTGCAAGAGCTGTTTGTGTGTACTGAGAAGAAAAAAAAGTTACTTTGCTTTGTTTTTACTAAGGTGCTTGATATATACAGTAGCAAATGCTGATTAATATCTTCACCAGCTAGTATGCTGTGTAATTAAGTACACCTGTTGACTGAACAAGAGCAGAACTCTTAGAATGTAAGCTCTCATGAGCAGGGACCTCTTCCCTCATGTGCTTCTCTTTACATTTTCTTCTACTCTCTACTCCCCATTAGGGCACCTATCACGGGACCGCCAACTCCCGGCAGCTTATTGTGAGTGCTTTAATCACTATTTCAGCAATGTATATAAGTTGTGTCCTTGTCCTGCACTGTAATGTACTGTAAGTTACTTGTTTCTTGTTCACTTATTAGTTCTATGTACTATGTAAGGCGCTGCGGAACACTTGTGGCGCCATATAAATAAAGGATAATAATAATAATAATAATAATAATAATAACTCACATACATGCTTAATTAAGCACTGCATTGCTGAAAGAGAAAAAGCGATTTTTTTTATGTGTTCTGTTTAACCCCTGCATTGCTGGAAAAAAAGAGATATATTTATTTTTCTGTGTTAAATGGGAATTACAATTGCTTTGCTGAAGAAAGAAATATATTTATATGTGTAAACTGGCTTGTAATTGCTCTTATATAAAAGCCTTACATACACCTCCTACTGTAAAAATGGAGGAAGTTTTTTGCACTACAGTAACTTTGTTGGCCTCTCATCAAAAGACAGAGGAACAAATGTTACAGTCAGTGACCCAGACAAAGGGCACAACAGGTGCTGGGCATCTGAAGAAAATGTCTGCCTTAGATGACCCAGAGGCATATTTGCTGATATTTTAGAGGGTGGCACAGCGTTTAAAATGGCCAGCAGATATTTGTGCTGATAGACTGCTCCCTATATCACTGGGGAGGCTCAGAAAGCCAATGCTGATTTGTTCTCTGCTGATGCAGAGAAATATGACCTAGTCAAAAGTGCTATTCTAGCCAGGTCAGGTGTCACTCCTTCTGGGAAAGTGCAGTGCTTCCACAAATGAGAACTCCCAGCTTTTATAGACTCAGGGAGTGAGCTAACCAGGATCTCAGAGGCTGTCCTGCCCAGGCAAGTGGAAAAGGTGCCAGGGTTAGTTGAAGTACTCTTCATGGATTCACAGAAAACTTTTCCCGAGTGCGAGTTAGCCTCACCATAAAGGGGAGCGCTTATAAGGTGGTCACCGCGGTTGGTCCTAAGCTCCCCTATACTATAATATTGGGATGCAATTTCCCAGGATTTGTTGAGCTCTTAAAGGAATCACAGTGACAACACCAATGTAAAGTCTCCAAGACCCTACCTTTGAAAAGGTAGAAGAGTGGAAAAGCACGGTGAGTCCTCTTTGGAGAGGGAACCTCTGCGCAATTGATGTCTGAAGATAGAAATCCACAACACTTTGCCCAGTTATGGCCAGACAGAAATATTTGCAGAGGTGTCATACCCAATACAGATGTTGCCATGGATGTGCTGGAAACCGCCACAGATCAGGTTCCTGGGGGCCGCTCTAGTTCACTTTACCCTACAGACGTTCTGCTGTCAGACACCTTGTCAGCAAAACAGCAAAAAGAAGCAGAAGCCTTAGTTCACAATAATCAGGATGTGTTTTCTTCCCTGCCAGGGTGCACTGCTTTAGAAGAGCACAAGATAAATACCCCTGAAGGAGTGGTTGTAAAGCAGCGACCATATCACATCCCTGAGGCACGGCAGCAAGCAGTCCAGCAAGAGGTGAAAGACATGCTCCAACTTGGGGTCACTGAGAAGTCCAGCAGTAACTGGTCAAGTCCTATTGTGTTGGTCCCTAATCCATCAGAAGCCATACATATTTGTAAGGACTTTAGGCAGCTGAATCAGGTTTCCAGGTTTGACGCATACCCACTACCACGGGTGGACGAATTAGTAGAAAATTTGGCAAGTAGCCGGTATCTTATGACACTGGACTTCACAAAGGGATATTGGCAAACTCCCTTAAGTGAGACCACCAAAGAGAAGACTGTCTTCTCGACCCCTGATGGCCTGTTTAAATATAAAATGCTCCATATTGGCCTTCATGGGGCACCAGCAACATTTCAGCGTGCCATGGATTGCCAGCTGAGGCCACACCAGGGTATGCTATAGCCTATATAGATGACATTGTCATCTATACAGAAAATTGGGAAGAACACTTGCCCAAAGTACAAGAAGTGCTAAACAGCTTACGACAGCATGGGTTTACGGCTTATCCAGCCAAGTGTACCATTGGACTTTTAGAGTCCAATTACCTCGGGTATGTGATTGGCAATGGGCAAGTGAAACCCCAACTGTGGAAAGTGGAGGTGATTCAGTCCTGGCCAAGACCCTCCACCAAGAAATAAATGAGAACTTTCCTTGGGCTGCAAGGCTACTACTGCTGTTTCATTCCAAATTTTGCGTCCAGAGCTTTAACACTGACTGAGACCCCTAAGAAGGCTCAACCGGAAAATATTCTCTGGACCAAAACAATTGTAGCAGTCTGGGAAGACATGAGGACAGCTCTGTGTTCCAAACCATTTCTGCAGACACCGGATTTCAGGAAACCCTTTGTCTTGCAAACTGACGCCTCCACGACATGCTTAGGAGCTGTTTTGTCACAGTTCATTGCAGGCGAAGAAAAGCCAATTCTCTACTTAAGTAGATAGCTGTTACCACAAGAGACAAGATATGCCATAGATGAGCTAGAATGCTTGGCGATAAAGTGGGCAGTAGAAGCCCTGAAGTATTATCTCCTGGGAAGAGAATTTGTCTTGGTCACGGATCACGCACCTCTGAGGTGGATGCACCTCAAGAAAGAAGTTAACCTCAGAGTGACACGCTGGTTCTTAACCATCCAGCAGTACAAGTTTGTCATACAGCTTCGGCTGGGAGCTCAACATAGAAATGCTGACGCATTGTCCCGGAAGTTTGAGAAACCTGAGTGGAGTCAGCTGTCGTGAAAGACTTCCCCAAGCTTGAAAAAGTGAAAGCGGGGATGTGTGGTGAGAGGGATTGTCTCTCACCTGAATTACCCATATTCTGGTGGAATCGGCTCCCTCCAAGGGAGGCTGGAGTGAAAACTGTGCGTTCTGCATTAGCAGTGGAGGTGTGGAATTCCATGGTCTCACATTTATATAGACCTAGCTAGAATAATCACTGGAGCACTAGAAGGGATTGAAACTCTCACACACCTGATGCTCATTGCCCTGATGCTGAGTAGAAGCCAGGAAGTAGGGACACAGTGTTGTAGTGCCAGGGTCCAAGGGCTATGCTGGGAGAGCATGTCCAAATTGTGGCTGCAAGCCACTGCTGACTGACTAGCACAAGGAATGCTGAGACTTTTACTGTATGTTTGTTTGTTTATTTTATGTTATGTGCCTACTGTATATGTGTGCAGGCCTAAACTCACGTATGCTAAGGTGCAGTGTTTGCTGCTATTAAAAAGCCACTGCTTTACCAAAAATACCTGCCTGTCTGGAATCCTCATATCAATACCCCATGTTACTATATATACACATTGCTTTATTCACAGCTGCTGCAGGAGTTTTGCTCTCTGCCACAGTCACATCAGTGTACTAATTGGCGAAGGTTAGCAATTAAATATTCAGTAAATACAGCAGGCATAAGCGCATTTTATGCACTTTTGCCACTTCCAAAAGTGTGCCAAATAAAGAAATTAAAGAATCATATACAGTACAGTATTTGTTCTGGTTTTTTTATTTAGATTTATATGAACAGACATTTTGAAACAGATTTTTACGAACTGAAATTATGAAACAGAGATTTAACAAAAAGCAAAACCTATAATACAATCTTTCGCTTCCATAGCTTTATTTTCTTTATAATACATTGATTTACTGCAACAAAATATATATCATCCTTGGTAAAAGCATATGTATGACTTTTAATAGTAGTGTCCAATATTATATTTGCATTTTGCATTAGTGAACACGTTAAGCCCAATTCACTAGTCAAGGCTAATTGTGCTAGTGGTGAATGTACATGAAGGGGTAACTTACGAGTTTACAAAAGTGGAGTTTTAGCCCATAGCAATCAATGAGATTCCTGCTATCATTTAACTGGTTAATTCTAGAAAATAATGGATCACATCTAAATTGTTGCTATGGGCAACATCTCCACTTTTATAAAGTTGCACTTTGGTAAATTTACCCTGAAATGTATGTTTTGCAAAGTAACATTAAGTTTAACAGTCTGTGTATCTGCTTCCCATATATTAAAATTGAATGCAATGGTATTAACACTGACAGTATTCTTAATTTAATGCAATAGTACTAATAATTAAATTTTATTACGGCACCTTTTTGTGTTGCTTAATTGTTGTTCTTGTCTGATAAGCTGGTCAATGCTAACTTAGTTCTTCTAACTAGTTAGAGAACACGAGCAATCTTTAATATGTATCACCATTTTTATAGTACAGGTTGAGTCTCCCATATCCGAAATGCTCGGGACCACGAGCATTTCGGATTTTGGATTATTCCGGCTTTCGGAATACCTGGGGGGGCTGGCCCGGCGGGTGTCACGGGAGGCCCCGGCGTGTGCTGCGGGTGGGTCCGGAATGTGTTGCGGTGGTCCGGCGGGTGATACAGGGGTCCGGCGGGGGTGTGGCGGTGGTCCGGCAGGTGCTACAGGGATCCGGCGGGTGTCGTGAGGGGTCCGGCGACTGAGGCGGAAGGGTCCGGCAGGTGAGGCGGAAGGGTCCGGCGGGTGCTGCTGTCACGAGGGGTCCGGCGGGTGCTGCGGCTGTAACGAGGGGTCCGGCGGCTGCCGCTGGGGGTCCGTGGGTGATGCGGGGGGGTGGCCTGGCGTGTGGACCATGCCCACACCACTAGTCATTGGCCGCTGATACTAGTGACGTCACGACGTCGTCACATATGCACCGAAATATTCCGGTTTTTGGAATATTTCGGTTTTTAGAATAACAGATATGGGAGACTCAACCTGTATTGTATCTTCATACTCATTAGAGATGTTCCAGTACTTTTATTTAGTTCAGAGTCATAAATAAGTTATATACTCAATAGCTGTAAATTTGTGTTTCGATAGATGCTTTAGCTATCTGTCCATTGGATTACTGTGCTGAGTTGCCAGAGAAGATAAAAGAAACATTATAGGTGCAATAAGGATTAGATTGTTTATAATGTCTATGTAAACATATAGCATAGACATACAATGGCCTATGATTGGCTATAAAAGTGTGACTGAACCCCTTTTCCCATGATGCAATTGGTCATGGACGAGCTGGCAACAAAGACTGGGATGATGATGATGGTGGCTACCCATGCCTGTTGGAAATAGGTTTTAAATCAGCACTTCCCAAGATTTCCATGAGGGTCCCTTATATGTTTTATTTATACATTAGCAGAATGCATTGTATTGAGGGGTTGTGTACGAGATGCCGGCGCGCGGGATCCCGGCCTTCAGATTCCTGACACTTGTATCCTGACAGGATTAGGATACCGGCACCTGTGGGTAGCTATCCTAACTCTCCTCCCTCTCCCTATCCCTAACTCTAAACCCTAGGTGCCTAAACCTAACCTCCCCCTCCCTGCACCCTAAACCTAACCCTCCCCACTTAGTGCCTAATCCTCCCCATAGTACCTAACCCTAACCTTCCCCTCACTACTTACTTTTGGGACTCCGGCGTCGGCATTTTGAATGTCAAAATCCCCGCTTTCGGTATTATGACCGCATCCCGTATTAAGACATACAAAATATTGTGATATGTGTTGAAAGTCTCTGGGCAAATTAAGGCCACAGAACGTGGTATTAGTTGCCATTTGCCATCGACCATTTATAGATGGTCTTACTAGAGAATTGATCATGACCAGTGATTCTTAAATTACAACTAGTTTTCACAATGAATAATATAATTAATAGTCAATTATCAGAAAACTATAAATCTGTGTAGAGCTCCATTACCGGCTATGAAGAAGTACAGTCATGAAAAGATATTGTCAATGACAATAATCAGAAGCTGTATACCTGAGTATCAGTGTTAACTCCTCCCACTTTTCCAGCAATACCTCCTACTATAACATTTGCCCCTCCCTTTTTAAACAGTTACATTTTTAATACCTAACAAGTTTTGTGAGATGAGTCAGTTATTGTACCACATTTCCTATAGGGCTTTTGTTGTTTGTTTGCTTTCTTGTTTTTTTTTTTTAAGGACTTCCAGAGCTGCATTATTAGCCTTTCATAAGCACATTTATATGTTGCCATGATTTATTATAGTGTAAAATGACTGACACTGATATTTTTCCCACTATGTAACTTAATAGACCTCAAGTAGCATTTTCTTTTTGTTTTCCAAATCCTTGTTTGATTACTTTCCAGCTGTGTCTCAAACATGGAAAGTAGTAGTTAATGTTGCCACAAGAGTGAGAAGCAGTGTGCTCATTGTTATTGATATGCCAATGCCTGAATTGCCTGGTGGTGGTGGTAAGAACAGTGCTGCCCGTGCCAAATTAGATGGTTCTGACTTTTGATTGCTCTTGTCTATAGCAACCAATGTAAAATAAAAGACTGTCCCATTTTGAATAACAATATTTTCGGGAGTAAAGCTGAACTGTTCTCTGGAGCCGGCTTCCAGTGGAATAAGACTGGAGACATTGATAGCTGTGCCATTCTGAAGTTTGCCTATTAATGCCTGGCTGTTGAAACTCATTCGTAAGTCATAACTTGAAGCTGAAAATTGAAAAATATAAAACATAAATGATCATATAACTTACCAAATCACATATAGAGTAATTCATTAATTCTACTTTCATTCCCACATTCCCCTCCCCACACATGGCCAGCCAAATTGGATCTGTTACTCAGGTCAAGGGGGTGGATATTTTCTGGCCTGTTATTATAACTAAAGAATTACTGTAGAAACAGATGACTAGCGTTCATCTTCCAAATGTATTATCCAACCGGCCATCTGATCAGGTTTTATGTGGATTTCTGACATTGTGCTAGTTTTGGTACCACACACTGTGATATTGAGCAGCTGTTAAAAGCCAGAGTAGCTAATACATCACAGTTACAACCATTCTACCCAGATTATGAATAATTCCACAAAGATCTGTTTTTTTCCAGCTATTTAGGCCAGGGGCAGATTTTGGGCAAGAGATGGCTCAAGAGACCAAAATACCTGGGCCCTCTCCATATTCCAATGTAAGTGCCATTTAGTTAGAGCTTTCATACCCTTACAGCCACAAATGTTTAAATACACTTTAGAGTTTTGAATTAAATCAAGCAGAATGTTAATGTTAGTTTCACCCAGGTAAATAATTACATTTAGCACATACCATTTCCCTGATCCAGGTCATCGCCAGTTGCTGTCCAAGACAGTATGATTTGTTGGCCTACAATAACTGCCACCAAGTCAATGATTTTACTAGGCTTAAAGACATCTGTTTTAGTTTCTGGTACATCTGATATGATAAAGGCACCTCCTGAAGATATACGGCTGAAAGTTCCCAAATTCTGAGGTTCAGAGGTAGGTTTTGGCTTTGGTGGGTTGCTGATTATAGTACCTATTAAGAGAAATGTGTCAATGGTGAGGGGTTTTCACTACTTTAGATGATGAAGTGTGGTAGAATATATAAGCTGTAGGTTGTAAGATGAGTAAAAGACAAATCTACTTAAAAATGAACATGTTTCATTATTTAAGTTGTTATTAAGGGAGCCCAGAGGCCATTTCAAACTTAGAGATTTCTGCTTTTCTTTAAGACAGTCATTTATTTTCTTTCTGATCACCCCTAGTTTATATGAATGTTAAATGATGCCGTCATCGATAGTTAAATGATTACACAAGTAAGACGCCATTTAAATCAAAATTAGATTTCTCTGTGGATTGTGAATAAACATTTTGGACTTGTCAAATAAACTCAGTGTACCATTCCAGAACTTTTTGGTTATTGTCTGTACTTTATTTATTTTTTAACAATTTCAGCTAAACTCTTACAAGTTTTGCATACAGGCAGACAGAACACTATGGCTCACACTTAGTATAATAATTGTAAATGAAATTTCAGACTGTCCAAGTTATTCGATGATAAGGAATGTTTTTATTCACTATTGTACAAATATTAATAATGCTAGAGCTTTTCCTCTCTGATTATAAACTCTAGGACCACTGAAGGCAAGATTACAGTAGATTTATTTACAATGTTGTAGTATATTTTGGAGAACAAATATCTAGTAATTTGTACAATAAATAGTACTTTACAATAGCAATATGCTAGGACAGTGGTTCCCAATGTTTTTTGAATCACAGCATCTAATAGTGTCAAAAAATTTTCCATGGCACCCCTAGGCCAAAAATTTCTTGTTGAGAAATTAAGAAAGATATATTAAATTAAGTAAATTGTGCTTATATGTCACCCTTAGGTTCAGTTATTTGGTGGCAGACAGGACTGCACTGCTGGTTATCCACATATTTTATGAGTGGCAGCCACCAGCAATGGTTTTGCCCATAACATTGACCAAAAATATTTTTATTTGATACTGGACCACCAACTTGTGGCAGCCTTGAAAGTGTCCTGTGGCCATGGCACCCAGTTTGGTAACCACTGTGCTAGGGGTAACACAAGCATAGGGGAAATATTTGGAGTCCACCTAATAAAGCAGGAATGCTCCATAGGATTTGTATAAAAACAAAAGGTATAAATAGCATTAAATACATATATTAAGGAAAAATTGCTTTGCATTGACATATTTTATGATTGTGTTGTTTTTGTTTTTATACCATCAGGTAGCCATTAGAGGTTGGAGCCAGGAACAATGTACTTGGGCCTACCTAAGAACTCAGCTGTTGTGGATTATTATAGGATATAAGGGCGACCTCCAATAAGGCCACGGCCCCATCCACCCTAGGGATATCCAATATTCGCCAATAGGCACAGGGGAAGATTGAGGACAGATATCTGCACATACCAATAGCTTTATATAGGTCTGTGAGGTTATACACCACTAATCAGTCCAAGAAGCCCCTGCACTGGAGACCCATTTCCTTTCTGTGGACCTGACAACATTTATCAAGTGACATCTATAGTTAGTTAAAGAAGAAGGCAGACAAGTAATGTAGTATATGCATTTGAAAAAATAACAATCCAAATTAAATGTTATAAATATTAGTATTTCATTATTGATTAAATATTATTACCTTTCTCAACATAACCAGGTAGGTATAGTGCTCGATTGTTTGGTACGGCAACTTTTCCACCTTTGTCTTGATTCTCAACACGCGCTTTCAGGTTGTATCTGCCATTTCTTTGGTATTTAGTGAAGTATCTGGAATAAATGCCGTCATTCTTGAAAATATCGGCACCTTAAAGGAAAGCACAAAGTAAAGCAAATACATAAACTGTTACACTGCTCATAACGGTAATAGAGCATGATGCATGGGGCGTTCCTGCGAGGTAATGGGGGTGGCTAATCAGATGCACAGGTATGTTGTTTATTATGTGGTTGTAGCGGGCGAGGTGCTTTTAGTGGTTGCCTTCAGGGATGCAGAATCGTTCAAATAGGAGGCCATATTCAGGAGGATAATCTGCATCTGCCAAAGGGCTGGAGCAAGTTTTCGATGGTGCAGCCAATGTATTATCTAAAGACACACCAAGAGGTATTGAGTGTCTAAGGTCACTGACAGTGGGCATCTCGGTCCTGTCACATTCAGATGCACGCATAAACACCAGGGAAGGGCTTTGTAGCAGCATTAGCATAAAATCACAGATGTGACTGCGGCAAAAAAACCCAGACATGGGGGCGCAGCTGCGTCTGACTCAAAATCAGGCCCAATAATGTTTGAATTATTTAGTAAACAATAATTTGGTTATCTTAATATCTTAAGGAGGAACTCTAAACCCCTACTGTAGAGAACCGTATTAAGCACTGCTGTAGTTGTCCATGCAGCTGTAGGTGTGTGTTTGTGTATCTCTAATAGGGAAAGTAGATTCAAATCCATCAGTTCTAGGATTGAAGTGAATGAATATTCACTATATAAAGTGCTGCAGAATATGCTGCCACTATATAAACAAAGAGTAATAATAGTTAGAGGATACATTTTAATACTTATTTATTTATTACCAGTTATTTATATAGTGCACACATATTCCGCTGTGCTTTACAGAGAATATCTGTCCCTGCCCCAATGGGGCTTACAATCTATATTCCCAACCACATGCACACACACAGACACACTAGGGTTAATTTTTTTGGAGGGCCAATTAACCTACCAGTATATTTTTGGACTGTGGGAGGAAACTGGAGTACCCAGAGGAAACCCACGCAAGCAAAGGGAGAACATGCAAACTCCACACAGTCGTGGCCGTAGTGGGAATTGAACCCACAACCTCTGTGCTGTGAGGCAGTAATGCTAACCATTACACTGTCTGTGCTGCCCATATGCATCTAATTTTGGAGATCTAATTGTTTAGTAGGTGGGCTGCACAAAGATATCTTAAGAAAACCCATGTTACCCAATGACTGGACAAACACACTAATGTGGTCCTTGGCTGGCAGGATAAATTCTAATAACATTTTGGGGCTTATGTAATAGGGTGCGAGCTGCAGCCGCTGCTGGAACTTCTGCAACTCTTCCCATACTTTTAAGGCGGCAATCTTTTAAAACAGCTGGTTTTGCCTTTAAAATGATTGCCGCTTTAACAATACAGGAAGACTCACAGGAGTTCCCACATTGACCTCAGCTCGCACCCTATTACATAAGCCCCTTTATCTAAAAATGTGAATGTGACTGTGGGTAGTTTAATAATGGTCACACATGCAGAAACATACGTACTGTATATCTGTCAGTTTGCTGATACTGTCTGCAACATCACTGTGTGATATCAGTATAAACACAGGGCCAGATAATAAACTGATTGACACCAATATAATTTATGTGCAATTCTAAAATTGCATTTTGCTTAGGATAAAAGAACCTATTTTCAAAGAATAAACAGTTTCATGTCTCTTCATGGCAGATTTATTAAGCCTTGCAGAGTGATAAAGATGGAAAAGTTGCCCAAAGCCATCAACCAGCTTCTAACTATAATGTATCTAGCACAGTTGTGGAAATGACAGTTAAAAGCCGATTGGTTGCTTTGAGCAACTACTCTACTTTATCTTTCTCCAATGCTTGATACATCTCCCCCATTGTATCTTCAAATACCCCACCAATATATAAATAAATACTTTAGCATCAAAATCCTCACCTGCTCCATTGTCCAAAAGCTGCAGTGTAACAACACTTCCATTCTGTGCTTCAATAAAAGCAGTAACCTTTACTCCTGTAACTGGAGCAAACCCCTGGGTTACCGTCACATACACAATCAGTGGACTGGGGTACCGGCTTGTGTCACTGTTCATGTATGCTTCAGCTACAATTGGCGGCACATTTGGATTGGCTGCTCTGGAACTCACTGTTAAACCAAGAACTTGCTCTGCTGGTTGAGCGTTACATAAGCTGTATTCCCAAGCACCTCTCTGCAATGAAATGCACACATTGTGGTTATAGTTTAAGGTGATAGAAAATTTAGAAGCATAACTATAAGATTATAAAAAAATATTGTATTGTTTTATGCTGAAGAAATTAGAAACTGATGTCACCCAAACCTGTTTCCATAAGAGTCTTTTTCAAAAATAATTGTGAGTAGCCTACATGTCAGATATTATTTGTTTTACATTTTTTAAGCAGCAGTTAATACATTGGATCATCTTTTATTGCAGTATTATAGACCAACTTCATATTTTATTAAGTCACATTACACTTGTTTACTGTAAAATGTATAACCGTAATTGCCTATTTTTCCAAATTTCCAGGGAACTCACAAACTTGGGGAGTTCTTCCTACTCCCAGGAGAAGACACTTCTCTTACTATGAATCGTGTCATAGCAGCTCCTCTCCCTGCAATGTATTGTGACATGGTTTATGGCGCCATGCCCCTGCCTTTCTTACATGACCTTTAAGTTCGTCATACAGTAATGCCGCAATGTGTGGCATTATGCAGTGGGGAACGGGACCACAGCGATGTGACTCACCATGAATTACGCAAACATATCCCTAGACCTCGCACCTTGGTAAAACCATGTAAAGCTGGGTACACACCTGACATATATCTGCAGATGATGGTTGTTCATACACACTGAACAACCATCATCTGTCTTCTGACCACGGGTCCCGCTGGCCGGGGCGTGTACTGTTCCCCTCCCCACGGCCTCTGCTGCAAGTGTACGGGTGGTCGGGAGAAAGTCCATACACACAGCACGATGGACAGATATATCTGCATATATATCTGCCATCAGTTGTGCAGCACAGCCGACATGATATGTCTGTGAACGGCGTCATTCACAGACATATCGCTGGTACGCACTTGCCGACAGGGACATGATATATTGGCGGATCATTTGATTGATCAATAAATCTGCCAGTGTGTACCCAGCATTACACTGCAGATTTAAAACTTTCAAAGAGATTTATAGTTGGGAAGGGCATGTCCTAGCTTATTACTACATTCAGTCTAAAACAAAGCAGCCCAGTATTTCTTTGCTAAATGCAAAATCAGTATTTTCTCTGCATGCAAAACAATATAAAAACTGCACGCCTTGCACGTGACATGAACAATATCTAATGAGGAAGCAAAATGCTCCTTTTTTTTCTTACTGTAACTCTGGATAAGATCTTATGGGCCTAACTCCAAGTCGATTGCGTCTGCGGCAACTACCCTATGGCTGCGGCATTTATTGTGCTGACATTCATATCCTAATGTGAAAATCGGCAGAACTCATTTGCAAATCTGTGCATCTGATAGCGCAAGTCTATCCCGCCCACTTTTCTAGCATCCACAGATGCGGTCACCATCAGAAATAGCCTCTCCGTGCACTTTGATTCTCACTACCCAGTTCTACTCAGAAATGCCTACTTCATACTGGTACCGTTCGCACAAGATGCACTCATGAATCTACTTGCGAATTTCGACACATCGTGTGGCACAAGAACACACCCTGTTTTGTGATTCAGACACATGCACAGTTGGCTAAGAATCAGGAGATGCATCCGTTTTTAACTCAGGCCCTATATGTGTAAATTTTAACATGGATAAAGTAAAAAATATGGCAGCTCCAAATAATTTGTACATTAAAATATGAAGGGAAGACAAGACACCTGCTTAGAATGAACCATTATACAGTTTTTTTACAAATTCATTTTATTGCTACCTAAAATTTGGTACCATACCTCTGCGGTGCCTGGGATCATTAGACGAGCTGACTTTGAGATCGGATCACTGACAAACTGGTCATTTATATAAACTTTCCCATTTGGATCTGTTAGCTTGATATTTGGAATTGCGCTGGTCCATGTCACCAAAAAGAAAGTGTCATTCCCTACAGAATTGTCGATGGTAACTTTGCCAGTCAGACATTGATTTTGTTGTATTGTTGTTGCAGTACTCTCAATCTGTTCAAGGAAGACAAACAAGTTTAGCATTATGTAAAAATATAACCCCCAGCCCTGTAAAGGCAATACAAGTGCAGAAGGGCAGTTTTGTAGTTATTTAGCCCATTACACACTATTACAGTACCATTGGATATACAATTCAGGTGGAGGAATCTAATGCTGGGTACACACTGTCTGACATATCATCTGTTCAATTGAACGGGTTGGGTATGAGGTCCCAGCGGTTGGGATGCCGCTGGTCAGAATATCGACAGTGGCATCCTGACCATCAGAATTCCGATACCCATAAGGAACAAGGTAAGTCTAACCCTCCCTCCCTGGTGCCTAACCCTAACCCTCTCCATAACCCCCAATACTTTCCTTCGGTATGTCGGTGGTCGGGATGCCGGTCCTGGGATCCCAACGCGATTTCGGTATATTATGTGTGCATTGTCCAGTGTGCTGCACAGCCAATGCCCAATATATCTGCAATGTAAATGTCCGTCTAGTTGTGACATCAGTCACGAAGATTCGGGCAGTTTTATGCAGAACATATGTTCAGCACAGAACTTATGCTCTGCACAGTCTGAAGATGATTCTAGCTACCAGAGTCAAACTCAGATACAGATATATACAAGGGCTGATTGAAAAGTAATGAGACTGCAATGCCTCTCTTTTTTTTGTCCCACAGGAAGACGTGTCAACGCTATGCGGGTATTGCAGAGCTCATGTATGTGAACCTGGGGTTGGACTGCCATAGTCCTCTTTGTTTGGTCACAGCGAGTGGAAGATCTTCATACGTTTCATCATGGCGGATGAGGAAAATGTGTCTGTGAGATTACATCAGAGATGTGTGATTGAATTTTGTGTTGAACTTGGAAAAAGTGGAAATGAAACTCATGAAATGTTAAGGTAATCATACAGTGGAGAAACAATCAGTCATGCTGCAGCATTTCGGTGGTGGAAGCACTTCAAAGAGGGTAATATGTGAGTGTCCGACTAAGCGCATTTACACAAACTTTCGTCACATGTCACAATTGATGTCAGGAAATTGGGTATCCTCTCCGACATTTGAACAGTGGGCCTGATTCAGACTCTGTCGCAAGCGCAGAGCACTCGCAACCGGGTCGATGTTTGCCCACTGGGCATGCGCACGACGGAGCCAGCTCCGTCATGCGCATGTGCGAGACCCGGCTAGCGACTGGTGCTCCGTCGCTCCGGGTCTCGCACCTAAGGGGGCGAGCTGTCAATGGTGAGTGACAGCTCGCTCTGTTTGGTGGGCGGGCCGGGGGGGTGGCCGGCCAAACAGAGGCGTTCCCAACGGAATGCTTGCCGTTTGGGGGCGGCCCCACTGACATCACCAGTGAGAGTGGGAGAGCTTCCGGCTCTGTTAGAGCCGAAAGCTCTCTGGGGCTTGCGGCCACGAGACCCTACCACAAGGGTCTCGTCGCAAGCCCGATGGTCGCAATGGTCTTGACCATCGTGACCATCAACCTATGCGAGCGGCCAGCTCCAAAAAAGAAAAAAACGCCCTGATTCACAGCGAGCGCTCTTTCAGAGCGTCCATCTCTGAATCAGGCCCAGTGTTCTTGCACGATTCAACTCATTGGGGTCTATGTACTAAGCAGTGATAAGAGACAGAGTGAAAAGTGATAAGTCAGTGATAAGGTGCCAGCCAGTCAGCTCCCAACTGTCATTTTTCAAACACAGCCTGTGAGATGGCAGTTGGGAGCTGATTGGCTGGCACCTTATCACTGACTTATCACTTTTCACTCTGTCTCTTATCACTGCTTAGTACATAGACCCCATTGTGCTTTTCTGTGAGATTTCTGAGCACTCACCTGGCACACACGTGATGCATTTTTAGTTCCTTTGTCACAATATGCTGAACCCGTTCGAATGAGATGCCAAGTGAAGCTGAAAGTTCATGTAAAGTTAAACTTCTGTCATTTTGAAAGATCTCCACAACTTTAGCAATGTTGACATCTGTAACCGCGGTGGATGGTCTTCCAGAATGCGCTTCGTCAGACACTCACTTATTACCCTCTTTGAAGTGCTTCCATCACTGAAATACTGCAGCATGGCTAAATGTTTCTCCGCCGTATGCTTACCGTAACATTTTAAGAGTTACATTTCCGCTTTTTCCAAGTTTAACACAAATTCAATCACACATCTCTGACGTAATCTCACAGACACATCTTCCTCATCTGCCATGACGAAAAGTACTAAGATCTTCCACCTGCTGTGACCAAACAAAGAAGACTAATGCAGTCCAACTGCAGGTTCAGACACATCGATTTATAAGCTTCACAATAACCAGCATAGCATTGCCACATCTACCTATGGGACAGAGAAACATAGGCAGTCTCAATACATTTCAATCAGCTCACATATATATTGAAGAGTATCCATACCTGTTACCTGTCAATAACTTACCAGTCTCATTACTTTTTAGAGTCATAAATACATAAAAAGCTTAATAATGATGCATGGTTATACATTTTTCATGGACATGCCAAGTACAAAAAAGCACATTTGTGTTAAAAATGGGGCTTGTGTCTCAGTCTGAATGACCCCAAAAGATTTATTTTTTTGGTATGTTTTAATTACATGTCATGACATACCTGAACAGACTGCCGTATATCATCTCCTCTGCTGGATTTGATCCCACTGAAGGAGTCAATCAAACCATTTGTTTCAACTTTATCTGATGCATAAAGTTGTAAACCACCTGTGCACAAAATTAAATTCTACTGAAATTCATGGTGAAAAAAATGACAAAGTTATTAAACGTCTATTGGACAAAGTGTGTCATGTGTAAATCATTTAACAACTAAAATATAACCATAAATAAAGACATTGAGACTTAGATTTTGCAGAAACTTTTATCTATTTATTAAATGAAATATATTTATTTAAGGTAAAGTATGCTGGCAAAGACAGGACAGACAAATCAGCCCAATCTACAATGCACAAAAACAACCAACAACATGCTTTGCAGGAGGATAACACCCAAGGTGCACAAACACAACTGTAAAGCTCCTTTAAACAACAAATGTATCCACTCAACCTTGTACTTTGGCTACCCACCCATTTGGGTGACATTGCCCCCTGTCAAGATGGTACAACCAACTAGCAGTCTATGAAGGGACTGAGCACTCCTAAACTAAATATTTGCACTGAGACTGACCTGTGCTTTGGACTACAGCCCAAACCCCTTATATAAATTAAGTACCCTGCACTACCATAGGCTACTTATACCCCTTTCAGACATACCGTGACATACAGACATACTCGGTAGCTGACCCTTAAATCGACCAGGGAATTTCTCCGGACTTAAGACCCGGGAAATTACACTGCTTATGTCTGAATGGTGCTACCCGGGAATTTACTCCTGAGCTTCACCAAACAGCTTGTGATTGGCCGGACATGGCTGCCTGTTGATTACATCATCAGAGGCTGCCGTAGAGTGGAGGACAGACGCCACACTTGGTGGGTAGATATCAGCACTACAAGGCTGATTTTGGTGCCGGCAGGGGACATAAGAATAGCTGCAGAGGAGGGCAGCTGCCATACATTCTGCCGCGCTACAAGGGTGAATTTGGTGCTGACAGGGGACAGAGGGCCTCATTCAGACCTGCTCATGAGTGCTATGCGCTCGCAAGCAGGTCAATGGTGGCCCACTGCGCATGCACACGACGGAGCTGGCTCTGTCGTGCGCATGCGCGAGACCCGGATAGCGACGGGCAAACCGTCGCTCCGGGTCTCATACCAAAGGGGGCGTGCTGTCAATGTTGAGTGACAGCATGCCCCTTTGGTGGGTGGGCCGTGGGCGTGGCTGCCTAGATGGAGGCGTTCCCATGGGAATGCCTACCGTCTGGGGCCGGCCCCACTGACATCACAAGTGATGTCAGTGGGAGGGCTTTCGGCTCTATTAGAGCCGAAAGCACTCTTGGGCTTGCGGCAATGAGACCCTACCACAAGGGTCTCGTCACAAGCCCGATGGTCGCGATGGTCTTGACCATCGCGACCATCATCATGGCCGCTCGCTATAACTGTGGGTGGTCACCCACAGCTATGCTAGCGGCCAGGGGGCCGCTCAAAAAAACCAGAGGGCCGGCCCTGATTCAGAGCAAGCGCTCTGTCAGAGCGTCCGGCTCTGAATCAGGCCCAGAGTGCAGTGCCAGGTGTTCATAGAGGAGAGGAGTTGAGCGATACCAAGAGATACCAAGCCCCCCACCTTTGCATGACCTCATTAATGTGTGCCAGCAAAGCGTCCACTTAAATTGACAAAACTGTGATTTTCTGTGTAAAACTTTGAAAAACACGGCTCATGTCTGAATGGTGTTACCCGGTAATTTCCCGGGTAGACGCTGTAGTGTGAAAGGGTGGTCTCTACCAAATACCCGGGAATTTGCACAGGAGAAATTCCCGGGTCTGAGCAGGAAATTTCCCTGGTCGTATGTCTGAAAGGGGTATAAGACTAGTGGTCAGTACCCATGCCAGCCACATCCTTGAGGTTTAATTCAACCTCTATTCTTATGCAATCATTCAGTTCATGAAATAGTATGCTGGTACTGCATAACGGATATATATGGAAAAGTGCTTTATATGGGAGATAGTAAGATGATGGGCCAAATGTAATAGGTAGTCTGTTTTGGTAAATTGCGAGTTTGCTGCTAAACTCGCAATTTTTCACAACTCTCCAATGTAATAGGGTGTCTGTTCACTAAAACTCGCATTTTTCAGAGTTACTAAAACTCTCCATTCTCAAACTCACATCCATATGTTTTCACATTGAAAACAATCAACTCGCCCAATGTAATAGAGTGTCTGTTTCAGACTCGCAAAAAAAAGTTTACCAAAAGTCCCCAAATAATAGACCTGCTTCAGGCTAGCGAGTACATCCTGAGCAGGTCAGATTAACACAGAAACATGCACATATCCATGAGATATGTACATGTTTCTGTGTGTACTTATGTTAAATGTTTTTAAATAAAAAAAAAAAATGTGCACCCCCTCCCCAAAAGCATAACCAGACCCGGGCTTTATAAATCCTGTTCTGTTTCTAAAAATACAGGGGTCAAAATGCGTAGGGGGCCCCTGTATATTGAGAACCAGCACAGGGCTTTGTTGAGCTTGTCCTGGTTCTGGAAAATCAGGGGCCAAACGAGTAGGGGTCCCCTGAAAATTCCAGAACCAGCACCGAACTCTTTCTAGCGGGGGGATAATGCCACAGCCAGGGAAAACCTTTCACCGGTTTCCCCGGCCAAAGCATTACCCCTGACCGCTAGTCAGTCCAGGCCGGGTATCCCTGGGGAGTTGGGTACCCCCCCAATAAAGGGGTACCCCTCTCCAGGGCACCCCAGGTCTAGACTGATAGCCCGGGGCTATCCCCGGCACCCTAGGGCGGTGGGTGCCGGGTTGATAGTGTAAAGTGTAAAATTAAGTTTTCAATATTGTCTTTATTTGTAGAACCACAAGTACCAGCAAGCCCCCCTGCATGCTGGTATTTGGAGAACCACAAATACCAGCATGCGGGGCATTACGGGCCCGCTGGCACTTGTAGTTCCATAACTAAAGAAATACGTAAATAAACATACATGCACACTCACACTCACACATACTCACCTAGTATCCGAAGTAATCCATAGGGGTGTACCTGAAAAAAAATCCATATTCACCTCTCCTATGCGTAGATCACGTCCACTTGTCCGAGTAGGCAATCCAGGGGTTAAAATAAAAAAATGAAAAAAAAACGAACCATACGGACTGAGCAAAGGTATGTGTGTACACATACCTTTGCTCCGCGTAAATGACCAGGGCACACGTGTGCCCCGTCAGTGAAGGGGCCACCAGCCAATCAGGGAGCATCTCCGTCGGAGCAGCTCCCTGATTAGCTGAATGCGGCCAGCCTGTGTGTTCCATAGACGTCTATGGTGAGAAATCCCCATAGACGTCTATTGTGGGAACCGCTACATCGTAGCCGCAAGATTAATTGAGGTTAATCTTGTGGTTACATCACTGATACAATGTCGCGATAAGCATTAGGGTTAGGACCTAAGAGAAGGGCTAATGTTAGGCTGCAACGGAGGAGATTTAGGGTTAGGCTGCGCAGGAGGGGGGGTTAGGTTTAGGGTGCTGTAGAAGGGTGGGTTAGGTTTAGGGGAAGGGTTAGGAGTAGGGTGAGGGTACTTACTTACAGGTGTCTGTATTGATTCCGGAATCGGGATTTTGAGCAGTGGTATTGTGTGCATCGGGATCCTGTACCCAACCCTGTATGTTGTAGCTCAATGAAACTCTCACCAGCACATTCTAATATTTGTTTGTGAAGATATTGTACACCTTTAAACAATTATTTCTCTCAGTTTGTATAAGAGACTAGAAGGGTCTGACTATATATAAAAATATATTACAATGTACTTGAAAACCCACATGTCCTACTGTGCATTCATGTTATATATTAACCCAATTAAACCACTTAATTTCCAAATTGTTAGTAATTCCCAATTGTATTTGAAGCAGATTGTTATGATTTTATATTCATACTTATTTTTCTGTAGGTGGCCATTGTGGGTGGTGGAGCGAATTGCACCATTTAGGCCAAACTCCTTAAGCTAAATACTATCATTGTAGGATGGGGCCAGGATGACGCGATATGCTAGAAATCACGGGGAGAGTGACCTGCTCTCCTGGGAGATGTACTTAATTACACAGTGACATAACCCACCTGTCATGCTAGATAACTGTTCTAGTCCTGGATCTGCTTTGTCTCCAAGAGCGACAGTGTGAATAATTACTCCACTGTTCTTTACTTCATTAAAACAGCTGCTAATACCAGAGTCCTCACCATCTGTTAACAATACAATTTCTGTGCCATATGTGTTTCCATCCATACCTTTGTTTACCTGCACAAACAATATAAATACCAACATTCATTATCCAATATAATATTTTTGCTTTTAGGCCTTACTGCAAAGAATACATCTGGTCTGAGGGGTTCTGATGTTAGAACTTGATCTCTGTAAGCGTTATGCATCAATTGAAGATACATCTGTCACTCAGCAATAGCCGCCAGCTGCTTTCTTCAGCTACTGCAAACCTCTCTACTGAATTATATTTACCACTAGCTAGGATGCTCAGTTTATTCAAGTCGGCTGTGCAGTAGGAGGAGGCTGATATTTCAGACATCTTTCCATTGGGTAGTCAAGTATAAATAACCTCCCTTCCTTAGAGCTCCTTATTACGCAGATGCTGTATACTGTATCTGTGTTTCAGTTGATTATTGTTCTTAGAATTCATTGTATTCTCGTGTCTTGACTTTGGCTAGTTTTGGATATCCCTTGCTTTGTTTTTGCCCTGACCCTGGATTGTAGTTGAGTTTGCTTGTCTGTCGCCACCCCAGACCTCGGACTGAGTACTCACTATTCTTGTCTGCTATAAGTATGTGACCTAAATATACGCTATTCTACTCTTTGTCCTCAGTCCTGCAGTATCCTCCACCTAACATGTCCACTGAACACCACATAGACCACTTTCCAGTGTTCTATCCAATACCCTGAGCTAATCAGCTTTATAATTTGGAGTTGAAGACCTAGGGCATCCAAGTACTAAGCATATCCAGCTTTATAGAAAAGGTGGCTCCATAGGGGAAGATATCTTAAAGTGGTTATAAGTTGGCCATTTGCTCTCTACTGGTGTTGATCATAACATCTGGTATAAAGTGACCTACTTGTTGGACCTTACCTCTGCAACAAATCACACAGCTAAATCCATTATAGGCCTAGCATAGAGTAGATGCATCAGTACTTCCAACACAGTTACAGTGACATTTCTATGAATACCATGCAGGGAATAGGACATATTAAAAAAATGTCTCTCATTGTATTTATGCAGCTATTTTGGTCCTGCTGATAGGTTGTTGTTTTCGATTGCTTGTGGCTGTATCCTTTTATTTAGAGTTATATAAACATTTCCGGGGTGGTTCAGAGGTGGACTGAGTTGTAGTAGCGGCTTCATCTTTTGGTGCTGCTGCTACTTCATTTTTATCTTAATGCAGTGACCGATTGTCATCGTATTGAGATACCCACCAACTTTAACAAGATTCTACTGATGTGTGTACAAAGATACACTACTGGCGCACTATTGGCCACATCATCGGAGATTGCACCTGCCTGTAGCAGAGACAGAATGTCCAACTGACCATGGACGCCAGTGTCAGTGCAACTGTGTCTTTAGACACAGTCACTGACACCGACACATCCACAAAATGCCCACTCCTGTTAGCTACTCCACTTGTGCCTAATCCCTTCCCTGAGTCCACCTCTGAATCACCGCCTCTATCTGCTTAGGGGACCTTTTGAGCAAGACGGATACAGGCATTGGCGCTCAGGTATGGCATAAACATTTTCAACTAAACAAAGCTACTCATAAAAGGAAATACCTGAAATCCTTTGTGAACTCCAGAACATATATTTGTACCACCTACAGTTGTCTTTGGAAGAAACCCTTTAAGCTGTTCACGCTGAAATGTGTCAACAATCTTAACTAGGTTGGTCATAATTGTGGCATCACTAGCAAAAGTGACAATTCCAACATATGATCCAGATTCAACGATTTGCATAATGTACACTTCAGAGGCCTGGTACATGCGGGAGATTCGATCGAACTGCAAAGTAAAAGGGACAGTTTTAAATTATATGTATATAGGAAAAAAACTAATGACTATAATTTTCACAATGTATTTAGCATGGTGATATACTATATACTTGCATTATACTAAGCGTAAAAAATTGTAATAAAGGTGAAGAGCAGTTTATTGAAATAATGTTTTATATAAAAAAAAATTATTCTGTAGATGAAAGAAGGAACATGAATTACATTGTGAAATCACTGGTTCTGATCCTGAATGTGGCTATATATTTTGATTAAACTGTGCATGTGCAGCAGCCAACATAAGCAACTTAGAGCAGTTACTAATGATTCTTAGCCATTTTCAGTGGCATCTTCTGCACCAAGAATGGTGTATGTGTAAGTTGTGATAGCTATTATCAGAGTGCTGTGGGAAGTTCTTAACCTTCATAGATTTCATATCTAATTACATCCCCTCACACAGCCCACATAACCTCACACATTGTCCTTCTTTACTTTCACATCCTCCTGACCTTTGGCAAACATCCTTTGTAACTGGATCATACAGCCAACCAAGAACCTCTGCAATCTGGCTGGACCAATATGCAATATGTACTGTAGCACTTATTTTTGTGTATTAATGCCTACTTCCCTATAGATTGTAAGCTTGTGAGCAGGGCCTTCCTACCTATAGCAGTCTGTTATTACCTAGTTTTGTTCTATTAATATTTCTACTTGTAAAGCACAGTGGAATATGTTGAATTATATAAGAAACTGTTAATAAATAAATAAATGTTGTTGCATACATACATAAAACTCAGAATATGGGCCGATATTTGCATTGAGCCTTACTCAGATGTGGATGGAGGTGCTGTGCATAGTCAAAGTGCCAATGTGTACTGCACATGTGTAGTATGGTTCTGCGACTTAGGATGCAGTATGGCATCAGACTGTCAGTGATTGACAGTCTGATGGCATTTGGAGGTGAGAAGGGGCGGCAATGGCCATAGTTTCGCAAAATTGACATGTGTCACCACCATTGTGTGAGCAACGAGGCCAGGATCTCCATCAGAGGATGGAGATTTCCAGGCCTCTTTGTTGTATCTGTGGTGGCCGGCTTGCGCGACCCCATGGGTCATTTTCTTTTTTCTAGTTTTTGATCTAGGATGGTTAGGTATACAGTGTATCACTGAATTATTGTTCTTTTTATCTTTTATTCCTGTTTTTCACTGTCACTGTTACCGTCCTTTGGGCCTCATTTAGCAATGAGTTTTATCATTCACAATGAGTGATAAAAGTTGTTGAGTATGATAATGATGCTCCAGCCAATCAGCTCCCAACTGTCATCTGTTTGAAAAATGACAATTGGGAGCTGACTGGCTGGAGCACCATTTAGCATATGCAATGAGTTTTATCACTCGTCGTGAATGATCAAACTCGTTGATAAATGAGGCCCTTTATATTTTACCTCAGTCTTTTTCCCTTGATTTTCTTGTACTATTTCCTTTTTACTTCAATCTCCTTTAACAATGCCTCATTCCTGTTAAAATGCCCCCCTCCCCATGCCTAATGGAAGCCTCCTGGTCTCTTTCAGTCACCCTCAAACTTGGTGTGCGGCTTGTTACTGGCCGCTGTACCTTGCCAAGATCGCGTTGCGACCCATGCCTTCCACTTTCAGCCTACAGATATGGTTAGAGAGGGGTGCCACAAGTACCGCCGGCAGCCCTTGTCCAGCCTCCTGGTCCCTGTCACCCACAGCCACAGCTAGCTTAGAGTTGGTGCCCATGTCTAGGCCTGCCCCCATAGTTGCTGCCACAATTTTAGCTTCCCAAAATGATGAAGCTCTCCCCCTGCTTCCACCATGGCTTCAAAAGCTGGAGGGGGGAAGCACTAATTATCATTGTAGACCCCTCCTGGCAGTCTGACAGTGACCCCCATTATTACTATACAGTCCCACCTTCCTGTGAATGTTACCAGATTAGGGCTGCATTATTCAAGCCATTCAACCCAATTTCCCTCATAGAGCCCTCCTCTGCCTGGTTACACCTGGATTTGCATCTCCCCTTGTTGACACTAGGCTTCTAAATGTCATGGATCCTGCACAGGCTGCACTGCCATTAGCTGCCTCCTCTTCATCAATTGATTGGTCACCTTATTTGAGTAAAATGCACTCATACAGGCTGTTCATGCATCCTTCCCAGGCCAAAGGTTAATACCCCTTTTGTGCAGCCCACTGTGCAAGTTATACTGCCTACTTTATAACAAGTTTATGACCAGCCTTATGCTAGTGTGCCAGGTTTTTATATAGCTCTTACCCTGAACAATTTGTGCAGCCCCCTCATTATGTTGGGATTCGTACCCCACAGCTTTGGCCCTACTACCATTGGTTCCTTCTCCCACATGGCCACCTACCCCACCCTCAGAAGTTCACTCTAAACCCCACCTCCATCCCTTCAAAGGGTTTCATTCACCCCTTTTGTTCCTTTAGTTGTCCCTGTTTCACACCATCCCTCACATATGGCTGCTTCGAGATTACTGCATCCCATTTTGGATAAGACCAGATCTAAGAATGAAAATCGGAGGTCAACGTGTCATGACATAGTTTGCGCACCATGCAGTTATGGACAATCAAGCAAGTCCAGGGATGTGTTGGCAATCCGTTCCACTTCTGGAGTAGGTGAAAAAGTAATTGCAGTTCCCCCCTTTTCAGATAATTCTACTAATTAATGCAGATCTTCTGATAAACCATGTAAGTTCATAGCTAATATTGTTAGGTGCAAAGTCAACACAGCACTCTCTAGGTTTGTCACACTTTTAAGAAAATGACCACTGTCAAATGTCAGGGATAACATTAAAAATATATATAAAATGTATTTGCAGTGGGCCTTTTTAGATACACATGCACAAGTAAAACTATAATCAATAAAAGAATATAGATACAAATTGAAAAATATATAAAATAGCAATTTTTAAAAATTATCAGCTCAACAGATCACCTGTCTCACAAACACTGTTATGGAGCATACACACGGTCAGATTTGTCAGATAAACGATTGAACGATTGAACGATTTGAACGATTTTACCAAAGTTTTGAACGATTTGAACGATTTGAACGATTGAACGATTTTTGACTGCATTAAAGTGAATGGAATCGTCCAAGTCTGACTGCAAACACATCAGATGTCAGATATCGTTATCTGACAAACGGGAACGCGCATCGTTCATCGTCCATCATTCAGGCATGTCAGATATGTCAGATTTTCCTTCAGATATGAACTACCGAACAATTTTTAAATCGTTATCACCATTATGGAGCATACACACGGTCAGATTTGTCAGACTTGTCAGATTTGTCAGATGAACGATTGAACGATTGAACGATTTGAACGATTTGAACGATTGAACGATTTTTGACTGCATTAAAATGAATGGAATCGTCCAAGTCTGACTGCAAACACATCAGATGTCAGAAATCGTTATCTGACGAACGGGAACGCGCATCGTTGATCGTCCATCGTTCAGGTATGTCAGATATGTCAGATTTTCCTTCAGATATGAACGACTGAACGATTTTTAAATCGTTATCTTTCATATCTGAAGGAAAAATCTGACCGTGTGTATGCACCATTACAATCATGAAAATCAGACCTAAATCCAGATGGTGGATATTTTGTTGCAGTTTAGAATGACAGTCCTTTAGCAACAGTAATTCACTGACACTGTAGCATTTTGCATGCAGTCAATAGCATATAATTTAATCAGCATAAGCTGCTTTGCGAGTAAAAGGCATTTTAAGGGTAAAAGTTGCACGAAAAGACACTCAGTGCTACCGAGTCGCACGACGCTCACAAATTCTGTGCAATGTGACTTTCAGCGCATGGAGTACAGCTATATGTGGACATACTGTATAGATGTACTGTATATACTATATACTGTATAGATGTACTGTACTGGAACCCCTGGCAAGCAAGTATATGTGTAAGCTTTGATAAGTCAATGGCTAATTAATTAGACCAAATACATATAAAATTCATCATTTACTGACATTTAATTTCTAAGCAATATACTGTATGCACTGAATCTCATCAACTAATAATAAGTTAGCTTTTATCTGACTAGTAAAAGTTAGACAATGACAGCAAGTGTCTTGTGTTGCTTCAAGTGTACATTGTGGCCGTACATTCAATGTTAGAAAAGGGACATCAATACTTTGTTATGTTTTACAGCACATTACTATTAGTATTATTTGTACCATGTTGTAAAATAAATCTTTATAAAATACTTTTTAAAATTGAAAAATAGACCATTTTTCATCATGTGTGGCTGTAAATATGGACAAGTGTCCCATAAAGAAATTAGTAAATGGAAAAAGAACTTACATGTTTCATGCTTCCTGAAACATCAAGAACCAAGGTGACCACTCTGTCTTTATACTGCAGCAGGCTGATAGTAGGTGGGGAGATATTGGTGTCAGGTAGAGGAGCGCTCTGTGATATGTCCGGAGATTTCATAATCACTTCCCATGTGCTCTGCTGGTTACATAATCTGTTATGTTGGTTTGGAGCTTCTTTGTTATGGGTCTTTTCATTGCAGAATGCATGCACCTGGAGAAATGGTCTTATTAGTTCATTATTTTAAATGATTGCTGCTAAGAGAATGCCCTCCCTATTCTAGGTTACTATTATTATTGGAAGTGGTCTCTTCTAAAGGAGGATTGGGAAGTGGTCTCTCAAATATCCCCAAGTGTCTTCGGTGCTAAAACCTGTACTTCATGCAGAAAGGCTGCCTGTACCTCGTGTGTGCACCAGTGAATCGCGGACATCAGAGGAAGGCTAGTCAGAAGATACAAAAACTACAGAGGAGTATCACCCCAAAACTCAAGATAAATCACCTCACAACATAGAACAGTAGGAATGAAATGATTTGGTTCGAGACTTGAAACTGTCAATACAACAAGCCGAACTTTTGGTTTCTAGGCTGTAACAGTGGAACCTTCTGACTCAAGGTACAACAATTTCAAGTTTTAGAACAAGAAAAAACATTTTGCCCACATTTTTGGAAAAGAAAAATTCAAAATGTGTGTGTATACTGATGTGATCGGTATTATTGAGTTTGGTGTTCAGCACAATACTATTGAGTGGTTACTGTTTATGGATTCCTCGAAGAGTAGTCTGAAAGCAGTGTTACTCCATAATGGGAAGACACCCTCTTCAGTGCCACTGGCCTTTGCGGTGGACATAAAAGAAACTTATGAAAGTATGGCTGTGTTGTTGGAGGGAATTAAGTATAAAGATCATGGATGGAATCTTTTTTGGGACTTAAAGGTAGTTGCACTGCTGTTAGGTTTGCAGTGTCAAGTGGGGAGTTTGACTGGGGCAGTACACCTGTCAAACCGTAATAAAGGTGTCCCAAGGCGAGCTCAGGGAGAAAAGAAACCTCCTTTGGAGCAGAAAGGCTGTTTTCTGTGTTTATGGGTAAGCAGACACTAAAATCACTATATCACAAAGAAGTGGCCAGAGAGAGTAACATATGTAGCAGGAGAGAAAAATGTGAAATACACTGCATTTGACCTCTGCTTTACTGTACATTAAGTTGAGCCTAATGAAGAAATTTGTGAAAGCTCTGGATAAAGGACGCCAGGATTTCAGTTATCTGAAAAAAGTTTCTTGAGTTAAGCAAAGCTAAAACAAGGCATATTTGCTGGCCCCAAATAAGGATACTGCTTACAGATTAAATATTTAACGATAAATTTACAGAAATTGAATCTGCTGCTCGCTCCTCCTTCAAGGCTGCTGTGAATGGATTCTTAGCAAACAGAAAAGAGGCCAACTATATGTCCATTGTGAAAGAATTATTGGACAACTACAAAATATGGGTTGTAGAATGTCACTTAAAATTTACTTTTTATATTCCCATCTAGACTTTTTCTCTGACAACCTAGGTAGTGTAAGTAATGAACAACGAGAACATTTTCACCAAGACATTCTGCCAATGGAGCATTGCTACCAAGGATGCTGGCACCCTGCAATGATGGTGGACTACAGCTGGCTCATTATTAGAGAGACCAATGAGATGCTGTACAAATGGAAAGTATCAACATTCTATTTTCCTAAAGCAGTGGCTTTACATTTTATCTTAGAACATAAAACATTACACTAGTTTAGTTTCTGTAGTTTTTAAGTGTTTCTGTAGTTTTATTAGTATTATATAAATGAATACGATGAGTAAGTAATTTCTATAGAATTGAAATAAAGTTTTCAATTTGCTATATATGAAATAAGTAAGATATTACCACTTTTGTTATTTGTATATATCTAAGAAATGTGACGTGATAGAGAAAATCAGATTTTTCAACTGAATTCAGCAACCCGATATTAGGCAAAAACTCATATTCACATGCCAGATGCAGAGAATCTTTCCAATTTTGTTGAGTAGTGTAATTAAAAGATTTCTATGACAAGTGTTCATAAGGAAAACCTGGCCTGCATGGCCTTTACATGAATCCAGGCCTTGTCAGAATATGAGACAAACGCAGTACAATAAATGAAAAATGGAAAAGTACAGATCTAGCTGCTGAACATGAGGCTGATGTGGAGTTGGACGTATTATGCGCCAAAATTAAAAACACATTTTGTTCATGTTGCAGATCTGGATGAATCTCAGGATACACTTTATCTTACAATGCAAGGGCACCTGGTTTATGTCACATGATGCATCTTGACAGTAATAGTAGCACTGTAGATGCTAACGGTACAGTACCCAATTCACACACAATATAGGGGCTGATTCAGAGATAAAGCTGCTACGTCTTGGTACGGAGCGGTGGTACAAAATTATGCAGAAGATGCAGGAGATGTTTTATGTTAAAAGATGCCCACTGCTGTCTTCTCTGATCTGATGCTACATCCAAAGCTATCAGATCAACTGTGTGACCATCGGACAGCTGAGTAACCCCTAGGTTACTCAGGATGTTCTGTGAAATCATGTTTCCAGGCTTTTCCACTCCCAGAAAACGGGGCCAACATGCCCATGTTTTCTGGAGCGTTGGCCATTGCGGCCTCCCTAAACACCAGCAGCATGTCAATCATGCTGCGGCGTTTTGGGCACTGCAAGTGTCATCGCAGAACCAGATCTCCTGGTGCACAGTGCAGCTCTGGCACATGCACAGATCTTAAAACATCAGAGAAGTGTGTTAACATCGAATTAATGTACATCACTGAACCAGCCCCATAGTACTTTAGTGGTGAATCATAAATATTAGGCAGCCTCTCTGAGTTTGGACAGTCTTGAGTTTGCAAAATTATTGAAAATATCAGTATCCTCCCTAATACTTGGGTTTATATTTGCATTGATTTGTCTGTTTTGTATGTCCCTGTTTGATGTGCAGTATATCCTGTTTTCCCTCTGCCTTAGAAATCAGTGATAGTAATATATAAAAGCATAACAAAATGTAGGGGAAGATACTTTTACAGATGAATATATTCCTACTTATATAACAGGTTTCTCAGGATTTACAACTAAATGAAACACTTTACTTTTGACACTTACAGGTTCCAGTGCTTGTCCATACATAACAGATTCATGCACATTCGGGTCCATATTTGGATAAAACTGACAGTACTCCTCATAGAGGCCATTGACAGGATGAATCTTACAATCTACTTTTGCATATTTGTTTTCTAGATGTTTGTATTCATCAATCTTACTTAGCCCACCCAAGCTCAGAGGACACCTGAAATGGAAAGAGAAACAAATGTTATAATTTATATTTTCTCCTTTACAGAACTCACTATGTTGCAGCAGCAAAGACACTTTTGTAAGCTGATGAGATCTATATTTTAATTGATGGTGTCAATATATGTTTATGGTTATTTAAATTAAACCAGTTGATGCACAGGGCACTAAATTATTAAACGCATGTTTTCCATTTTAAATAAAGGGTATGCAGTCATATTGTCGACATTCTGAATGTAGACAATTTCATTCATAATGTCATCATTCAACATTTCGAAAATGTTCATATCCAAAATGTTGACATTATGCATTTTTACATGAACATACTATTCTTAGGGGTAAATTTACTAAGATTCGAGATGGTCCCGATTTTCAAAGTGATTTAAGTCGCTGGAATTCTGGTGATTTAATACCTTTTCTTTTACCAAACTTACCAACAGGCGATTTGACGCTAAACGAGTTTGCCGATGGTGAAGCAGAACAAGATATCTCTCCCGAGTAACTCGTTTTGCAGGAGATTAGTCACCAGAGATTGCAGTGTTTTCTCTCTGCAAATCTCTCCCGAGCTAGCAGCCTACACATATCAGTGAGATATGTGCTTGCTGCTTGTGTTTTAATCCTTGTAAAAATTAGAAAAATGTTTTAAAAAAAAATGATGTGAGGTCTCCCCCCAAAAACACTAACCAGCTTCAGGCTTGCCAGCCTGTCCAGGTTCTTAACATTACAGGGAAAAAAATGTGTAGGGATCCCCTGTAATGTAAGAACCAGCATAAGGCTGCAGGGACAGAGCTGGTTTTAAATATACGGTGAAAAAAAATCATGTGGGTTCCACCGTATATTTAAAACCAGCCCAGGACCCATTCTAATGGGGGGTTGATGCCAGAGCCAGGGATGCCCTTTCACCGGGCCCCCCAGCCGCAGTATCAGCCCTGACCGTTAGTCAGCCCAGGCCAGCGCTGCTCGCAATGGCCACTGGGGGAAGCTGCTGCGCGTGGCAGTTGTGGATGCTACCCCATGGCCATCGCTGGATGATCATGCACTATATCATGAGGTGCGGTTGCAGTTCCGATCTCTGGCTATTTGGACCAGTGTCCAAAGACATAACAAAAAAAACATTGGTCCGGCTGCGGGGAGGGTTTCTAGATACTCAGAATCCCCCCTCCTGTGTGCACCAGTGCATATAATTTTTGCCCTCCATTAAAGCAGTTACAATTAATCTACATTCTCCAGGCAACAACACAGAATAAGAGGCCTCACCCACTGATGTTTAAATATTGAGCTTGACTGGCATTTATAATGCTTGTGAAATAAAACCCATTCTCTTTTATTACCCTCTATGATTAGCAAATAGAGATTACACCAATATTGTGCTGTATTTAATTATTTTTTTTTCATATTTATTAATTCATTTTCTTTAATTTGTCCTTTATTACAATGGGTTTGTCCACAACTCCCTATGTGCGCCTAATTTTTCTTCTTCACTTCTAGGAGATGTGTAGGTGAGACAGGAAAGAAAAGGTGGGCAGGGGATGATAATGTGATTTATCAAGTGAGTGGCTCAGTTACTGTATGAAATTAGGTCCTGTCCGTCCAGTAATACACAGAGTGGCAGTAACAATGATAATGCAATTGCATCATCAAACTATACCACTCAGGTGCTAAGGGTTGGCAGGGCTCATGCCATGTCCTCACCCATCATTCTCATAGTAATTTTATTATCTACAATCTTTCAGTCATTATGTAATCTGCAATCTAAAGCAAACATTAGGATATCAAAGCAATAATATTCAACCCAGAAAGTAGATATATTTTAATACATCTTACTATTCAGGGGGGTAAATATACTTATGCTCGCGATATCCCCAAGTACTCCCTTTACTGGAAAATATTGCATCTACTAATGGAGTCAGGCACTCCAAACCTAATAATTGGGGGAGACTTTAATGTGGTGGGTCAGTCCAATCTGGATCGCTCTATGTCCTCATGTTCTGTGCTATGCACTCTGGTTGGGATGCACCTCTTAAAAAATAGGATGTGTATGATTGACCCTTGGAGGCTTACACATGGCAATAGCCCTGAATATATCTTTTACTTCAGGATACATCAAACATTCTCATGGATTGACTATTTTCTTGCTGCAAATAGTCTCTTTCACGGGATCTGTTTGTCACGACTGGTGTTACAGAATTACCTGTCTGTGGCATTGGTGGAGGATCAGCAGCGGGTGAGCACAGCATGAACTGAGGAGGCTGAATATAACTCATTCTCATGTAGGTTTGGTTAGCAGTGAGAACTGCCTTTAGTAGTGAGTAACAAGGAAAGGTAGATTAGCTACGACTGGAATGAACCGGACTGGGACCGGCAGGAGTAACTTGCAGAACTGGACTGGGACCGGCACTAACAACTTGCAGAACTGGACTGGGGCTGGCAGGAGCAACTTGCATAACTAGACTGGGACCAGCAAGAGCAACTTGCAGAAACTGGACTAGGACCGGCAGGAGTAACTTGGTGGTCTGACACACACTGACAAAGTTTGGTCTTGCTCGGAAAGGGTTGTATATCTAGAGAGCTGAGTAGATGATCAATGCAGAACATTAAAGTTTTGAGAGGAACTGCTGTAAGAAGGAGACAAGGAAGTGTACACAATTCTAATGTCCATGGATGCAGATTCTGTAGTGCTGCTTTTCTTGAAGGCTTGGAAGTCCTTTGCATGCTGGCCTTTTAAAACTTGATATTTCTCTTACTGCAAAGGAGTGGAGGACTTAGCAATAGATGAATTCTTGGCAGAAGGATTTGAATGCATGGGTGATCCCACATGGGCTGTCTTTGGACCAAATTTCTTAATTACAGCTTTACTAAAAGTACCTAAATTCTGAAGCATTGCATCATCAGACTCAACAAATGGGTTAGCCCATGCTACAGCAACAGATGGAACCAAATTGAGTCCAGAGACATTTAAACTGACTGGAGCTGGAGGAGACATTAGACAAACGGATAAACTTGGGTTGAGTCTGAGTGGACTGGAATCAGCTGGAACCACAGGATTGGATGGTCCTTCTTGGGCCAGAACCTTGCTGAAAGTCTTGAGTGACCAGGAAGGTCACAAGGTTGATATGGCAGTACACAAGCTAGACTCCAACAGGGTAGTGTTCTGAGGAGTTGACTGACAAGAGTCGATATCTGAATCTGTGGTACTCAAGACACCCTCTGAGGCTGAGGCTCTGGAGATCCCCTCTGGGGTTGAGACTCTGGAGACCCCCTCTGTGGTTGGCAGATAAGTCGCAACTCCTGGAGTTAAAGACTCAGATGCCTCTCCTGGGTTACTTGGACTACCGGTTGGAATCGGATTGGGTAAGGAGACACTTGAATCAGTAGGAACCAAATAAGATTGAACCAAATTGGAATCAGAATTTCTTGCTAGAACCGCAGGTGACCTTGGAGTGATGGATGAAACCGGATGGAGTCCAGAGAAACTTAAATCAGTTGGCACTGAAGGAAGCAGAATCCAGCAAGAACCAGAATAGGTAGAATCCAGATGTTCAGCTGGCTCATCTAGGATCTGAACCAAGCTGGTCTATATTTTGATGGCACTTTCCGGAAGTGGTCAACAGGAATCCATGACTACACAAATAAGGGTAAGGGGGAATGGAAGAAAGGTCGCACCAAGGACTAATATTCAAAACATCATGAATTCTCAAATAACCCTTAAATTCCTATTGCTATTATAAATTATTGATCAGGTAAGGGGTGCTACTCAGGGACATTATACATTATTTCAAAAAAGGAGAGAAGGGAAGAATCCCTATATGAGTGCACTATTACTTACAATAAAAAATAAAATATAACCTTTATTATAATTTTTAAATTACACCCTTGGGTGAACAAACACAGCAAAATACAAAACATACAAAATTACATATAACAGAACATATTAAAATATGTGTGCTCAGTCCTATATATTTGTCACATATACACTTAATAGTGTCCCTTTGTGTACCTATTAAATTTATAATGCTCCTAAATACAATGACAGTTTGAGATGTTCTCAAATTATTGGCTGCTTAATAGAGAGTATCTGCAATTAGTTTAACCCATATGTGTATGCCTCATTTGAGAAGATCCAGTTATAATCATGCGTGCTTACAAATCTAATATATCAACCAAATGAATCCCCTTACTAGGGTATTATATTATGATGTAACACATTATAGACCATTTCTCTGTTTGTAATTGTGTTTCCACAACACCACGTCGATTCCAAAACAGCAACACTGTATCAATCTCAAGAGTCTGGTTTAATAGTGTATAACAAACAGATCATTACAGAGTATCCAACCTGCCAGTAACTCCTCCAGTTTATTTTAATTTACAGGTGCTTGTTCGCATTCATCACTAATTAATAGCTTGGTTCATACACATGGGGTAATAGTATAATATAAAGCGGCACTGCTGATTCTGGCTGTATCTCTCTCTGAGAGGAGACATGTGGTCAGACTCAAAGCACTGCTGTGTATATTAAGTGAGCCAGCTGAGAAAGAAATGCAGCCACTGTAAGCAGCACTGCCTTATGTGATAACTCAGCTGAATGAGAGATATATACAGCCAGAATCAGCAGTGTCGCTTTATATTATACTATTACCCCATGTGTATGAACCAAGCTATTAATTAGTGATGAATGGGAACAAGCACCTGTAAATTAAAATAAATTAGCGGAATTACTGGCAGGTTGGATACTCTGTAATGATCTGTTTATTATCCACTATTAAACCAGACTCTTGAGATTCATACAGTGTTGCTGTTTTGGAATCGACATGGTGTTGTGGAAACACAATTATACCCCTTTTACACCAGAACTAAACCCCGGGTTTTTGAAGGGTTAACCCGGGCAGCTCCCTGGTGTAAAAGGGGAGATGGTTGGATTGCCGAGTCGAGTGACCCGGCAATCCAACCCAGGTAACTAGCAGGGTTTAACATGGGCGTAGCCCGTGAAACACTGCAGTGAGAACAGCGCACTCCGGGTCACGATGACCTGGAGTGCACTGGTAGCCGGCCGATTGGTCCGGCTTCAGTGGCGCTTGGAAATGAAGTCATCTCCAAGCGACCACTTTCACTCCGGAAAAGCCGGGTCTATGCAGACCCGACTCCGGTGTGTGCGGCGCTGACTCGGGAATATCCCGAGTCGGCGCCAGCAAAATTCCGGGTCTGATCCAGATAGGAACTTTGTTCCAACTCCGGGTCAGACCCGGAATTTAGGTGGAAAAGGGGTATTACAAACAGAGAAATGGTCTATAATGTGTTACATCATAATATAATACCCTAGTAAGGGGATTCATTTGGTTGATATTTTAGATTTGAAAGCACACATGATTATAACTGGATCTTCTCAAATGAGACGTACACACATGGGTTAAACTAATTGCAGATAGTCTCTATTAAGCAGCCAATAATTTGAGAACTCAAATTCAAAACTCAAAAAAACTCAAACTGTCATTGAATTTAGTAGCATTATAAATTTAATAGGTACACAAAGGGCCACTATCAAGTGTATATGTGACAAATATATAGGACTGAGCACACATATTTTAATATGTTCTGTTATATGTAATATTGTATGTTTTGTATTTTGCAGTGTTTGTTCACCCAAGGGTGTATTTTAAGAATTATAATAAAGGTTATATTTTATTTTTTATTATAAGTAATAGTGCACTCATATAGGGATTCTTCCCTTCTCTCCTTTTTTGAAGGAATGCATGACTGCCTTCATGGCACTATAATTCCCATCTGGGAACTTGGTACTGAGGACCCTTGCCTGGAGTCAGAACATCAGATGCCTCTCCAGAGGCTGGAAAACCAGATGCCTCTACTGAGGCAGGGAAATCAGATACCTCTCCTGAGGCTGGAAAATCAGATGCCTCTCCTGTGGCTTGCAAATCAGATGCCTCTCTGACTATGAGAGGTTTGGACATTCTCCCTTAGTTTTCAAATCTAGAGTAGGATCATCTTGTTTTACGGGGCCCTAATCATAAACTTAAACCTTCTTTTGAAAGGCAGACATTACCCTCTTGCCCAGGAGTGAGGAAATTGGAACTGCAGATGGCAGATGGGAAGAATTGAAGACACAGACACTGTGACACTGACACTTGTCACCATTGCTTGACTTGCAAAGAAAACAGTCATTAATGAAGTCATCTGAAGTTCCACAATAAAAACAGAAACGTAACTCCTTGTGCTGCTGATGTTCAGCCACGGAGAACTTGGGACGCAGTAAACTCCAGTGTCTCACTTACTTTGCATGAAAGAAGCCTTAGTTCTAGGGAAGTCTGAGACAGAAGTCTCTTCAGACATGAGACGTAGAGCTGAAGTTTTAGTTGAGTCAGAGGTATCACCAAGAGACTCAGGAATAATCTGAAACATTTTGGTGAGAAGGCCTTGTAACTGTTCCAACAGTTGATGCAAAGTAGTAATGTGTTCAAGTACAAAGGTAATAGGGAATAGTAGCTTCATCTATCTGACTAGCCAGATCTTGCAGGAACTGTATAATAGAAGGACTGGTTGAGGTCCTGGGAGCTGGCAAGACAGACTGAATTCTATCTAAACATGTAGAAAGTTCTTGTAAGTACTGTAGCACTTGATCGTGTGCTGCCTCCTGTGTGTCCAGAAGGGTGGCCAGACTCTGTAAAGGATTAGCTCCAGGGTTTTGCGCTTGACCCAAATCCATTTGTAGGCCTAAACGAATTATCACGGCTGGTGTTACTGAGTTACCTGTCTCTGGCATAGATGGAGGATTAGCAGCGGGTGAGTGCAGCAGAAACAGAGGAAGCTGAATATAATTCTTTCTCATGTAACTTTAGGTAGCAGTGAGAACTGCCTTTGGTAGTGAGTAACAGGGAAAGGTAGATTAGCTGCAATTCGAATGAACTGAACTGGGACCGGCTGGAGTAACTTGCAGCACCAGACTGGGACTGGCAGGAGTACTTGCAGCACCAAACTGGGACTGGCAGGAGTAACTTGCAGCACTGGACTGGAACTGGCAGGAGTAACTTGCAGAACCGGACTGAGACCGGCAGGGATAGCTTGCAGAACCAGAATGGAACCCCCCTCTGTGTATGCATGCCAAAAAAGTGGGCATGGCCACATGTCACAAGAGGTATGGCCACTGAAAAATGGTGCTTGTCAACTTGACACACCACCATCTCTCATCACATTTCTTTTCAGGTCCATATGCAACTTAATGCCCCCAGTAGTAGTGCCCCTTATGCAATACCCCCAGTAGTAGTGCCCCTTATGCAATGCCCCTAATAGTAGTGCCCCACATGCAATGCCCACTGTAGTAGTGCTCCTTATGCAATGCCCCCTGTAGCAGTGCCCATTATACAGTGCCCCAGTAGTAGTGCCCCTTATGCAGTGCCCCCTGTTGTAGTGCCCCTTATGCAGTGCCCCCTGTTGTAGTGCACATTATGCAATGCCCCTTGTTGTAGTGCACATTATACAGTGCCCCCAGTAATGCCTCTTCTATAGTGCCCCCAGTAGTGCCCCTTATGCAATGCCCAATATACAGTGCCCCAGTAGTGCCTCTTGTACAGTGCCCAATATATAGTGCCCCCAGTAGTGTCTCTTATATACTGCCCATAGTAATGTCCCTTATACAGTGCCCCTTATGCAGTGCCCAATATACAGTGCCCCCAGTAGTGCCCCTTATGCAGTGCCCAATATATAGTGCCCCTTATACAGTGGCCCTTATACAGTGCCCCAAGTAGTGCCCCATATATAGTGCCCCTTATGCAGTGCCCAATATACAGTGCCCCCAGTAGTGCCCCTTATGCAGTGCCCAATATATAGTGCCCCTTATACAGTGGCCCTTATACAGTGCCCCAAGTAGTGCCCCATATATAGTGCCCCTTATGCAGTGCCCAATATACAGTGCCCCCAGTAGTGCCCCTTATATAGTGCCCCTTATATAGTGCCCCAGTTTTGCCCCTTATATAGAGCCCGCAGTAGTTCCCCTTGTATAGTGCCCCCTATGCAGTGCCCAATATACAGTGCCCCTAGTAGTAGTGACTTTTACACATAAAATATGTAGACACACACACAGACAGACAAAATTATACCAGAATCCCCACTCCTGTGCCACCATCCGCTACTCCCATCCCACTCGCCACTATGGGAGAGACGTCATGACATCATGACGTCTCTCCCTTCACCGAGTGTGGAAGCCCAAAGACGGAGCTCATGAGTGAACTCCAGTCCAGCTCCAGCCCTGGGTGCAGCATTAAATAAGAGTCTGTCTGACTCTTGTTGGCTGCAGTACTAAAACAAACACACTGCCACTGCCAACTTGCAGAATTGGACTGGAACAGGCAGGAGTAACTTGCAGAACCAGCCTGGGACCGGCAGGGGGATGTAGTTAGAATACCGATGCACAGAAAGCCGTCTGACAGAATCCCATCATCGAAATCCCAACTTAGTACCAAAGATAGGTGACTAAATACCTGTTCCTATCTTTAGCCCGACGATGGAATCCCGACAGTCAGCTTCCCGAATGATAGTAAGCGGGAACAGGGTTAGCGTTAGCCACGTGCAGGGGGGGGGGGGGGGTGTTAGGTTTAGACACCCAGGGAGGGTTAGGGTTAGGCTAGAGGAAGGGGTGTTAGGGTTAGGCACCACCTGGGTGAGGTTAGGGTTAGGCCTCCCTGGAGAGTTAGGTTTAAGGTATGGGAAGGGGAACAGTTTTTAGTTTAAGCACACCTGGGGGGGACATAGGGTTAGGCATCACCCTGGGAGTTTTAGGGTTCGGCACCCCTAAGGGAGGGTTAAGGTTAGGGGGGGAGAGGGGTAGGGTTAGTATACTTACCTGCCCTTTCAGGATTCTGGTATTTCGGGCATCCGGCATTGGCCTTTCACATGGCGGCTGAACACCACCAGGATTTCATACCCAACTTGCAGAACCAGACTGGGACCATCAGGAGCAATTTACAGAACTGGGCTGAGAATGGCAGGAGCAACTTGCAGAACTGGATTGGAATCGGCAGGAGCCTAGAACAGTTTAGCACAGACACTGTGAGAGTGCAAAAGAGTAACCTGTCTCACCGCAGGAAGTAGCTATTGTTCAGGCACTGAATGCTGTCAGTTCAGGATACTTATACCCTGGGACTCACAGGGATTGGGTGATGCAATCAGGTGGTCTGGTAGCAGTGCTCTGAGTGGTGGAGGAAAGTCAGGTGATTGGATCCAACACGGCTGCGATCATACTGATTTTAGAAGGGAACTCTGGCCCACAGCATGCTGTGGATGTGTAAGAACAGCATGCACAGAGAGTAACTGTATCTTCAATCTGTATAGTTCAAAGCCAGCACTACTGTTTGGACTACACTTGCTGTTGCTGAATTCACAGACAAAAGGAGACTCAAGTTAGTAATCAGCTTGGAAGGAATAGCACAGTCTAAATGCACACATTGGAAGTGTTGCAGCCTGCATGTTGAGCAGATCTCTTTATTAGAACATCCAGATCCACAGATCAGATGGCAGGGGTAAGTCACAAGACAAAACTAATTACATAAATAGTCAGGACACTGTTGCACCTTCATCAATCCTATTTTAATTTCTGACCATGCTCCCATACAGTTAGAAATGCATATTTTGCCTGGATGTTCCAACCGCTTTTGGTTCCTCTCCTCTTATTTGTCCCACAATGACGATTTGACTTGTATAACAAATAAAAATGGAATAAATTTGTGGATGATAATTTTGAGTATTGGGATACACCTATACTGTTTTGGGAGACGTCCAAAGGGGTCATGCATGGTTGGACCACCTCTTACAATAATGCCAAGTTTAAATATTTTCATAATCAGATGGTCTCCTCCTATGACACCTTTGTGACCAATCCCACCCCCGATAACATGACCCTATATACTAGTCCTAAACATCTTCTGGAAACAGTTTAGTTGAAACAAGCACAGCAAAGTGTAGACTATACTAAAAATAAATTCCATGGATGGGGTAAAAACTCAGGGAAGATTGTGGTTTCCATTACTAAATAACAGTGTAGAAAGTGTTATATTATGTCCATAACTAATCCCTCTGCTGATACTAAACTTACTTCTCATAAGAATATATCTGCATAGTTTTATGACTATTATTCGGAATTGTATACTCATGTGGACATAGATAATGCTCGCACTTTGTTTGCCAAAGCCAAGCTCCCATTGCTTATGGACTCCCAAGTAGCTAGCCTAATTTAATCACCGATTTGATGGTTACCCACTTACAAAAATAGTATTCATACTTACCCCACACCAACTGGGGTTTACTCATGATAGACAGGGAGTCTGGAAAGTATTAGCATCTATGGGCAATCCTTCTTTCCAAAATATTATTTTGAGTTTAGACGCTGTAAAGCAATTTGATAGTAGTCTGTGAAGTCATCTTCAGAGTGGTTTTGAAGCCCATGGTTTTGACCCTGCCTTCACCCCTTTTTTTGAATACATTTATCATTTGCCACAGACATTGCTACTCATAAATGACTTGCAGGGATCCCCCCTGGTGCTATTTAGGGTTACACATCGGGAATGTCCTCTACCCTTTTTAGTGTTTAACCTGGCTCTTGACCCACACCTTAGTATTTTGCAGACTTGGACTTGTTTCAGAGGTATTTAGGTAGGACATATGGAATTCATAACTAACTGCTTTTACTGACTACTTTTATATATACGTAACCCAGAGGACAGTCTTGCAGCTATAATGAATAAAAATTACTCAATTTGGCATTATTTCTGTTTCTAAAGTAAATATAAACAAATGTAATGCTCTTCCCCTTCCATAGGTCCAGAGCTACATCCTTCCTGGGGGTGAGGCATAAGCTTCAGATAGGCGAAACTCTACTGTATATTAAATGCCTGGGGATATACCTTCCCCACAGAATAGGTGATTTTTATGGTCTTAGGGACATATGTATCAATGCTTGATGTGAGATTAAATTGTGAGATATATATCACTAACCAGTCAGCTTCTAATTTACATTTTGCAGGCTGTGTTTAAGAAATGATAGTTTGGAGCCGATTGGTTGGTGATATATATTTCACAATTTTATTTCACATCAAGCTTTGATACATATGCCCCTTAATATAAAACTTTGTATAATGCTCTCTAGAGGAGTTTAAGAGTTGGTGTCACCTTCTCTTTCTTGGGGAAGGATGGATCTTATAAAAATTACTGCATTTTCAAAAATCTTTACCCACTTCAGGTCTTGCCCTTAATATTGATTAATCCTGATAAAAGAAAAACTTCTCACAACAGTTTGTACATTTATTTGGAATAACAAAAAAACAAAAATCAGTATGGCTGTCCTGCAAAGATCTAGGGTAAGGTGGAGTTAATTTCCCAGATGGTAAGTTACAGTATATAACTAAGCTGTTGTCTGTAAGTATTTAAAACACTAGATAAACAAACACGACACATACTGTACAAAATCAACCCGGCACCCCCCTGCCAGGGGTGCTGGGGATAGCCCCGGGATATCAGCGTGGGCCTGGGGTGCCCTGGAGAAGGGGACACCTTTATTTGGGTGTCTGCAGCTCCCCTGGGATCCCTGGCCTGGGCTGACTAGCAGGGTGATGCTTTGGTTGGAGGGCCTGGTGAAAGGGCTCCCCTGGCTGTGGCATCACCCCCCGCTAGAAAGAGTCCGGTGCTGGTTCTGGTAAATACGGGGGACCCTACGCATTTTTCCCCCTGTATTTTCAGAACTAGGGCCAGCTTAGAGCCCTGTGCTGGTTGCGCTGAATACAGGGGACCCCTCTGTCATATGTCCCCCGTATTTTGGCAACCAGTACTGGTTCTGAAAAGCCTGGTACTGGTTGTGCTACATATGGGGGACCCCTACATCATTTGTCCCCTGTACTTAGCACAACCAGTACTGGCTTTCCAAAGCCAAGGGCTGGTTGTTGTTTTTGGGGAGGGGGCCACGCCATTTTTTTTTTTACACAGGGTATTTTTTTAATTACTCAGAAGCACAGATGGGTCTCACTGACCTGTCCCTGCTTCTGTGTTTATTTAGATACAGGTATCACGGATCGTTCAGATCTGAGCCTGCATCAGTCTGCTGCTACCTCCCCCGGGTCCTGCCACCTGCACCACTGCCGCTGCTAACACCCATGGGTCCCAGCCGCAGCTAATGTCTGCTATCCCCCATGTCCAGCCGCAGCTTATGACTGCTTCCTTCCTCCGAGCCCACCGCCACTACCACCCATACTGACCTGCCATCTTGGTGCACCCAAGTGAAGCCACAGTGAGTACACCTGATGGAGGCTCCTTCTGAGGCTGCGCATCAAGTTGAAAATTCCTATCTCTATAACGGCGGATTCATGAGGTAATAGTTTAAAAACTATAACTTTCTCAATTACCTAAACCCCAAAAACACTTACCCTGGAACAATAGCTACATAATAAAACAAACCCAAAGTGTAAATTTGTCCCCTACCCTGAGTTATGCCTTCCCAAAAATCCCCCCTAGAGAACAGTAGAAAAGTGGTCCTAATTGAGTGTCAGAAATTACTGACAGTTGGAAATTTAAATTACTCCCAAATCCTCATTTTGTATGTTTTTGCCCTGAAATTTTGCATGCAGCACTGAGCAACAGTTCTACCAGCCCATGCCAAATTTCAGCACCATACCTTTAATACCTTTTGAGGTGCAGCCCCTTAAACACCATGCCCCCTCAGATTTCTCTATGGGGAAAATTCAGTTTTTTTCATTTTTCGCTCATCCTCTGCATTTTGACAACCAAGATTGGCTCTGATTTGCCTGGTGCTGGTTGTGCTTAATACAGGGAACCCCTACGTAATTTGTCCCCTGTGTTTAGCACAACCAGCACTGGGGCTCCAAGCCTGATGCTGGTTGTGCTGTGGATTACACATTCATTTTCTAAAACAATATATGGATGGATCTCACCGATACGTCCATGCATCTGTGTCATATTGATTTGATTTTCTCAGGTGCATGCCCAGCACCAGTGAGTCCCTTTGTCACCCATGCTTCTGTGCATGCCCGTTGTTGCCACTGCTCCACACCTCCACTGCTGCCACTGCCCCACACTCCTGCAGGCTGCCCCCGCAGCCGTCTCTCCCTCTGCACCCTTAAAACACCTCCTGTGTACTGTCTACTCCTCCACCCGTGTTAGTGTACCTATGTGTTGTCCTTCTGCCCTGCAGGTGGACCGGTTTGCTCCTCAAAACCCTGATGGTTAATAAATTATAAAAAAGCAATGAAATTCCTTATACAAAAACCTTATGGTTTTTCATGTCCCATTAAGGCTTCTTACACATGATCTGAAATTCCACAAAACCTACTGAATTTGTGCCACTCAAACTAAAAAAAGCAATGAAATTACAATCATTAAGGCTGACACCTTAATAGATGTGTTCCTTGCGCAATACAGATATGGTATGCCATCACAACCTGTGGTTAACTGCAGATTCAGCACTCTCACAGAATAAGATTGCTGTCACTCACAAAATGGTGGAGCTGCTAATTCACAGAATTATGTGCTCATTGGAATACACACTTGCAGTCTATGCAACTGAGGTCTAAGCAGAAAATAGAGCTGTGCTGATGGGATAAAAGTGGTGTGGATGGGCGATGAGACAGATCAGTTTGGATGGGTGAGACAAAAAGGTGTGTAGATTAGGGAAGATTAAGCAGTACAGATGGGTGGGTAACCAAAGTGATGCAGATGGGTGAAAAACAGTGGTGCGGATAGGGTGGAGGAACAAAGTAATACAGATGGGTGGAAAACAGTGGTGCAGATGGGGGGAAACAGAGTGGCACAGTTTGGGGGGACAGTAACATGGATGGGGGTAGAGAGTGGCATGAACATGGGAAGACAGCAGTGCAGATGGGTAAAGACAGATTGGTGCAGATAAGGGAATACAGACTAACACAAATGGGAGAACACACAGCGGTAGGGATTGGGGAATACAGATTGGTGTGGATGGGTAGGAAGACAGAGTAGTGTGAGTGGGGGGAGGAGACAGAGTTCCACAGTTGGGGGGGACAGAGTGGTGCAGATGGAGGAAGGAAGAGTGCCACAGTGGAAAGGAAGACAAGCAGCATGGCTCAGGGGGAGGCAGTGGTGCAGCAGGAAACAGAGTGGCACGGATGCAGGGCGGTGCGGATGGAGAAAGACAGATTGGTGCAGATGAAAGAACACAGACTAGCAAGACCACACAGCAGTAGGGATTGGGGAAGACAGATGGTGTGGATAGGGAGGAAGACAGAGTGGTGCCAATGGGGGGGGGAGACAGAGTTGCATGGTTGGGGGGAACAGAGTAGTGCACATGAAGGAAGAAAGAGTGCCACAGATAAGAGAAAGACAGCAACGTGGCTGTGGAGAAAGCGCCGATGCAGGGCGGTCTGGCTGGGGAAAAACAGATTGGTGCTGTTGAGGGAACACAGACTAGCACAGTTGGGAGACCACAAAGCAGTAGGGATTGGGGAATATATAGCAGCATGAAGGCATATGCAGTAGGGGAAGAACATGTACATGCAGAGACAGAGTATGATATTTTTAAAAATAAGGGAGCTGAATGTGTATTCTAAATTAGATAAATGTATGCAGTAAGAAGGATGTTGGAAGCCAGTGAGATTGTTGTGGTGATCGAAAGGGAAGATTGTGGGCACTGAGTGGGTTGTAGGAGCCACATTACTGCTCAAACCTCAGTTGCATAGACTGCATGTCAGTGGCAAACGCAGGATTTTGAAAGGGGGACTTCCAAATCATTGGTTACCAAACCAATGAAAAAACATCTAGCCACGAATATTTATATATATATATATATATATATATATATATATATTACACTGGATTTAGGACCACTACAGTAAAATATAGCACCCGGCCTATGATGGGGTACACACAAACTGACTGACACAGACATACACTGCTCTATCACTAATAAAAATGAATGCAGCAGGCAAATAAATACAGCCAGCATGATTTATTAAAGACCCACTCCCCACAGTAGTGCCCCTTATACAGAGTTCCCAGGAGTGGTCCCTCCTATGCAGTGCTCCTTATACAGTGCCCCCAGTAGTGGTCCCCCTTATGCAATGCCCCCAGTATTTCCCTTTATACAATTGCTCTGCAGTATTGCTGCTGTTGTATTACCTACTCCTACAGGGACTGATCTGAATCTCCTGCTATGCCGACACTTTCCTCATGCCCCAGTACAACACTACCCATTCCCCACTTACAGAAAAATTGCGCAGGCAATTGCTTTATTTGCATGTAATCCAGTGCCGCTTAGGTATGCACGCATCCGTCTGCGGTGAGAGACGAGATAAAAAGGGTGAGAGAGAAAAGAAGAGTATAAAGTGACAGGGTGATGGGGGAGCGATATGGGAAAAAAGGGGAAAAAAGTTAGGGGGGATTTAGGAGGAAGAGAGGGTGAGAGAGCAGATACAGATTGCCTTCTCTAGGTACTGTCTGTCGTGCCCAGACTGCAAGGAGACTTACCTTTTATATTTAAATATTTTTTTTTTACATAAAAGCACCTGAATGATTAATGTATTTTTATTTACTAATGTATAAAACAATTGGTCATAATGCACTTGCATTAATAACCAAATTCCCATTTTTACTTTATATAGAAGTGTTATACTGTACAATTCACCATCATAGTCTTTGTGAATTGAGCACATCATTACTTAATTCTTAATTTGTATCCTGCACTGATCACTCTATTTTATGACCCTAGCCAATATCGTGTCTGGTGAATATATACAGTTCATGCTTGATAATTATTTAGCCCACTACATGATTGTCTTCATTACATGCAGGTCATAGCCTAATACAAAATAATACATAATATTAAGAAAAAAGTTTGGAATCCACATAAACATAAACATCCGCTTTTCAAATGTACAGCATGCGACTTGTTCTCCCCCCCCTTTAGCCTACACACATAGTGACACAGACAGATACACACATACACACACACACACATGCTGACAGACACACTGACACAGAAACACACATTAAACACACACACCGCAGCGCTGACCTAAATGCCACATCCCCCGTCCCTCCAGCTACAATGTGCGGCTCCGGGACTCAAGAGCGCTGGGATACTATCACACGGTGAAATGAAAATAGCCTTTTATACTCAATTATGTGAACAAGTCCTTACTGTAATTGGCCTATGTTAGACCATCTCCCGCATCCCACCTCTCTAAGCATGAGGAGGCGTAAGTGTCAGATCTGCACACGGACATGAGTGTTTTCCTTTTCTTGTAAGTATGTACTCGGGCCTATTCAATTAGGTTCTGCATCTCCGCGCATTAGGCCCAAAGGGTGTACTTTTACTGGCAGCCTCAGGGGCTGTTGAAATGGACCATCTGGGATTTAACGAGTGGGGAAACCAATAGATAACAGCATTTTACACTGAATCTACGGGTTACCTCGCGTTTCCTGAGAGTCTACTGTGCAGGAAAATGGAAAATAATTGAATAGCTCCAGATGTAAAACACAGAGCTTTACCCCATGCTGTAAACACTGTGCCTAATTACTGTAGATATGCCCCATAGTATCTAAAAAAAACTAAGCCTGTTGGAAAGATTCATTGTGAGGGGGTTGCACTAAACAACAGGAGTATAGATCCTCAGTATTGTGATTGATTGTACAGGGGACATTGAATATGAGTTTCACAGATCTCACATTTACCTGGTTGCCTCCACTTTGCCTACTTTACTGTGGTAGAAGGGAATCTCTTCATTGTATTCATCAAAAACTCCCCATCTCAGGTGAGCCCATTCATGGACAAACACTCTTCCTGCAAATAGAAATAACACATTTACGAGAACATCAATTCATATAAACAATTATTTCATGTCCCACTATTGCATCTTAATTTATAATTGCATTGTATTTGCCATACATTAGCATTTTGCTATTCACAGAAATGTGAAATGAGATTCCCTTCCCTAGAAAACACATTTTCATGGTTGTATTAGGTCATACAGAGTAGTACACCATCTGTACTTACAGTATGACACAATTCTTAGTGTATGTATCACATACAGTATGTAGGAAACATGTTACATTTACTGTGTATTACAGGTACATAACATTGCTCATATTAAATTCAATCTTTGTCCCTGCTTGTGTGAATCTAGATATTTCTAAGCGTAACTGGCCTATTTCTTATAGGGAGAACAACAGGGGTGTAGCTAGAGCTAAGAGGGCAGGGTTGGACTGGCCCACAGGGGCATAGGGGAATTCCCCGATGGGCCTCAGTGTCTGGGGGCCCCTCCCCCTCCACTAGGTGTCAGGTTCAAGACTGTGCACTCAAATTATACATTGTTACTCTATTAGAGGGTCAGTTACCTGGTGGAGCAGGACTATGGATAAACATGGGTGCTTGATGAACTTCTAAAGAAATTACACCAAGATTTGCCTAATGGTTAGCTCAGCAGCTGTAGTGGCTGACCACACCCCTTAAGCACGGGCCCATAGCACTGCATACCCCCAGGGGGCCCTTTATGCCCCAGTCCGACACTGTATGAGGGACCCATAGCAAAATTTCCACGGGACCCCCATAGGTTTAGCTGTACCCCTTCCCCCTCCAAACTACTCACCCCCTGAGTCTGGTGCTCCGTCTCTCCTCACTGATGCTGGGAGGAGGCATGACTTTGGTTCTGGGTTGTCCTAGCAGGTTGAGCACAGCCACGCCTCCTATCACCATAAGTGAGGACAGTCGTATCGGAGGAGGGATGGGGGATGTTGCTGCTGGTCAGTCTGACAAGGGCCCACAGCGATTATGATCCCTGTAGCAAATTGCTTTCGAGTTACAAGCTTAAGTGTGCATGTGACTAAGGGGTCTATGTACTAAGCCTTGAAGAGATATAAAGTGGAGAGAGATAAAGTACCAGCCAACCAGCTCCTACCTGTCATTTTTCAAACACAGCCTGGGACATGGCAGTTAGGAATTGATTGGCTTGTACTTTATCTCCATTCACTTTATCTCCATCCAAGGCTTAGTAAATAGACCCGTAGGAAGCACTTTGCATGAGGGATCAGTGGCCACTCCTCTCACTATAATGTCACTGAGGTGAGTTGAGTACAGGGTTTTCCTAAGTGGAACTGAAAGCACACTCACAATAATTAACACAGAGATACATTAAAGATCCAGGGGATCTATTAAACAATATCAAGTGCTAACTAATATTCACTATCGCCACTTATCACAGAGATATACTGTAGATTAAAGTTGTGCTTGTATTTACCATGCCAGGGTACCTCTGTGGGGTTTTCTGCTTGGTGTTTACATAAGGGGAGATTCAATCAGGGCCATAGCTAGGGTAGTGCGGCCGTTGCCATCGCACAGGGCACCACAGGTCAGGGGGCGCTCTTTGTGCCTGTCAATTTTCTGTTTATTATCATTCTTGCTTGTAACTTCCTCTTATTTCATCCCCAGCATCTCCTGGCCTCACCTATCTCTTCCCTGGCCCTTCCCCATGAAGGAATGGCCCTTTTTTGGGTGCATTATGTCCCTTTGAAAAATGAGGGGGGCGCCAATGCTCTTTCTGGCACAAGCAACCAAAAACTCTAGTTACGGCTCTGGATTAAATTACCCATAATATTTACTGCACAGGTAAAGCCCCCGGTGTAATGTTTGGATCTGTTCAATTATTAGTCAATTTCTGCATGCTGGAATCTAGGAGTTCATGTTTATCTACAGTATCTTAATCCCCAGAGGGTGCATTTACAACAGATTTTTCTGTCCAACAACTATTACAATTCTTTTCTGGGCATGCATGTCCAGTGATTTTTATGTGAATTATTTGGAAGACACAGAGAAGACACAGAGAAATACAATGATCCAATTAGAACTGGTTTGTCAATGTAACAATACAATATATATCTCTACTGAGCCAGAAAAGAGGAATTTCTACAATAATGTCCAATTGATCTTTTATTATTTATAAATACAATCTATATATTTCCAATTAAGCATACTGACATATATACCAATAAGTGCAGGTACTAACCATATAATAATATAGATTGACATTACCTTGAAAATAATAAAGAAATATAATTACCAGTGGAACACAGTGGCAAAATTATATTTCAAAATATATGTAATTTTTTTATTTTTCACATAGGTGTGTCTTACTTTATATGTTTAAGTTTCACTATTTCGATTACAATATTTGTCTCTTAAAGTTATAAATATATTTTAACTAATACCAATAAAGGTTATATTTTAAGTAATTTCGGTCCAGGTAGACTGCAAAATAGACTTCTTTTTTGTTCTCTTTTTGCAATCATGCATTATAACAATAATAATTAGAGTACAAAATTAGCAAAGTTTTTTGCTGCTAATAATGAGTCTAATTCAGAGGTGCAGTACATGTGCGGCTGCGATTTGTTCCGGATTCACAAGTGCGAAAATAGGCAAATGTTAGCTTGAGCATGTATCTTGTGTAATTCCATGTGACCAACTGAGCAGAGCCTGCGATGCCCACTTTGCATTTTTGAGCAACGTTCAGCTGCACTGGTGGGTCCGATTTCTCCAACATCGACAGAGAACGCAGCCACATGCCGAAACACACCCATCACACTCCCATTACAGACCCATGCCACCTCCTCTTTGTGCAATCACTTTTGGTCACTTCCCAGTATCCACCCTGAAACAGCTATGGATTGCAAATGGCATCTCAAGTCATAGCGATTTTGTACATCATCGCACTCATTGGTTCATGCGTGTGCATTAAGTATTTCCAGACTAGTGTATGCGCAGAAACAAAACAAAGGCGCAAACATCGGTACTAGGTGCACCTCAGAATCAGACCCAATGCGTTTATTTGAGCAAGGGAAATGAGTAGTGTTACTGGATATGTGAACTTGACTAAAAGTTTAATTATATTATTGGTAAAATACTCAGATACTTCTGGTATTATTGTTTTACTTTGAGAAGATCATGGTGTGTATATTTATCACAATTTGTGTTTTCAGTATGATTTGAAAGTACTAATAACGCTGTAATTCTCAGTGCAGTCTATGCAAATGCCGCTTGAATGTGTCAATCTGACACTTGCTGGAATAGCCTTTGCAGAAAAGTCCTGTCCCAGCTTTTACTTTCCCTTGCTGCCTCTTCCTCTACACATAACTCCCAACTTTTCTCTTTTCTGATGTAAGACATTGTGCATTCACCTGGAAAGTCTCAGATAAAAAACTCGATATACAAGATAATACTTTACTTTACTATAGGTAACAAGTGAATGGCTAAGCCAAACCTCCCGAAAATGGGGTGGACTCATGGAGAAGGGGCATGGCTTTGCGGTACTCCCCCCATTTCATCACTATGGGGGCATGCCCGCAGATGCTAGGCTGCCCCCAGGCTCTCCTCCAAACTGTGTAGATGCTACTCACCCAATGCGGAGAGAGTGCTCACCCAAATTCCTTTCCTCTGCGGCAGTGGCGTCCCTCTCCGCCATGACACCTGGTGTGGGGAGGGATGCTATGCGTGCAGCGTAGCCGAGTGCCGGCAAAAATTGGTGTGACCTTTGGGAAGGGGTGTGGCATCAGGGAAGGGGCATGATCTCAGGGAAGGGGCATGGCCTCAAATATTGAAACCCGGTCCATGGTTATCAGAGGGGTGGTGGGGGGTGCCGGAGGTGAGGGCAATGCCGACTCCCTCACTGTGATAGGAGCCAGGTGCTGCACTTACTGCTACAGTGCAGCACCCAGCTCCTGTCACTTAGGGGGAGCCTGCACCTTGTGGTCACTCCTCGATGGGTGACACCCGGGTGTGGCCCTTACCCACCTTGTGATGCCACTGCCCTGCGGAACACTGTGAAGAGCTGACTGGCCCGCCCAAAGATGGAGATACATAAAATGATATGTTACTAGCTGATGTACCTTGTGTCATACGGGTAGACCTTAGATATTTACTGTTTTTATCTCACCACTCTAATAACACATTAATCCTTTACCTCTATAGTAATTCTTCACTGCTATAGTAAGACACTACCTTGTCTCACCTGTGTACTAACACATTCCACTGTCTCACTTGTGTAGTAACACATTTTCCTCTCTCACCCCTGTAGTAACACATTTCCTTTCCTCACTATTCAAATAGGGGAGCCACACCAACTGCCAATGATGTTTGGTAGCACTTGGGATGACAGTTGGTGTTTGAATATGAACTGTGCTACAGCCACGATGAGACAGTCAGGCAGGAGATTGCACATTTTAGCCCTTTTCATCCTCTTAGGAGTTGAAAAATCCCTTCTATATGGATACCTACGTCATGGAAGGCATATATAGATAAACAATTGACTTTACCTCTGGGTCCAAAGATTGTCAGCAAGTTGTCATTTAGTATGAGACTTGGTGTCAGATGTATGTATTTTCCCTTTTCCCCACAGCCACCATATTGCAAAGTGTATGGGAAATCTCTGTCAATTAAAGGATCAGCTATGATAACATCAGCCTAAGGGGAAAAGAGCAAATTGGAAAGTCATTTCTTCTTGACTGTAAATTTCAGTGAACATATAAGCTGGAACCCCAAGATCTCATACTGCTGAAAGGGCCTAAATATTTCACAGCTTGTACAGTAAACTTACATGCCAACCATTAATTGTGCAAAATGTATACTACTTATGTTATTTTTCTTTTACCACACAAAGATATACGCTATTTCAATATACCTAAATAATTTCTGCAATATCAGGCCACTGTTAAAAGTATAGGCAGATACCTACAAGCTGGTAGGATCATAGTGGATGTGAGCAAGTAGATTAGTCTAAATGTTGGTTCCAAACCAGAGTTATTATAAAATAGATAAAACATGCTAGGACAAACAGCAGTTTCAATCCCTCTTGGGCAAGGTATTGTAAAACTGTACAGCACTTTGAGGCTCCCATAGAAAAGATACAGTCTTGTGCATATGCATATCTTTTTATAGAACCAAGTAAAGTAGTCTTGCACCAGGAGTCTAATGAGTCTGACCTTTAAGCCTAGTGACTCAAACATGTAATGTTATTGAGTCAGATGAGTCATGCACAATAACACATAGTTAAGAGGCAGCATGAAGCCATTAACAATTTAACTACATATCAACAAAAAGCACATATCGAGCAACAATTTATTGTAGTAGTGATACTACTACTACTACTACTAATAAAAAAGTTTATTTATATAGCACTTTTCTCCAAGAATTCATAAAAAAAATTGCTCTGCATTTAATAGATACACAGTGCACATGAACATTTTATTCCTATAGAATTGGGGCAAAGATGATGTGCAATACACACATATGTCTAAGAACTGCAGTTTCATTTTCAAGTGAGCAGTTGTCACAAATAGGGATGTGTTAACTGTGGGAATATCTCTCAAGTTGCAAGGTGTCTCTACTGATTTGGCATAACAAATGGCCTTTTCTTGTAAAAACACCCGCTGGGATATGGACACATACACTATGATGCTGTCACACTCCCAGTGTCCAGCAGCCAATGTCCCTGCCCCACCCCTTGTCACTGAATGGACTGTCACAATCAGGGGCATCTTAAGAGAGGAGGGGGCCCATGTGCACTCCCTGTGTGGGGCCCCCTCCTCTCTCCCCGGTGGCCGGCAGCCGACTGATGCGGCTAGCCAGCCACCGGAGCCTTAGTAGACTCTGGGCACTAGAGTGTGCCCGGAGTCTACAGCGCATGCGCAGAACACCGGTAAATGGCCATGGTGGCCATTTTTCTGGCGTTCTGCGCATGCGCAGTAGACTCTGGGCACACTCTAGTGCCCAGAGTCTACTGCGTATGCACAGAACACCGGAAAAATGGCCGCCGTGGCCATTTTCCGGAGTTCTGAGCAGCGCAGACACCCGACATGGGACCACGGACAGGTAAGTCTAAAATAATATGGGTGCAGTGTGTGCGGTGCGGGGCCCCCCTGGACCTGGGGGGTCCATGTGCCCAGCACACACTGCACCCATTATAGATACGCCACTGGTCACAATGTTTGAGATGTATGCATGAGGGGAGAGAGGGGAGCGGCAGCATTTTTCAGTTGACCTCGTGAATGGGAGTTTGTTGCATTAACCCCACTTTATATTTTAATTGATTGCTGTGTTGCGTATTATTTTATGTAATTTACAGTATTTGCTTTAAGGGCTCAGGTACACCAGGCAACTGTAAAACAATAGCATTGGATACAGATGTTTTTCTTAGGTCTCTATTTTAAAAGTGTCTTTCAAACACACATTTGGGGGGTGGGTGCATGTGTAGTGTGTAATATCCTTTTGGATGCATAGTTGAACTTATGTATGTCTGCAGAGTATTTGTCTTGTGTGTCCATTCCAGTGATTCTGCTACCTCTAGTATAAATATTTGAACATTGTTTACCGACCTTGTTATCTGAACTTGGGCATTCTAACTTTTCTATATAAATTAAATAGTATTGTACTATATAATTACACACACACACACATATATATATATATATATATATATATATTATATATATATATATATATATATATTATATATATATATATATATATATATATATATATATAACTTACTTTATCATAGGACTCTGCCTTTGGCCTTTCAAACATGCTGTTGCTTGACCAGGTGTTGGGAATTAAAATTTTTGCACTCCTAATAAAAACTCTGTTTCCCGTAGCTTGCAGCATGTAGGTAGAAGCGTCTGTCACCATTTTCTGTAAACACATTTGCAAACAAAATAGTACTGTAATAGATGATCCTATTATATATCCTGTTATGGCAAACATACTCAGGAGAAAACATGTAACAAATGGAAGGAGTTTGATCAGTGATTGTATATGGACTGTCAGGTCAGTCAAATGTAATAAAATATCCTTGCCTTCACCTATATAGAGTTTGATTTGTGTGACTCAAAGCCACACACACTAATGGTGCATACACACGGTCAGATTCCCTGGTCGATTTGAATGATAACGATATTGATATATCGTTGATATTGATATATCGTTATCGTTCAAATCGACCAGTTTCTGGCCCCTTCAAACAACCAAACGATGGTCGATGTGTGGGCATAAATGGTTGATATAGATATCGACCAACGCCCGTGCATGCAGGCCAACCTGGTCGATATCGACCAGGTTAACCTGGTTAATATAGGGACCCTCGATCGTTGATCGAGGGTCATCATAGTAGTTGAGGGAATGGTGCATGTGCAGGATGTTCGATAACCACCTGGCTACAGGGCCTGTCCTGGTTTTAAATATAGGGATAAAAAAATGCGTAGGGGTCCCCCTATATTTAAACCCAGCACTGGACCCAAACCGACCGGGGTGTAATGTCACAGCCAGGAGACCCTATCACCGGGTCTCCAGGACCAAAGCATTAACACCCCTAGCTGGCCAGCCCAAGCCAGAAATCTCAGGGAAGGTGGGGACCCCCCCAAGAAGGGGTCCCCCCTCTCCCGAAACCCCAGGCTTAATCTGAAGCCTGGGGCTCTTCTCCTACCCCTGGGCTGTGGTTACAGGGGTAATAATGTGGAAAATAGTTCAAAACTATTGTATTTTACAGTGGAATTACAGGTGCCAGCATGCATGCCCTTTTACACTTGTGGAACTACAAGTGCCAGCAGGTGGCCGGCACCCGTACCCACACTGTAAAATAAATAGTTAAAAAAACACAGTACACACACCGTATGCAGTAGAAATTTAATACATACACCTATCCCACTCACACATACTTATCTGCTGCCAGATGTTCACCACCGCTTCTCCCGGATCCAATGGGAGTACCTGGAATAAAGATCCCATACTCGCCTATATCTTGTCGCTGCTCTCCGTAGCATCCCCGTATTTGGCAACAAAAAAAACGAAACCCGAACCAGATACTTACATTAGCGGTGTATGTGTTTGAACACATACTCTGCTAACCGTCTCCCGAGCCAAGTACGGGGATGCTACGGAGAGCAGCGACAAGATATAGGTGAGTATGGGATCTTTATTCCAGGTACTCCCATTGGATCTACTGGAGAAGCGGTGGTGAACATCTGACAGCAGAGAAGTATGTACTATATACAGGCAGAAACATACATGGATCACACTGATCTGTGTATGTTTCTGGCAAACTAGCAGCTCACAGGCAGGCAAAATGATTTCACAAATTTTTACAGGCCTATTGTCCATTCTCATGAGAGTTTAGAAACTCTCATCTTGGTAAATTCTCGAATCCTATCTTCACTAGTGAAAAGTTACTCGAGTTTGGCCGATGGTGAAGTAAAGAGAGTTTGCTAACTCTCCAGAATTTTCCTGTAGCAAAGGAGATTTCTCTCCCAAGTTTGTCATTAGTAAATTTGCGAGTGGAAAAAAATGCCCAAACTCTCCAGAGAATGCTAACTTGACCAAACTTTAATCTTAGTAGATTTACCTCTAAGGGGTAGTTTCAATTAAAAGTGCAAACGATGGAGCAGCTTCAGGGCCTGAATCAGAGCTGGATATTATTGGGCAGCCACAGGAAAGCTGCTGTGCAATCAGAACTGGATAGCTGGGTCCAGGAAATTTGTGTCTGACGAAGCAGACTCTGGGATCAGCATGCCTTCACAACGGGGGCAACACTCACATGCGCATACCCCTAACAATCTGAGATGTATGCAAGCCATCAGGGTTTGGGAAAGATTTCTTGAATATATATATAATGGGAGGTGCTACCTGATGAGACTAATTGCAGGCACAAAAACAGGCAAATCTCAGGTGCACAACTCCAAATTATTGATAACATATAAATGCAATAAAATTTTGCAATCAATAGAGGTTTTTAGCATAATCTTGGCCAAGGTTATGGGCCTACCCACCAATATCCAGGTAACCTCTTCAGGGTAGGTCCCTAACATACTAGGGTTCAAATCCAGAGCGCAGGCACCCCCAAACTAGCCCAGCTAAGCCACCCCAGGGCACCACCATAGTAAGAAAAGTGCAGTGTAAAAGAGATAGTTAAGATCAGCCACAGCTGCATATAAAGAATGAAAATAAAAAAAGGTGAGGTACATGTATAATAAACAAACAGTGGAGGGTTAAAATGTGTTATAAAAGAAAAATGTGTTATAATGCGGTGCCCTGAAACAGATCAACAAAAGCAATCCAGGGGGACCCACGCCCCAAAAATGAACCAAAGTTGCACTACTGGTTTGCATACATTTCTGAATCAGGCTTTATGACTGCTACGTGCGTTAACTCACAGACGGCTGATCCTGCTCGCAGCCTATGGAGGTGTGAGCAGAATCAGCCTACTGTACTGTTACTGCGCAATGCATGTAATGAAATCTGCCCAGAAAACTGCAATTTTATTATATAATGTAAACAATAATACTGAAAAAGTAAAACTAAAACATTTAACATATAAAGATTTATATATATATTTAAAACACGTATTTTAACACTTCTACTGTATGTCAACACGGAATCGGTATGAATTACCGCTGGACCCCTTGTCGGCGGTTCAAATCCCGACAGCGTGTGGCCAACAGAGGAAGAAATCCTGATCGTCCATAGGTACGTATTGACTAACCTAATCTACCCCTTAACCCTAACCATCTTTTAGGGTGCCTAACCCTAACCTTACCCCCCAGTGCCTAACCCTAATCCCCCCTCTAAGTGCCTAAACCTAACCCCCCCTTCCCCGCTGCCTAAACCTAAGTCCCCCAGGGGGATGCCTAACCCTGACCTCCCCCCGGGGGTGCCTAACCCTCCCTCCCCCTAGCCTAACCCTAACCTCCCGGGGGGGTGCCTAACCCTAAGTCCCCCCGGGAGCCCTAAACCTAACCCTCCCCCCACGGCTGTCTGCTGCGGCACCCAGCATCCGCTCGGTCGGGATGCCAGGCACCAGTCTCCCGACATCAGGTAAATGACAGGCTTCTAGATTTAGATGCCTGTCATTCATCCCTAGTCAGGATAACAGTGTCTGGAAGCCGGCGGTCGGCATTCCGTCCGCCGGCTTCCTGAACGTATGCCGTCAACACAAATGGCGACTTTGCCTATTCCCATACTATAATTATAATAACAATAACATACCTTTAGTCTTTGAATTAACTCTCCATTTTCAGGAATTTTTGGGCTTATTGCAATAATAATGTCTTCATATCCATTATCTTTGACTTTCACCAAAGAGCCTCTAGCTGAAAGTGTCAAATGAAATATGGAAAATAATATGAATACCCCAATAATCTTCATTGTTTCTTCTCTGGGATCAACACCTTCTTGTGGTTGTTCTTCTTAATATAAGTTTCTGTACAGCCAACCCCTGTGGAGAGGTGCATACAATGTTATCATGATATCTTGTTATCCTGTAATTGGTCGACAATTTCACAACTGGTTTTGGTACAAATTTCTCAATAATACTGTATATTGTGTGTCTATGCACAACCAAACTATGAGTCAGTTATTATTTGCTATGATAAAATATTAGGTATTATTTGCTAAGGATAATAATAATAATATGGCTAATGCTGGCCATACACTCTGCAATTATCGGGACGATCCGCCCGATATCGGCGGATCGCCGCGATAATTGCAGCGTGTATGCGGGCGACCGAGGGTTAAATATTGCTCGGTCGGGCATGCTGGATTGTCCAGCATGCCCGTCCGATGCGATATTTACCCGGGAAACTGTCGGCCGCATCGGGCAGTGTATGCCCAGCGCGGCCGACAGACAGACTTCCTTCCTACGGAAGGAACAGGGAAATGTCTCCTCCCCCGGGGGCGGAGCGCAGATGTCAGGCTATACACTGTGAGATTTCTCTCACAGTGTATGCCGCGGACATCTGCGGCTGGCAGCCAGCGAGATAAAATGTCTGTCGGTCTGACAGACATTTTATCTGGCAGTGTATGCCCAGCATTAGGTAAACTGTTTGCTGATGTGTAAAAGGAAACAGAAAACAGATTAGCAATAGACAGGCATAGCATGCAAGTGTCAAGCCCCTAGTAACCATATTTATTTATCTAATTATTTGGGGAGGTGGGTGGCACTACATAACACCCTCTCACTTAGAACTTCTGTTGGCATGAAAGGTATTGTGCTAAAGCATGTATCACTTGCAATACATAATATTCACTCCAGTGGCTGCTGCTGTGCTGTGCTCCATCCATCGATTCCAATGATGCTGACGTAAAGCTATCCAGCAGAACACAAGGAAGAAAAGAAAACTCTCTTTTTGAGGGCACGCTTAAGTAATAGGTTTAATTTAATATATAACTTTTAATTTCATATTCTTTAAAAAATTAAAAGATATATATGTAGCACACATACAACATACTCTCAGACAAACATAGACTCTGTATGTGTCTGAATATAAATCAATAAATCACTCTAAGAATATGGATAAGTTATAGCCAGGAGAAAGATTTTTTAGCATACTTGTAACCTTATTCATACATGGAGCATATAACCTTCAATATTAAGCAGGTGAAAATATATTTATCTCTTTTTTCTCTCTATGGGCGGGATGTACTAACCTTGCGGTGTACATCCCGCCATGCATCGCATCCCTACTGATCGCATATGCACTAACATATGCGATCAGTAGCACAAAAGACAGCTCTTCCAGTGAGAGCTGTCCTTTGCGATCTGCGCTGTGCTGTGGACTTCAGGGTTTATGACCCAGGAGTCCATCTGCACATGCGCAGAGTGACGCAGCGGCCGTGGGGCATGATAGGAGGAATAAGATCGGATCCTTCATACCAGCACGATGTGGTAGAAGCCCATAGGCTTCTATAGGGTAACACCAGCAAAAGCTGACATTACTTTCTGCATCGGAGCCACGGTGGCCAGGTGATGGTACATATTTAAAATGCGGTAAAACCCCGATCCCAGTCTATTCTGTCAACAGCATGGATGACATGATAAATCCTTGTAGTCTTATTAGCAGCTTCTTCTCTCCTCCATAATGAGTCTGACAATTGCATGCAGCATAACACTTAAAAAAGCATTCTAAACCAAAAGAATAATATTGGTAAACAGCAAGAGACTCTTATTTCTGTGCCTTCAATAATTATACATCACATATAATACTCCTATTCAGAGAGGGGAAAACACTATGGGGTAAATTTACTAAGAATCGAGTCTGGTCGAGTTTTTTTTTTTTTCAACTCGATTAGCATCGCCGATACTTTGGTGATTTGAGGTTCCTGAAACTCACAAATTTACTAAGAAGTAAATTTAGCTTAGAGTGAGTTGGCCGATGGTGAAGCAGATCGAGATTTCTCTTTTGTTGGAGATTACTCATCCATGATTGCAGTGTCTTCTTTCTGCCTAACTCTCCCAAACAAGCAGCAAGCACATATCAGTGAGATATGTAAACGCTGCTTGTGTTATACCTGTAAAAAAAGGGTTAAATATTTAAACAAAATGACGTAGGGTCCCCCTCCAAAAGCATAACCAGCCCCGGACTACACAGCCAGCCCTGGTTCCGAAAATTATGGGGAACAAAACGTGTAGGGTTCTCCTGTAATTTAGGAACCAGCATCTGGCTGTAGGGCCTGTCCTGGTTTTAAATATAGGAGGGAAAAATGCATAGGGGTCCCCCTATATTTAGAACAAGCACTGGACCCACACCAACCAGGGTGTAATTTCACAGCCAGGAGACCCTATCACTGGGTCTCCAAGGCCAAAGCATTAACACCCCAAGCTAGTCAGCCAAAAGCTGGGGATCTCAGGGGAAGTGTGGACCCCCAAAGAAGGGGTCCCTCCTCTCCTGAAACCCCAGGCTTAGGCTGAAGCCTGAGGCTCTTCCCTGCAGCCCTGGGCTGTTGGTACAGAGGTAATAATATGGAAAATAGTTCAAAACTATTGTATTTTACAGTGGAACTACAGCTGCCAGCATGCCTGTCCTTTTGCACTTATGAAAATACAAGTGCCAGCAGGCAGCCAGCACCCGTACCTCCACTGTAAAATAAATAGTTAAAAAAACACAGTACACACACACCGTCTAAAGTACAACTTTATTACATACCTAACTACCTCATGCACACATACCTACCTGTGCCAGCTCGTCGGTTCCCATCTCCTTGTAGAATCCACTGAGAGTACCTGGAATAAAGATCTCATACTCACCTCCATCCTGGCATCGCTCTCCTTAGCATCCCCGTACTTGGCAAAATAAAAAAACGAAACCCAGACCAGATACTTACATTAGCGGTGTATGCGTGTGACCACATACACCGCTAACCGGCTCCTGCCTGCCTAGTGTGAACTGTCAGGAGCCGGCAGCCAATCAGCGGCATCTAACTGTAGAGCAGCTGCTGATTGGCTCCGGCTCCTGACTCACTGACCAGCCCACATGGGAACTGTCAGTAGCCGGAGTCAAACAGCGGCTGCTCTACAGTTTGCAGCCACTGATTGGCTGCTGGCTCCTAACACTTCACACTGATCAGTCAGGAGCAGGTTAGCGGTGTATCTGGTCACACACATTCACCGCTAAACTAAGTATCTGAATCGAGTTATGTTTTTTTTTTTTGCCAAGACCCCTGGATACTACGGAGGACGTGTCCAGCTAGCAGTAGGTAATTATGAGTTAAGGAGGTAGGTGAATGTAATAAAGTTGTACTGTATATGGTGTGTGTGTACTGTGTTTTTTTAACTATATATTTTACAGTGGAGGCACGGGTGCCGGCCACCTGCTGGCACTTGTCATTCCACAAGTGTAAAAGGGCAGGCATGCTGGCACCTGTAGTTCCACTGTAAAATACAGTAGTGGCCAAAATTGTGGAAACCTTTTGGAAAATGTGTGTTTTTAGGATTTACTTGCGTAGAACTGCATCATTTGTAAAGAAAATCCTATGAATATGATGATGCACATGCGCAGTAGTAACTCTGGTAGCCACCTCGGTAAGGGAATAAAGCATAATCCCTGGTGGAGCCATATTGGAGATAGTGCAGTAACACTCTCCCATTCTAAAACGCCCACCTTCTCACTTCAAGCTTCTTCATGTTACACAAACTCATAAATTAAACTTTCACATACTGTAGCAACCTGCCACTTGCCACCAATGCAAATGGCAAGCAGCAGCATGTCTGTCTGACAAAGCTGGGCATACTTTTATTCCCTCTGCTGAGAATTGCACACTTGCATATCTACCCTGCCTTTTTTAAGTACTCTCATTGCATTTATGCTTAGAATCAGGTTCAAGCACTGAGGACCTTATTCAGAGGCGGCCGTACGGTCTACGACCGCACGGCCGCCTCGTTGTTTTGCCAGTGCGCATGCGCATGAGGGAGCCGTCTCCCTCGTGCGCATGCGTGAGACCCGCTACGACCGACAGCGCCGGTCGTAGCAGGTCTCTTTCCAAAGGGGGCGAGCTGTCGATGTTGATTGACAGCTCGCCTCGTTTGGAAGGCGGGCCGGGGGGGTGGCAGCCCAAACGGAGGCGTTCCCATCGCCTCTGAATGAGGCCCTGAATCTCACCAGGTCCCTTACTGAGCATTGTGCAATAGCAGATACTAATTAACTTATTCATATCCACTTAGTCATGGGGAAATCTACTCACAGTTTGTTAACTGCGAACGGCATAACATACTGCAGCAGCCGTTCAACGTGTACTTACATGTGTGATATAACTTTATTTTTATTTCTGGCTGAAACTCTGCACATGATGGAGGAAAATACATAGTGTTTTCCCCTCTCTGAATAGGAGGATTATATGTGATGTATAATTATTGAAGGCATAGAAATAAGAATCTCTTGCTGTCTACCAATATTATTCTTTTGGTTTAAAATGCTTTTTTAAGTGTTATGCTGCATGCAATCGTCAAACTCATTATGGAGGAGAGAGGAACCTGCTAATAAGACTACAAGGATTTATGATGTCATCCATGCTGTTGACAAAATAGACTGGGATCAATGGGGGTCATTCAGACCCGATCGCGAGCGCAGGATGCTCGCAAGCGGGTCGATGTTGCCCCACTGCGCATGCGCACGACGGAGGGAGCTCCGTCGTGCACATGCGCGAGACCCGGCTAGCGACGGGCTCTCCGTCGCTCCGGGTCTCGCACCAAATGGGGCATGCTGTCGATGTTGATTGACAGCACGCCCCCTTTGGTGGGCGTGCCGGGGGCGTGGCTGCCAGATGGAGGCGTTCCCATGGGAACGCCTACCGTCTGAAGCCAGCCCCACTGACATCACTAGTGATGTCAGTGGGAGTGATTTTGGCTCTGATAGAGCCAAAATCACTCCAGGGCTTGCGGCAGCGAGACCCTACCGCAGGGTCTCCGTCGCAAGCCCGATGGTCGCGATGGTCTTGACCATCGCGACCATCATCATGGACGCTCGCATAAGCTGTGGGTGGTAACCCACAGCTATGCGAGCGTCCATAAGGCTGCTCCATTTTCATGTAGGAGGGCCCTGATTCAGAGCAAGCGCTCTGGTCAGAGCGTCCAGCTCTGAATCAGGCCCTATATTCATTGGATGTGCTGAGAAATATTAATTACAGGTTAAGTCTCCCATGTCTAAAATGCTTGGGACCAGGTATATTTTGGATAACGGAATATTCCGTATTTTGGAATAATTGTATACCATAATGAAATATCTTGGGATTAGGACCCAAATATACACTCAGACTCATTTGTGTGTTATATACACCTAATACACACAGCCTGCAGGTTATTTTATACAATATTGTCAATAATTTTGTGGCTCAAACAAAGTTTGTGTACAGAAATGAAATTCATTTATGTTTCATATATACCCTATACATACAGCATGAAGGTAATTTTATACAATATTTTTAATAATTTGTGTCTTAGACAAAGTTTGTGTACAATGAACTATTAAAAATCAAAGGTTTCATTATCTGAGACATGCCAAAATGATTCCGTATTTCGGAATATTCCGTATTTCGGAATATTTGGATATGGGAGACTCAACCTGTACTCTTAAATGAAAATAATATACTTATTCTTGCTGATAAATGGAAATACCTGACATGCAATAATTGAAATATACTACTCCATGATTGCTTATAAGGAATTGTGAAATTGTCTTATCACATAGGGTCCTATTTACTACAATCCGCATTTAAAAAGCGGTTGTAGTATGATATTATTGACATACTTCGCATTGCGAATTCTGGCAATATCACAGGGATTTAGTAAAAATCCTTTGCAGGGACAGAGCTTGCGATAAAGCTCTGTCCCTGTGATTCTCCTCTGCAGCCTTTTCACTGTAGTTTTTGCAAAATATACAGTGACAAGGTCCTGCACATGCACTGACCAGCTGCCGCTACCCCCAACAATCGCAACCCCCCGTGACCCCCCTTCCCTTCATTTTACTTGCCTCTGGTGATTGGGGCTCCGGTGATGTCCTCCGTTGTTACAGTCAGCTGGTCTCCCATCCTGCACTGTGACCCGTCAGCTGATGACTGGGTCATAGTGCAGGATGGGAGACCAGCTGACAGGAGGGAGGACATCACCAGAGCCCCGATCTCCGGTCCCTGGACTTTTTTTTTCACATTTTTTTTTTTTTTAGCAGTGATCAGCTTGTGGTCTGTTTAGACCATACAGCTGATCACTGGGGCCCGGCTCCGGGCTCTGCTCTGCATGTTAGAGCAGAGCAGGAGTCCAGTAACCGGGGGAGACCCTGGATAATGCCACCTCCAGATGGCATTATAATCACAGGGCTACCCCCGGTAATTTTTCACAATTTATATTTAGTAACTACCAGAGGTTTAAGTTATATGTCATGTCTTTCTTTACAATGGACACAGAGCTGTTTGCAAGCAAATTGTCAGCTCAAGCTGTACTTGACATGGCGATGTCTCCATTTTCAGTTTCTCCGGTAACTGCGACTACCAGGAAAAAAATCAGCTTTCCTAATAGACCCACTGTGGGTGCAGATGAGTCAACACAACATTTTGACATCTGGCCGGGTCTAAATGCCTTGCCTTAATTTAGTGACACATCTACCGTGACTCCATCTGATACGGTCACCTTTCAAAGATTGGTTGACGATTAGTTGATGATTATTTGAATGATAGCATCCAATTAGGCATGTCAGACAGTCCGTTTTACTACTGACAGGATAAAAGGCAATTTAGAGGCCCTTGCATGTATTGGGAACAGGTCCACTCTATATGAAATCTCCACAATGAAATTTGATACATTTTTAATTATTACAATGTAAAACAAGGTAATTTAATTTTTTTTAAAGCTACATAAACCACACAAATATGCATTGAATAAAATAAACGTGTATGACATTTTCTAACTTCTGTACAATAAATGGATTACAAAGATTGCCTTGGTTGTTTGTTTGTTTTTAAAAATAGTTAAAATCACCCTTTCAGTATTGTTATATACCTGGTACTAATAAGCACTGTTTGCTATTTGCAATTTTTTTTATTCATATTAATCTTTAATAGTTAAAGATTATTTTTAATGTCCTTCCAGCATATGCCATACATTTTTGAGTCCATTAATTTTCTTCTGAGTTCTGCTACTTTTAGTATCTACAGAGTAAACACTGTTGAATAGTATAAAGGTCTGTAGAGATCATTGAAAACTGTACACACAACTGTGTACAGTTTACAAAGTTTTTAAAATTCAGATGGAAATAATAATAATGCTAATAATAAAGTGATCTAAAGGCACACATCCACTACACGATTAAAATGAGCGATTGAACGATAACGATATCGTTATCAGTCAATCGTTCATTAATCGTTTGCAAATCGTTCACTAAAATGTCTAAAACATCCAGCGATACGCGCTCTCGCTGGTCGCTTTAGACATCTGTCATCCGCCAAACATGTTGAACAACCTGACATTAACATCAGGTTGCGCATGTTAGGGGATGATTGATGTGCCTACACTGAATGACTGCTTGTTCAGTGTAGGCACAGCACAGACTGACAAACGACCGCATGATTACAATGTCATAATCGTGGAGTCGTTTGGAGGTCTTCTAGTGGATGTGTGACTTAAGTAAAAACATTTTATTCTATAAGAATCTTACCTCAACAAGTCTTCTTCTGAAGCTGCTGTGTAGGCACAGACCAGCTTCCAGTCCTGAAGTGAGTTATATATCTGACTTGTTATAAGTGGTATTCCTAAAGTACACTCCCCCTTCTGTATCTCCATCCTGCCTGTGGGGTGTGGGTAACTCCTCTGTGAATATAACTCTTCTGTGGAAATAAAAATCAATGATAAAAAGATGATCTCAAGTTGAAGTTAATTCCTGAGAAGCTATAAGAGCAAAAAATGAAAGAAAAAAAAGAAAGTAAACTTGTGTGTTGTATAATTAAATGTTATCAATGTAGGTTTAAAACAAGTTTGCAAAACTGAGACAAAAAAGTGTTTATCTCCACTGCCTCTTCCCCCCCAATATGTATGTGTCACGAATACTGTCACGGATGGGCTGAATTGAGAATCCGGACTAGACGGATTGGGGTCTGGAAAGCTCGGGCAAAATCTGGGAGGCCTGATATAGTTCTACCTCATGCAACAATTGGTGAGGGAAGAAGCACAGATGGGACAGCTCTGTATGTAGAGCAAATAGCTTACACAGTATAGCTGGGATGCGGAGCAGAACAAGCTATACAGGATCACTGAGACAAGACCAGCTAGGCAGGACCACTGGGATGCGGAGCAGAAACAGCTATACAGGATTGTTGGGATGCAGAGCAGAGTCAGCTACACAGGATTACTGGGATAAAACCAGCTTGCAGAATCACTGGGATGTGGAGCTGAACCAGCTACAATGGTGTCAGGTTGCGGCATAGGATCGACTGTTACTCACCCCAGCGCTGGCTTCCCCTGACTACATGAGTGATCAGACGTCAGGTGCGGTGGCGAGTCATATGCTGAGGATTATGACTTGGGACCATTTGGACATCCATGTGCTGCTCCATTACTTGGTTGCTGCGATTGCCGTCATGGATGCAATGACAGTCTTCGTCACCTGACTGACACTTTACCCAATGGTAGTGTGGTTGTTGTCTGCTGACATTGTCCTCCAATGGACTGCTACCTTAGGGTATATAATATATATATATAAGGCTCTGGACAGCAGGAAGTTGCCTGTACAATGTTGTTTCTTCTGGTGTAAGCTTGCCATTATTTATATTCCAGGTTTCTTGCTTCTCACTTGTCTATTGTTCATCCGCAGCTAGTGTACTCAGGCCCTGATTCAGAGCCGGACGCTCTGACAGAGCGCTCGCTCTGAATCAGGGCCGTCCCTTCTCCTTTTTGGAGCAGCCTCCTGGCTGCTCGCATAGCTATAGCGAGCGGCCAAAATGATGGTCACAATGGTCAAGACCATCGCGACCATCGGGATTGCGACGAGACCCTGCGGTAGGGTCTCGTTCCCGCAAGCCCTGGAGTGCTTTTGGCTCTATCAGAGCCAAAAGCACTCCCACTGACATCACTAGTGATGTCAGTGGGGCCGGCCCCAGACGGTAGACGTTCCCATGGGAACGCCTCCGTCTGGGCAGCCACGCCCCCGGCACGCCCACCAAAGGGGGCGTGCTGTCAATCACCATCAACAGCACGCCCCCTTTGGTGCGAGACCCATAACGACGGCTTGGCCGTCGTTATTCAGGTCTCGCGCATGCGCACGATGGAGCCGCCTCCGTCGTGCGCATGCGCACTTGAGCAACATCGACCCGCTTGTGAGCACTCAGCGCTCGCGAGCGGGTCTGAATCAGGCCCTCAGTACCTTCACCAAGTGCCATCTTTTGATAACATCTTCCAGTGACAGTGCTGTGTCTAAAATTACAGTGTGCATACTCTGTACCCTCACCTAGTACCATTTCATGATGCCATCTTCCAGTGACAGTGCCGTGTCTAAAGCCACAAATAGTGTAGTCAGAGCCTTCATCAAGTACCGTCTCGTGTTATTTCTTCCCTGTGCCAACGTTACCTCAGGATCTGCACCAAGCGCACTCAGGACCTGATTCAGACCTGCTTGCTAGGATGTGATCGCTCGTTGCTGGCCGATATTTGTACTCTGCGCATGCGTATGCATCACATTGTGCGTGTGCTGGCCCTCTATATGCAGCTTAGTTCTATTAGTGCTATTCCACTGTGTCAATCCTCTGTGATTGTGTTCCTCTATACCCAATTGTACAGGATACCTGACCAAAGGGCTGCAACCTGCCTCCTGGGTGCAGATAAAACCCAAATCCCAATTGGAGGGGTCACTGGTGAACACCTCCTGGCAGGTAAGACTCCGCACCTTTGGTCAGGTCTCGCCAACATCTGGTACTTGTGAATGAGGAGGACTTATATCCAGGCCCCTCATCTCTGATTCATTTCCCAACCCGGGACCTTGACTTCCAGCTCCTCTGTAGGAGATCTCCCAAACACGAAAGTGACAACAGTATTACTGGAATGAGACCAGCTATGTGGAGCAGAACAAGCTACACTAGTATACTGGAATGAGACCAGCTTGCAGGATTGCTGGGATGCGGAGCAGAACCAGCTACATAGGATTACTGGAATGAGACCAGCTATACAGGATCGCTGGGATGCGTAGCAAAACAAGCTACACAGGATTAATTGAATGAAACCAGCTATACAGGATCGCTGGGATGTGTAGCAGAACAAGCTACACAGGATTAATGGAATGAGACCAGCTATACAGGATCGCTGGGATGCGAAGCAGAACCAGCTACATAGGATTACTGGAATGAGACCAGCTATACAGGATCGCTGGGATGCGGAGCAAAACAAGCTACACAGGATTAATGGAATGAGACCAGCTATACAGGATCGCTGGGATGCGGAGCAGAACCAGCTACACAGGTTTACTGGAATGAGAACAGCTTGCAGGATGACTGAGATGCGGAGCAAAACCAAATACACAGGATTACTGGAATGAGACCAGCTATACAGGATTGCTGGGTTGCAGAGCAGAACCAGATACCCAGGTTTACTCAGATGAGACCAAATTGCAGGATTGCTGGGATGCAGAATAGAACAAGCTATACAGGATTACTGGGATGCAGAGCAGAACCAGCTACACAGGTTTACTGGAAT